>OX403586.1:9035082-10285082 GCA_948107665.1 Lomographa bimaculata | reverse complement strand
CAACAATTGAAACATTGTCAGAACATGTTACCTAGGCATCAAATATAATTATCATCATCATCATCATCCACAGCCCTTTTGATCCCACAGCTGGGTATAGGTTTCTCTTATATTCTACCAAATATATATTGTGTTTGTATTTCTACCCTTAGAGCTTCTTCACTATACACAGTACATATGGGGTAGTGGGGTAGAAGCATACAAAGTATTTCAAAATAAATTTCAAAGTTTACTATCACCATCAGTAGGTAGGTAGGTACTTAGGCCACCTAGCCGACAGTAAAAAGGATCATGGACGTGTTTCCTTTTCACGACTTTACCTACAGCCTCGTGGAGCCGCGCCAGTCACGAACCGGCCCTTAAAATACACAAGAATATTGGCTAGAAAATGAATAAAATCTTTAATCTGCAACAGTGTAGTAATGTACACGTTATAATACCATTAAGTACTTATATTGGTGTAATTTGTACAATAATCTGTTAAATGCCGGTCAAACGTTGTCGTCAGCTAAGGCAGCTATTAGTATAATCTTATATTTCTAATTACCAATCTCAATATGTATGAGCATAATATAATTTGAAAATTAAAACGCAAGCTGAGCCCGACTTCACCGCTTATATTTGGGTTTTTGATTATCTCAAAAATCGCTTAATCAATTTTGATAAAATTTTAATGATGTACCAAACAAAAAATCATCGAAATCCATTCGTAATTGGCGGAACTATCGCGTAAAATACATTTAAAAAAATCATGCAGTCCAATTAAGAACCTCCTTTTTTTAAAGTCGGTTGAAAATAAATAACATATGCAGGCAAGTTAAAAGAATACGTCATTAAATCTGTTTTCTTAATTTTCTCTTCTGTTTTTCCATGTACCTTATAGTATTTAAATAAAGCAGACAAAGATAATTAATTGCAGATGGTTCAAAATTTAAAAAATAAGCGCGCGATCTGTTACTTGTTTTTGCTTCTTTTTTAAGCTTTTATTTATATAATTGTGAGACGAAACGAGCAAGTCGTTCGTGTGATGGTAAGCGTCACGCTTGCCTAAAGTTAAGTGTCACCCAGAGATTAGGCAAAGCACTGCACTCGTCACCCTGAGATATTAGATGTAAATTTTCTTTTAGCCCTGTTATTTTAATTGTATTTACCTGCTTTATAAACAAACTAGCCGTGCCCCGCGGCTTCACCCGCTATTGTCAAGTTAAAAAAGTAGCCTATGTGTTAATAAATAAGCTATGTACATTCCAAATTTCATCCAAATCCGTTCAGCCGTTAAAGCGTGAAGGGTGAACAAACATACTTACACACTTACACACAAACTTTCGGATTTATAATATTAGTAGGATCACAGAACCTATAAAGTGAAAGGTGTATTTTGGCATTTTTAATATTTTCTACGGCATGCATATGTCACTCCAAGTAAGTCAATTCGGACTAGAATTTTCCCAATAATTGTTACAGATAACGGGATGTACGCTTTTTAATACATAAACCAAATGAAATTCAAGAATTCAAATGAAAAAATGAATTGAAGAATTCATTCATCAGCACTTTAAAGTTATCGTTAAGAAAGTTTTCCATCATTCTCTATCTAACTTTAAACTCACCTTAATAAGGAAGAAAAATATTCTCAGGAACTTGGAAGACATAAAAATGCAAGGACTTTAGCTGCGAATGCCCGGATTTGCAACAAAGACATCGAAAGGTCTTCGAAGTCGGTGAATTTCCCAGGATTATGCTACGGTCTCTTATTACAATCGATTTAATCTGATAAATTCTATTGACTGGATTTCTAAAGTGAAAATAAATATTTGATTGAATGAAAAATACTTGTAAAAAACTGTCATCGTAGTATTTCATTGCGAAAGTTTAGGTGTTAGTTACCTAATGAACTGATTTGGCTGAAATTTGGAACGAAGCAAGCACGAAGCAGCTATCTAGAATGTTATTCTTACTAGGGCTCTAACGAAGCCGTAGAGCCCAGCTAGTGTATAATAAAGTTTTATATACCTACAATCAAGTTAAACAGTTAAGCACACACCCACATGCACGCTCGCACAAACAAACTTCAGGATTTATTACGTGGTATGTTAGGAATTATTGTAGGAGTCGTAATTCGACTACCCAAAAGTGATACGAAATCTCGACTACTTACCGTGAAAATATTTTCAAAGAAAATTGGTTGAGACGATCGATCATTCTCCAACGATACCTTGCTCCTAGAGCAATATATTTCAATACAACGGGAAGACGTGGCGTGGTTGAAGGATTATCCACTTTCCTGGGATGAATTTTCCACCTCGTCTCCTCGAAGAATAGCTTTAAAATGAATTTCATATTGCCAGCGATAGCGGATACTACTTATGATTTTATTAAAGTAGTAGCAACTACGATATTGTAGGTAATCTTCTGTCTGGCTTTCTTTTTATTTATTTTTATTACTGTATGATTATATTTCTCATACCATTCTCGTTAACGCTGCGATCGCTGAAGGAAAACACGAAAAAGGAACCTAAAAAAAAGTTCGTCTTTGGGCTAAACTTTTAGCTTATTCCTAAAAAAAATACTTCCTCGTATTTAAGAATTGCTAAGGAGTATTAATGATACCAAAAAATATTTTATAGAGTTTTTCTCTAATACGAAAGGAGTTTTGCCGCGAAAGTGAATAAATGGCGCTCTTGAATATATTACGTGTATTATTTTACAAAACTTGTGATTCTTCGAGTGTTATTGTTTAATAATGGAAGATCGTGCAATAATGGACCACTTTTTGAAAGAGGGTACTGTCATCAGTCCTGTCATTGTTCCTTTGTGACTTATAATTCTAATGCGGACTATAGCGACATTAACAGTCGGGATCCAATAAAAATCTAGACCAGCTCAAATCCTTCCAATATACCTATATGAGTCGTTATTTTACGCATTAGAATTTATTATTTGTTTTATGAAACTAATTCAATTTTGTAGTTATTCAATATAACTTAACAAAATTCTAAACAACGGGACTTGTTCCTGTTTAGTTTTTATTTACTGTTCACTTTTTTTAATTTACTTGTTTTATTACATTGTTTTTGCTATCCTATGGAGAAATAATTATGTTGCGATTTGTGGTTTTTAATTATTGAATATAAAAAATGTTTCTTTGTTTGAAGTATTTTTTATTTATGATTATAGCGTAATACACAATATATTGATTTTGTCACTTGTTGTTGTTGTGTTGTATATACATAAATGTCATTTAATAAAATGAATATGGTCATTAATTAAACTTCGATCTTCGTTTTATCTAAAACTGTCATTTTATTTTACGCGCTACAAAATGATAATTGTTGGCAATTTTCCTTCCTATTCATTATCTTACACGCGCACTAAAAGTGCTGTACTTTGCTAAAATCTTCTCAAACCTACAATTTAACTCATAGAGCCTTGCAATTATATGAAGAGGGCTTATTATCCTCGCCTTTGCACGAAGATGGTATTTGCATTCATCTTGGTTCAGAGTTATTTTTAACAGATACCTACAGTTGGCATAAAACAAGAAATACTCACTAAGGATATCTTAGTACTTAAATAACTCATTAACGGACGTAGACTGATTAAAGTCAAATAGTAGCCAAAACTAAACAATTAGTTATACAGCTCAAAAAATATACACAGGTCAAAAGCAATCACTATTAGAGGTTTTACCATATCAATAAAGATACCCCAGAGCCTCGGTGACAGACGTATAGTCGCAAGTCTATCGGTATTCTATCGCTTGCATTTTGGAGTGTGTGCGCAGGAATTACATGAGTTAATTCCACCATGCCTCTTATACCATCTAACAACCAGAGAAACTGTCAAACGTCATCCATTTATGGTTGACATACCTCCAGTTCGCTCGAAGCGGTTAGATTCTACGTTCATCATCCGTACAGCGAAGGAGTGGAACTCATTGCCGGCGTCATTGTTTCCCAAGGGGTATAATCTGGGAACCTTCAAATCAAGAGTGAATAGGCAAGCATGTCACATCTTCGGTCGAGTTCGGCCCCATCATCACTTTCCATCAGGTGAGATAGGTCAAATGTTTGCCTGTTTAGCATAAAAAATATTATTATATTATTATTGTTTTTAGGCGTCCAAGCGACAAGAGAACAAAATAAGTACATAAATTTTAATTATTCTTTGGAATAAAAATGGATGCAGATCAACTCGAAGAAATCGATATATCACCTTTGATGGGATAGTTCATGGAACATTATGAAGATTATCTACTTCAACAAAGAACCCTACCTGAGTACGGCCTTGCTTAAGCAAAAATAGTATAGAATCTGACTACTGTACTCTATAAGTGAACTCGGAAACGATACCATTTCAAATCCAAAGAGAGCACATGCATCGAAGTGCACCAAAAAACTTCAATCCAGTCAACCATTCAATCTAGCGGCAGGCAAATTGTCTGTGTGCGGCGGAAATGTGCGGTGGGGCGTACAATGGCCGGGCGTAGCGAAGGGATGTTCCAGCCATGGGAAGATCAGTATCACTTCCGGGTCGAATGAGAAGGCAACTCCGATTTGTACGGAGACAGAATAAACAATAGTTATAAGTAATGCATAAGGAGGTAATAGTCTAATCAATTACGCATATCTAGCGGTATGTTTAATTGCAATGCAAGTTTTGATGACATCACTATATGATACATTGTGGACAGAGTGAGCCAAGCAATAACACGATCTAGTTCACCCATCCCCAATCTATTATTGGACAATCAGACAAACTGCTAAGCGAAACCGGTATTTGGTAGATATTCGTCAAATGTGGAAAAAGCGGTTTTGCTTCCACATTCATTGTGTCAACAGCAAAGGAACATACCTGAGTCGGTATTTCCTGATTAGTACAGTATGGGAGTCTTTAAATCGAGTGAATAGATATCTAGGCAATCGTGCACCATCTTTGACCGCATCGTCGCTTACCATCAGATGAGATAGTGGTCAAACGTTTGCCTTATTTTATGTGGCTTTTTAAAACATGTCAATCACACTCCATTGAAGTTTAATCATCGAGCAGCTTTCTGATGACACGAGTGAAATTTTTAATTCAGCTGCGAAATATTACCTTAGCTATTATTTTAATTTATTAAAAAATCGTTTCAAAGACCTACAGGAAACTTAGTCCAGGTCATAGTTGGCTTAGTGGATAACTTGGTGAGCCAGTGAAATCGTAAGATAGCAGCATGCTAGCTCGGTTCTTGGCAAATATGGTTGTTGGCATATATTATGTAATATTATGTAAATATTATGTGTTGTTATTGGATGAGTTGGGTGGCATTGTAGATTTTATAAAACGTGTCAAGACACGTACCAGCAGGCCTGGATCAGGTAAACTACCAGCTTGTCTATAAAAACAGACCTCTTTGCAGCGTTCCGGGTCACTTGGTATGTAAATCCCGTGTTTAATACTATGAGTGAGTCTAGCCCCAATTTGTCCCTGCTGCCGGTGGCATTGAGTGAACGGTTAGCTCTGAACACAGTAGCGGTGGGACCACACCGGATAACAGCGTCTGGAGTCTACGTTTGTAGACTCCGCTGCTAAACTATAAATATTCACAATGAATCAACCGATTCTGGCTTTATGGTGATTGTTGATTAGCGTTGGAAATAAGTACAATCCCTTTTGTTTCATCAATTTATTGCGAGGGTGGCAATATTGTTATTTTGCCCTATATGGTGTACCAGCCGTGCCCAAGTTAAAAAGTAGCCTATGTGTTAATCCTAGGTATAAGCTATATACATTTCAAATTTCATCCAAAATCCGTTCAGCCGTTAAAGCGTGAAGAGGGAACACACTTACACACAAACTTTCGGATTTATAATATTAGTAGGATTAGAGAGTAGTATATTATTGGTAAAATGACTAATGACCAAAGCTGACTAATCATACTGAGTCAAAAACGTATAGAAAACAGAGTTAGTTCAATTATGTATTATTATCTCCATTAAGCTGTCATATAGTATATTAGACATTCATAGTACAGGCTTTGAACAAAGTACTCTCTAGTATTTGCAGCGGAAGTTACCTAGACAAAGTCATTTCCGATTTCCAGCATAGCAAATTCTCTTTGCGATCGCTAAAAAGCAAAGGTAGAACACTCAAATTATTACAGGGGTCGTACTATGCTTCTCTGATATTTATATGCTATAACTACAATACAACTTTATATTGCACATTTTGTATGATACACAGTTGGCTAGATAGCTCGATCCAGCCTGTTTGCCTACAAGCTCGCTAATCCAAGCCCAGTGAAGCGTGTTAGCTTTGATACTCTGTCGGTTAGAGATATACAGACAGATTGCAGTAGTCAGACAATAAAGACACGTTTCACTAAGCCTGAGAACGACGGACATAACTAAGTAGATAGTAGATAAGCGACTAAGTGACTTTAAATAATAGTTTTGTGTTTTAACACTTGAGAAGTTAACATGTTAAGAAGTGATGATGTGGTGGAGGTTGGTAAGTAAACTCGGTATAAAATAGAGGACAATAATTGCTTGAATTTTAGGGCTAGGTTCTCTACATGAGGATGAAAGACAAGCATGTAAAACTATATTAGTAGTTAGTCATTAGTTCGAGTATTATTAGGATATCTAGAATTGGTCTCTTCGCTACTTCTCCACTTTCTGATTTGGTTAATTATTCTAGCCATTCATGCAAATTATAGATCCTTGCTCCCTTTTTTAAATTTTAATTTGCGTCTTACGCTAATTATTTTTGAAAATAAAATTCCTTTGTCATTGATTGTACTCGATATCAGCTGCCCCAGCAGTTTATTCGGATTCGCTTTGATCTTTGTTATGAATTTTATCAACAAGTGTAGAACTTCTAGCTGTATATGTACGAGTCCATACATAGTATATCTAAATTTGAAGCTGCTCTGAAAAGTCACTCAACAACACGATTTTCATATAATTTTACAATGCGACGCCATGCTGGATATATATAACGGTTTATGGTCATTATATAGTGCACGGCTGCCTACTCGGGTTTTCCGTACTTGTGGAGACCTCTGGCTCTACTTCTACGAACTTCATCTCGGGGCACCCAGATTCCATAGATTTCGCCTTTAAGTGTTAGAACCGAAAAAATCTCCCACCGGCAAAAGACTCCGTCAACATATGAGGTGGTAGGACTTCATGCGCGTTCGATTGGGGTGGTACCACCCCTGTGACAAACAGCCAAATAGCAAGACTAAGATACAATCAGGCGAGGGTCTTGCTGTCTCACTCCTAAAAAAACAAAAATCTCTTAGCCAACGGATGCTCTACCCTTTGATATTGTTCAAGTCATATCCAAGAACATTAAAAAGCACGAGCCTGAATGAAAGCAGACCTTTACATTACGAAACAAAGCAAACACTGAAAGAAACTTCTTTTATTGCGCTCTAAATAGGCACTCTCCCAGCGTTGCAATCGCACTATCTCTCAAACAAACATCCCGATTCAATTCAAAGACGTAGACGTAAATTAATTGCAGTGGAGCTTAGGCACCTAATTACGTTCTCTTGGACTTACGGTATTTCCGCGCCATCTTCTAGTCTCGCCAATTACCTACTAAGCTAGCTAAAAGGATTGAGAGGATACGTGTATTCTTTCTTATTTCTTAGAATTAACACTGCTGATGAGGTACCTACCGTATTATTCTTATGTTATCTTATGTCATAGAAAACATTTGTCGACTTTTTTGTGAAGTTTGTACGTGTCGTTACTTTTTAAATTAATACCAACGTTTTCAAAGAAAGTTTATGCAGCAATGTCAGCATTTTTAATTATGTTGTATGTTAGCAACCTCAAGCAAGTCTTGTGACAGTTTGACTTCGTCAGCTTTGGCTCCGAATATGTTAATATTTCGGAGTCCAAGACATGAGATGTTGCTAGGTTAATATAACAACATATATAGTGTGATAGTTACGTATGCTATACATATAATATATCCCATTAAAATTAGCTGCTCAACAAATCATTAATAGTATTAGTTTAGCCGTAAAAAACATGTCGCAAAAGCCGTATAAAAGGCACAGACGAAGGTAGAGACACAGATTTAGTTTAATTTACAGTATTAGTGTTATTATAAAAATACTATTTACTTATAAAATGAACTGCCCGTTAGCTTAGTTGGGTGAGCCTTCAAATTCTAAGCAGGTGTGTCGGGTTCGATTACCGGCGGGAACGCAAATTTTCTCCCCAAGGAAAATTTGTGTTTCTGGTTCTGGTTGCGATTGTGTTTGTGATGTGAATTTTTCCGGCACCCACGACACAAGTCATCAAACTTAGTGGGGCTGTGAGTGTGAAAGCGTTTATGTTTATGTTAAAATTGTGTTCGGAATATTAGATAACGGACATTCTCATAACATTGTACGATGACTTGTATCATATATTGTCGGAACACCCAGAACTAGAAATGCAAATGTTTGCTTCAACAAATGTGGATAAATTATGTGTTTTTGAACCGAACCCTATACCGGCTATATTGCGTTTAGAGTCAATTTGTTTAGACAAATTTAATTACTTTCCTGTCGTATCCTAATTTAATTCATCGTCGCCCTGTTAGTGCCGACTTGAAGTTTCCTGCTGAAACCTTTTGCTTCAAAGCAACTAGCAAGGATGGCTGGCGCAGACGCTAACAGGCAATAAACGGCAGCATCCAACATCCAAGTTCTTACTACTGAACGCTTTTAACAGTAAAAAGTATCTAGTGCTTCGTTATCTTGAAAAAGGTTTATTATGAGAAAGCTTTCTTTGTGATCGCGGTCGAAGCGAACAATTTCCTGCTTTGCTTCTATTAGCAAAACCAATTTGTTTACTTGCCATTACTTTACTCAACTAGGAATTTAATACATTTTTATTAGAGTAATTTATTTAGTGTTAGATCTTTATATTAAAAATTTAAGTTTTTAAGCTAACATGGTCACATTATTTGTCATTTCTTGGATATCGAGCTTTCAATCGAAATCAAAATACATACAAACTAGCCGTGGCCCGCGGCCTCGCCCGCTTTTTTCAAGTTAAAAAGTAGCCTATGTGTTAATCCTAGGTATAATCTATGTACGTTCTAAATTTCATCCAAATCCGTTCAGCCGTTAAAGCGTGAAGAGGGAACAAACATACTTCATACACACTTACACACAAACTTTCGGATTTATAATAATAGTAGGATTAAAAACATCATATTATGGAGAGTTCCCTATCTACTTAAACCTCTGCAGGAAGAATTAAACGTGAAGGATCTTGTCTGTCGTTCTTACCACCTTCGACTACATGATAGTTTTTGATAATAGGTACAACTAATAATAAAGAACCTCACGGGTTTCAGCATATGATTCAAGTGGTTTTAAACACCGCCTACGAATGATGTACACAGTTTTGGCATTGGTCTGCTGAATAGAACATTTTATATTTATCCAATTGTTCCGTTTTCGACCACATGCATTCATGACCAAATTCATATGGACAAGTCAATTTTCCTTGGTAATAAATTAACTCCCATTGTGTTCACCCAATTTTCCTGGATTACGGATCGCATTATAAGTTTTTTTTGTTGTATTATTAGATCGCGTGTAACACGCATTATGTACACGGTACAACATAATAAACTGTACTTCGGGTTATTACTGTGGGAAATCTGAGAAAATGTATGTCAACAAATTTTTATACTACTCGTAACTTTTTTAAATTGTTTTTATTCTCACTCACAGCCCCACACTAAGTTCAAATACTTGTATCGTGGGTGCCGGAAACATTCACATCACACACACATTACACCCAGAACCAGAAGCACAAATATCCCTTGGGAAGGAATTTGTGTTCCTGCCGGGAATCGAACCTAGGACCCACGGCGCACAGGGCGGACACCTGTCTACTGCGCCAACTGGGTCGTCAAACTGGGAAGTTGGAGTAAAAAGCTACTAACTTGTATATCTATTTTGACAGCGTTATCTGGAATGCCATGTAAATAATAAATATAATAAGAAACGCATAAATTATTTCGTAATTGATACATTTCCGTAACTATCTACCTAGGCTGCGAGTACTTTGGTGAGAAATGTGTACCTACTTTTGGAAGGTATTTATTTTAATTAGCTTTTCTAAAAACATGCTCCATTTACTTTCAGAACTCTAGCTAGATTTTCCCTTCAGGCGCAGTGTAGTAAGCTTGTTTGAAGAGCGCCTTTCATCTTTGCTTTGCCCGCAAAATAAGATCTCATTCACACTCCTGAAAAGCTTTCATATTCCACAGATGCAGGCAAGGCGAGACTTGGTCACGGTCACTCATGCTTTGTTATTTTATCTAAAATTCTGCAGGTCTTCTTGTTTCAGTTTGCCATTTCTATAGGCAACTAGCTGATTACAGTTATTAGGCGGAATTAAGTGCAAGATTGAAAAATATTGGCGATACAGTACCTCCTTGTTTTAAACTGAATCCTAACTAAGTTGAATTAGTTTACGTTTTTCTGGACACGCTGAATATTACAGCGTGTCCAGAAAAACGAACCATTTATTTTCCGGATATGGTTTGTATGTGATTGCTTGCACCCGCGAGACAATAATTTTGCGGGTTCGAAAGTATGAAATTATTCTTAATAAGACAAAATTGCCACTTGCTTGAGAAACAAAAGAATAATGAAAATATAATATGGTCGTCGTTTCGTTCAATCGGTAAATAGATATGCACTTAATGCGTTCATTTGTTTAAAATATAATTATATGTAATGGGATATTTATTTATTGAGCTATAAGGTTAAATGAGTTTACATTTCTTATACGTGAGGGTATTTTATTAAATAGTTGTGCTACTTTAAAAGTAATATTTTTTTGCATAGCTTGTCGAGATTAGAGTGTAAAATCATTTACTTAAATACTAATTCAAAGTCTGAACTTTATACAATTTACTAGTGATGAGGCATTTTATGCTGTTTGATAACGGTTATTAGAGAGGTAGAGTCGTCACCTTAAATGCCATGCCAGCAGCTACCGTTATTGAGGTCCTCACAGGCAACTATCATTTAGCACTAGCTTGTTGACAACCCTCGATTAAATCTTAGTCTTAGTCTAGATTAGTCGATTTCAGTAAGCACTTTGGAATTTGGATTCTAAACATGCTAAAGGATAGTTCAATCCATGAAGCACAATAAAATATTATATCTGGTATAATCTAAATCAAGCAAGTCAAGTGAAGTGAGCTGAATAAGTACTATACTTAAAATGTTGTTCAGTACCTGATAATAATCTCGTTTTCTCTGTAAATAGGATACGAGTTTCGTAGAAGGTTTGTAATATATTAACCAACTTAGTCGACACCTGAACTATATGCCTGCTTCTTGAGCCATAATCTTATGAAAATTGACTTTTAAATACAATATCTGAAGTAGAACATCGCCAATACCAACGTCTATTCTCGACAGCCAGTTATCTTTCTAGGTTTAACTGACCAAACGAGGTTTTTTCCTATTCCAGGGCTCATCATTACTTTATAACAGAAAGTATGTCAAAAGCTCCCAAGCCCCTACTTTCTGGAGTATAGAAGGCATTTTGCTTGCGCGATGTGAATGTTTACGGCACCCATAGCTCAAGTCATCGAATTTAGTGAGGGGTTGTGAGTGTGAAATCGTTCCTGTTATTTAACGCTACATGAATTATAGTTATTAAGTGTATAATTTGTTTATCCAGACAATTTGCTACTTGGAGGTAAAAATACTCTATTTTATATATAATTTTTTTAATGATAGCTGTGACATGCTTGCCTAGATGATACCTAGTCACCCTAGACTTGAAAATACCCATATCTACTGTTATGTCTATATGAAATAAAGTTAAGTATCAATATCTTAACAATAAACAATTACTCAGATACATTATTAAAGCGCAAACACACTCCAGATTCCAATAACCCCTACTCAAATCTGCGAATAAGCATTCATTGTGAAACAGATGCGCCCAATTACATAAGGTGATCGACCCTGAGTGGTGCAACCTTACGACATTGTGGGAGTGTCGACCCTCGGGGCTCTGCCCTCTTCAGATGGAGCCAGGGTCACGGACCCGCGGCGTCTGGAGCAAGGGCGCAGGTCCACTCACCGCAGACGTTCACCCCGATGGAAGGAAGTGCCCTTGTGAGTTTCTGACTCGGGTGCAAGTGCAATGGACGATTTTGTGTGCTAGTGAAGCGGGCAGAGGTTTCGGGATGTTACTTATTGTCGCCTTTGTTAAGTAATTTTAATGAAAGTTGTAAGACCTTATAAGGCTTAAACTCATTAACGTTGAAATATATTTTTTAGATCTATAAATGTTATACACCCGTAGAGAATCGAAATTTTCAATGCCATAAGATACCACACACTAAAATTATAAATCCAAAAGTTTGTAAGTAAATGTATAAGTATAATGTTTGTTTTCTTTTTACGCTGTAAAAGCTGAACGGATTTGGATGAAATTTGTAATGTACAAAGCTAATATCTAGGATTAACATAGATTACTTTTAAATTAATAAACGCGAGCAAAGCCGCGAGGCACTGAGATAATTACCCAAATGATAAAGCTTTACTTACCTTATTTATAATAAGTTATAATACATTATTGCAATAGTGTGCTTAAAAGTACCTATTTTCTTTTTTATGAAATCAGAAGCCGCAAAATTCCAGTAAATCAATTTATGAGAAAAGGTACTGAAATACACACTATATTTTCCGTATCTTCTTGCAACACTTCGTTGTGCTGTACTGTCAAATATAAGTACTACATAAAGCTAACTTTCATGCCAATGTGATGTTAGGGATGCTACCTGGGCGAAGCCGGGGAGTATTAGCTAGTCATCATATTATAGGAGGAATATCCACCTAATTTTATTAACCTTATACACTACTAGCTAATGATGTATTTATGGTAAATTATCATTGAACTAGCTGTTTATCATAAGCATTTTATAACTGTGCCATGATCCACATAAAGTAGCCCATGGTCTTATAAACTATGTAATACTATGTACATCAAACATCCCAATTCGTTCAACATTTACAGAAATAAAGACCACATTACTCGTTAAGTCGACTCGATTAGCGAAATTAAATTTAAAAACAATATCCAACGTCACCTTATCAAACACATCAACCCCTGCTAAACATACAAACATGTGTTACTTATAGGTATAGTAAATGGAGCAGCACCACAAACGAAAATTGAAATAACTTCCTGGTAAAAGTGATGTGAGCAAATTAGGGAAATGTATGTTTTGAACCACGCGAGCGAAAGTGAATCCTCGGGGAGGCAACGGATCGATGTTGGCTGCGATCCGCCTCACGATATCATAACTTAACTGAGCCTTTAAATTGCTTCTGTAACACTGCCTAATAATTCCTACTCTGCGGTAACTGCGGCGTTCCCTCCTAAATATATTTCACACGTAAAACAAACATTAATACCTGAACAGGTGTTTTATAAGCCACACACCCAGCAATTTTAAGCCGCAAGTGACAAATTCAAGTTCAACGACCTAGTATATAAATCTATAACATGGATAGTACAGTCGTACGAGTAAATATTTCCTCGCGCCAACAATGTACACCCTTCCTTAAGGGGGTGAGAATAGTCATAAAAACACAGACACTTTTTCAGTGTGCTGGCAGACGAGACGACAGTCTCTAGAGTCGAGGTGTTCTAGCCTCGGGCTTTTGATAACTCATGAAAAATTCAACCGTTCCCGACTATATCTGGAAATACGAGAGCCTACAAGGACGATACCCTACCTAAACCTCCTGAGTGGACCGGCTGAAAAACGAATGTACATTTAATGAAGTTGTTCTGCTCATAAACCTTGACAACCTGTAAAAAGTTTCATGAATATTAAAATATGGTAAGCTTTTAATAAGCTGTAAATAAATAATCGATTATGATATATCGGCATTGTATTCATAAGGTTCCAATTGGTAGATTCGCATTATGCTCAAGACTCAAGAAGCTTCGGTTATAAAGTATGTGATTGTAGTGCTAGCTTCAATAAACGTCGATTGATTAGTTAAGGGGGTGTTTGATATTCGATATAAGTAATAGGCAGTTCTAAAAATTATGTTGTATTTGTCGAAGTTCAAAGTTTTAGGTTGCACGGAGCTATATCGAACTTGACGCTTACGTATATTATTGAAAATAATTACGAGCGATTTGCTCTGCTTATCCTCTCAGCTACATAAAAATATAGGTTTAATTCTTAATTAAATAAATAAATCGTTTATTTTCTCTCACATCAGGTATAACTAAACTAATACAAAAGTAATACATAATTAGTAGGTATATATACAATGATTATACCCGTGTTGTGAAAGCCTGCTGACAGTACAGGTGTTTTATACCCAGCAATTTTAAGCCGCAAGTGACAAATTTAAGTTTAACGACCATGAATATAAATCTATAACACGGACAGTATTATTATCTTTTTTTACTGGTAATTCAATTTACACTGTATAAAATATCAAAGAAATCCCTCGAAACTGGAACATAACATGTTTACAAAACTCAGCGCCTAAATGCAGTGCCGCCGCCTCGCCGAGACGTAAAAATGATAATTCCACTCATACTGATGCAAATCGACTTCTCCCAGCTGTAATATGTTTTCCAAGTATGTTTACTCTAATAAAAACCCGTGTAATAGTGCAATCTCAGCTTCCCTTTCAGATACGGTAGATATATTGCCCTCATATCGGCTACGAGCAGTAAATTGACGGGAAAATGTTGCTGATCCCTCGCATAGAATGGAGGAAGTGTATATACATATTATATTCATCAGGTTACATACATATAAAAACTGTGACTTACATTAACAATATAATGACTTTTAAACTTTAAAGATTCGAAGATATATTTTAGGCATATACTAAAAAAGAAACATTTAAGTCTCGCTGTACAACGAGATAACGCAGTAAGCATTTTGGGCAGCTTGCCGATCAAAGACTTTTTGCATTAGGTAAGTAAGTTAGTTAGGTTTGTATATAAACTTATGTTAAGAAATAAACTTATGTTCTTATGTTCTAAGTATATAGATATTTATTTTTAGAAGCAAATAATATAATTATATCAATAATTATATTATTTTTGAGTACTATTTGTTTTAATCCCCTTTTGTAATCTTATCTTCAATAATTATCTTAAAAAAGACACAATAATCAGTTAATCTTCTCTTTTTTTAAGAAGTCGGACAAAAACGTTTTTCCTCGATATTTTCCATATATACCTACATAAACCTGTATATACCGTCATTTTTAAGTAATGCACAATCCTGCAAGGTGCATTAGAATCGACAACTGAGCAGAAAAAAAGAAAAGAAAAACGTTTAAAAAACATTGTTTTTGACTAACTGGTACGTAAACTGTGGCTCAGACAGTAAGTAAAAAAACAGTAAAATCAACAATTGTTAGGACTTGGTAAGTATCTAACTCGTTATGTCTGAACTGCTGTGACCTCTCACTATTTTTATAACTTTTATGAGTTCAACTTTGAAGCCTATTTAAGTAAACATTTAAAAAAATCTTTTGTTTCTAATAACAATATACCAGAGTTTTGCCGCGAAAGTGAAAAAATGGCGTTGTTGATTTCGTAAATTTTTCCAAAACCTGTGATTCTTCGAGTGTTAATGTGTAATAATGGTGGATGATTAACCGTTAATACTTAGTGAACGTGCATAAGTGTAGGAAAATCATACAAAGTTGAAAAACGTGATTTTCACCTTCGCTCCAAAACTCCAATAGAAGTTCTAGTAAAGTTTCTATCACTTTACTAGGGCATGACTTGACTACGACTGGACCTTGACTCTTTTACTTGACTTTGACTGTGACTTGTGACTAGGACCTATAATATAAAATACACTTGAAATATATTATCACTTGACATTGGCTAAATGTACAAGATTGCGAAGCCAAAACTAAGGAAAAAAAAGCAATATACCATCAATGTATATCTTTTATGCTAGAGCTTTTTTCCATGATCTATTCTAGGGAAAAATGTAACTTACCTATAATCTCGGTGGATTGTAGAGCTCATGTTAGAACTTTGATCTTTTGCTCTATAAGATCTATATAGTTTTAATTTTATTTTTACGAAATATATGCAATTGGTCCGTAGCTTCTGTTCGACAAAAATCTATACATATAAAACCAATTGACGTTTGTTAGTCTCATAAAAACTCAAGAACAGCTCGACTGATTTGGATGATTCTTCTTTGGTTGTGTTCGTAGTTGTCAGGGCAAGGTTTGTATGTAACATTTTTTTTACCTACCGGAAATTGCACCCAGGCGAAACCCTAATAAATATCTATACAGCCTCAAGTGTTTAAGCTACATATAGAGAGCAGGGTTAGTGGTGGCGGTGTAGAAATTACAACGAGCGACCTTCTACCTTACCTTATATAGGATTGTCGTATTTTCAAATAAGCTACATAATTTATCACTTTACATGTTCACTTAGTTCTATATTCTAGTATATTTCATTATACAAAAAAGTTACGTCTGCTACATTTGCTCATGTTGAAAATGTAATCAGTCAAAGCCGCCGGATTTCAGGGGGAACTCTATGTAAATCAGTTTACCTGAGCCGCTGTATGATTGGCGGTAAATTGAAGACATTCCTCGGAAATTTTACGGCAATAACATTACTCAAGAACATTTTTACTGATGGATGTTACAAGTCGAATCATCACTGCACAAGTACATATTTATATACACATGTACCTTGATGTGTTGATTCGCTTTGAGAACATGGCTAATATTACTTACGACCGCAAAGACATTAAATACAATATTTTTGTTTGGAAGAGATCGCTGCTTAGCGATAAGGCTGCTAACTTTTATTATTATCCAAATATTTATTTTATCTCACGGGTCTGTGCCCGGATCTTTGTAAGGCATTTGCGGAGCCGTAGCCAACGCTAAGAGGCCCTTTGGTGTAGTTACATTTTAATAATAACATATCAGGCGTGTCCAAACATACGACGGACATCTCAGTTAGAAGTTGACGCCCATTTTATGCTTGCACACGCCTTTACAATAATTATATAATAAATATATATAGTTAACTATGGACTAGGGCCTAGGGGATGGATGATATTGGGTTGACAATAACTGTGACTTATGCGAGTAAAAACTATATAATTATTATAATTATTATCACTATGTTGTTACTATGTTAACATGATTATTTTTCTTGGTGTGCATTAAAGAGTACTAATTTGTATTTTATTTAGCGTGAAAGATTATAAGTAAAAATAAACGGTAATCCGGCAGCTTCCTTATTTTTGCTAGGCTATATCTGTTTGGTAAGTTATGATGTGGTTGAGGATTGGCAAGTACATGATACTGAATTGTCGTTGGCTTAGTTGGTTGAGCGTTCGACTTCTAAGCGAGGGTTCGGGTACGATTCCTGGTGGGAACACACGTTTTCTCCCCAAGGAAAACTTGTGTTTCTGGTTCTGTTTATTTAGTTCCGGTTGAAATCAAGTTATTTTCGATTATCTGGTTATGGTTGTAATTGTGTGTGTGATGTGAATGTTTCCGGCACCAACGACACAAGTCATCGAACTTAGTGCGGGGCTGCGAGTGTGAAGCGTTTATGTTTAATACGAACTGGCTTTCAAGGATTGTTAATTAGTTTGAACGGTAATACGATGATATAGGTTTTCACATCACTATCGACAATCCACGAAAAACTTGTTGGTAGAGCTGAAATGATATTGGCAATGTTCCCGAAACGATTGAATCTGAGGCCGAAGGTTTCGCTAAGTTAGGTTAATCCAAAAATCTCTGTTTGGCACGTCGTTGGTATGAATGGAGCCTCCGATGAACCATTCTATTTGCACGTGCTCGGAGTTCCAACAATGGCTGTAATGAGATCTACTTATGTAATTTATTCAGGTGTGTAAGATGTCTACTTTGTTAGCACTTCGTCTTTCCCTATCGGAATCTAGGTATAAAACATAATTACTTCCGAGAAATTTAGACTTACTGATGTAATGTCAGATCATATAAAAAAAGACGTGTGGCACTCGGGGACTGCCGCGGTAAAGCTATTGCATAGCATTTTTTATCAACTTATGCAATTATAATTATTTATTTATGTTATTCATGCAGTATTTTTTTTCCTGCCACCTAGAGGCGAGTTGCTGAACTAAAGAGACAAGCATGATATTTCAAAAAAGTCATTAAAAGTTCTGCTATTCATCGATAGATGGCAAAACTAAAAAGTATCACCGCTGTGCCGGTCGGAGTGGGGGGTGTTAGGTTATTTTCGTTACGGAATTTCTGGATTCGATCTCCACGCTCAAGGCCCGCGATAGAAGCTATGCAATAGCTTAAAAGTCTACGAAAAATAAATGAAGAAGTATTGATTTTCTTTTTAAATAGTAAAACGTGTTCCATATTCGACCTTTCCATCAACAATCAAACGTCAACTATCTTGGATTATCACATGTAAACTATTTTGCTCTTTATTCTTATAAATATTGCAATTTCGACAAAAAGTCGTCAGCAAGACAGAATCAACTAAACGGAAAATGCTCTTCTGCCGGCCTCGGTGTAATGAGATTTATTTCCAATTAGAGCAGGCGCCGATCGCAGGCACCTAATGACATGATTTACATCCAGGAGGAGACGCACTCAGGGCAGTGTCTAGAAGGGGAATTATATTTCTAAAGGAACTCTTGAGTTCTCATTGAGGCCTTTCAATCCGCGATAGCCCTGTGCAACGTGGCAAAGTTTTAAGTACATGTTATAACTTTGTGGTTCTAAAGTACCTATAGATTTCTGATTTTTAAATTTCCATTATTTTCTGCTCATTTAAACCCATGCGTTTGAAATCTTCTTGAAAAAGAAGATTTCAAACGCATGGGTTACTCATTATGTGTTTGTTTCGTACGATAAAAAATTATGTAAACACATCGCAATAATTTAAACGTAAGCAAAGTTTTAAAAAAAACGACTTCACCGCTTTTGTTTTGGTTTTGGCTTGAATTATTTAGATAAAATTTATATGGGACCACCTCTGAAGTACCTACCTACCAAACAAAAAAAAAATGAGAATCGGTCCACATATGGGGGAGAAATCGGTGAACATACATAAAAAAAAACATACAGTCGAACATAGAAGTCGGTTAAAAAATTAAAACCACCTCTTCTTATCTTTACAGAAATAAAGTTATTATGAACCAAACAATATTACATAACTTGCTTACTCATTTTAAAAAGTTTAAGTAACGGTAAAAGTTTGATAAGCACACTTGAAAGCTCACTGACTTTTGCATTTTTTATGCACGATGTTCATAGAATCGTGAATTCCACAAACGATGGTTACCAAATTATGTTACCGTTGGTATATCTTCAACTATAAGTTGACAGTAGTATTATCCTGGACATGTTTGCATGTTTGCCACATCTACCACCATCACAGATCACAGGGTTTATAGTCTTTGACCACCATGGACATACATTCTAGATCTATACAAGACTTCCGATCTTGTTACATATTTCAGACCCAATTCTATTTGAAAGAAAGTACGATGTAAATTTCGTTTCTGCTTCTGCCCCCTATCTGACTACATCCACCATAAGGTTTATTTACTCCCGCAGAAGTGGCTGGTAATGAATCTGAAATGGAGTCGCTGCAGACATACCTCGCTCAGGTGCTTGTCTAATGCCTATTTGATCATTAACTCACGTTAATAACAACAGGCTATTATTTCGTAGAATAAATTCAAGGCGATACCCAGGATTTTCCGGAGGAGCAGAATGGCTGTAGGGACATTTACCGTCATGGTTTAATTGTAAATTTATTGTGTTACTGTGTTTATGTTAGATACCCGTATGGGGTGAAACCGATCACTTAATATATTTCCTATAAATAATTATTCTATTCTATTCATGTGTCATGATGTCAATATTCTTTTTACTTTGTAGTCCAATTGTATACTGTACTTTTTATTACCCACGCCATTTATTAGGCAGTTTCACACTCACAGCACACACTAAATTCGATGACTTGTGTCGTGGGTGACGGAAACACACACGCAATCATAACCACCGTTGTTGATCGTGCTTGTAAGTATTACCGTTTTACCGCGAATTCCGTGCCGATTATCCAAAAAAATTGCAATATACATTTTACTTACCATTTATTTTATTGTTAGTTGGAATACTTGTTCTATTACGGTTTCCAACCCGTAGTTACCTATTACGATTTAAAAGATAGAGCCCTATGTTAGGACAGACGCGCTATATTTTTATAAGTATAAGAGTCCCGCAATCTCAATGCACCTTTGGATATGAAACCCTTAAAATTACGCTCAAATCAAGGTATCAAACGCAGAACAAACTTCGCCCCAATTTTAATTGGTAAGCTGAATCTAGGGTCCTGCACACTTTTTAATGAATAGAAATAAATAATTCATTCATACCAATCAATAATTAATTCAAATTCAACACCATTGAAACAAAAGCTCCTACTTCTGTGTGCAATAGATAAGGGTTATAAATGAAGAGCGATAGTAGCGATGGAAACAAAGCCGAGCTGTTTGACCTGACTCAGATATCCCGGGAGGTATTCAATGAAACTGGGCCGACGGAAACTATGCAGCTTTTCCCGATGAAAGTTATCGTGTGTTAAAAAGATTGGATATAACCGGATGAATATGATTCGTTATTCCGGATTTTTTTTAAAACTATTCGAGAAATTGGGTCGTATCCGATTGAATACCTCTCCTCGAGTTGAACATTTTATACTTTACTTTTAGTATTTATCAACAGATTGCATTGAATCGACCCAGATTTTCTTTATTCATTCGCATGTGTTCTAATTTAGATGGTATAAAAAAGGTCGTATGACATTTCACAAAAATAACTTTACCGAAAAAGTCGCTTTAGGAAGGACGCTACTGCTACTTGTAGGACGAAATTAGAAAGTTTTTATTTTTGGCCACAAAAATAAATGGCTTCCGGGAAAGCCAGGCCAAACAAACTTGCAAACACGTCAGCCGTAAATGGAAAGCAGGACCTTACAGGGGTGTTTTCTGTTAATAATTTAGCGAGTACGTACGTGGATAGGGAAGCCCTACGATGAGACTTTAATGAATTCCTGGACGTCGTGAGAGCCACCATGTGTATAATGCTGCCATAATTTGCTGGCATTACATGCATGGTGCACATGTGTTGTTAATTCATTGTGATGACAAAATTGGCTCAAATTGGTTTAATCGCGTGCAAGTTTAATTAAATAGGTATTGTAATTAACGAAGATAAAGTACGTCTTATTACAAAAAAAGACTGTGGCGTTTGAGGCCTGAGCCAATATAGGAAGTATCTAATTTGTAAACCGTAGACAAGGTCTGCAAATCACACGAGTTTGTAACGTGTTCTCTAACCCGCGTACTCGTAATTGCGGAAATCAACTGTATTCGAGCCTACTCCACTGCACTGTATTATCAAGTAGAGTAAAAAATATTGATTGGAATCATTCAATCAATATATTTAAACTTCCAAAGTAGGGAACTCGCTCGTGGTAAACGCGCGTGCTAGGCACAAAACTACCAGAGACACGAGTTTCACTCAATCTATCTCAAACAAATATTTCTCAGGTGCAATTCAATAAACGCGACATCCATTAGGTAGCTTTATATTATATAGCTATTATATGTAGAAGCGCTTTGCAGTTGCAAGTTGCTTTCGTTAGTTCCTCTGTTTCAACATTCACTTAAATTTTTCATCCGACTGCAGATAAATAAAGGCGGCCCCGCGCCGGCCACCTGCCCGAGCTTTTTACAACTTACTTTTTCATTTCTGTTTTGATAGCGTCAATCTTTCAACATAGTTTCTATCCTAATTCTAAGTTAAAAAAAATGGTGTATGCTTTAGATTCCTTTGACATATAATTTAGGATATAATGATGATGATAATTCAGGAGTATATAAACAGACGAATTTATTTTATTTGAGAAAAACTTGCTAGCTTGCGTACGGAGATTTTTACTACAGATGCCATTTTATTGGATTATATTTTTTCGACTCTAAACAAAAAACTTAATTTTAGTCACATAAGTAGGATGCATACCTCTCTGTTTAGCCGGGTAAGAACCCGGCTAAGGCGAAACGAAACGTTCCTCCACCCCAGAACAGTGGGGTGGAGGAACTGGTAGCTTCAGCCATATAAATGCGGCTATAACCATGCATCTATCAATGTGTAAGAGATATTTCTTTAAACAAGACGTTAACTGCTTAAAATTCTTCTGTTGCCTCTTCTGCAAAATACTTCAATAGTTCGCAGTTAAAGTTCGTTTTATTAAGTTAAACTTGTTCGATTGGCTCACCGTCTCGCCCCTATAGAAAGCTTACTGAAACCAACAGACTTCAGGATAGCTTGATTCTTTACTCGTTGTTTCTCTTGCGTTTGGTTTTATGAAGGAAGGCTACTTACTAGAACTAAATTACTATGAAATAATTTGATACTTTTAAAACCAATACAATTTGCCAATTTCTCATTTGTTAGTTTTGATTTTTATTTGTTGTTCTGATTTTTTTCTCTGGTGGGGTGCAGCGACAATTAATAATTGCCTTTCGATCCATTGATAGGTGCACGGCTAATGTACATTCCCCCTGGGTGTAGCCGGTGTAAAGGGCATGACACACTATTTATAGTTAGATTATTAGGCTTTCCGGTTAAGAGCAACCTTCATAAAAAAATATAATATTTCGCATATATCCTAAGTCGATCACTTATCCTATCAATGTGTAACTTTATTATAAAATTTTTCAGACTTCTTTCAATTTTCCATTTTGCCAGATTTACGATAGATTGAGTTGATCGACAATTATGCCTTTTTTTAATTTAGCCTTATGTTGGAAATAAATACCATCATAAAGTATGAAAACAAGGTAAAGTAAAAGAATATTAAATTTGACTCCCTACTACATATCTCTGTTGCAGTCAGTTTCAAATCGAAAATGACATAACTCCTAAGGAATAACGTAATTTTCGGTTAATAAATTAATTTTAATTGAAACTGCAACAGGGACAGGTAATGAGGGGTCTGGTACTCTGATGTCGTCAGAGGGTGACCTCTGTCCAAGGTGGAGAAACCAACTGATGTTTGAGATAGAGCGGGAGGATAGATTTTAGGTAATAATCTAAGACATTTGTTCTTGGAAGTGATCGGTTGTCGTCCTGACTTTCTATAGTTTGTATTTTATTCACCCAATTCAAAGAGGTCCATAGATTTTGCCCGTCGATAGGAGCTGTATACTTATCCAGCGACGGGAATAAGTGAACTCTACAGTAAATCTCGATAGATCACGTTTGGAATTCAATTTCAGTGCAAGCGCGCTTCCATACTTCCAATTTGTTTTCAAGGGTTAGATAGTGCTGGAGTTCGATAAGCTGGGATAAAATCACAAAAGATAAAAAGTGTACTTAGTACTGTTCCGACTACATGGTTCATACAAACATATTATATGGTTAAAAGATAGACCTTGGGTAGGAAACCGTCAACAAATAAAAACAAGCAGGACACCGTAAGTGGTTTTGGTACTCTGAAGGTATATTAGTTTTGCAAACGTGCTCCATCGTCGACCGCATCGACAGTAAACACCAGGTGAGATAGTCGTTAAACGTTTGCTTATCATGGATAACAAATCAATAAAAAGTTTACAATTACCGGTGCTTACCTGCACTCTACACCTTATTTATTACCTTAGCACCTTATAAGAAGTCTCTTGTCTATTTAACCTCAATATTACTTATTATGACAGATTTACTTAAATTATGTTACCCGGCGATCATAAGTAGTAAATTTAATTACGTAGATATTTAAAATATATTTAAAATGCTGGTAGATCCTAATCGCGTTATTAACTGCTTGTAATCAGACTCGGGGTCCGGAGGTAAATCTCATTAAGGGAGGGAAATGCAAAAGCGACGGCGCATTCCAAAGCTCTGAGATTTTAAATACGTCGCGACCTGTACGTGAATCGAGATTGAAAGAAAGAAATCATTTTATTCACACTATACAACTGTCCGCAAAAAAAATAGATAACAATATAATAATATGTAGTTTGATAGAAGACTGATATTACGTAAAACGCATTAGCAGATGTATATTACGTAAAACGCATTGTACTATTTCTGTACCTAAAACTATATAAAATCGCATCTCTACCCTATATTTTAATAAGAACTATTCTTCTAGCGATTAAGATGTTAAAAGGTCACAAACCAACAAGTAGATATTTTACTTGGATTTACATAGAGGAGAATATGTCAAAATTCATGTTATTATTAGTCTGATTTGTATAAAATAAGTGTAGAAGTTTAGGTGACGTCAGAGTTAAGTTAAAAGTTAGGTATGAGGTAAGTAAATGGCACTAATGTTATTTTCTATATAGTATATTGTATTGCACGTACAGGCTATAGAGGTGTAAAGTTAACCAACTTATTTTCAATGAGAACAGATTAATATTGTACGCCCGAAACGGGCAGACTGTTGAAACTATTTACTACATTATGATCTTTGTACACAGTTTATACAATAAAAATATTCTATCCTATTCTATTCTATTCTGAGTAGTTAGTTCAATTATGCCCACTGGAATGAAACTACAACAACTAGTGTATACTTCGTGGTTAATCATTAAATCTTCAAAATTATAAGGCCTTATAACTTATTTAACATAAAAATTATCAAAATAGCAATTGTTACTCCAAGAAGTACAAACACACATCCACATAAATTAAATGACTGAAAAACGTGACAAACTAGAAATATACATTATCTTCAAGTCCTCATCTTCGGCTTCATCATCACTTTCCATCAGGTGAGATGGTGGTCATATGCTTGTTTAACCAGCATAAAGAAAGAAAATAATTTAAACGGGATTTCAGTTAGAACACCGACCGAAAACATTAATAACTCTTCTATCAAATGTATCATCAGCTCGAATATTTTTAATATTTTTATAGAGGGAGGATATCTTCAATATCGGTGCATCGAGCTTTCTGAAATTCAATAAAGCCGGCACCGACCACACGTCTTGTGCTCACTAAACTATTGTACAATTGAATTTTCTTTCAGAGTAGACACAGCGACGTCTGAGAAAGTAATATGTGAGGTAACAAAACCTCGACAGCTAGCTAATAGTGGCGCGAACTATGTGCTACAGTGAATTAATTCAAGGCAAATTCATCCTTATATCGAAACCAATAAGATTTCCTTTTATTGAGTGTTTATAAAAACTGCAAAGAGCGCAGGCTGCAGCTCATGTCTGCCCTTCCGACAATTTCTTACATATTTCTGTCTATAGAACTTATATTATATCTTCAGTTTCAGATTTGTCTACATTTTACTGTACCTACTTACTTGCTTTTTATTCCTGACCATGTTTATAAAGACGGGCATTCACAGATCTTGCAGCGGCGTGCTTTGCTTCCGTTATATAGTAGTCCGTAGGTATAGAGACCTCCCACATACGAGGTATGACGTTATAGAGGTTTCAGATAAAATTATCTCTTCAATACCTAATCTGGAAAGCAGTATATGTGCGTCAACAACGATATTACATCCAACGTCAAGTCGGCAATTCGGCACGACGCGCGACGCGCGACGTTTCTCAATATATTTCTCTTATTTATGCTATGACGAAATTTTTTGTATTGGTTTTTTTATAGATAATGCCTTGAAAAACTGCTGAGGAAATGAGACTGGAGACGCCCAGTTCTTATATTTATATATGCTGCTAAGAACTAGCTGACGCTCTGGCCATGCCTCTAGTCCATGGGGAGCAATGAGATTTTTTACAAAGGGAGTAAAGATAATATGCTGTACGTTTGTCGCCCAGAAATACAGGGCGTGCCCTATATTGGTACGTTTTAAGGCAATAAATACATACCATTTCGAGAAAATACCTTGTTTCATTCGAAATTTCCCATCAAACTCAGGTGTTCTGTTCCATAAACTGAACTGTACGCAATATGCTTGTTGTTCAAACAAAAAGCGGCCATCATTCATCAAACAATATGCCAGTGAGCGTCAGGAGAGCTTCGCTTTTTCTGGCACATCCGAAATTGGCTCAATGACTTTGTGTTATTAAAATGCTTGGTCAATTTTCCGGGTTCTGGGCCCATATTTTGTGCCTCTGTCCATTTTTACATATAACATTATACTTCGATTTGAAATTATAACATAACACTGTTGCTGGTGCAATATATATATTTTTTACCGACTTCCCAAGAAAGGAGGAGGTACTCAAGTCGACGGTATTTTTTAATTTTTTTTTATTTGTGTTACCTCATAACTTCTCTCCACGTGAGCCGATTTCGAAATTTTTTTTTAGTTTGAAAGATGATTCTTTCTAATTGGTCCCATTTAAATTTGATCAAGATCTGATCAGTAGTTCTTGAAATATCGTCAATAATGCCTATTTTGTGACGAATAATTAGTTTAACAAAAAATTTACTCATAAACGCGATTTAGCGTTAATTAATGCTTAAATAGTTGTCAAAATTAAACACCGCCATTGCCTAGTTTAAAACTTGCTATGAGGCAAGATGGCGTAATTATTTTACAAACGGTTCTTTATTTCTATTTTTTCAATATTTAATTAATCGAGCGAAGCGAGATATCTATGTTGACTTGGGTCGTTCAGTACTTTGTCCGTCCGTCCGTACGTTTGTCAAAGGCATCTAGCGTCTAAACCATAATATAAGCGAATGACTTCAAATTCTCATGGAATATGTAAAACTACGGCCCAATGCCAGAAATGGCACTCAAAATGTTAATGGGGTACTCAAACAACATATCACAGAATAAATTATAGTACATGTTGATGTATTATTAGTATAATTAAAAAAGAACCGTGGTTAAACCGTCTATAAGTGTGCTAAATATTAATATATAGGTTTTAATGACTTGCTTATCGCTGTAACCACAGATTATGTTAAGGCAGTGCCATGTCGAAGTTCATGCTTGTTATAAATAAATAGGTCATAGTTCTTTAAACAACAGTTAATTTCCTCCTTTGCTAGAGATAAGTCACACTCAATGTGAATAGTTAGTGAAGTATAAAAAAAATACAGAAAATATGGGTTGGCTTAATTTGTTAGTACTTTTTGCCGTGATACTGCAATTAAATGCAAAGGAAACGGGTAAGAATCCATTCTATTTTATAATGTAGGACCTATATGTATTTTAAATTGTTTTATGTTATTATTCGTTTCTAATTACATTTCAGTAAATAAATATCTTTCACTTAAATTAGATCCACGACTAGTATTTTCTTTTCTTATCGTAGTAGGTATTCAATAGAAATTAGCATACTAAATAATGTATGGATTTGGATATAACCATACGAAATTTAGTAGTTGTAATGCAAATAACTAGATTTTATGGTTTGTTTAATATTATAATAAGATATGTAACGAGGGAACGAGAAGCCCAAGGCAGATAGTAATATTAAAAAAAACTGAATCTAGACTCCTATTAACATATCAACACTTAGTTTGCAAAGAAACGTATGACTAATGTTTTTATGATCATCAATAAAAAATAAAATTTGTATGCCAAATATTCAGTATCATCATTATCAGCAGTACAACCAAAACCTTCATTAAGTACTTTTTTGTGAATTATTGTAAATTTCCTTTCATTACTACGAAACATCGATAGACATACTAGCCGTGCTTCGTGGCTTCGCCCGCTATTATCAAGTTAAAAAGTAGCCTTTGTGTTAATCCTAGGTTATTGGAATTCCAATTCCAAATTTCATGCAAATCCGTCCTGCAGTTAAAGCGTGAAGAGGGAACAAACATTACTCACATACTTTCGGATTTATAATATTAGTAGGATAATGATCAACAATAATAAAATGAACATAATGCACGTTTCGATGGTAGGTAAAACTACTATACCTACTGACTGTTTCAGACACCCACGAGGCGCGTTTAAAAATAATATGACGGTTATGCAAAGTCGCATGTGCCATACTCCGATTTTTTCGTAAAATTCTCGAAAAGTGAGAAATGTTTAAAATATTCTCTAAGTAGCGAATAATGAACTATGTTATTTAACTGTAAGTATTTATTTGCGGCTACATCAAACTCAACGTAAAAGCCAAAAAAGAACTCAAATAGGCTTAATTTGCGACGAAAAATCTAATTACTTATCGCGTGACACTGGCTAAATGGAGGATAGGAAAAGTTTGAAAATAGGATAAGGAGATACTTGCGAAAAATCAAGTTTTTTAGGGAGCCGGGCTGTAAGTGTAAAACCTGGATAGTATTTAAAAGAGATAAGATTAGTACAAGACAAATAAGATTAGTACAAGTAAACATATTTAAAAGAAATACCGAGTCTACACTGTGTTATAATATATCATTTGTTTTGTGCTATTTTTACAACTTTACATAATCGAATGTCCGGATTGTTTTTTTTTTCAGAGTTTATTTATGTTGTGGACAACGCAGTTGACTCCAATAGTCAGTTTTACCCAAATCGTGACGACAGTTTTGATGACCTATATAAGGTGAATAGACTAGAACAACTTGATAATAATGTACTAAAGTATAAGTACTTTAAGATAAGAAGAATTTTGGTAACTACTGAACCGATTTTGATGAAATTTGGTACAGATATAGACTAGAGCTTGGGAAAAGACAGGCTACTTTTTATCCCGGAATCCGGAAATCCCTTTTCAGCCTTTTGCACTCAGAGAATTGGGACGAATTCAACAATTCAAAGTGCAATTTATTTTATTTATTACAGATCCAGCCAGACAAAGTAGACAAAGTAAAAATACAGCTATATTACGAATGCTTTTGCCCCGGTTGCAGACAATTCGACACCGGCGAATTCAAGGAAACTGTCATAAAACTAGATTCATATCTCGACGTCCACTTGTTTCCTTACGGAAACGCTAAAGTGAGTATTTTAAACTTTGAGACCATTCTACCTCATCCTACTAATATTATAAATCCGAAAGTTTGTGTGTAAGTGTATGTTTGTTCGCTCTTCACGCTTTAACGGCTGAATGGATATGGATTAAATTTGAAATGTGCATAGCTTTTACCTAGGATTAACACATAGGCTACTTTTTAACTTGATAATAGCGGGCGAAGCCGCCGGGCACGGCTAGTGATTATATAAACTAACTAGTTAGTGGTTGGTGGCCGCAAATTGCCGAATAAGAAGGATCTGGGGCACGGACGAATCTGGTGGCGATTGGTGATGGACCAGCTCAGTTTTACCATTGCGCTTTCCCATCAAGAATTGGGACATATAAAGGCGCTATAATAGACTTATAATACCATCTATGGTAAACGTATTAAGTATTCTAGTATATGACAAAACTATAAGGCATTTGGCTACGGAACCCTCGAAAAAAAAACTCGACGAACCCGAAAACGCGAAAACGTGATGCTAGAAAATAATAGTTCGGGCGTCCTGATATATTATAGGTATGCTTTTTGACAATTTGTGTTAAAACAGCAATATTAACGTGATATGATGACACATATTTTTTTCAAGTGTTTTTTTTACTAGCATTCATTTGATACCCATATTGCTATAGTAAGAAATAAATTACAACCCCCTCCCATTTTTTTTTATGTAGCCTTTGTCACTACCACAATTATTCTGACGAATTCAACGACACCTCATATGTCAAAAACCGTCTAGCCGTTTGAGATGTAGGGCGTGCCAAAAAAATGGACATACATTCGCTCGAAAAACATTACCCTCTTTCTGACGCAGTCGGTTAATTACAAATAAGGTTTAAAAATATATTATTGTTATAGACGAGTGAGCATGACGGGCACATTAGTTTCACTTGCCAGCATGGTCCCGAGGAATGTTACGGGAACAAACTTCACGCCTGTGCCATAGATTACCTAAAAAATGTGACAGCGGCTGTGTTCTATAACTCTTGCATGATGAACGACACGCAGGCTGACTATGGGTCAGATGATAAGGCTGCTGATGTGGTAAGATCTCAGAACAATTAATTCAGGTGCCTACGTTAATATAAGTTTACTATACTATTTTAAGATCACCTCCAAAACAGATTTGTTACAGAAGTCCTTTCGTCCGTCGGTCATAGGCATATAGCTTCTAAATCAAACGAGCTAATTACTTAATTTAACGAGTGAATCGAGGTCTCTATGTTGACTTGTGGGTCAGCACATTGTCCGTCTGTTCGTCTGTCAGAGGCACTTAACATCTAACCTATACAAATGAATGATTTCAAACTTTCAGAAAATATGTAAAGCTGTGGCCCAAAGCTAAATATGGTAGATAAAATTATATAAATGAAATTGCTAAAAAAGCACTCACATACACGTAATAAGGTGACAAAATAATTTTATTATTTATTCTGGCTGTCGCTGTATCGGTATTTCTGTAACATCCATGATCAGTCACGGCTACCATAGTAGGTTCTCATTAAACTGAACCTTTTCCTAACGGGATACCTAATTGACTTAGCCGACTTGTCGTTAAACCTGAGATAACGCTGTTTAGGCTAATGTCCATTTTTTTTTTAATCATGTTAGGTAAACTTTTGACCACCATCTTAACTATGTGAATTCCTATAGGTAGTATTGTAATAACTGTATGTGAAATGTATCTTTTCTGTAGCTCTAGCAGAGCTCTAGCATCTCATAATATAACATTTAAAACAAACTCAAACCTCAAATTACTTTATAGTTTATTGTTATATTCCAGTGTGGTCATTCGATGGATATTGACTCGACACCTATAAAGAAGTGCGCAAAGGGTGCCAGAGGAGACCAGCTCCTGAAATTCTATGGGGAAGAGAGCAAGAAAGCTAACTTCATCTATGTTCCTTACGTCCTTATCAACGGGCTCGAAATTACTGAAAGTGATTTCATGCAAGATGTCTGCAAGGCGTTTAAAAACCCACCTCCAGAATGCAAAGGACACCTTATTTAATTTTGTTTTGATGAAATGGCCGGATGAATTACTTACCTAATATTTTCTGCCGTTTTATTTCCTGTCCTTACATAAAGAAACTATAGCAAAAGTAAACAAGAGGTACTGTTTTGGAAGGCTTACAAGACCAGTCCAATCTCTTTTAAATTCAAAACAAACCTATTATATTACGTCTCTGAAGGGAAAGTCTCATTAAATAGCTAATACTATGAAAGTTTAATTATAAGGTTTAGTTCGCCTACGAACATTCGTTTTTAGGATTACTTCGTTACAAAGTAGATTCGTTTATTTTTGGATAGTTTAGGTTAGTGCGATGCTCTGCTGAATTGCTACCAATAAAACACGAACTTAATTTTCAGCGTTCATAGCAATAACTGCTGTTAGTAGCCCACTTCATTATCGATTTTAAAACCAAACTTGCAATCAGGCGCGACATGCCCCCAGCATCGCTTTAAATGTTCAAATTCAAAACTTTTTGATGGTATTATTTTATAACAGAAAATAAAGTTATATAAAAAAGAGGTAGAATGCTTACTATAAGGTCCAATACAATTTTATGAAATTATCAGTATAACCACTTTGAGACGCCTACATTTAAGTACATTTATTGAATTTGTGTAGATAAGTGTATTAAATTCGAACAATGTATGCGCAATTATAACACAAATATGTGTATTTAATATACATATATGACATGGCTTTATATGACTAGTGTACACAAAGGCCTGGGGAATTAATATTAAAACCTGGAGTGTATGAAATAGCAATTTTTGTTAGAAACGGAATATTTACTATGTATTTTTGGGTTCATATTGGCCATGATAACGAGAACAGTTCTAGAAATCATGGCGCTTAACTTACTAGAATTTCAAGTGTCATTTGAATCAAAGAATGACTATAGTCCTTGAGGCAATAATTTCACAGTATATGTATAGAGAGGATATCCAGTTAGACTGATTAGACTCTGAACTTTATCCCCAATTACAATTACCTATGTATATCCTTTATTTCTGTAATAACTATCTATTTATGAATATCGTGTGTACTAACCTTATGTGTCCTAAATATTTTATTTAACGACGACGTTATTAACGCTTAAACAATAGATTGGGTGTCTACTAAGTACTCGAATTGGACTATATAAGTTTTTGCCTATTATGATTTAGCTTCTCTTGTACAGTGATTATACAATTCAGTTTATATAATAATTTACATTTATATAAAATGTTCGCTCACTATTTGTTGTTACTATTAGCAGCTGTTATATATAAGTCAAGCGCGACCGAAAAAGGTGAGTAACTAAATTTATTCGTACCCAACTACCTATTTTACGTAAAAACATATTGATACATATCCATATTGTACTTATGTATATAATAGTTTGTTCATAGATGGATTATAGTAGATATTATAAATATATATAAAAAAACGTTACATTTAAAGCTGCTATTTACATCTATAATATCCCTAATAGATATAAGACAACGTGAGTAAGTGTGAGGAGTGGAGTGCATTGAGGAGCAGAACAGTGCATTGCAGATAATAGTAATGTAGGCCAAATAGCGCGTGTTTGATTATTAAAAAAGGACAGAGAATTACCAACAATATACACACTTATTCGTAAATATTATATTAATAACTGTTAGTTAATAATATTATAATAATAGTACCTGGTTTAATTACAATCGAATTACCTAGGCATTTATTAATACATGTAACAAATAATAGTTTTAAATGTTAATTTAACCAAAACCTTTATTAAAAAAACTTTTCTATGAATTATTTTAAATTATCTTTCATTGGGCTACGAAACATCTATATAATGATCAATAATAATAAACAGAGAATAATGCGGGTTTCAATGGTCGGTAAAACTACTATACCTACTGACAGTCAGTACCAGCACCCACAAGGTGCGTTTAAAAATTTGGTGGTTACGCAAAGGCGCATGTGCCATACTCCGAATTTTTCGTGAAATTCTCTAAAATTGAGAAATTTATGAAAAATGTCTAAGTAGCGAATAATGAACTATGATTTAACTATAAGTATTTATTTTCGGCAAAGCTACAGCAATTTCAACGTAAAAGCCGAAAAAAGACCCAATAAGACATAATTTGCGACGAAAAAATCTGAGTACTTATAGAGTTAAACTAATTTAACCGTGAAACTGGCTAAATAGAGGATAGGAGATACTTGCGAAATATCAAGTTTTTTAGGGAGCCGGACTGTGAGTGTGAAAACTGGTACCTTATAAAAAGAGACAAGATTAGTATTTAACATATTACAAAAATATCAGAGTCAACACTGTGTTTATAATATATCAGTTGTTTTGTACTATTTTTACAACTTTACATAATCCAATGTCCGGATATTTTTTCAGATTTTGTTTACGTTGTGGACAACGCTGTTGACTCCAATAGTCAGTTTTACCCAAATCCAATTAATGGATTTGGAAGATTTGATGACCTACACAAGGTAAATAACTAGACTAGAACCATAGTAGACATAAATCTAGAACCCAACTTGAATGTACTTATAATGTAGTAAGGTAATAATTAAAAAAAAGAAGAGTTTTGGTACCTACGTAACCGATTTTGATAAATTTGGCTCAGAGATAGACTAGAGCTTCGGAAAGGACATAGGCTTTTTTTAAGTTTTTTGTAGGAGCTATTGTATTTAATTTTATCTTTAATGGTATTTATTAGTTTAACTTTTCTTAGTTCAGTTTTTTTCTAACTTTCGAAATAGCTTTCTTAAGCAATCATGATTACAACTGGTGAAAAATAATAAAAATCTAGCCATTGGCACCCAGAGAATTGGGACGAATTCAACGATTCAAAGTGCAATTCATTTAATTTATTACAGATCCAGCCAGACAAAGTAGACAAAGTAAAAATACAGCTTTATTACGAATGCCTATGCCCCGGTAGCAGACAATTTACCACCGGCGAATTCAAGGAAACTGTCAAAAAACTAGAATCATATCTCGACGTCTTCCTCTATCCCTACGGAAACGCTAAAGTGAGTTTTTTAAACTTTTGAGGCCATTCTACCTCACGATGATTTAAACTAACAATAGTGGCTGGTGATCGTAACAACATGCCGAAACAGACTCTTCTGGTCTGGGGCGCGGACGAAACTGGTGGCGCTTGGTGACCAACTTTGGACCAACTCAGTTATACCGTTACGCTTTCCCATCAAGATAAAACTGGGACATATGTATAAAGGTGATATATACATATATAGGACTTACTATTGTAAATGTAGTATGTAGTATAAACTAGTGTATGACAAAACTATAAGGCATTTGGCTACGGAACCCTAAAAAGTTATTAAGTACTAGCCGTGCCCCGCGGCTTCGCCCGCTATTATCAAGTTAAAAAGTAGCCTATGTGTTAATCCTAGGTATAATCTACTTACATTCCAAATTTCATCCAAATCCGTTCAGCCGTTTAAGCGTGAAGAGGGAACAAACATACTTACACACTTACACACAAACTTTCGGATTTATAATATTAGTAGGATTAACTTTTTGGATTAGTCCCATTTTTACCATTACGCTAGATTAATATGTAGCCACGGGGAAAACCAATGAGGAATAAATGAACAAGGTAGGAGGAAAACATCTTGTCAGTAATTTTTAACAAGTCAAAGTACCTACTAAAAGTTTAAAAATGTCGACTGCGAAAAATGTGATGCTAGAAAATGATAGTTCGGGTGTCCTATATCCGCGATATATTATGGGTATGCTTTTTGACAATTTGTGTTAAAAACAATAATATGAACGAGTTAGTTATGTATATTTTTGTTATGAAATGTTTTTCAGTAGTTTCCATTTAACATTCACATTGCATATTATGGTAAGAAAAAAAAATCTCCTTTTTTTTTAGTTTGCGGGCGCATATATATCCTATATCACTACCACAATTCTGACAAATTCAACGACACCTCATATGTCGAAAACCGTCCAGCCGTTTGGGCTGTAGGGCGTACCGAAGAAAGAAATGGACATACATACGCTCGAAAAACATAACTCTTCTTCTGACGCAGTCGGTTAATTACAAACAACGTTCAAAATATATTATTGTTACAGACGAGCGAGCATGACGGGCACATTAATTTCACTTGCCAGCATGGTCCCAAGGAATGTTACGGGAACAAACTTCATGCCTGTGCCATATATTACCTAAAAAATGTGAAAGAGGCTGTGTTCTATAACTCTTGCATGATGGACGGCACTCAGGCTCACTATGGGTCGGATGATGACGCTGCTGATGTGGTAAGATTTCATAACAATTTATTTAAGTACCTACGTAAATATAAGTCACTTTACATCAGGTGAGATATTGATCAAATGCTTGTCTAACTAGCATAAAAAAGAAAAATGTTTACTATACTATTTTAGGATCACCTCAAAAACAGATTAATAAGAGAAGTCCATTCGTCCGTCGCGGTCAGAGGCATATAGCTTCTAAATCAAACGAGTTAATTCATTAATATAACGAGCGAATCGAGGCCTCTAAGTTGACTTGGGTGGCTCAGTACATTGTCCGTCCGTCCGTCAGTCAGAGGCACTTAGCATCTAAAATATACGAACAAATAAATTCAAACTCTCAGAGAATACGTAAACTTGTGGCCCAAAGTTAAAAATGGCAGTTGAATTAATATAAATGAAATTGCTAAAAAACACACTTATTCACAAAATTAGGTGACGTAATAATTTATTCTGGCGTCTGTCGCTTTATCGGTCTTTCTGTATCATCTATGATGCAATCACGGCTACCGTAGTAAATTCTTACTGAACGGCTGCTCTGACAATTTGCCGTTAAACCTGAGAAAACTTTGTTTAGGATTACTGTCCAAAGCTTAACTGTGTAAATACTTATAGGTAGTATTGTAATAACTGTATGTGAAATTTATTTTTTGTGTAGTTCTAGCATCTCAGAATATAACTTTAAAAACAAACTCTAACCTCAAATGACTTTATAGTTTATTGTTATATTCCAGTGTGGTCATTCGATGGATATTGACTCGACACCTATAAAGAAGTGCGCAAAGGGTGCCAGAGGAGACCAGCTTCTGAAATTCTATGGGGAAGAGAGCAAGAAAGCTAACTTCACCTATGTTCCTTACGTCCTTATCAACGGGCTCGAAATGACTGAAAGTGATTTCATGCAAGATGTCTGCAGGGCGTTTAAAAACCCACCTCAAGAATGCAAAGGACACCTTATTTAATTTTTGATTTGATGAAATGGCCAGATGAATTACTTTTCTTAAATTTTGTTCCGTTTCATTTGCTGTGCTTAAATAAAAAATACAAGTCCGTGATCGAAGTTTTTCTCTATTTCTCATTTAATATTGTTATTTTGCCCTGTGTAAAAATAAACTTTCCTTTTTAATGGAAGATTATTCGTGTTATATGTTTTAGGTTGATACATTATTTACTGTGGTATAAAACAAACGGTTCTTTATTAGTACTTTCTCCAATATTTTTTTTTATAGTTTTCATCAAAATCGGCCTCATTCGTGAATAACAAAATTGTCATGAAAGGTCTAAAAGGCTTTCTTAGCCTTTTGACAATATTTTTTTTATATTATATGTATATTATTTATTTCGTGTTATTTTCAATAACTTCGTTATTTTTCGAAGATTCAACCATCTATACCAACTTACAATACTAATGTATCATCCCCGATAGGTAACAATAAAATCAATTCACCAAACTGTGGAATACGGTACTCAGACTGCACTAAATCAGACTCATATTGACCCAACTCGTCTCCCTTGCTACGTTACACTTCGTTCCTGTAAATCCCATTAGACCTGAACCTCGGCAAAGTAAACATTGGACTAATTGCAAAAGAGGCTACCTGACGGCCACGATAATTGATTGCTTTATAGGAAACATCTAACATTCTTATTGCAATCAGCTCTGTCAGCATTTTGCTTTTGAGCTTGGTTGCAGTTGCTACTCTCTTCACTTCGTAAGTAAAACGTTAGTAATACGTTACTTCGACGTGCTTCTAAAGTTTGGGCTTGCGCTTTGTTCATAATGTTTCAGAATCGAATATCCTTATTGTAGGTGAAATTTCCCATATTCATAGGAAAGTTATGAACTTTACTAGTTCTAATCTTGTATAACTTATTATAGATTGCGTGCTCTTCGCAGTTTCGCTAGAATTCATCATTCATAGATCACCATGTAGGTATATGATAATTAAGACATGATGATAATACTTTTTTATTATTTAAAAACTTCATGCACAAATACCTACTATGTACATAGGAGGACTTTATACTAAAGCATTTTCTGCCAGTCATCCTGCTATTTCAAGAGATATATCGGCGTGAAATGAAGCTATACATAAAAAAAAAGGTTAGGAAACATCAAATTTATTTAAAAACTTTTAGAATTCAATACATACAACAGATCATATGATACCAATAATACATATATAATATTCTATATCAATAACATACATAAATGAAATAGTACCTATAATTTCGATGTTAAAAACAGTTTTTAGTGTAACGATTCAACTTTGAAAGACTTTCAGAAAATGTTTTATATTAATAAGGATAACAATATAAATATTATTAACAGAAACTTCAGTATTTATTATTAAATTTTAATATTTTGTTAATTACCTATACTTAAATTTGATAACTTATATAACTGTGCCTTATGAAAATTATATTTAGAAATACTGTGTTATAAATAATAGTAATAACATACTAAATATTATAAAACAGAAAGTTTGTGTGTAAGTGTGTAAGTATATTTGTTCCCTCTTCACGCTATAATGGCTGAATGGATTTGAATGAAATTTGGAATGCTAAGTTTTATCCATATCCGTTCGATTATACCTACGATTAACACATATGCTAATTTTTAACTTGATCAACGCGAGTGAAGACTCGGGGCACAGTTAGTTAGACTCACTAAATTAAATTTAAACTATCCCTGTCTCTTACAAAATAAAACACAAGACAGAGATAGCATGCATGTTAGAGCTGTCACGCTAGTTTATCAATTAAAATATGAACAGCAGAAGCAGAAAGGCGCTTGTTTTTAGTTAACACCAATACAACACATACTCGACTAAGCTTGCATAGACATCTAAGTTCTGACTAACTTGACGGCACAGCAGTATGCTATCTCTGTCTTGTGTTCCTATTTTGTAAAAGACAGGAATAGTTTAAATTTAATTTAGTGTGTGACATCAGAATCGAGGCCAATGGTTGCAATTCGGTTGTTCAAAATTACACTAAACTAGCCTAAAATTAGTTTTAGACCTGTTTTAGTCCAAAACCTATTCAGAAAAGGCAAGATTAGGCTAAATTTAAGTTTGACAGGATTAAGTTAGTTTAGTTACAAAATTTAGTGAAAATGACCTAATTTTTTTTCTGATGTATAGGTTTACATCATTTTAAGACTAATAAAAATGTCTAACTAAGATTAGTCTGAATGAACAAGGTGTGGATTTTTTCAGTGATGCAAAAGAAATGCATGAAATCAACTACCTATATTCTTATTACAATCATAAAATGGAGAAATATGTGACTGAGGGTGTTTTGGATATATCAGAAAGTTTCTACTTACATGTTACTAGTAGGTATTTAGGTATTTTAAGAAACTATAGCAAAAGTAAACAAGAGGTACTGTTTTGGAAGGCTTACATGACCAGTCCAATCTCTTTGAAATTCAAAACCAAACCATTGATCGAGCGAAGCGAGATCTCAAAGTTGACTTGGGTCGTTCAGCACTTTGTCCGTCCGTCCGTCTGTCAGAGGCATCTAGCGTCTAAACCGTATTAGTGAATGACTTCAAATTCTCATAGAATATGTAAAACTACGGCCCAAAGCCAGAAATGACATTTCAAATTATAATATTGCTTTGCTTTGCTCGGTTTTTTTTTTTTGGTAGAATGTGTTTGAATTTGTAGCCTCAGAAAGCTTCTTAAACCCGGTTTTTCAAATGCAGTTTGGGAACCGAGCATTTCTCGGGCCTGGAACGTTGATAAATCGATTCCTTGGGCCAAAAACCCCTAATCTGTAACTTTCATGAAAATCGTTAGAGCCGTTTCCGAGATCCTGATTACACACATATATATATATATATATATATATATACAAGAATTGCTCGTTTAAAGATATAAGATAAATGAAAATATTAAGGAAGCTCCTATTACGTGTAAGTGGGGAGCAAAATATTTTTTATTTTTTTATCTACCCTTGTGGGGTATCGTTGAAAAGGGCTTGACAAGTAGAGTACGAAACCGGTTTAAAAAAATCTATAATGATGAAAAATAACGATTTGGTGGGCCACCAAAGTCACCGTTTTTGACCAATTTTGCCCGGGGTTTATCTCAAAAACGGCTTCACACTGAACGCTGAAACCTACTTGTAATATTCGTTATATCCTGTACTTGAACAACAAATATATAAATCAAACAATTATTATATAGAAAAAAAGTTATAAGCAAGTAACCTCAAAAGTTTCTCTCTATGAGGCAAAATGTAGACGCGAGATCTCAGTTCGGCGCGAACGACAAGTAAACATAAACATAACATAAACGCTTTACACTCACAGTCCCACACTAAGTTCAATGACTTGTGTCGTGGGTGCCGGAAACATTCACATCACACACACAATCACAACCAGAACCAGAAACACAAATTTTCCTTGGGGAGAAAACTTGTGTTCCCGCCGGGAATCGAACCCGATACCCCTGCTTAGAAGGCGAACGCTCACCCAACTTAGCTAACGGGCAGTTCAGAATATACAGAAGTATTACATCACTCATGGAAAGTCTCATTAAATTGCCCTCTAATACTATAAAAGTTGAAATATAAGGCTCGGTTCGCCTAAAAACATTCAGAATATCCATCTCACAAACACCCATCTCTTTACATGACCGTACCCATAACCTACACAATTTTGCAGTGACATGATTACAAATCTGCAATATAAATTTAAGACAAAGAAAAGTCACCCTCAAAACCCAAGAGATTGTTTTGAACTATTGGAAAATATTAAAATTTAGTTATATTGCTTCATATTTGTAGATACATAGAAAATTTAATGTTTAAAGAATGAAATGATGTTAAATATATAAATTAAATACCTAGTTTTCACAATTCAATTTCGTAGTTTCGAGAATCAATTTTAGTCATGTAATTTTAACGTAAAATCAGAAGCGGATAGGTATTATTAATTAAAATAATAATTTAAACATAAGCAAAGCTTAAAAAAACCGACGTCACCGCTTATGTTTTGGTTTTGGCGTGATTGTATTCAATAAAATTTATATGGGACCACCTTTGAAGTATAATCTACTTATGTTTTGGTTTTGGCTTGATCGATTTCAATAAAATTTATATGTAACCAGCTCTTAATTATAATCTACCAAACAAAAAAAGGATATTGAGAATCGGTTCACAAATGGGAAAGAAATCGGTTAACATACATAAAAAAATATATAGTAAAACATAACATAAAACCACGAAGATACAGTCGAACATAGAATCTCCTCCTTTTTTGAAGAAGTCGGTAATTAGTTTTAGGATAGTTTAGTTTAGTTCGGTTTAGGTTAGTGCGGTGCTCTACAAAATTGCTACCAATATAATTAAACGCAAGCAAAGCTTAAAAAAACCGAGTTCACCGCTTTATCATCGGAACCTTGATCAGATTTAATGTATTAAACACGCATCATTCACTATAACTCAAAAACTAAAGATCAGATCTTGATTAAATTTCAAAGGGACCACATGAAAAGCACCAGCTTTCAAATAAAAAAAGAATCATCAAAATCGGCTCACAACGAAAGAAGTTTTGAGGTAACTTTTGAAGTCGGGTAAACGAGAACATCGTCAAAGTACGCATTATTCGTCACAAAATAGACATTATTGACGATATTTCAAGAACTACTGATCAGATCTTGATCAAATTTAAATGGGACCAATTAGAAAGCAACATCTATCAAACTAAAAAAAAATCCAAATAGGCTCACTTGGAGAGAAGTTATGAGGTAAAACAAATAAAAAAAACAGTCGACTTGAGTACCTCCTCCTTTTTTGGGAAGTCGGTAAAAACACGAACTTAATTTTCTGCGTTCATAGCAATAACTGCTGTTAGTAAACCCATTATCCATTTTAAAACCAAACCTGCAATCCGGCGCGTAATGCCCCCAGCATCGCTTAAAATTTTCAAATATTAAACTTTTTTGTTGGTTTTATTTTATAACAGAAAATAAATAAAGAAGAGGTATACTACATACTATACATTCCAATACAAATTTATGGAGTTATCAATATAACCTCTTTGAGATGCCTACATTTAAGTACATTTATTGAATTTGTGTAGATAAGTGTATTAAATTTGAAAAATGTATGCGCAATTATTACAAAAATATTTGTGTTATTCAATATATATAATATATGACATGGCTTTATAAGAGTAGTGTACACAAATGCCTGAGGAATTAATATTAAGACCTGGAGTGTATGGTACATAAGCAAGACAACAGATTCACACGATTTTAACATAACGTAGAGTGAAGAAATTAAAAATGATGTAAGAATTGAACTGACATGGTCACCCACATAAGAATTTTTGTTAGAAACGGAATATTTACCATGTATTTTTGGGTTTATAATGGCAAGGATAACGAAAACAGTTGTTTAATCATGGCGCCTAACTTACTTGAATTTCAAGTGTCATTTGAATCAAAGAACGACTATAGTCCTTGAGGCAATCATTTCACTGTATATAGAGAGGATATCCAGTAAGACTAATTGGACTCCGAACTTAATCCCCAATTACAACAGTATTACCTATATATATTCTTTATTTCTGTAATAACAATTTATTTATGAATATCGTGTGTACTAACCTTATGTGTGCCCTAAATATTTTTTTTAACGACGACGCTATTAACGCTAAAACAATAGATTGGGTGTCTAGTAGGTACTGAAATTGGACTACATAAGTTTTTGCTTTTTACGATTTAGCTACTCTTGCACAGTGATTATACAATTCAGTTTATACAATAATTACATTTATATAAAATGTTTGGTCACTATTTGTTGTTACTTTTAGCAGCTGTTATATATCAGTCAAAAGCGACCGAAAATGGTAAGTAACTAATTTTATTCGTACCCAGCTACCTACTTGATAAGTCACACTCTATCTAGTTTGTGAAGTATTTAAACAAAACTGAAAATATGGGTTGGCTTTATTTGTTAGTACTTTTTGTCGTGATACTGTAATTAAATTCATAGGAAAGGGGTAGAATCCATTATATTTTATAATGTAAGTACATGTATTTTAAATTGTTTTATGTTTGTCATCGTTTTAAATTATATTTCGGTAAAAAAATATCTTTCACTTGGATTAGATTCACGGATATTATTATCTTTTCTTAACGTAGGTGTGCAATTGAAATTAACATTCTTAATAATGTATGGTTTTGGATATAACCATACGAAATGTATAAGACGTAATGCAAATAACTAGATATTCATGGTTTGTTATAAATTGTAATACGATTTTGTAGATTATAACGAGGGAACGAAAAGCCCTAGGCAGATATATATATAAAAAAAAAAACTGAATCTAGACTCTACATCAATACTTTGTTTACAAAGAAACATATGACTAACATCTCTATGATCATCAAAAAAATACGGTGTTATTTATACGTCTTCAGAAATTTAAAAACTGTATGCCAAATGTAAAATATCATCATAATCAGTCTGTATCGATCCAGCTTCCTCTCCCTTCTGCCACTCATCTCGGTTTTGCGCTGATCGCATCCAGGTCTTTCTTGCTATCACCTCCGACCCAAATAAATAATAGTGTAAAATATTAATTTACCCAAAACCTTAATTAAAAGTACTTTTTCTATGAATTATTGTAAATTACCTTAATCATTAGGCTACGAAACATGTACAGCTATATAATGATCAATAATAATAAACTGAACATAATGCGTGTTTCATTGGTAGGTAAAACCATTATACCTACATAAAATATTACATATACTACATAAATTATATAGTCAGCACCAGCGCCCACGAGGTGCGTTTAAAAATTTGGCGGTCACGCAAAGTCGCTTATGCCATTCTCTGATTTATTCGTAAAATTCTAGAAAATTGAGAAATATATAAAAAATGTCTAAGTAACGAATAATTAACTATGTTCTTAACTGTAAGTATTTATTTGCGGCATAGGTACATCAAATTTTACGAAAAAGCCGAAAAAAAACTCAATAAGGCAAAATTTGCGACGAAAAATCTAAGCACTTATCGAGTGAAACTCATTTAAATGGTGGATAGAAAAAGTCTAAAAATAAGATAAGGAGATACTTGCGAAATCTCAAGTTTTTAGGGAGCCGGACTGTGAGTGTGAAAACTGGCACCTAATAAAAAGAGATAAGATTAGTATTAAATAAAAAAATCAGTCTACACTTTTTGGGGGGGGAACATGCCTACCACTTCCCTTCCCTCCCAGGGAAGGAAAGGGGTGTGTGGGGCTCGAAACCACTAAAAACCTCCCCGTGAGCAGTCCCTCGCCAAGGTCGGGGCAAGATAGGGTCACGCTAGCAGTCACTATCTTGCCCCGGCGGTAGGCCCAAGTACAAACCGGGCCACTTCGCCCATGTAGGGGTGACCTTGCTCACCAAGGCCACCCCTCAGACTTGTGGGGCCGTGCAAGCCAGTGGAGAGCTCCCTGACTCTCCACCAGTGACCCCACTACAGAGGAGGAGGAGAGAGGAGGCGGGCGAACTGCCTCCTCCTCCCCCCCCATCCGTCTGCGACGGATTTCAGAGTCCAATGTCGGGATTTTTTTTCAGATTGTGTTTACGATGTGGACAACGCAGTTGATTCCAATAGTCAGTTTTACCCAAATCCAAATAATGGATTTGAAAGGTTTGATGACAGTTTTGATGACCTACAAAAGGTAAGTAACTGGACTAGAACCCAACTTAAATGTACTGATTATGTACTTAGTCTGATATATTTTTAAATGGTATTTTGGAGGAGCTATTGCATTTAATTTTATCTTTAATGGTATTTATTCGTTTTAATTTTCTTGGTTCGATTTTTTCTTTCTTTCGAAATAGCTTTCTCAAGCAATCATGATTACAATGCGTGAAAAATAAAAAAATCTAGCTTTTGGCACCCAGAGAATTGGGACGAATTCAACAATTAAAAGTGCAATTTATTTAATTAATTACAGATCCAGCCAGATAAAGTAGAAAAAGTCAAAATACAGCTATATTACGAATGCATGTGCCTGGGCAGCAAACAATTCATCCCCCACGCTTTTATTGAAACTGTCATAAAACTAAATTCATATCTCGACGTCTTCCTCTATCCCTTCGGAAACGCTAATGTAAGTAATTTAAACTTTTGAGGTCATTCTACGTCACGATGATTTAAATGAACTATAGAACAACTTGCCGAAACAGACTCTTCTGGTCTGGGGCACGGACGAAACTGGTGGCGCTTGGTGATGGACCAACTCAGTTTTACCGTTGCGCTTTCCCATCAAGATAAAACATATGTATGGGACATATGTATAAAGCTGTATAAAGAGCTATTATAGACTTACTATGGTAAACGTAGTAAGTAGTATAAAGTAGTGTATGACGAAAACATAAGGCATTTGGCTACGGAACCCTAAAAAGGTATTAAAAATTGGCTTTTTGGATTAGTCCCATTTTTATCATTACGCTATATTAATTCAAAATGTGTTGCTAGAAAATGATAGTTCGGCCGTCCTATATTATACAGGTATGCTTTTTGACAAATTGTGTTAAAATCAGTAGTATAAACCAGATAATTATGTTTATTTTATGAAATGTTTTTTCAGTAGCTTTCATTTGATATCCGTATTGCATATGGTTAGAATAAACAAATCTCCCTTATTTTTGTTAGTAGGCGCCATTTTTAAAAATTGTATAGCCTATGTCACTACAACAATTCTGACGAATTCTACGACACCTCATATGTCGAAAACCGTCCAGCCGTTTAGGCTATATGGCTTACCGAAGAAATGGACATACCCTCCTTCTGACGCTGTCCGTTAATTACAAATAAGGTTCAAAAATATAGTATTGTTACAGATGAGTGAGCATGACGGGCACATTCATTTCCATTGCCAGCATGGTCCCGAGGAATGTTACGGGAACAAACTTCACGCCTGTGCGTTAGATTCTCAAAAAAATAAGACAGCGGCTTTGCTCTTTATCTCTTGCCTCTTGGACGACACTCATTCTGAAGATGGGTCGGATGATAAGGCTGCTGATGCGGTAAGATTTCAGAACAATTTATTTAAGTACCTTTATTATTATTATTATTTTGTGGGAGGTAAAATGCCTTGCACTTCCCTGCCTTCCCAGGGGTGAAGGAAGAGTTATGTGGGGCTCGAACCCACTAAAAACCCCCCTATGACCAGTCCCTCGCCGAGGTAGGGTAAGATAGGGTCGCGCTAGCAGTTACTATCTTGCCCCGGCGGTAGGCCCGAGTACAAACCGGGCCACTGCACCCATGTAGGGGTGACCTTGCTCACCAAGGCCACCCCTCAGACTTGTGGGGCCGTGCAAGCCAGTGGAGAGCTCCCTGACTCTCCACCAGTGACCCCACTACAGAGAAGAAGATAGGAGGCGGGCGAACTACCTCCTCCTCCCTCCCCCAATCCGTCTGCGACGGATTGGGTCAGAAAAAGGATCGACCTCTCTGGCCCGTTCCGCGGCCTCCTTCTGCGCCATCACCGCTTCGCAGAAGGAGACCACCGCCTGCCACAATCTCTCACTGCCGAGCATGGCGTCTACCACGGTCGGCAGGGAGAAATTTCCGCCTATGATCGCTGAAAGCGTGTGATGCTGTGGGCCCCATGCGGCTCACACTTCTAGCGTGTGGAGCGCCGTATCCTGCAGCGCCCCACATTCGTGGCAAACCGGGGTCGACTTCCGTCTCGCGATTTGGTGCAGGTACTTTCCGAAACATTCATGTCAGGAAAGCACCTGCACCAATCGGAAGGACCGGGCGGATGGCCTCCACCGTCCACTGCCCGGGGACCGGTGGAGCTAGGTCCTCCGTCCACCGTCGCAACAGGGCAGCCCGCGCCCGCCTCCGCATGCGGGTGACCTCTTCCCACGCTGGGGGGTCACCACGGGATTTCCTCGCCGCCACAAAGTGGTATAGTTCGGCGAGGATCTCCGCTTGGAGCTCCCAGGGGGGGTCACCCGCAAGCACGCACCCCGCCGTCCAGGACACCGTCCGGTATCCGCGTATCGCCCTCGTCGCGATGACCCGCTGCGGACGTCGCAGCAGGGCCTTGTTTCTGTATTTGAGGGCGTCCACCCAGACCGGTGCTCCATACAGAGCCATACTCCGGATTACTCCGGAATAAAGCCGACGGCAGGTTGAGTTTGGACCGCCCACGTTGGGCAGCAGCCTTCCCAATGCGGCCGCAGCACCCACGACTCTCGGGGCAAGCTGGGTAAAGTGGGCACCAAAAGCCCACCTCCCGTCCAGAATGAGACCCAGATATTTTATCTGGGTCCCCACCCGAACTGAGACCCCATCCAGATCGATCCGCGTTCCTAGAGGGGGTCCCCCACGAGGCCCATGGAACAATAGGGCCTCGGTCTTGGAGAGGGCGACCTCCAGCCCCAGGGAACGTATGCGGTCAACTACGATAGTTATACTTAACCCCATCACCTCCCTGAGGTCCCTCCCCTTGGCTACGACAAGGGTATCATCCGCGTAGCACTCGACTCGCATATTTGCGGGAAACGTGCCACGAAGCACCCAGACGTAGCCTATGTTTCACAGGAGTGGACCCAGCACCGACCCCTGTGGAACCCCGCAGGAGACGCGATGGCGCCTCAAACCATCGCGTCCTACCACCAGTACCTCGCGGTCCTGGAGGTAGTCAGCCAACAGCCTCTGCAGATACAGGGGCTCTCCGTGATATCGGAGCGCCTCCAGTATTGGCTGTTGAAGGCGTTGGCTATATCAAGCATGACAGCCAACGCCTTTTCTCCATCGCTGACCGCATCCTGCGTCCACCCTTTGAGCCAGAGCAGGGATTCTATTGTTGACCGCTCCGCTCTAAGCCCGTTCTGGGTCTCAGACAACCCAGGTCCGGCACCCTCCAGGTGCTGGATGACACGGGAAGCTACTACTCTCTCCAGCAGCTTACCCGTATCATCCAGCAACATTATGGGCCTGTATCCGGAAGGCGAGTCAACAGGTCTACCCTCCTTCCGGAGCAGGCACAGTCGCCTGTTTTTCCAAAGCTTCGGGAACCGTCCTGACGTGAGGCATGCGTCGAACAGTTCCCGAAGCCAGTCGCCCATCACCCCCAGGGCGATCCCAAGGACCCGCCCTAGAATCCCGTCCTAGCCCGGCGCCGTCCTTTTACCCCGCGACAAAGGCGGGATAGAAGCCAAATCCAACTCCTTCGAGGGGGAAGGCGCCATCATCATCGGTGGCACATGGGAAGAGCCCACCCAGCACCCCGCTTAGAAGTTGTGGCTCCAGAGACTCCGCGATGGGGGGCGTACGACCCCGGAACTTTTTCCGGGCAGCCCTGTACGGACGCCCCCAAGGGTCCCTGTCTAGTCCCACCTAGGGCCTCGTCCCAAGCCTGGGACTTGGCCCGGCCGATAGCCAGCTGTAGTTCCCGCTTTGCTTTACGGTATACACTTATTTTGAGTACCTACGTTAATATAAGTTTACTATACTATTTTAGGATCACCTCAAAAACAAATTAATTAGAGAATTCCTTTCGTCCGTCGGTCATAGGCAAATAGCTTCTAAATCAAACGAGCCAATTACTTAATATAACGAGCGAATCGAGGTCTCTAAATTGACTTGCGTGGTTCAGCACAGTGTCCTTCTGTCCGTCAGTCAGAGGCACTTAGCATCTTAAGTATACGAACGAATAATTTCAATCTCTCAGAGAATACGTAAACCTGTGGCCCAAAACTAAAAATGGCAGTTAAAATGATATAAATGAAATTGCTAAAAAATACAGTACATAATATAATTTAAATTAGGTGACAAAATAATTTATTCTGGCGTCTGTCGCTTTATCGGTCTTTCTGTAACATCCATGATGCCACGGCTCACGGCCACCATAGTAGGTTCTTACTGAACTGTACCTTTTCCCAGCGGAATGGCTTATTGACTTAGACGACAATTTGTCGTTAAACCTGAGATAACGTTGTTTAGGATTACTGTCCAAAGTTTCACTATGTAAATACCTATAGGTACTATTATAATAACTTAATGTGAAAATTTATCTTTTGTGTAGCTCTAGCATCTCATAATATAACATTTAAAACAAACTCAAACCTCAAATGCGGCAGCCGTTTGACACTTGACAGTCGACTGGGGCGGGCGCGGGCGGGCCATCACGGCGTGACCATAGAGAGATAGTGATTACATTGTCTTCGGTGTGAGGGGCCAAACTTTGAAACTTGGTCGCCTTCCGCCACCGAGTACTGTGTTAGTATTAGTGTTTAATGTATCTTTGTTTATTTATTTATATATGTAGTTATATTAATGTATTATATATATATATATATATATATAATGTAAATTTAAGTATTTTTTTAAGTTCGTATATCTATAGTGTAAATTTAAGTATTTTTTTAAGCTCGTGTCTAAATCTGTCCTGATGCGCGTGATGTCATGTATGGGTTCCGCCTGAAAACCAGTTACTGGGTAGGTAGGAGGGTTCTGCCCACCTACTTACCTAGTTATATGCTGAGTCGGGACCTCATTCGTGACATCACGCGGCGTTATATTGTTTGTTTTTTTTGTATTTTTTGTGTTTTCTTATTGTCTTATGTACATAATGTAACGTCGCGTGTTGTCCCGAATAAATCTATTTTCTTTCTTTCTTTCTTTCTTTCAAATTACTTTATAATTAATGGTTCTATTCCAGTGTGGTCATTCGTTGAATATTGACTCGACACCTATAAAGAAGTGCGCAAAGGGAGCCAGAGGAGACCAGCTTCTGAAATACTATGCGGAAGAGAGCAAGAAAGTTAAATACCCCTATGTTCCTTACGTCCTACTCAACGGACGCCAACTAAGTGCAAGTGATTTCGAGGAAGATGTCTGCAAGGCGTTTAAAAACCCACCTCCAGAATGCAAAGAAAACCTTATTTAATTTTGTTTTGATGAATTGACCAGATGAATTACTTTTCTTATATGTTCCGTTTTATTTGCTGTGCTTAAATAAAAAATCCAAGTCCACGATGTTACTCTCTATTTCTCATTTAATATTGTTATTTTGCCCTGTGCCTGTAATGCCTTTCATCAACTTTCCCTTTTGATGGAAGATTATTCGTGATAGATTATTTACTGTGGTATACTTGCGTGTCATGTGAAGGCCAACATAACCTAACGACTTATGTCTTACGGCTTACAACATGCAACAACAAATGCACTCACAGCCCCACACTAAGCTCAAAGACTTGTATCGTGTTCGTCGGAAACATGTACGCCTTGGTCAATTCTAATTGACCAAGGCGTCTAAGTTGACTTAAAGAACAGGTATCTATACCTGTTCTTTAAGTCTGCGCTAAAATTATGTTTAATAATATCGTGTGCGTCATCCGTGTGTCCTTAAATATTTTATTTAACTTTGTTATTATCGCTAAAACTATAGATCGGGTAATCTAAAAGGTAAAGGAAATTAAACTATAGAAGTTTTAAGATTATTTAAGCTAAATTTTTTGGTGTTTATACTTATGAATAATAATCTATTATACTAGTAAACTAACAGTCTTACTTATAAAAATGTTGCTAAGCAATGCTTAACCACCTCTTTGTTACGCAGCTCTTAAGTCCGTAATTTTTTTTTTCTTTCTTGTAAACATTAGTTAGCCGCCCGCTTAGTTGAGAAACGCACAGAGGATCGAAAATAATAGAAAAATTACATGATCGCCACAGATTATAACCAAAATAGTCGACTATAAATGAAATTACTACGAACAAGCTGCCAAAAATGTGTTTTTATTGATCTGTTGAAAGACAGGTGACATTCAAAATCAATTTGGCGCCTTACTTAAAAAGTTTTGAAACAAATATCATTGAAAGTTATTCATTTCCCCATCGGTTTAAGTAATTTTAAGTAAAGGTTCTGGAATGGAGTCCTTAACAAGTCATACTTTATTTTTTTATTTTAAATCATGCTTTTATAAGTTGTAAATAAAGAGGACTTAAAGTTATCTAACCAGAGAACTTGTTAAGACGAATCAAACGAGCTGAAACTTGATGGGGTTGCGTCGTTTCAATACAGAGTTCCTATGACCACCTTCCAGCTCCATCATCAAACGTGAAGAGTGGAGTCCAGTGAAGACAGAACAGTGCATTGGATTTAAGAGGTGTGCAACGGTGTGGTTAGATTTATTAAAAGGGAACACAGCATTACTGCATAATATGTAAGAGTGCCTTTATATTTTAATTTTATAATTTTAAGCACTATTTTCGGCTTTTGTCCATGCCATCCCATATCGTGTAAGAATTTAAAGCAATGAACTTTAAAGGCTTAGGAGCTATTAGCCACAGACAGACGGCCAGACGGAACAAACGTCGCGTCGCGTCGTAGTAAACACCCTAGTTAACTTTGAGAAAATATTATGAGCGTATGTCGATACGCAAATAATATTTTCTTTAAGTAACGTCACATACGAATGTCATCAGAATAATAAAGATAGTACGAGTAGAAGTTTGTAATGTATTAGTATAGGACGTGGTGATACCGCCATGTTATCCTACTAATATTATAAATTCGAAAGTTGTGTGTGTGTGAATGTTTGTTACCACGTATAAACAGATTTTAATGAATTTAGAATGTAGATAGTTTCGGTTCCGGAATAACACATAGGGTACCTTTCAACTTAATTAACGCGGGCGAAGCCGCGGGGCACGGCTAGTAATAATATAAGTGTGCTAAATATTGATAGCATTTAACGACTTTCTTATCGCCATAACCACAGATTATGTTATGGCAATGCTCTGCCGAAGTTCATGACTGTTATAAATAGGTCAGTCTACTTTAACAGTTACTCTACTCCGGACTTTGCTGGAGAGAAGTCACATTATTTTAGTTAGTGAATTGTCTATCTAAAAATTTAGAGAAAATATGGCTTGGCCCTGTTTGTTAGTACTGTTTGTTGTGATATTGCAATTAAATGCAAAGAATAAGGGTGAGAATCTAAGCAATTAATACACAAAACAAATAATTAATTCACCTATAAATGTTTTTTTTATATTTATTTTTAACGCGATTAAGTCCCGTGATATTGCCAAAATTATGTGTTAACAAGTGAAAGTTAAAAGTAACATTCTATGTAAATATTCAATTTATTTAAATTCCGGTTAAGTAATTATTTTACCCACGACTTTGAACAATACCATAGTATGTACTTATAACGTACTACCCTTTTTTTCAACAATGGAGGTATGCACTATGAATTGGTTATATCTAAATGCATAACAATGTATGCATTTGGATATAACCATACGAAATGTATTATTCATATGTTTATAATGCAACTAACTGGATGTTATGCTTTGTAGAATGTTACGATAAGCATTTGTAGGTGTGTTACCTCGTTGTAAAATAAGGAACGAGAACCGCACTAAAAAACTGCAGATCTAAGAAAAATTACCGAAAAATAAGACTTATATTTTTATTATGGAAATACTTAGCAAATAAACGTATATATATAAATATTTGGAATGGTTCCCGGCAGTAAGGATATGATCGTCGCAAATATTTCATACAAGGCGTGCCCCGAGACTTCACTCGCGTTAATTAAGTTAAAAAGTAGCCTATGTGTTATTTCGGAACCTAAACTATGTACATTCTAAATTTCATCAAAATCGGTTTATTAATTACGGCGATATGTGGTAATAAACATTCACACACACACAAAATTTCACATTTATAATATTTTAATAGGATAGGATTAAGTATAACGATGATTTTTTAAACCTAAATGTAAAATGTTACTTCTACGGAAACCTAAATTATAAGTATTGTATGTATATTTTATAATAATGCATTATTCTTGTGGCGAAACATCCATAGCTAAATGATATCATATGATAATTGACTGAACATAATGGGCGTTTCGATGATAGGTATAAAACGACCATATCAATGTCCCACTCGGTATATGAAATCACCTTTTATAATTATTTCTGTATGTATTGCGATAGCTATTATCAGTAAGCACAAAATTTACAATATTCAATTGGAACCTTACTTCTAGCTCGTATTCTATTACTTTTTTACTGACTTCCAAAGAAGAAGGTTCTCAATTCAACTGTATGTATGTTACGGGATATCTCCAACAATTATGAATCGATTTTGATGATTTTTTTTTTGGTTGTTGGATTAAACTTCAGAGGTGGTCCCATATAAATTTTATCAAAATCGGGCAAGCCAAAATATAAGAAATCGGGTTTTTGAAGCTTTGCTTGCGCTTAAATAATCTATAATATGTATATTATACAATTTACCTACAAAAAATGGGAAAAATAAACACTTGTAGCATTGGTCACAGCCTACAGCGTTTTATTATATTTTTTTAAATATATCTAATAATTTTGTTATTTCTAACATCTATGCATAATTCTATGTTCGGCCTTCTTTTTCAGACTTTAACTACGTTGTCGACAACGCAGTTACCGCATATAACCAGTACTACCGTAGTAATAATGGTGCATTACCATATAATTTGAATAACCTAAACAAGGTAAATATGCATATAAAACAGGCAAGAGGCTTTCGTTGCCTGATAGAGGAAATCTTGACATTAGCAATAAGATTATCATGGATATACGAGCACAACGTGAAAATAGTAGTCATTCGCGCCGAACTGAGATCTTGCGGCTACATTTTGCCTCATAGAGAAAAACTTTTGAGGATACTTGCTTATAACTTTTTTTCTATATATGTATTTTCTATGTATAATTGTTGGATATTTGAATTTGTTCAAGTACAGGATATAACGGATATTATAGTTGGAGTTATTTATTCGTTTCAGCATTCAATGTGAAGCCGTTTTTGAGATAGACCCCGGGACAAAATATGTCTAATATCAGTGACTTTGGTGCCCTACCAAATCGTTATTTTCCATAGATTTTTTCTTAAACTGGTTTCGTACTCTACTTGTCAAGCTCTTTTCAACGATACCCCACAAAGGTAGATAAAAATAAAAAATATTTTGTTCCCCACTTACATGTATGGGAGCCCATATCATTGATATGGGCTTAAGAGCTAAGCATTGCTTACCGACATTTTTGTAAGTAAGACTGTTAGTATGTAACTCAGGGGAATTTGATTGAAAACTGACTAACAAAAACTGTTGTTAACATATACAGGGTAGTTTGTAAAGTACCTGAAACCTCCTTGAATGTCATGTTAAAGAATAATTGCTTGTTTATTTCTTAAAAGGGTATAATTTAGACGACCACCTAAAATTCTAAACGGTTACCAAAATGGATAAATAGTCATCAAATTACGTTTCCTAAAATAAAATTTCCTGTGACAGAACCAAATCGGATAACGTTAAGGTTTTTTTTTATAATTGATACAAAAATATTTATAATACAAAAAAAAAATATTTATTTCATAATATTTTAAGAAACGTAATTTGGTGACCATTTATCCAACGTAATTTGGTGACCGTTTAGATTTTTTTTGGTAGTATAATAAGTACTTTTTTGGGCGGTGTTTAAACACAAGCCTTCTTAAAATTGCAATTTACTCTATATATTTCAGATCCAGCCCTACCAAGTAGTCACAGTAAGAATACAGTTGTACTACGAATGCCTGTGCCCCGATTGTAGAGAATTCGACTCCAACCAATTTAAGGAAACTGCCATAAAACTAGGTTCTTATCTCGATATCTACCTGTACCCCTATGGGAACGCTTAAGTAAGTACCTATATTGGACTTAAGCCCAATCAATCTCATTATGATACAAGTAATAGACTCAATGTCGTGGCTGGTGATCGCAACAATATGATGGATGAAACTGGTGGCTACCAACCCAGTTTTATCGTTCTTTCTTACTAAGGTAATACTGTGTCATACATATCATCAGTGGGATATATACCATAATGTGCCATGATTTTTGGATTAGTCTCATTTTAACCATAACGTTAGATAAGTTTTCAGTTGCACTGTATGCCTACAAAAAAATGTTTAACATAGGTAGGCAATGATATCAAATATTGAATTGGTGGCAATTAATTTATTATATTTTATTTATTCAAAAATATATTATATTTGATACGGTAGCTATTAGGTAAATACATTATTACGTTGTCGCAGACATCTTTGTGAAACTAATCGAGGCCAATTTTTTTGTTGTACATTATATTCACTTATGTCAAACTATATAGACAGTGAACACCGCTAAACCTACTATCTAGTAGAAAAATTCTACTATGCAATTAGCTTATTTTACTCGCACTTATCTAACAATAATTTTTTCTTGAAATTTACTTTTATCCCAATAAAACATGGCTATGTCACTCAGGTAGTCCATAGCTATCTAATGGAATCGAATGGATAGTTCCAAATATTACCTTTTACAAGCAAACCAATTTTCAATGTTAATGTTTAATAATAATTAACGTAGATTAATGTGAATTATAACGAAATCAAAATATTTGGAAAAAGAAGGAACGATGGTATTAATTCACCATGACCATCATACGTCCGTTACTAAAATGTTTTGATTTTCACGACATAGATTTTCCTACTACTATTTCCACATTTTTTTGTAGGTTTTTCTTTCTCGTTTTTTAGTTCTTTTTTAAGGGCAACAAATACTTATGTTTCTTTAGAGACGCCTATTGTCACTCCTTTTAAACGACTTAATTTGTAAACTTATTAGGTAATTTCAAATTAAATTTAACTAATACTTCATTTGTTGCAATATCGATTTTAAAGTTTGTAAATGTATGAAATTCGGATGAAGAAGATATACAATATGTGGTAACATAGAGCTGATCTGATGATGAAACCAAGGGGTAGAAACTGGGGTTCTTCAATGGCTTCTAGTAACATACTCGAGTTTGGACTGCTTAAACAGCAGATTTTCTTTTGTTTGCGGCGATTCGTATCTTGGAAGCCCAATATGGTTAACAATCGTAGAATTAATACAGACGTTTGAATGTGCTTTCCGAATTAAATCGCATAGTCATTAAAAATATATTTATACAAAAAAATTTGTATAATTAGAAATTAGATCACACAAATTAGCTTAAGTACAATACAAAATTAGGTAGGAGTTTTATTTTAATACTCTTTATTAAATTAAATCCAATTAAACACTTACATTATATTGTTTTATTGTACTTTCCCAGGTCTTTGCTTGTTTTATATGACTGTACAGACAAAGGCGTAGGTTGGCGTATGTGTTTGAGTTGTTTTAAACTATAGGTAACTATTTCATATAACGTTCATAAAAACATTATTATTACAGACGACTGAGCGGAACGGGCACATAGAGTTCACCTGCCAGCATGGACCTCCGGAATGTTACGGGAACAAACTTCACGCCTGTGCCATAGATTATCTAAAAAATGTGACAGCGGCTGTGCTCTATAACTCATGCATGATGGACAAGAGTCAGGCTGGCAGTGGATCGGATGATAAAGCTGCTGATGTGGTAAGATTCCATTTTTTTTTAAGTAGGTATGTACGTTTATTTATAAAATATTTTAGGTTCACCAAAACAAATCAGAGAGTTCGTCTGTCAATTGTTTTTAAATCGAACAACATAATAATATTATTAAAAGCTCTGGCTCAATGCTAAAACGTCATTTAATTACTGAAGATAAAATTTCGAACGTGCTAACTAAAAAAACATTAAAAAGCTACATTAAGGGTTGAGAACCTTCTTTTTTGGAAGTCGGTTAGAAGTTAAACAATTTTTGTCACTTTCACTCGATCAACTGTGTGCAGTTACAGTAGTGTTTTCTCATAAATTTGATTCCAATCATGAAATTATTTTTTTGTTCTATTCCAGTGTGCCTACTCGATGGGTATTGACTCGACTCCTATAAAGCAGTGCGCAAACAGTGCCAGAGGAGACCAGCTTCTGAAATTCTATGGGGAAGAGAGCAAGAAAGCTAACTTCAGGCATGTTCCTTACATCCTCATCAACGGAGTCGAAAATGCTGGAAATAACTTCATGCAAGACGTCTGCAAGGCGTTCAAAAACCCACCTCCAGCATGTAATGGATACCTTAATTAATTTTTGAACTTTAATATTTTCTTCCATTTAATTTACCTTACATTAAGAAACTAATACATTTATATATGACTATTATTGATTATTTAGCCGTATTTAATGTTTTGTATTCACCCTATATATTAGATGATTAAATCTGTTGCATAATTATACCCTTAGAGTTAAAAAGAAAAGGTTTTGAGTAGATTGTATATAGATACTCATGTCATTTCATTTTCTACCACTGGATGACTGGTAGAGAATGCTTTTAGCATTAAGTCCTTCTTTTGTACACTTTTTACTGTGCAATAAAGTATTAAATAAATAAATAAATTATTTACTACAGTACTTTGAGGAATCATATTATCGCTACTTGAGTATTTCGAGACACGAACACAAAATAATACTGCATTTCACAGACGCGGCTTAAGCGACTCCGGGCGACGAGACAAGGCTTTAGAGAAACTAGGGTGTAGCATAGTGTTTGGGGAGGAACAATAACTGTTGCTGTTTGGCAACCCTCTCTGAAATGGGGGCGTGTGGGAAAGTATCCACTTGCTTTCTAGATAGAATGTTTGTATTTAGTAGACATACAACAATCATAATATTGTGATAATAACTATATAAACTCGCATCAATGTAGAGTTATCTAAAATGTAACCAGAGGTTCTAGAATAAGGTTAATTAAGTATTGTTTAATATTGCATGTAATAACTAAAATACTCGGGAGTAAAACTTTATTCTAACTCTGGGGTCTAGCTAGACTCAAAAAAAGAATGAGATTAGAGCGGGCTTAATCAGCTGTTTAAATCAAATATAAACATTTATTTATTTGTTCCAACATAAGGCATGGACTGTTTTCAATACGTGTCATATTATTATTATGTATGGCGAAAACAATTAGTTGCCGTTTTCCAGATATGACGTCTCATTGTTTTACCACTTTCTCTATAGAAAACGTTTAAGAAGGCACTTTCTATCTCAAAGTATTCCGAAATAAGATTTCAGTTTCGTTCTGAGCCAGCCAAGCTGAATTTTTCGCAGCACCCGCAGAACAACGTTCCAAGCCATTTAGGATTTTGGCTACAGCACTCCGTCTCCTTGCACCGCATCCGAATAGCTTACAGAATCGATTTCCCGCCTCTCGATATTGAATAGTGGACGTACACAAATAATGCTATTGATTTCCTGTATGTCTTTTAAAGTTTCTGTAGGAACCAACGGATGTCTTATTAGACACGTACATTGCCTTAGGTGAGTAACTAAATAAACAATTTTTTTTCGCAAAATGAAAACAATGTGACAACCTAATTGGCGCAGTGGACAGGTCTTCGCCTTCTGCGCCGTGGGTCTTCGATTCCCGGCAGGAGCAAAAATTCCTACCCTATGGATATTTGTGCTTTTGGTTCTGGGTGTAATGTGTGTGTGTGATGTGAATGTTTCCGGCACCCATGATACAAGTCTTTGAACTTAGTGTGGGCTGTGAGTGTGAATGCGTTGGTTTTGTTTGTTTGTTATGTACTTTTGTCTCACCTCAGGCAAATCCTATCTAAAAATTATCACAGCTATAATATCCATCAACATTTTTTTCGTAAATCATTGATGTTATTCCCTATTTTCAATAACATCATTATTGATAAACAGAAGAGAATGATAATATAACCTGTTTATAAAATTTACCTAACTGATTCTGGAATACCTATCCTTGGGTATATATCTTATTTATCTCTGATACCTATGTAGTAGGTATGTAGTGGTGTTGGTGCCTGCACAGTTAGATACCTATAGGAATCGGTTCAATATATTTAAAAAAGATTATGTAAATAGGTACTTAATTTGTATAATTTATTTTATGTAAGTAATATAATAACAAAACATATTTTTACAAACAAAAGGTTTATTACATGCTTCGCAATAAAAACCCATGAAAAGACGAGAAACACGCTAGCAAAAGATTTTGCTCTGAACCAACTAAAGGGGCAATACTTTAGTTCTATGAAGAGGATACCCGGCTGCACCGTCCACATCACCGCGACCGTTTCGTCTTTCGCACATATTCAGGCGTTCCATAAATTAACTCTTAATTATTGAAGTATATGTTCACCTACATACGGGTGGACATGCACACTCTCCAACTAGTTGAACAACGCATTTGGACCAAGGGCAACAAACCGATTTGTCGGCTTGAAAAGTTTTTGCCCTCACGCGGTTTCAACGGAATGATAGATTCAGACTTTACAAAAAAAAATTGGTTGATTGACCTATTTTATAGGAAGGTTACACTATAGCTACACCAGCCCAAAAAAAAAACATTTTAATGTTACTTTTGAACTTCTCTTTCCAATCTTCAAGACAAATTTTATCAAGATCAGTAGATACAGGGCAGCTGTTTTTCTTAGAAAACAACTGGCAGATAGAGTTCAAATGTTCAAGTGTCAAGTAAGGTTACAACAGACTTGAGTGCCTATCATTCTAGGCCTAGCGTGTTCAATATCACCATACATATCATAACTTAAAAATGCGCCGCCGAGATTCTTGCCAGGTTCTTCTTGGTACGGCTGTAATTTTGCAAATCTGGCAGTAGTCATTAACTTTCATTAGTATTGCTTTGGGGCCCATGTGAATAAACGATTTTGATTTTGATCTTACCATCAAGAGGGATAAAAAACGTATTCAGAGATTTAAAAAAAGGGCTGAATTTACCTCATACCTAAGATGCCTAAGACGAAATAACTATTACAAAATAAGTGTGCCACAATAATAATTCCAATATAGAAACGTATAATCGAAGTAAATTTCAAATCCCACAGCCAACTATGTATTTATCCTGTATGTTTATTTTTATTTTGTGAAGGTCCGAGAGATCGTCCATAGGTGATTCATTTACCAAGCATCCCAGAAATTCGTTTCGTTATGACTAAGAGCAGTGTAACTTGACCATAAGTTATTTATATTTAAAACTGGCTTCGATAATATGCGGAGAAACGTTGTTTGCCGTAATTGTTACATTATGTGTTATTACATATTGCTCTCTATGCTTTATGTAGGTAATAGGTTCTTCTTCATCGAACAAGAGTTACTAAGTAATTAGCGGTACTCACTCAGTAGAGGTACTGTCGTTTTTTATAATTGCTAATTTAATTGTGGATCGAAAATTGACATCGTGTACTAGATTGGTAAAAAAATATATAATCAATAAAATAATTATCAACCTAATATTTTTGAAGGACCTTAGACATTTTTAGCAAGTTCTACAAAGTTTTTTAATATGAAAGCGTTAAAATTTAAAATAATTTTACTATTGAGATAATCATGTCGATACGTGACTAATACGAGAATAAGACATCATTCACATCTGCGCGTTGCGTGTCTCGAGACTATCTCGAGACAGTTTTCTATTCGTGGGCTACTCACCTTTGCTTGAAAAGAATTGTCTTAAAAAAACGGACACCTAGTTAAATTAATATAACCGTGACCAATGTACTGTTTGTGAATATAATCAATAGTGCTGCTGTCTTGTTGTCGTTGCTGTTAAACCTTTAACCCTAGGTAGCCTAGTTGACGTTGACGAAAAAATCAACAACATCGGCTTACGCGATATGTCCCTGATGCGCCACAAGGGAACAAACATACATAGGCTGATAAATACATTACCCCCCTTTGCGTAGCGCAGTCGGGTAAAAATAGAAAGATCATGGTACTGAGGCTAAGTGAGAACTTAACTATGGTATTTGTTGAAGATATCTCATGACTTCCAGCCACTCCGTAGCCCGCTTTCATCTTACTATGAAGTTCTATGCACACTTTTACTCGTTGAAGTAATCTGCTCGCACCGGGATCAAAACTAATTAATACTCAGAACAATTCAAACAATGTCGCCGCTACCCCGAGGTCCAATTACTTGGAACAACTTGTCCGCAGAGTTTTGTATCCGAGTGTTTGTGTTTCCAGCTTTTCCTTGGAGAGTTAGACATCGTTTAGCTGTTCTAGACGTCTGGAGAGATATGTTAGTGTTGCAGGTTTAATTAGCAACGTCTTACGGTTTGAGTTAATTAACTGTATGTAGATAGGATGATACTGTTTATTTTTCCTTGTATATTGTATCGTAATATTGAACTGCCCGTTGGCTTAGTTAGGTGATTAGGTGCTCCTCCGCCTTCTAAAAAGGTGTACCGTGTTCGATTTTACATAAGTTTACTTCCCAAGGGAGATTTGAGTTTCTGGTTCTGTGTGTAATTGTGTGTGATGTGAATGTTGCCGGCACTCTCAACACAAGTCATTGAACTTAGTATGGGGCTGAGAGTTTGAAAGCGTTTATGTTTGTATCAGTGTGGCTCAGCGGTAGCTCGAGCTGCTTTAAATCCCATCTTGGTTTGAATCCCGCTTCTTTCTCAAGTTTTGTGCGGATTTATACTCGCTCTTGTAACTGTGAAGGGAAACATCGCATCGTAAGGAAACCGGCATGTTTAAGATTCACAAAATTCAAGGACATGAAGTGTCATCCACCAACTGTGACTGTATTCTACGCTCGTGTCCCAGCAGTGGGAACAAAACAAGCTCTCTATGGACAGTTTGTGGATAGAAAAGCTGTGTATTTTTTTTCTCCCTTTAACATTTATATGCCTGTTTTTCTGGGTCAAATCTTGCTATCTATTTTTCAGGGCAATTGGTTGCGCGGAAATTACGTAAATTCGGTGAAACTGATATTATCTGCTCCGTAATTATGATCTGCTCAATGCCCAACAGTCGATGTATGGTTGGGCTCTTTTTGATACCAACCAAATATGTATAAATGCAGCTAGGGGAAACTAGCTTAACGAAGCTTAAGGGCTTTGAAATTCTGATCTGCAACCTTTTTGTGTGACGAAAAGTAGTGGGAGTAAACTCTGGGTTAATAAGAATGTTTCCCTATAAAACAAAAGTTTCATTTCTATCTTAGTTTTTTTTTCCAAAATAAAGCACCTATTTACCTAGAAATACATTATTTTCTTTAAATATACTTGTTAACACAGTAGTAATTGTGCAAAACCAGTTAGCATATAATTAGGACTCCTAGAAGGATTTACTTTATGATGATTTATGTATATCGGAGCGATAAGCGACTCCTTATAGAAGTTCACATTCGCATGAGTGAGTGATTGAAGTTATTATATGCAATCTTCTCATACTATCATCTTACAAATCTAATCAAAGTAAGGACCAAACTTCCATTCTCACTAAATGATTTCTGTTCAATATCCTGTTACGATCAAAAGTTCGAGCTGGGTACTATAAGTAATCACACTTTATATGCATATAGTTTGGAGATTTATGTACCTCCTGAATATAGAGATTATAGAGTTCACACACGGGAAAATATTCCTGTCTTAATTTCCGGATTCAAACTAATTAAAACTCGAGCAGTTTCAAACGCCCTGCTCGAAGGTCCAATTACTTCGCTCAGTAGTTACATACAATACAAGTTACAACTATCCGACTGAATTTTCCCGGCATTTGCGTCTCCACGGGGATTTCAAACGTTTTGTTTAATATTCTAGGTGGTCTGGGGAACGTCTGGATCGTTCAGATGATGTTGCCGTTTTGCTAACAGGTGTATTGCGAAACGTTGGCATTGCTTTGTATAAATTGTCCTTCTCTGTTTACATATTCTCTGTAGCTATTCGATTCTCTTAAACATCCTCTGCTATGTACTCCTCTAATCGTCAATAAAATAAAATTTTATATTTATTATAATATATAATAATTATTAAGTTTTACAGCAGATTTTTGTTTCTATAGTCATACTTAGCATCGTTTACCTATGTAGTAAATAAAAAAAGGAAATATACCGCTTGAGACGGGGTTTGAACTCGCAGCCATAGGATGTCATGCTCTATTGTTACCGGAATAGTTTGGAACTACTAGCGCCAACGAATCTTACATTCCTTAATCAATCCTTCCACATATTGATAGCGTTCACCCAAATCAATTGATTTATGTTTCTATATCATTAGCCATGCTAAGCGGAACTAATGTAGTAAATTTAGAACGGAAAAATATCGGAGCGGGGTTTGAACCACTTGTGTAGTAAAGCATTTCCGTAGTTTATTAGAAATACGTTCCTTCTCCGATTTCAGCAGCTTCGTTGGGAGCTGTGCAGCGAAGTACTTGATAACAATTCTACTGCAGCCGAGTCGAATTACAGAGTGCTATTGAAACTCGAAGCAGACTACGAACCAAGTTAGACGAGCCGCTTAGTTTAGATAGATGCAGAATGGAAGTCTCGTAACTAAATAATGATTTCGGTGAGAGGGTGAAATACTAACACGATTTATTTCTTCTAACTCGTAATTTATATTACTAATTTATTTATTAGCGATTAGAACTACAATTAATAACGTCCAGTTCACCAAATACAATATAAAGTATCGACAAAGACGTTACTGCAAAAAATAATTTAAAAATATATTTTCAAACAAACAGCTGAAAGCAAACTACTAATAAAACTACGTATGAGGCACGTGATTTTACTTTGTTATCGTTTTTACTAAAACTAAGTTCTGAAGATTGAATATTATAAAATAATTAGAGATATTTTAAAAAATCTGTTACATTATGTGACAATTCCAAAGATTGATCTTTATTTAACAAATATAAAACAGTATGAAATCTTTTCCCAAGATAGTAAATTAGGGGCTCAAAATCATTGATTATTCACTGAACGTGCGAAATGGCTCTTAAAGTACCTATATTGGATATTCGAAAAGTGAGAATGAGGATATGTAACGAAAGACTTGGAGCTGGACATTTGATAAATGTTTATATATAAATAAAATAGTGCTACAGGTGTAATTCATTGTTTTCTCTATGAAGCGGCTTACTAGGAAATCCGCAATGCATACACACACATTTATCAGAAAGAAACCAGGGACTAACATTACCGTAATTAATATACGGCTCATTAACCTCGACTGAAAACTTTAATCCAAGTATTATGAATAGGCCTGGAAAAACTAGGAAAATATTTCGAAATCTCGCTCCAATTCATATAATACGAACGCACTCCATTTGCACCATGCGTGACGGGTGCACGGCACGCTAGCTCCAGGGGAGGCAGGCTTTCTCAATTATTTCCAGCTTTGACAAACCCTGCATGCTAATTAAAAAATACATATAAAAACTAGTAAACTTGCTCCACTGCAGCGCTGCCAGTCTTGAAATATAATAGACCTAAATAAAAAACCTTGGTTCAGCATCGATAAGTTTTGTGCACTACAATTATTGACGTTTTTGTGCAGTATTGGGAAGGCTCTATTCGTAGTTTTACTGGGCTACTAAGCATTCTATATTTTGTATTTTTTTTGTATAATTATGGCTTAGTATCCACTGGACACACTTAGATATTTAAACGTGTTTATATGGTGAAATATGATAATTATTATGATCATATCTTGATCGAAATAATTGAATTAATAATAAATGATTATTATATAATTTACGTTAGGCAAAACTACTGCTATCTCACCGATGGTCAGCGACGATGCTGTCGACGATGAAGTATGTTTGTCTAAAAGATGCCTATTCACTCGCGACTTAAAGAATATTTTATTCATCAATAAAACAATTGCATTTATCAAGATACGCAGGCTCAAATAGTGACTTCCTAGAACATGGAAATCATTTCAAAATCGTTTATTCACATGGGCCCAAAGAGGCACTCATGAAAGTTAATGACTCTACAGCCAGTTACGCAAAATTACAGCCATCTCGAGAAGAACCTGGCAAGAAACAAGGCGGCGCATTTTTTTTTTTTAATAATTCCATTAAAAACATTCATTATTTTAACCTAGGTATATCTATATCATATTTATATTATATAATCGCTCGAAAGCGCTTCTGCAGTTTGCCTCCATGCATCCTTGTCATTAATGTAGTTAATCGTTTTAAAATAAGCTTTCTTAATTAATGCCCGTTTTATTACTAATTTGAACTTTCCCAATGGTCTTAGTCGTATTAGAGTTCTGTAGAACTCTATAGTTAGTTTAGTTAGAGGGAGTATGTTTACAACCTGATTTGAAAATTGGAGTTATTTTGCTGTGAGATCAGAAAATACTCCTTGATCGACCGAGAGATTAAATACACATAAGAAGCCATTTTTTTTTATCTATGATACATATCGTTAGGTGGAGACAAGAAAAATCAGGCTTGTAATAGCTGGATTTTCAATGCAATAAAACGCCTGATGTAAAAGTTACACATACGCAATGTAACCAGTATCACTCAGCAACCACCACAGACCAATAATAATTGTTGACCAAGTCGTGTTGAAGAAAAATGCTCTGGAAAAGGATTTTTTGAGGACGACATCGATGTCGTTATTTTAACCATGAACACAACAAAGTCACATTTCACAATCATTATCATTTGGTTACCGTTCCGTAGTTAAAGACTATTCGCCATGAATGTTTTTCAACCATCATTCATCAAATCATCATACACAGGTATGATGATTTGATGAATGATGGTTGAAAAACACCAAATTGCACACCCCGATCTCGCCTACCCTCAAAGTTCCCCTTCCGATTAAAAAATAAGTGCTAGTGAATGACAAAAAAACATAGCCAAGGAACGGGTCAGGCAAGTGAGAAAAACGCGAAATCTTTATGCATATAGATACAACATGAAATTACTAAGTTAATTCCACCGTGCCGTATTTGCTATCTTACTACAAGACAACTTGCAAACGCCATCCATGTATGGTTGACATACCTCCAGTTCACTTAAAGCGTTTTGTTTCTACGTTCATCATCCGTAAAGCAAAGGAGTGGTACACATTGCCAGCGTCTTTGTAACCTGAACGGTATAATCTGGGAGTCTTCTAGTCTAAAGTGAATAGGTATCTTCTAGGCAAGCATGCTAGATCTTCGACCGCATCATTTTCCATTAGGTGATATAGTGGTCAAATGCTTGCATAATTATGCAGCATAAGAACAATAATGTTGTGCCGACCCAACTCAGCGGGAGAAGCTTAAGGAGATTATAATATCATGAATGTGTAGCTAGATCCTTCAACCTTGTCAAGTAAGTATTTTTAGACAAAATGTTAGCTACGTATCTATTTTAAAGTTCATTGATGTTGACGCAGTCCGTTCATTCATTCAACATAACGCCAGCTCGTGTTTTTCGGTAAAAGCATTGAAATTAATATAATAGTGACCACGTCACTGTGGATTCATTGAAACGAAGGTCTTTCTATTCACCGGTTTACGCTATAATAGCTCATTAGAATTGGGACCTTGGCTTAACGTTTGAAATTGAATACTGGAACCGCAATACTTGTATAGCGGTTAGCAATACGATATTGTGAGTGTCATTGAATTACGTAAATAATGATAAAAGTGCTTTGATGATACATAATTATCTGTGATGGGATATATATATACATACCTAGTAACGTAGCTATCTTAGGCATCATTTATGTTGGCGTTTCAACATAAATTATGCATAAGTTAGTAACAAAAATATGTTTCAGTGTTTACTAGGTACACTTTATAATTGACAGCAGCAGAGGGAGAGTAGTGGGCAAACGATAACAACCTTTTTAGTTTATAAGACCTTATTATACGTTTATATAGGAACGTTATTATAACTATTGACATGTATTTAACTAACTTCTTCTTGCACCCGTTAAATGATATTCCACGTAACATACATAGTTCGTCGACATTATTTTATATTTCACAATATGGCGTCTGGTCGTCGCTATATTGTGAAATATGTTGTAAATTTTGAGTCCTTTCTTTAGTGACAAGATAAGGACAAAAAGGTTGACCTAAGAATCGTCAAAATCTGTCCACGAATTCGGTCTTTAAAAACCTGCAAAGGAACAAACATACAAACATATATGCATGTTTGTTCTTTTGTGGGTTTTTAAAGACCAAATGTGTATGTATATACATAGGCTGATAAATTACATTACCCTTCATTGCGGCGTGCGGTAGGGTTTAAAAATAAAAGTAGGTACCTCTATGATAAATATATTAGTCATTATTAACTATGTTATAGAGCCACACTTTGTTACCAACGAGACGGCTCCATTATAAAATGACAGACAGATATTATTGATACATATACCTAGCATATCGAAACTACCTAAAAAAGAACAATATTCCCATTATATATTATCTTACTTGGAAAACAACTTAGGCAGATTTTTCCAAAATACTGGTATTTCCTTTATGAGCATATGACGTTATAGCGACAAACTGGTAACACCTACAAGGCCAAGGTGATGATTAATTTATGGAAATTTTCTACGGCCAGCTAAAATATAGTATGTATAAGAAAAAATAACTGATTGTCACCTAACTAGACCTATTTGTTATTTTTATTAGACTTTCAATATTCGATCAAGAATCGATCCATGTAACTACATTGTATAATGTATGTAACTACATTAATAATAGAATCATATAAAAATGTTGTCCTATACCAAACAACATTTTTATATGCTTGCTTTTAAAAGCAACGGTTGTGGTAGCTGTTTTATGTATGTACATACATGTGTGTTACTTGTATGTATATATACATATATTTATTATTTTGTCCCCGCCATATTTATGCATTTAGGCAGAGTCAAGTGATGAATGTTATTCAAGTGTTATTGAGTATATCATAAATATAGTCTTAGTCAAGTCCAACAGTCGTAGTTGAGTCATAGTCAATGCCCTAATAAAGTACATAGTACATACTTTACTAAAACTTCTATAGTAGTTTTGGAGCGAAAGCGAAAATCACGTTTTTTTTACTTTATATGATTTATGTTTTTTTATGTGTATTTGGTTCTTGGTGCGATTGTGTGTGATGTGATCCGGTTACACGACACAACTCATCGAACTAAGTGGGGCTGTGAGTGTGAAAACTTTTGTGTTTTATGTTTTTGTGTACTTGCATCACGGTAAACCATTCGTGGCATTATACAAGACAAATTAAACAATTTTGTACTTCTAAGAAGATAGATCAATTGATACGCCTACATAAATAAATATTCCCTCCGAAAGCAAACAAAATAGATGGATAAACTTTTACTTTCATGAAAACAGAATAGGGGTTGGCACCGATACAGAGGGTTGAAATGAAAATGCGACCGTTCAGTCGAGATGTTGCCGACGTAGATACAAGAGAAAAATAATAATAAACTAGCGGAAATACCGTGTGAAGTATGAACCTCTTTGTAGTAAATAATAAATGTAGCTTAATAATGATCTTTTAATCTGAAAATTTTACTAATAGCTTGAGACCTTGTAATTAATACCTGGGAATAAATTTCCTATTTGAAATCATTGTAAATTTAAGTTACCAAAGTTTAAAACTAAACAGGGAAAGCCACGAATGAGTCACGTATGACAAATTGATAATTTTAAATCTAAATTATTATTTCATCATCAATTTAAATCAGGTTTTTGCACTTTATAACGGCGAGGTTTTCCCGACATAGGTTTTTAGAAGTATCGAAACTGTGTTCGAATTTCCTACGGTGTATTTTAATCAGCAGATGTTCAACCTAACAAAACTTAATTCAAATGCATGCCCGACAGCGTAGATGGCCACATGAATGCCTTCTACGCTGTGAGTATCGAATTCGATTTCCGGTGTAACACAAATTTTCACTTCAAGGTAAAGTGTTTCTGTTTGTGGTTGTAATTGAGTGTGCGATGTATGTGCAATGATAATAAAACCAGTGGATGGCGCACGAGGCACATTTTTCTTCGTAACTAAGTTCACCAGCAGGGGGAAGAGGGCGAGGTAAATTTATGCTTGTAATTGGGCGATGCGTGCTTGTGATTGGCCGATCCGCGGAGCGACCAATCCAATCTACTGAATTGATCCTTCAAAAGGCATGTTGTTTATGTGAGAGGGAAAGATACTAGCAGTCAATTAGTTATTTTGTCTGTGTATATGTGTTTCAAGCAACCGCGATACAAGTCTTCTTACTTAGTGCGGGACTGTGAGTATGAAAACGTTTGTTTATTATCTATTCCGAGATTCTAAGTAGAGCTGCAACTCTTATCACTTGCAAATACGATTGCTATAGGCAGATATTTATAAGTAAAGTTATTCTTCTTCATGAGCAAGTACTATAAGTATGAATTGAACTATTATAGGTGCGCTTGGTATGCTCATATTGTTCACCCCCCACAGACTTGGCAACGGGCCTAGTGACGCGAGCCATGTGTTGCCCACCCAAATAATGGATGTGCTTATTTCGCCAGTTTATCAGAATTAATAATAGAAACTAATTTATAAAGATAAACGAGTTCTATAGTGGAGAATGCAAATCGGTTCTGTCGTAGCAGTGTATTAATGATAATATATATACTTATTTCAGTAACATTTTTATATTGAGGTCAAAACTTCTTTAGCGGCGTTGTGCACATTTTGGGATGGGTAAAAAATGTTAAACTCGCGTCAGGACACGTGACCTGATCGAAAATTCGTAAGACAAAGAGAGTAGACCGCCGCCGGGCGCGGCGTAGGAGAGGAAGTAATTTGAGGGATATTATCTCTTTCTACCGGGTTTCTATGGTGACGATGGTATTGTTATTTCTACCTACGTTAATGTTCAAGTTTTCACTTCTGCCGGCACTCCCGGAGTGCAACCCGTTGTTTTTTTTATATGGCTAAGACATGTCACAATATCTTTTGTTGGGTATGCCTGCTACCGTCACCAGAGACTTACAGGTGCAAAAATATTTAGTTTTTATATACTTTCCACACAGAAATATAGATATACGTACTACGTATAATACGTACACACCAATTGTACAATTCCACCAAATACCCAAGTCAATATTTTATTCAGCTAATTAAACTAAAAACCAGATAAAGAATAGTAAATTTACCAGGTATACAATACAATACAATACAAATACTCTTTATTGAAAAATCAATATAAAAATCTGAAAAACTAACTAAATAAATAAATCTTAAAGAGGTTTCACAATCGTCTTATCGAATAAAGCAATCTCTTCCAGACAACCTTAGTATGGATATACATTTTATAAAGAACGTTGTAATAGTTCTTACTTAATTTAAAGTCAAACATAGACAATAGATATAAAATATGCGTTAACATGACATTAAAACAAGTTGCATCAAGTTACCAGAGAAGATAACTAGCACCAAGATCATTTTCTTTTTTAATCGCACTAATAACTAAATCATAATAATTATTGTACAAACTCTTGTACAAAGGCGAGCTTGACCCTTTAGTTTTCTGCCAGTAAATCCTTTAGAATAATTTTCAGACAGGCATTTCTGGAAAGAAGATTATTGTAGGATTCGTAGGATCAATCTTTGTTGTTTGGCTTACAAAAGTTGGTTCAGAGAAGCTGAGGAATGCTGACTATGGTGCTGACATGCAATTGAGGGTAAATATACGTAAGTTGTAAATGCGCTAATGATGGATGAGTAAGAAGTTATAAAGTTATAAAAATTATTGAGGAACATAAAATAGTTCCTACAGATAACGATCTAATTTAGGGCGAACTTACCTATATTTTTTAAGCCTAAACTAAAATCATAAGAGCTAATTAAAGCTCATTCATTACATTCATTTACATTCTTACATACTTACTAATATAATAACCACATTGAGATACTGAGATGGCCTTTATTTTCTAAGCCCAATTGTGTAATTTCTGTTCCCAAGCTTAAATTAAACCATCAATTATATATCTAATACCAAAATACATCTATACTACACATACATTTACTAGAAGTCAAAGTAAGCTAAGACTTGGCAGCGTCTTCACTATGCTGGTGACATTGCCACTATGAATCCTAATGACCCAACAACATAATAATATTATAGTAATCCAACAACATAATAATATTATAGTAATCCAATAAATACCAGTCAGAGATATCATAGCGATAAAGAAATAATCGCTTTATTCCATGTGTCTTAAATAACAACTATGAGCAATTTAAATAAAAGGTACATGTTCACAAAAAGAGTCATCAGCTGCAAGCGCCATTATGTAGTAAGCTACGTATTACCATTTATAATCATTACGCCATCCACAGTGCATTGTGTCGTTAAATCACTAAATGCCGACCATTTGCCGAGCAAATTGTAAATCGCTCATCGGAACAGCTATGCTTGCATGCGGACAGTGAGACTGCGTTTCTGCACGCATTGCCCGGAGCCATTAATCAGCCTCCAATAGACCACTCACTGCCTCTAGACTTTCATAGATGATATCGAATCATAGTCCAGAAAAACAACTTGTTGCTACTAGAACGTGGTAATTAATATCTGGGTCGGACGTAGAGAGGTCAGTTTTCATTAACGATGTTATCACTCCGATGATTTGAAGCCAAGGTTTTAGGAAATCATACTATTTGACTTTTTATTAGACTAGTTCGTATTGTGAAATAGAAATAGAGCGATGTGAATCAAGGAATACGTTTTGGTCGTAAACGTGCGAATGAGAAATTCTGAATTTTATTGGTCGATTCATGTGTGACATGGGAACGACGGCAGTTTCGTAACCTGTCAGATCCAAATACAGGAAGTCAACAGTAAATTGAGCACGTAGATTTGTGTTAAAAATCTCGGCCCTGAACATGCATTGAACATGATTCATGAGACTGTGATGATTCATTCACCTTTCCTTCATTAAAAACCAAGTGTCTAATTATATTGTGCCTGTATATCTCCGACAATTTTACGACACCATCAAGCTCCATGCCCTAAATAAGTTATAACAATAAAGTGCATTCAATATTAGCGTTAGGAGGATGCCAGCAGCGGGTCATCCAGATGACGTCACCGTTGATTAATTCCTCCGAACCACGCCCTGCTTGCGGCGGCGGCGTCGCGTCGGCCTGTCGGATGCGCTTACGCATGGCTCCTCGACCGTCTGCGGCTTCGTCTACCAAAAACGTCGCCAAGTGAATAATATAGCGGCAGTCACGCATTAGTAATCTAGGCTTCGTATATTGAGAACATCCTCTTTGGACAATTCGCATTTTAATTGATAATTAGTATTCGCTTAAAGACGAAAGTATATAAGATATAGGTAGATTAGTATGGTAAACTTTGTTGGATTATTGGATATTTGACCATTTTGCAAACGGGTACTAATTGCTAATGACGAGGTACCTAATAAGTGATTTTTTTACAACCAAGTGCGTCTAGTAGTAGATTATACGGTGCGGACCTAGTCGTAAATTCCTAGCCAATCGTCCAAGCCAATACGATCCTCGTGTGAGTACATCACGAACAATAATAATTGTGATTGTATGTAGATGTCAGTAAGCTGTTTGCAAGGCTTGGCACGTCGTCGATGGAGTCGCGCGAGTGGCCATCCGGCTCCAATGCGCATTCTCGTACCCTTCAGGCAAACTGCTAATAAAAATATATTAACTTAAACGGTCTTATAATCATTGTAAGACGGAGTACCTATATGTTCCTAATACTGCAACGCACTAGGTATGCGTACTGTATGTGGTCTAAAGTTCATTGGACTTTATGTATCATAAAAGCATATAACAATCGCATCCTGCTCATTACTGCAGTATCGGTGTCCCACCGCACATGCTATGGAAACATCAATCAGAGTGGTGATAACACGTATGTGTGCAAATATTACGTCGTAAATCATGCTTTTGTTGTTATTGTGCGAATGCCAACTATATATCAATCAAACTTCACTTTAATGTTGAAATTATAACATTTATAACCATGTAATCGTAATGGAATTCGTTACGGACGTAAAATTCAAAATCTTTTATAAAAATTCTCCGAACCGAAGCGATATGATGTATTCAATAAATGACCATTTAATCACTACTCCAAGAAGTGTTGCTGGTGAATCAGAATTCCAACGTTAAACATTTTCTGAAGTCGTAACAAGACAAAAGCGCCTAGCTCAAGAATCGATCACTTTTCAGACCACACGTTTGCTTCAGACATAGTATATATCTATATAATACTATGCCTATTCTGTCAACTGAATGGATATGAGACATGTTGACACCCGACCACGCTTGTGATTCTAAGAAGCCATTATCCTAGCTCGTTGCCATCTTTCTTGAAGGTCGACGACATAGAATTTAATCACCCCATCTTCCAAATAAATCTGGGTCGCATTTAGTAAATCTGAACATGTTTCATTCGGGGCTGGTTATGTGCAGATATTTCGGGGCAATCGGAATCCTATTCCATGGTTATAAGAGTCCATAAGATATAGGAATAATCATAAGAGAGAGCGCGCGGTACATACGTAAGTAAGGGCACGCAGGGGTGAAGAACCCGAGCGGGTCGGCTGATAAGGCCCGCTACCCGGCATGTTTACCGACGATCATTATAAATCATTGTACAGGCAGCGTCTGACCCTCGTTAGCTGATGATGATCTACACTTCTCGTGAGCGCTGCTACTCAGAGGTTTAGAACCTGTGATTAGAACCAATTTCAATAAACTAGCAAGTGAAAACTCTTGTGCAGCCAGGCTGTCACTTTTGACGAAAATCACTACAACGCTGTTATAGCTACAGGCAAACATTTGAGTGATTCAACCTAATGTAAAGTGACGATGCGATCGACGATGAAGCATGTTTGCCTAGAAGATATCTGTTCGACTTAAAGACTCAAGGATTATACTTATCGGGAAGCATAGACTTGGGTAAATAAAAGTGGAAGGAAATCGCTTCGTGCATACATATTTGTGGGAATAGAGATCTGTCCGACCTTGGCGTGTGTGTGATGTGAATGTTTCCGGCACCCACGACACAAGTCATCGAACTTAGTGTGGGGCTGTTAGTGTGGAAGCGTTTATGTTATATTTATATTATAATATCCGGAATATTATTAGGCCAAGAAATGATGTACGTTTTGGCTTATGATTATACTAGCAGTGTGTGACCCGCGGCATCAACGGCATTAAATAAAGTTCGAATATAGCATATGACTTATTCCACTATCTATCTTTCTTCATTCAAAATTTTAGCCTCAACAGTATCAGCGTGATTTAGTAAGAAATATCCATAGATAATATATAAATCAAAACTTTCGCATTTATATAGTAGTCGGATGGATGGATAGTTGGATCGGATGGAAGTTAAAAGGCATTGGATGATAGCTGTGCCCCGCAGAATGCCCGCTATTATGATGTTGATGAATCCGGATTCGGGATAAAGTAGGTAGTCTATGTCTTTTTACATACCTAAATTATTCCAAATCCTACACTACGGGCGTGATGATAAATAATTAAAACAAAAAAAACAGAGATGTGAATGTTCGTGACCCAATACAATACAACTAGTCGTTCGCGCCGAACTGAGATCTCGCGCCTATATTTTGCCTCATACAGGAAAAAAATTGGGTGTACTTGCTTAATTTTTTTTTTTGTTATGTTTGTTTGATTTCTGTATTTGTTGTTCAAGTACATGATATAACGGATATTATACGTAAGTTTTAGCGTTCACTACGTAGCCGTTTTTAAGACAGCCCACACTTAAAGTACTATGCGTTCGTTGGGCTGTAAACATTAACACCACACGCACATACACACACACACACACATACACACACACACACACACACACACACGCACACACAACATTAACATCATACCCAGAACCAGAAACACAAACTTCCCGTGGGAAGAAAACTTGTGTTCTCATCGGGATTCAAACATGATGCTTTGAAGGCGAAAGCGCACCCATCTACGCCAGCGGGCAATCCAAAGTACAAAGACCGCTCGGCGTTCGCCCGGTTAAAAAACATACAAACTAAGTTCAGTGACTTGTGTCGTAGGTCCGTAAACATCTAAGTTATACACACAACATTCACATCATACTCAGAATCAGGAACACAAACTTCCCGTGGGGAAAAAACTTGTGTTACCACCGGTATTCAAACCCGCTGCTTTAAAGGCGAACTTGCACCAAGCAAGCAGTTCAAAGTTCAAAACTAACCCGTCCTCGTTGCCTGGGCAGAAAATATATAAAAAACATACACATAAACTCGTTCAAATTCACAGCCCCATACTAAGTTCAATGACTTTTGTCGTGGGTTCGTAAACATCCATGATACACACACAATATTCACATCATACTCAGAACCAGGGCCACAAACTTCCCGTGGGGAGAAAACATGTTTTACCCTCGGGAATAAAACCCTTTGTTTTAAAGGCAAAAGCGCACCTAACTAAGCCAGCTGGCAGATCAAAGATAAAAGAAAAGTTATAACCGGGTGAGAAGAAAAGTTATAACAAAAAAACAGTCGTATTTAAAAAAGTTGGTTCAACATTTTGAACGTAGAAGTATGCCGGATTACGTAGTAACTGTTACTCATTCTGTAACCCATCGATTTCACCCTTAAATAAATCTAACGATTTCTCATAGACTATTTGTCCAAATTATATGTAGTAAAAGGCAAATTGTATCTACATGAACTACAAAAGACGATGAAATAGAAGAAATTTATTTTGATAAGGTTTGATAAGGAGCTAAATATATATGATAGATAGGTATATGCTGTTTTTATAAAACTAATGAAGGCCAAAATTCTTGCTAAACATTGTATTCACGTACGCCGTACGCCAATAAAAAGGTCAGATAGCAAATTTTTAAACATAGTGAATAACATTCAGGAATAGTGTAGCTATCTATTAGTGAAAGAATTTTCAGAATCAGATCAGCAGCTTCAGAGATTACCTTTTACAAACAAACAACTATACCTCTTTATTATAAAGATTAGTATAGATATAGATGATAGTGTAGCTATCTAGTAGTGAAAGAATTTTCAGAATCGCATCGGTAGTTTCAGAGATTACCTTTTACAAACAAACAAACTTTACCTCCTTATAATATTATAGTACTAAATATAAAAAGTCCAAAGTCCACTGGAGAGACTTAGCAAGTAATAGATGAAGCACATGACTCCAATTTGCACCATTTAGTTACGACTAATTTGGTAATTGTCTGGAAACAATAAACCGAAGTCACTTCTACCTACAGTTTATACTTGTTTTGCTTGCTTATAATAGTATGCTGAATGCTTATATAATCTGGTCTACTTATTTCCATGGTCCAGATCTCAGAATAGGACACGTATAGGTAGTAAGTAGTAGGATATAATATTGCCGAACTGCGTTTAGTACTTATTACAGAACTGCCCGTTTGCTTAGTTAGGTGCGCGTTCAACTTCTAAGCTTACCCCTGCTTAGAAGGTTTCGATTGCCGGCGGGAACACAAGTTTTCTTCCCAAGGGAAATTTGTGTTTCTGGTCCTGAGTGTGATTGTGTGTGATGTGAATGTTTCCGGCACCCACGACACGAGTCATTGAAGTTAGTGTGGGATGTGTGTGTGAAAGCGTTAATGCGTTATTATATTCGTACAGCTTGTGTTGTTTGAAATCTATGTCAACTTACAGAACTAGACTATCTAGTATCAACTCCAGATAACCTAATCTGGTTTAGTAGAGTAGGTAAGTACTTAGTTGGAGACGGTCTTGTATAAGTTATAGTTCCAATATTAGGCGGAACTGAAACGCCATAGTTCTATTTTAACACCCAAAATTAGAGCAAAGAAAAAATAAGTTCACGTCCTAATAAACCTCATCTCTTACCTGGAAAGTAATGACGCGGATTTCCTTTTCGTCGTAGCTGACACCCGAATTGTCTTCGACTAGTGGCCATGGCATATGTATCTTGGCCGAAGAACACTATTTAAATATTAATAATGTGCTGAAACGTCAAGGTAAAAATCAAAGGATTTTGTTTGTGTATATCAGCCTCCATCGCATAAAAACCAAACGAATTGTTGATTCTATCAATAGAAACTATTTTTACGATGATGGGAGAGCACTGATATCCACAGGGCAACTTAGTTAGGAATATACATACTTACATACTTAACGTACACTTAGTACTGAATGATCAGCTTAGTTTATCTCTTAACCACCTGTATGAGCTAAGTTGTCACATAAGTTGCTGAATTTACACATTATAAGTACTAATTAGTACTAATATAATAGTACTAATTATAAGTACAAGTTATGTTTTTACACATAACTTATTATATTTATTTACTAGTGGCTCGGTGAGCTGAAGCACCTCGCGTATTTTTCGAAATAGCTGAAATATATTTTTTACAACCCCCATATTATTCCATATGTTCGATTACAACCCTCATACCACCGCTATTTTGAAATTTTTCAAAATAGCGGTGGGAGAATCGGTTGAGAAATGCGACCTGTAAAGGAGAACAACTGGAAATCCGGACATACGAAAGCAATTGTGCCCAAGCTGAAACGGAGACGCTTCGCGCTCGCTCGGTCAAAAAACGCTTTTACGAATCCAATAGACCTTAAACCTAGTGCATTATAGTACAAAATTGCTTATATTGTTGTTTGTGATCTCGTAGATCGCTAAATGACACGGCAAGCAATATTGTGCACGAGATTTTAGGTGTATTGGACGTGTGATAGCTTTTCTATTGATAGAATCGATGGAGGTAGCGTTTGGGTTTTCGCTACAAGAGTTGTATTCGAATCGCGGAAGTTTAACAGTTACTTGGTAGTATAGGACCTTTACAGTCTCAGACAACTAAATAGTTATTTACTAGGTATATTATTGGTGACGATTATTATAAAGATTATTATTTATTTATTATAATTTCTCGTTTAAAAAACATTAACATTTAAAATGTTATTGTGAAGACGGACTATGATTGAATCGCAACTATTGCAATGAATATTTAAAATGTTGACTATTGGTCACAAGTCCAGGCATCCATTCGTATACAATACCTACGACAGCTGTGGCAAACAGTGGCCAATAGTACCACATAGTACAATGTAGAAACACAATAATTAGTGCACAAAGCGAGTACGAGTGGCGAGTTTAATTTAGTCGCAGCCGCTGTTTCCTGCGATACGCCCGTGCTGCCCGATAAACGGCACTGACCACTTCCGCCGCTGTCTCATCTCTATAGCTATAAATCATGTTATCTTTTCATTGAACATCTCTCGTTTGTTTAGCTTCTATGTAACACACAAGGGATCGTAATGTACAACAACTGTTTACAACAAAAAAGCATTCCCTTAAGTGTCTAAATATCGCGATAGCGCGTGTAGAGTTAGGTATAGTTAGGAGTACTTCTGGATGACACACTGAGGAATGACTGTGTATTATAGGTCTGGAATATATTTACAAAATGCTGTATTATTATGTTGTGCAATTGTGACCTGTATTTTATTATGCAAAATAATAAACAATTAATTCTAGACAGTGTGAAAATTGGTAACTTACCACAGATGTGTAACCTACCATAGAACTTTGAATTCCAAAATAGCATCGTTACACATACGACTAGAGATCTAACACTTAATACTCAACCACACTTTTTTACTCAATGTACTTAAATTTGGTCAGCATTACATAAAAACTGCATACAAGATGCATTGCAAATGTACAAAACAGCAACAAAATATCTAAAAGTAAAGTATAGCTAAGTTAACATCGAATAAGTCGACATAACAGTTCTATAAAATGAGTACGTATTTTATTTTGGACTTTTAATGGTAAGGATTATCAATAATAGGCACTAAGCACTACAAATTATTAAGGTCGCCGTTTTCATAGTGAGGCCTTTTTTCCCAACAAATCTCCTTGATCTGAGGTTTATAACCGTCTTGACAATGACTGCCTGAGTAATTAAAACAATCTAGAAGTAAGTTCACACAATTTTTGGTAATCGTCGGCCTTGGTGAGGTTTCTTCAATTCGTAACGGTCTTTGTTTCAACTCAACCTCACCTCATATTTACTGTTTCGGTTCTTTGATAGGAATGGATTTTTTTTTACTGATTTTATCTTTCGGATACTGTCCAAGCTTTTCTATACATGTGAAGGTGGGCAATAACAATGAAAGAAGTAACCTAGTAATTGCAGAAAAAATGTTTAGAACAATGGAGTAGATAGGAATAATCATAACCTATTATGTTTTCTTTAGTCATGAATCATGATAGAAATATCTAACATTTATTTTCATATCACATGGTTTATATGTCGACTGGCAAATGGCGATAATACCATATCATTGTATATTAAGGTCAATTGCTTTTACTTCGGATAGTCTTCGATAAGGCTATTTGAACTGCTCGCTACTGTCGCCGCCTAAGCAAACATCCAAATATCATTATTATATAAGTTTATCACTTCTGTATTGACACCATTAGTAGAGCAGCTGTGGCTGCCAAATAACTAAGATTGTTATTACATCACGGTTAATATTTTTAATACGCTGTATGATTGATTTAGCGTATTTTTTGCTTGCAATGGCAGATATTACAGAACCTGTAGTATTAATAGTAGCTCTATCTGTAGACGTTAAGGTTTAAAATAAGCTGTGTTATTGAGAATTGCTTCTCAATGGTAAATAAATCAATCGATTACTAAATCGTAATCACAATTTATAATTTCGTCAGTTTTTATGCCTATCCTCGTTTGTGACTTGACATTACTTGTTACTTGTAACGTCATTACTGATTCTGTTCGTGCATTCGACTGCATAACTGTATTCTCTTTTAGTATCAGCTTTTTGTATGCTTTCATCAAATACAATTACTGTCTGTATGTAGTGAAGACCTCTATTATTACCGTCATGAGACCGTGAATCGCCATGTTCGAGAGTGGGTACTTCGTTTTTTCTAACCCATTGAAGCTTCCTGCTTAGTTACTATGCCTACCTACCTATGCATAGCTTGATTGATGTTGGATATTTATGAACAAAAACTCGCTTCTACCTGCATATAGTCGTTTATACAAGGGTATTGATTCCAACCTTGTCCACCTTTTTTCTTTGTTTTTTGTAGAAGTCTACCTCAAATTCTTAAAGTCCGCTATGATGGGCATCAAATTTCGTAATAAAATTATAAGTTTTTTGCTTGGCGTTGATGGTTCAGAAAACCAAATCACACGCGCTAATTTTGATGACAATTTTAAAATTACAGTTTCTTAATCCTGACATCCGTGTAATAACCATGAAATATGTCATTGCATAACATAAATATTAATATAGAAGATACCTCGGTGTTATCAAGTGAAACGTAATTCTATATAATAAATTGAAGTCGTCGAATAACGACAATTCACATAATGGTTCAGAATAAATCTTGCTCATAGAACAAACTCTTCCCCTTTTATTATGCGGAGTCACAGCTCATTCGGTAAAGCCACTCAAGAAAGATGCCATCACGAATTCACGAGTCAGACATTTGTGATTCATTAGTGGTTTATTTGCTCAAAATTGTCGTGTTCTCGATTGATTACACGGAACTGTATTTGCGTATTTCTTGCGCTATAAGTTTTCTAATGAAATGGAAAACGTAAGAGCATTGATCATAAATGTCGCTGTAGCGGCAAGCTACGTCGAAGAACTGATGTCATGGTCACGCGCTGTTGCGTCACAGTCACAATGGCGAGACGTGGTCGGGGCAGCTGCAACGTACACTCGGCTTTACCGCACTCGCTCCACTGCCCTGCCTGACCACTGATCTGGCCGCTACCAATATAGGTTAACAGAGCTTCGCTAATTGGTATTCAATCTAAATTTCAGCGTCAATAACTAATCGGTACTCTGGCATTCATCTCGCTTTCACACGAGTTACAAAGACAATATTGACGACCCAGTTAGAACAGTGGACAGGTGTCTGCCCTCTGCGCCGTGGGTCCTGGGTTCGATCCCCGGCAGGAGCACAAATTCCTTCCCAAGGGATATTTGTGCTTCTGGTTCTGGGTATAATGTGTGTGTGATTTAATGTTTCCGGCACCCGCGATACAAGTCTTTGAACTTAGTGTGGGGCAGTGAGTGTGAATGTGTTTCTTTAAAAAAAAAAATTACGGCTTTCTTACAAATACAGGCTACATTATTAACAAATATTAAAATCGAAGTACGGAAGTAACCATATCACGATCTCATACTTCCTCCAAGAGATATTTACGCTAGATAAACTTTCCTTGCAGACGCGTTCGCGTCCGAAAGGAACTTTCTGAGAAGAATAAATTAAAGGGGACCGCAAAGGCAAACACACGCCAAATAAGGATGAACAGGATTATGTTTATACCATCGTAGCTGAGTAGTTAGTTGACCGTATTAATATTCAAGGCGATATTAATTTATATGCATATTCGTCGATGGTTTACGTGCTGTCGGCTAACTTTACGCATTTTTATAATACAAGTATTAATTGAGGAGAAATATTTCAATCAAGATGGTATCGCGCAATTTGGGTAAGAAAGACTACGTACTAACTGCAAAATAGCAAAGGATCTGGAGTCGTTATACCATGCGAGTATCGGGTATTTGGGTCACCCTCGATTAGCCTCCCTAATGTGTTTCTAACTGTCACTAACCGCTTATCGTAACACCAAGTTAACTCTAGGATCTACTGCTAAAATTCCAACGGCACTTTGTCTAAACGAACATTGATGTCCGCTTCAGTAACTGCAGAAACATTACTGGGAGCTTGAAATTTTGCTACTAGCCGAGAACGGGACTTTGATATTCATGGTATTCGACGAGTTACCGACGCGGCAATAAGGCTTTTACAGAGATCAGTCAGCGTAAATGCATTGCGACTAGTGAAAAAGAACGCTTTACAGGCCTCTGACGGATTTGCCAATAATTTGGACTGAAAGTAAATAATTACAAAGGGATGTAGAGTGCAATTTTGATAGCTAACGCCACTAACACTGGCAAATTTAAAGGACAACCTATTCGATGGAAAGAAATTTGCGACATTACATACCGGATACAAATAGTTTATATTATGTGTCGTTCTCATCACTTTTGTTTACGTTAGGACATTTAATTTATGTATTCAGATAACTAAACACTGAACATTCAAACCATATAATAGTAATTTGTATTTATTCGGATGCTGCAAAAAGATGATGATTATCAGGCAACAGTACCTATCATAATAAATCCGCCCAAACAAAACTAGAAATCTTTCATCAACCGCAAATAAACATTTAAAATTCCACTACTCTGATAAATTATAGATAACATCCAGAAAATCTTTATTTTCCCAATGGTTTCATGCAAGGGACTATAGACGTGTACGTCGGACGACATCGACGTGAGACGGCGTCCGACGGTCTCATGGCCTATTATTTTAAATCCCATCGGTCGCGAGTTCCATTATCCCTCTGCGCCTCTTGGTCCGTCATGGGTTGGGATTTAGGGCGGAACAAAGGGGGAAATAAATATTCTTCCTTTTGCATTCCTCAACGTCGAGTTCCAATTATTTTTTATTTTACTGCGATAACTCAATTAACCAAATGAACATTTAAATGCTAATATGCAATGCCGCAGTTATTTACCCGTGTTTATAGCATTTTTTTTGTATGTGGATTATACTGTTCTCATCATAGGAATTGAAGTTGGTAGAAAAACCAAAACAAAAGTCTCATCGACTTTGACCATGACTGCGTTTGAAGGCTACGGAGCTTGGAGCATCGACCAATCCATCAATGGAAAGTCGTGGAAATCATCACACGCTCTACATTGAGAATTATACATTTAGGGACTTGATATACAAAGCGCCCTGTACGCGCGCCTTGAGCGCTTTGTATATTTTGTTATACTATCTAGAGCCTATACAAAACATCGGATCGGCAGCGCGAGGGGAAACGCCGCAAGCTTGCGCCCTCCTCGCGCTTTGTATATCAAAAGTCCCACTTGCTGTGTAAATCAAACCAAATCAGAAATCAAATCAAATTATTTAAAGATTGCTCAGATAATTATTATGATCGATAGGACTAGATAGATACGAGTATATTCAAGAGGAGTAATTTTACAATAACTAAACGTTTCGTGCTTTACGCTATTTGTTGTATCTCGTACCCCTTTCTACTCCTGCCCTTTCCCTCTTTCAGTGGATCACACCCGCTCGGGCAATGTGAATCAACAAAGAAATAGCTCTCTATAACTTCAGAGGTTATGTGTTGTCAGTACTTTCCGCAGATGGTCCCACTATACTTAAACAAATACTAGCAACCGGGAAAAGTATCAGATTTATTTACTCATTTTCCTTCCTTAAAAAAACCCGCGCGTTGTATACTAATAAAAATAAGTAACAATCTTTTGTCAAGTTTACTTGTTAAGTGCTGCATCTTAAAATTGATTACGTTTGTATCTCAATATAATAATCAGAATAATAACGAGACTAGAGATAAATTTACGAATAAACTACCGCTTCATATAAATTGATCGAAATTGCTGATTGAAACTCAATCGGGATCCAGTGTATTGACACACGAGTAGGTATGGTATTGTGTGGGTGAAAAATATTAATAGATTAGTAATCGTCCGAGGCCGTTGCGGAACTATTGATTAAAATAAACGCATTAAATTTGGAATTGCCGAGAACCGATTTGAATCGGTTTGTCGTTCACTTTGAAGGGTTTTGTTTGATGGAGCAATAATAATTAATCAGTTCACGGGCCGGGCGGCAGCCGCGAGCTGCCTCTATTTACAACTTCCTTTTAAGAATTGAAGAGATTTCTATCGTGGAATGGAATAGAAAATAAAGAATAAATTACGGTATATAACCGTATTTCTGTAAGTGAGAGTAGGTAAGAACTGATTCTGATGAGAAATTATCAATCGACCGCAGACAGGCTAAACTAACGACCATATTAAGTGAAACTTGGAAATAATTCAAAGGCACATAAATTCCTCGGCGTGACTAATAAACATGTGTCTTGCTGCACAATCACCCGCATTGAATCAGAAAAAGTAGGTAAATAGCGAACTTGCAAGAAACCTAATAAAAGGTTGTTCTTAGGACTTGGCATGTGTTCTCTTCCCAGTGGTATTTTGTACTTGCATGTCACAGAGTCAAAGTCACACTGATAGAGTTGCGTAAGATGGAATGAGACAACAAAAGGGCCCAAGAAAGACAATTAATCTGGATAGACCTTAATTGAAAGTTAAATAACAATTCCAGCATTACTCAGTGGCATTGATGAAAGCTAAAAATACGTCTGAACAATTTTGTTAGAGCTGTGGCTGCTGAAGATTTATCTCGACGATTGATTATGTTCAATAAATCGTATCACAGAGCATTACGAAATTGTTACAGATTTAACCACCGCCGTAGGTTTACCATGTACTTATAAATATTTGCTCTAAAGTTTGAGTACACGAAACTTAGGTTGACGACATATAAGTCAATTAACCATAAGAGATAGCAATTGAATGTAGACTAATTTAGACAAAATCACATGTTATCCATGCAATGGTGAATGACTTAACCCAACCTTTGACAGTAAAGTAACGGAGTGTTAAATTGTCTTTATTAACTCAGGCTTCAGAATACGTCACCTAACTGCATAATAGATTAATTTATTCCGTTTGTTATTTAGTTTAATTCTTACTTATCATAATAATAAGCATGCCTAATAAATCCCGCGTTGCCCTTAAAAGAATTACTGGCATCGAATTTATTACCTGTGAAGATCTGGAGAGCCAGCAATTTGTCTTACATGGTACAATAGACTGAGGTCATGTTGCGCTTGTAGAGCACCATCCATCGATTGTTCGATACTTACGCCACCGGAGCATCATAAATTGGCCGACACCACGTTTATGGGTATTTATGCGCCGGTTAACACCCTCGAGGGATCACTCCGCTACTCTCAATAGTTAACATCTCACCTTGGAACTGTATGAGGTCAAACCCAGCACGTTATTAAATAGTTAAGACGTCGTTAACCTTTGAGCATTGGCACTTATCGATCGACATTAGGCGAATTAGAGGAACTTTCTAGGCCGCGCCATTCCATGTTTACTTGCCGGTAAAACCAACCACGATACTTACATAATATATGATCACTTTCTGCATTGTTCATAAATGGTCAAGGCTATGTATACATAGCTCTGTTTAAGGAGAAGTGTTTCAATTAGCGGGTTTAGCACATTAGTGGCAAAGTTAGAACTGTTAGATACAGCTGCTCGGAGTGCCCTCGGGTATAGGGAGCAGGGCCGCAGCGACAGTAATTATCGCGGCCGTGTCGACGACTCCGGGCAGAGCGTTCACCCCGCCGAGGGTCGCACAATACGCAACTGTCTCGATGCGACCAGCTATCACAAATCTGGGACGAACGCACGCAGACGACTGCTGACTTGCTGAGTACCGTCGACTGCTCCACGCACCAACTGAGTAATTGCTCCTACTAGGTTTCCATGTCATCCCACTGCAAGTGCATATTAACGTAATAGGCACGTTTCTTACCCACACATTACCGAGAACGTTGTCCAATAGACGCAATCCTTGCATTTTTATCTGATGACATGTTTACATTTCTGGTAATGTAACCTGCAAATGATGTAACTGCTATCTATGTCTGTATGGAAAACTAATGTGGGGTGTCGCTGACGTAACAGACCCATCATTCATAGCGAGTGTCTGATCTAGCAACTGTAAGTTTGCTTGCAGAGCACATCATAATCGCAAGCCCAGGGCATGAATTGTATTATAATAGGCGATTATTTATGTAGGTGCAGTGTCGCAAGCCGGGCGAGGCTGGCGGCTGCCACTCGGCTAATCGTGCAACCGACGACGCTCACGGCCGTCGGCCGCCCACTCTCCGGTTAAGCCCATATAAAGTGTTCGACGCCCCACTGCACAGTAATATTCATATTTTTATACCAGTGAAGCAATATGCTAATTGAGAAACAATAAGTGCCCAGTACCCAGCTTCCAATCAAGTATGCCGATGTATTTTAGCAATAAAATACCAGTCAATATTTCGTTCATTGCCCGTTCTTTCAGCAGTGATACGATACCTACCTGCCTACGCTTCATATCATATTTACCAAGCCGACTCTCAATTACCTACTTGCTGTCCACAGCTGCTCAAACAAAATCTCAAAATCAACGATAAACTCAGTTTCAAACGATATCACACACTTTTTATGTGTAAATGGAATGGAATATCTCTATGGAATTCTCGTTACACTTAAGACACTTGACTTCACATTTCGCAATACGTCTCAAATAATATAACAGACGATCTAGTTTACTATTAGCTCCCGCTAACGTTGCCATTGTTCTAGTCTTCGACTAGTCTATCAACATTCCACGTTGGGTGTCAGCCAGCAGGCGAGTATCTCGGAGCGCGCGAACACAGGACAGGCCCCACGTAGTTATCCTGCCTACGCGCCACACCGCCAGTTTATCGCCACACTTTCATATTCCAATCTGAACCTATTGAATAAAATGTGGAGTCCGCTTCTGCATTTATTTCATCGCGATACCTTTTGAAATTGAATTCCAGATTCCGAGAAATTCGCGATACGAAGTCTTACGTCTTTTGTTTTACAGCTAATACTTACTGCTGGATGCATTTCTTCTAATGGGATCTGCTTTTTTCTACTTTAGAAATTTAAGAAAATCGTACTGAATTCTTTGAAAATATACAATTTATAAAGAAGAACAGAGAGAGATGGAATCGTCGAATTTGCACTTTACGGTAATTTTCGTATACAACTTAAGCAAAAGTGGCCAAGAAAACCGTGTACGTAATAATAGTGTGGCATAAACTTGTGGTTAAAGTAACATGATGTCGATGTGTCCATAAGGTGTCCATCTGTCCATAAGTAGTATGCAAGTGTATACTATTAATGGCAGGAAAGAAACCCGTCCTACGCCTTATTAAGCCAGTGCACAATATACCTTATCCAGCGCGAGCGTATTCTCGCGATCTCGGCACTAACGATACAACTAATAACATACCACTCGACACTTGTAGGCAGTGAAAGCTTCCTGGTAAACAAGAATTTGAGATTAATAAGGCTTATCAGCTTACAATAGAATGGCGACATATCATACGCTACGTACGGCTATTATTAATTTAGGTATCACGCTGAGATCTGCGTACGATTTATGATGTCTAATGATGTGCCAAATGCTTAGTTCTGGTCTGTTACTTATACACGTTCTATTTACTAGTAGCCTAATACGAATTGAAAGTCGCTTGTATTGTTGGAGCTAAATAATATCGCTTTAAAGTATTTTTTATCTCAACGCATATCACCGTCATCTACTAACTGATATTTGAGAGTTCTTTGTCTCTCGGTCGTCAACCCCTTTATCTGCAGGTGCCCTATTAGTCTACTCGGAGAAGTTATTTTTAGATACTTTCGACTTAACCTACATGTTATCCGCAATATTTCGAAAAATCTTACAATTCGTGCTGTTAAGATTCATATATATTTATTTCCTATGTATATATTTCCCATATTCCGCGATTATACTCGTAGTAATGTAAACAGAAACTGCTTATGTAAATACATAATCTTATCATTATTATTTACTTGATAACGAATCCGTTTTTGTAGTACCTGACCCACATATCCTCTAGTTTTTCATATTCTAGCAATAAGTTAATACATTTAAATGAAAAAACTCGTTGAAACATCTAACAAAGGTTCTACCTCATATTGTATACAAGCTCGAAATTCAAGCTGTCACCCTCATTTAGGCGTGGGGCGTTCAAACACACGCATATTCAACAACATAGACATATAAGTTCTATAAAACCAGATACAGTCAAGTTCAGATTTGGTTCAACGATTCGTGTTAAGCTTTTCTACTAATTTGGTCATGCATTCTTCATTTATAGATTTTTTGGCATATACGGGTAATATAGACTATAGAAAATTGCTCCTCGGACATTAAACCCGTATATATTTAATGCTCGTTATCATGGTTTTGATAAACGGAGTGAGCAGACCCTTTTCGACTTTATCTTTACATGTTCGTTAAAGTAAATCTATCAAAGCCATAAAAGTACCATCAACAAGTCAATATGTATAGTGTAATATTAGTGAAGACATGGTAAGCATGTCTTATAGAAATGTTTAGTGTTGAAAACGGACCCTAATGGAGAATAATAGAACGAGTATGCATGTGGTAAAAACAAACGATAAAAAAATGTTAATTGATCGAGCGAAGCAAGACGTCCGTCCGTCCCTCTATCAGAGGCATCTAGTCTAGCGTCTAAACTATACAAGCAAATGACTTCATATTCTCATAGAATATGTAAAACTACGGCCTAAAGCCAGAAATAACATATAAAATTATATAAATGAAAATATTAAGGGGGCTCCCATACATGTAAGTGGAGAGCAAAATATTTTTATAATTTTTTATCTACCATTGTGGGGTATCGTTGAAAAGGGCTTGACAAGTAGAGTACGAAACATGTTTGAAAAAAATCTATGTTGTAAAATAACGATTTGGTAGGCTACCAAAGTCACCGCTTTTAGACCTATTTTGTCTCGGGGTCTATCTCAAAAACGGCTTCACACTGAACGCTGAAACAACGAATAAAAATAAGAATAGAATAAGAATAGAATAAGAATAGAATAAGAATAGAATAAGAATAGAATAAGAATAGAATAAGAATAGAATAAGAATAGAATAAGAATAGAATAAGAATAGAATAAGAATAGAATAAGAATAGAATAAGAATAGAATAAGAATAGAATAAGAATAGAATAAGAATAGAATAAGAATAGAATAAGAATAGAATAAGAATAGAATAAGAATAGAATAAGAATAGAATAAGAATAGAATAAGAATAGAATAAGAATAGAATAAGAATAGAATAAGAATAGAATAAGAATAGAATAAGAATAGAATAAGAATAGAATAAGAATAGAATAAGAATAGAATAAGAATAGAATAAGAATAGAATAAGAATAGAATAAGAATAGAATAAGAATAGAATAAGAATAGAATAAGAATAGAATAAGAATAGAATAAGAATAGAATAAGAATAGAATAAGAATAGAATAAGAATAGAATAAGAATAGAATAAGAATAGAATAAGAATAGAATAAGAATAGAATAAGAATAGAATAAGAATAGAATAAGTAATTATTTTGTACCAACAGTTTGTCAATTTCGGACGTGCAATATTATTTGTAATACAATTACAAGCCAATACTAAACTACATACATAAAATAATAACAATACATTAACTACAATAAAAAACAACACATGTTCTATCATTTTTCGTTTTTTAAAACAAGAGTGTGAAAAACAGTTTTAAAAGAAACAATTATATGAAAATATACTTAGTCTATTATTTAGTGATTATCGAAAAATTCATTGAGGTTATAATGAACTTTACTAACTAGCCATTATTTAAGACTGCTTCTAAATTTATTACCGTTGATGGATTTTAAATAAGACGGTAAACTGTTATAAATCCTAATGGCACTGGCATAGGAGCTTTTGTGATTCTTTGTATTGTTGATTTGAGGCACGAAAATATTAAATCGGGGCTTATTACGTAAGCTATCGGCTCTATTTGATTGTTTACTGAAGAAACCTTCATTATTTTTGACAAAAGTGCAGTTTTCAAGAATATAAATACCTGTTACCGTTAGAAATTTCTCATTTTTATAAATGTTCCGTAGCGAATCTGTGTTTTTCAAATTATAAATATTTCTAAGGCAGCGCTTTTGTAGGATAAATGTAGATTGTACATCAACAGAGTTGCCCCAAAAGATAATACCGTAACTTAATTGAGGATATACATACCCGTAGTAAGCATTTGTAGCTACGGATTTTGATGTTATACTGGTCAACAATATTGATAAGGCATAACAATATCTGGATATTTTATTGTTGATTTTGGTAATATGGGCTTTCCAATTCAGGTGGGAATCAAGAATAACTCCCAGAAAGTTTGTTTTAATAATGTTAACATCACTATCCTTATTTTTTACATTTAGTTGCATAGAGGATATTTTGTAATTTTTAAATTTTAAACGTACGTATAATAACCGTTACATCCTGTACTTGAACAATAAATACAGAGATCAAACAATTATCATATAGAAAAGAAGAAATAGGCAAGTAAGCTCAAAAAGATTTTCTCTATTAAGCAAAATGTAGGCGCGAGATCTCAGTTCGGAATAGTTCGGATCTCAGGCGCAAACGACTAGAATATGTGCGCGAGTGTACATGAATACAATACTAATAACGTTTGTTCGCAGGAGTGTCTGTCTGGATGGAGGGCGCGCCTAATAACCACAGCTTCATAAACTACATAATTAATCATAGCTGAGCTTTCTCTAATTCCCTATATTACTGCTAATATAAACTTTGAGATAGTTCAGTGGAAGTAGCTGCCCGTACGTTAGAATTCGGAATATGAAATGGAAGAAATCGGATCATACTCATAGTACGTGTTGCTGTACCTAATAAGTACCAAAAATTTTTCTATCGAATATCCTTGCTATTTATTATGTGAGATATTGATAGGATAGAAATTTCATCATTGTAGAAGTTCCGAATATTGTATAAATTGTTCAATGCGCCGAAAAAAACACAATTGCATCATATCGTAATATCTTTTTGTTTAAATTACTGTTTGACATGCACTGTTTCAAGTAGTTTTAACCTAGGTACAGGTGTATTGACACTGTACCTATGTTTATTGAAACAGAGTTGCTAAAATAAGTATTGATTTTTATTAATAACAGAAACAGTGGGACGGACCGCTCTGTAATCTGGAATGAAAGATATTATTAGACACATCCAGTTCACTCTCAGAGCGTGCACGTCTTCTAGTCGTTTCTCGATAGGAGTCAGGTCTTTAGTTGCAGACTCTTCCGTCGCATCATTTGCGAACTCTATTTGATAACAACACATTTAGGTTAGCCATATCACTGCGCTTCGGTTCACCTTGCGTTGTTTCCCACCGTTGCACATGTAATGAGAAAGTGGACCATGATTTGCCACGGTCACCATGATTTGTCTTGTAAGCAAAAGTGCTGGTCGTATAGCTCGTCACAGTGCTTTAAATCATGTCATACGTTGGGCCTTTGGAAGTGCAAACCTCTCAACCTTTTTAAAGCGTTCGTACAGGCTAGATGCGTGACGACGGTGAAAGACGCGATGGTATGAAACTTCCAGCCTTTAGTGTGGGATGCCACGTGTGTTGACACATTGGCGCCATCCCATCTTCCAGAAACCACGCAATAAGCTAGTGGCGAAGTTATGGCAGCTGATTATCTCAAACGGCGCAAGTATTCAAAACTTGACAAAGGTTTATATTTGTGCCGTTTGGGGATGAAACGCTAGGCCCATGGGGACCGGTGCATTAGCAATTTTTAAAGATTTGTCAAAGAGACTGATTGATTCGGCACATGACCAGAATGCTGGGTTGTATTTAGGGCAGAGGATAAGTCTTGCTGTACAGCATGGTAATGCAGCAAGCATTTCGCGCTCTTTGCCGAATATTAAAGATCGTCTAAACCATCTTTAACCTTTTTATAACTTAAATATTTTAATTAGTTGGTTTATATAAAAAACTTATAAATAATAATAATAATTATAGTTTGTTTTTTTTTATATAACTTACAAATGAACATTCAAGAGCTTATCTTTTAATGAGTCCGCGCAAAAATTATCACTTCGCTGATAAAACACAAGAACTTGTCCTATCCGAGCCGATAAACAAACCAGAGTCATAAATATGTCCGCCAAACTTATCTATTCAGATAAAGCAATTTCTTCGCAAACGGTACATTCCCTGATCCATACTTGTAAAACAGATTAGTTACCAAAATTAGTCCGTTGCGGGTTTGAACAAGGGAACGGAAGGCGAGGGGCGTCCGCGTCCAAAGGAGTGGTACGCAAATAGCCACGTGACCCGGCCATTGACTCGGTTTGTCCTAATCCGTCCCACTACTCCAGTTCAGCGCCGATACGAGCCAATCCCGCTCTCAACCCGCACTCGACCGCTGCTACACACATTTGAACTTTCACATGACCTAATACTGCAGCTGACTAACTGAAACCACCATCTGCAAACTCCAACGCCAACATAATCAAATATTCCATAAACGGTTATTATAAGTACGTATACACAGAAAATAAACGTAATTCTATAGATTCGGAAATCAAATGAAGCCAACCGTAATATGGGTTACAATATTCCGACTTAAACCAGATGTGAAACGGTAACCCCTCGTCCGCTGCCAAATGAAAATAAATATCTCCTCATGGTCTACTCAAACAAACACATCAACCTACTTTTATATTTAGATCTGTAGCGTACTTCAAAGATCTCCTATATTTCGGCTTGCGTGCGCTTCTACTCGAAACGAATGTATTTGTTTTACTCCAATTTCAAAGTTAATGTTGCATGTTTAAAGGCTCGGACGTCGAGCTCTTTTCTCTACCTTATTCCTTTCCTTTGAATTGCAGCGAGCAAATGGAAAATTCTGCTTGCAAACAAAATCACTTCATAACGAAAGCGCCTTTAGTGCGCACTCGAAAGAATCAGCATCATAATGAGCAACACTCTCGTACATTCTATTCAATATGAGGTTACACCGCAAGCTGGGATTATGCAAATGCTGCAGTGGTGATGCCCAATGGCCCTCGATGAGCATTCACCTCGCCACCTCGTGAGATGTGGCGTATTTAACAGATTATGAGGGCTTAATGTCTAAGGGATCTGAGTTACATTAGATACTCCCGGTGTTCTTACAGTTTATTTATGTTGAATCTTTGAGCAGTCTTATAACAAGATCCGATTCAGTGTCACCTCAATAAAGCCTATAAATATGGAAGCATTTAGCCCCAAGCGCAATGTTGAGTGACGACAAGTCGCAGCAGTTTGGACAGGCCGATAGTGCAACGCCTTCGTAACTTATTTGTAACAACTTCAACACTTGCAGCGCACGCCTGTCTACAATGTGGGACACTTCAGTGTCTCTCGCCAATCAATATCTGCCATCGGCAAACATAACCGTATTGTGTAACATGACAGTATCATTTAAAGCACACCAGATATCTGGTTCCATGTAGCCTCTCCCCTGTCAGACGCACACTTTCAACTTGCGGTTCACACGCTTTGTTCTAACACAATGAATCTCTACGTTCTTTTTGTTTTCGTTCAGACGACCTTTGTTGATAATATACAATATCGCGAGTTTAATGAAAGAAATCATGTACCGTGAGATTTTATATCATTTTTATTTTGCAATTGACACATTCCGCTTCTATTGTACTCGCATATATACGCAAGTCCAAACATTCAGTCAAGGTTTTCATAAATAGTATATTCGGATCATATCGTTTAATTAAATGTACGTTATAATTTGCGTGCAGAGGTCTCGTAATATGTTCTTAATTAACCATAAAACTATTCGACGGCAAACACAAGGATTTAGCGGTACTTCCCACGTCCGTCGAAATGGTTTACGTCAGTGCGCCCATTACGCCCAAAATACACGCCACGCGAGCTCCAGCCGGTTAAAAAGCGTGTCAATCAATTTACATTAGGCCAGCGATGATGCTGCTAGAATACTGGTGCAAATACGCGTTCAGTGAATAAATCAATCACGTTGCAATCTTTCAGTGAAGAACAGCTTCTGGATATTTATCTTGCAATCTAGTTCCTGACATGCGTATTCTTCGGAAATAAAAGTTGAAGGTGTTAACGAAACATCATTTATCTTACATTATGTATCTCGTCATGTCGAGTCCTTTATCGATCGTTGCCTCATTGCATTTGTTATGCAACAAAATCGTCGGAGACAGTGCGCCTGACATTTACGTATGACGGCGCCTCGCAGGCATCGCGCAGAGCCTGCGGCTTCGCCCCAAATTGACTTCTGGCCTTCGCTCCTTTGAAGTGGGACAACGACGCACGCGTCTGCCGCGATGCTATCTCCGCAGTCTCTGCTCCACTCGACACGCCAAGCACTCGTATTGCGCGTGCACAGTGTTACCTGTCAACTCAGCCCCTACAGTCTAGGCCTCAAGTTGTTATGGATCCACTTTCTAATGTCTTCACTGGTGCTTTTAAATTAATCCTTTTTGTTGGCAGATATATTATAAGCTTTGGTTACGATTATCAGCTATGCAAAACAGGCATTTGAAATAGATAGGAACAGGATCGTTCATTCGCCTCCGAGCTATACGTCGGTAATTATTAATTCTTCAATCTAAAACAGACTCGAGAACTTATTTCAGATCGTGTTATACGAAGCATGTTATGAAAACGAAGACCGGTTTTGAAAATATATCAATTGAAAGCCCTGGCCGTGCATGTATAATGTTATTGTGCAGATCAGTGCGCCCGCTGCTTGCCACACCGACGCGACAGTTACATGAACGATTACCAGACGCCACTGCAACCTGTCCAGATAGGTCATTCCACTTATCAACCGCATCTCAAGATTATTATGTTCCCCGTTTACAAAATGTCACACAGTAATAACATCCTTTTTATACTCAATCCCGGAGAAAGTGCGGCTCAGTGACTTTACGAAATGCTCTTCCTTCGACTTACATCAAGTTACACAGGTTTTACATGTTAGCCAATTTGCATAACGGCTTGTGTTACTGGAATCGAAAAGTATTGTATAATCGCTCCAAAATGAATACCTACCAGCTTTACTACGCGATGACACCATATGAATATGCAATAGGTTTGCACGTTCCTAAAGTCATTCATAAAGGTGTTCGGGGAACTTGACTTTATTAATTTCCAATGTGTTGAAGTCATTTAACCAAAACTTTAGTCATTGCGGTTTTAGTCATTTGTGTGGAAAGTAAAAACATTGTTTGTGCAAAAGGTATTCATTAACTACTCGAAGGAAGAGTACCTACATTGAATATTGTATCAAAAAGACGTCAAATTCTTATCTACTGGAAGCAACAGTGTTGCTTATAGCTATATTATGACCTTGTGATCAACAGGCTAGCAATTTCCGTTTGTTTACAATTTTTCCTTTAGTATATCACGTACCGAGTACAGTTCTTGTAAAAATCGAATTACCGTTAGACGTGTCATCGCGACCTCGTTACGGACGCCAGTGCTGCTTCGGCCAAACCTGTTCTTACATACCCTTATTCTGCGGCACAATTGCCGAATTCGCGACGCGTCGGGTTCTCTCTCTAGAGTCGAGTAGAGTATATACATATATCATCACTAACGTTGTGTCGTATGGCTCATTAATCTTGACAATGTGTGTTATCTGTGAAAAGAACAAACATTATAAAAGAGCCGTTGTGAAAGACAAGGTCGCGAATATGTCGCGAAACTATTCATGATCATGATATGTTAGACTTGCCTCTGAATATATTTTAAATTGATTTCTAGGTTTATATTTAGACATAATGATTAGTCATATAAGTCATATGAGCATAGTTATACCTGGCTTGTAATGAACTCATTTGATCTAGTTTGTTACGTTTTTCAGTAAGGTTTTATTTTTTTATTTAATATTATAATGGAGAAACTTGGATGGTAGGTTTATTTTATAAAGATATTTCACATACATGTAATTGACCAAATAAAGCGAGAACTCTAAGTTGACTTGGGTGATTCGTCGAACTCGTCTATCCGTTTGTCAGAGGCATTTAGCGTCTAAACTATACAAGCGAATAGCTACAAATTACGAGATTATGCAAAGATATGACCCAAAGCCAAAAATAACAACCTATCAGTTATAAAACCTTTTGTAACTTTTGCGTATCCAGAAAGCAAACAAATTATCACTATTATCAATAATTCCTATACATCGGTAGATTACCTATATTAATTGATCATAGGTACTTAATTAAAAGTATAATCAAACAATAATTTATACCATACTAGCGATCCGCCCCGGCTTCGCCCGGGTGTGATAAATGAAGAACCGCTCGACCGATTTTGTGCAAACTTCACATAAACCATCTACTAAATAATCCGAACAAAGCCTAAACATTTGGTTCGGATATGTGAGCCCGTTCTTGAGTTATAAAATTACAACGAAAAGTGGCTTTGATTTTTATATAAATAGAAGAAGAAGATGGATAGATACAAATAAAACATACTACCTTAATACATTAAAGATCTCTAACAAGGAAATTTAAATATAATATTCATTGGTTGGGTCTAACATCCTCATGTGGCTACATTATCAATCCGTAAATGTGTCACATTATAACCCATACAGCAAATGACTGTTATTTTATTTACTTACTTAATAATAATATACTTCTTTATAGTAATTTTTGTTTTTCATTCTTGTTAGCATAGCATATAATGCTTGGAACATTCACATAACACACACAGTCACAAGCAGAAACAAGATACACAAATTTTCCTTAGGGAGAAAGGGAGAAATCTTGTGTTCCCGCCAGGAATCGAACCCGATATATAACCCCTGCTTAGAAGGCGATCACAATCTCACCTGATGGAAAGCGATAATGCGGCTGAAGATGTAGCATGCTTGCCTAGAAGATACCTATTCAATCTTGACTTGAAGACTCCCATATTATACCGTCCGGTGAACAAAAACAAGGGCAATGAGATCCACTCTTTCGCAGTATGAATTATCAATGTAGAAGCGAAACGCTTCGAGCGAACTGGAGGTATGTCCATCATCCATATGGATGACGTTTGACAGTTTGTCTTGTTGTTAGATGGTAAAACGGGCATGGGGGAATTAACGCGTGTAATTCTGCGCACATTCTCCAAAATGAATTTTTCTTTTTTTCACATGGGCACAAAGAGGCGCCTATGAAAGTTGATGACTCTACTGCCAGATTTGCAAAATCACAGCCATCTCGAGAACTGGCAAGAAACTCAGCTGGTTCTAATCTAACCCCATTTGCCATAAAAGATTAATTCGTTTTACTTAATCTAAATGTGCGCAATGTAATTTTCTACTTATATCTAGTATTAAGATTGCGTCGCTTCTCATTAATATTTTTTCGAACATGCATAATATTTTCAAGTGTAACATTTGCATCTACCAAAGGAAGATTAGGAAGGAAAAACTTGATACATTTGGTTTAGCTAGCATTTAACAATAAGTTTTTAGCAGCAAACCATTTCGTGACTAGATCTAATTCATAATTTACTTAATTGAATCCACGTATTTCCTATTTTAAATTATATGAGCAAATTCAATATATTAGCCATATATTGATTAAAGAATATCACAATGCAAAGCTTTGCAGGAAGTTAAGCTAAGTTCATGTAAAATGACCCCAATTCTATACATTCGGTTTATCGCAGGAACGCCCGCATCTGTGTTCGTTTTAGGAAATGTATAGTATCATATTCTATCGGTTGATGATGTTGAGCTTTCAATAATGAAGTTCCGCCCGCACAGTTGGCCTGCATTTAGTGCACGCATGCTACAATAATACATTGTTGTAACGACTAATAATAATCTGGGAGTCTTTAAATCAAGAGTGAATAAAGTCAAAGTCAGATTAATATTGAAAGTACTAGTTTAGGTTAGGTTAATGCAACCCAGCGATGCAACCCTGCCGAAACGTCGAGGTTGGTCAAAATGATGCTATTTTGAAAATAAAAGCGCGAAAGGACCCGGTTTTTTTGGGAAGTTGGTAAAAACCGATTTTTTTTTAGTTTGAAAGATGTTGCTTTCTTATTGGTCCCATTTAAATTTGATCAAGATCTGAAATATCTTCAATAATGTCTATTTTGTGGACTACTTTGACGATGTTCTCGTTTAACCGACTTCAAATGTTACCTCATGACTTCTTTCGTTGTGAGCCGATTTTGATGAATGTTTTTTTATTTGAAAGCTGGTGCTTTCTATGTAGTCCCATTGAAATTTAATCAAGATATTATCTCTAGTTTTTGAGTTATAGTCAATAATGCGTGTTTAATACATTAAATCTGATCAAGGTTCAAAAGATAAAGCGGTGAAGTCGGTTTTTTTTACTTTCATCTTATATAAACAGTATAATAGGTTAGTTTCCTTTGTTTGTCAGCCTCAGATGTCTTGTCCATATTCTAGTAGATAATTGCATTATTAACATATCTCAGCCAGGGCAGCTATGCGCTATGCCATATTACAAAGGTATATAATACTAGTTTACTCATACATTTTGATGTGAGTATTATGCTTCAGCATACGGAAGAAACATGCACCATGTTACGTCTTATAGGTTAATTGAATTTAAACATATGGCTCACCGACTAATATTATCTACATTAGAAGTAATGGCATGCATTACAATCGTAATTCTACTATTGTACCATAATAGTAACAGATTTATTGTTAACAGTAGTGGGTAGGTAAAATAGGTACTGTTTTCAAAGCTATACGGAGTATATAACCTACTACGTCTCTACACCAAGTTGGCGCAGTGAGTCATGGGTACTGGGTTGGATTCCCGGCAAGAGCACAATTTTCCTTCTCAAGTTTGTGCTTCTTACGTGTTTGCATGTTTGCGCGTCTGGTTCTCGGTGTGATTGTGTGTGAAATGTGCACCTACAATTGTTTGAACTTAGTGTAGGGGTGTGAGTGTGAATGCACTTGCGTTTGCTAGTTTTATAACTATTTATTTATAGTGTTCCACTATCGGCATAATTACAGGCATTCGGAATGATAAAACTAATAGGTAATTATAATACTTTAATAAAAAACTTCTCTTCTAATAGGTTATTATAATAGCTTAATAAAAATCTTTGTAACTAACTAATATCATAAATACGAAAGTATGTCTGCGTCTGTGCGCGCGTGTGTGTATATAAATTTTCTCTTCAGGCTTCAACGGATAAACTAATATGGGTGTAAATTTCAATGTAGGTACATAGGTTATATCCAGGATTATTATTAACACATAACCAGGCCACTTTAAAACAAAATATGAACGTCAGCGAAGCCTCGGGGCACAGTTAGTAAATACATAATAGAAATTGTTAAAAAATAATATTATACAAATATTATGTACTTAGTTCATTACCTAGGATGTATAAAGTGTGTATTACCTATATAAAATCGTTACATGTATCTATTCACGGTATCTTAGTTAATTTTCTTGACATAGGTGATATTAGATGTACGTATAATATCATATTTGTATCTATGCTAATATGTTTCTAAATTTTATTTTTAACGGAGAGTGCTAAATCGTGGCAACGGACGATTTATTACAAATCCGAAAGTGTGTGTGTATGTTTGTTTGTTCTTCATGCTGCAACTGCTGAACGGATTTGAATGATATTTGTAACGTACATACCTAAGATTAACATAAGATAGGGCTCAGTTCGGCTGATTGAATCTTTATTTATAATGTGTCGAACTCACGAAAACTTACATAAATGTAGTATTTTATCTGTTATTTTTTCTACGCAGAAACACGTCTTATCAAAAATTATCTGCGAATACTTTATTCTAGAACATTGGATTGGAAATAAAATCACGAATACGATAACGATAAAGAATTATACTATATATATATACATATATTTATAGATAAATAAAATAATTGTTAACTACGCAAATACTTACCGTCTACATAATTGAGGAAAATCCTGTAAGGTGGCGTGAAGTCGGACTAGTGTTCTTTCAATGAAAGGTCATTCACTAACTACCACACAACGTCTCGGCAGCGAAAGGTTTTGACGACAATTAAAGATACTTCCGTTAAGAATGCAGTAAATTCCTGTTTGTTTAACTCAGCAATTATTCTAGGAACTTGTCATTTACCATAGATGCATACGAGGCAATGAGTCAGCTTCGACGACCGACGCGTCTAATGCTGCACGCGTAATGAACATTGAAGGTAAAGGTGGCAACGATTATTACGATCTACGGGCCAATTGCCTATGTTTCCTTAAACTATCTATACAGCAAAGACCTAAGTTACCTATAGCTAACTCAAGTGCTCACTACCAGTAGCGTTTCCATCATGCTGGCGGCATTGGCTCTCTGAATTGCAATGCATAATACGTTGAGCCAAATAAGTACCAGCATTTTGATCATGCGTCGCCTCAACCAGGCGCTCTGATAGATTTTTGAAGAAAGAATGAGTTCCCGGTCCCCACGGACGTGTCTTAACACGAAACGGCTCAAATATTTAACCACTGCCGAGGATTCCATATTTTCGCCGTTTGCAGTGCTCTATTGAAGTTATCGCAGCGCTAACCCCATTCTGTGATTTAGGAAGATGTGACGGAGATAAAGTGTCATAATATTTATTTTTATTTTTATAAAAATATCATCATTAAAATTTGAAGAAACATTTAAAATAGGCAGTAAACAAGGTCTAGCGGCTAAATGAGTAATGTGTTGTCTTATCTGTTTCCTCTGCGAATTCGTGGCTATCGGCTGTCGAGTCGACTCTCGGAGTGATAGGCTGAAACGGTGGCGTTGACTCACGACCATCTACAATCTGTTGGCAATATACTCGTGAAGTCTGCCAGAACTAATAGATCTCGTCACATAGTTGACTAATAATTCGAAAACTATTGAATATTCTAAAACCTGACACTACCGTAATTCGTCACATCAAAACTGGGAAAACATAGCATATTTACCAGCCAGAATGACGCATTACAATGTGACAAGAAATTAATGCTTGAGACTCACTAAATTACCTGCTGAGAATTATTTAGGAAACTAAAAAAAAATAAGAAAAGTAAAATATTATTGATTTGAGGTCTTGTGCGAGTCTGTACTAGTCTGTAGGTACATTCTGGTCGTCAAACTACGATTGCTCGAATTGATGCGAACGTAGAAATGCGGCAGTCGATCGGTTAAAAGTTCAGACGAATCGACGATGGGTCATAAGAAAAGAAATCGTTCGATTTCGACGTCGATGTAAAGATAATCGTTGCCCGGAATAGACCCCTGATTCGCGCATTGAGGGTTCCGTACAAACTTATATGATTATATAGATGGTTCGTCGATCACAGGAATCAAGTCTCGAATCGTTTTGTCTTGAGTTAATTTTTATGTATTTCAACTACAATTAAACCTAGATCTGAAAAATAAATAAAAATCTTCAACAATCGGAGAGCAACCTTGATCTTCAAGTGACCATATGAGACAAAAGTATATTTGTCATTCACGGACCGAACAAAAACCAGCACCTAATGGTTCTAATAATTACATGCCAATGCCAAAGTGTTGGACAAAGCCAAACCTATTGTCCGTCCATACTACTCGAGCTCACTTCCAAGTAATGTACCTACTGTCGTACCATAACAATATGTATATATTTCTGCTAGTTTTATCACTCTACTTGGCTTGCTAGATAAATCATATTATAGATACTCATTTGAAGGTATCTCACTTATTGGAACCTTGGTTTAATATTATAAGAAGTATTATGATCTATGCAATTGCCTATATTTCCTGAAACTACACTGAATTTATATACATACAGCAAAGACTCAAGTTACCTACAAGACATCGAGCTAATAGGTAACTTAAGTGCTCAAGCCCACTACCACTACTTTTGCTTTGGATATAATAAAAATACATCTGTGTTACATATTGTATATACATGCTTCGAACAACTAAATGAATCTGACATCAGGAAAACCAAAGGAATTAAAATAAAATGTAATTATCCTTATATTGTATTTTCCCAGTTTTATTCTGGGCGTCCTAAGCTTTGTTTAGCTTATGTCTCGTATCATCACTACAGTATTTCTAATTATCATTTCGCAAATATTTGACAAGCTTCATCTATCGACACTTTTAAAGCTTAAGTTTAGAACCTGTGCCTCGTATTACAAAATAATCTTCCAAATTGAGCATCAGAATCCAACAATACAGTAAATTAATATATAACTGTATTAATTTATTGAAATACTTAAGTAACAGTAAATACAAAAAAAAACATTTCTAACTAGGTACCTTCTAGGCAAGCATGCTACATCTTCGGCCGCATCATCACTTTCCATCAAGGGAAACCGTGGTCAAATGCTTGCCTATCAGGCATACAAAAAACTTCCGCACTAGGCGAGCCTGCATTGTGGAAAGTCTCTTTCGTTTACAATATGTAAGTACCTATAGTAATAAAGAGTTACAAACAAATAAGATTACTTTAAATAATTATTAAACTATATAAGTATTTATAATATTTATTTATGAGTAGTAATAATGTGCATAAAAAAACATTTTGATCTTTACCAATCACGTGCACTACCATATCGAAATTATAAGATACATCCAGGTTAACAGGAAGAAAAAAAAAAGGTTTGTTGACCTATTAAGTTCACGTATCTAGTAGGTACATACAATACGATATTGTTTGTGCAAACAAGAATATTTTATCTATCATTCATCTCTCAAACAGCAATGGCAAATGGCAATCATCGAGTGCACAGTGATCAGAATCTGATAGTCCAATGTAAATAATGTGTTACGAGCTTTTTACTCTCCTATCAGTAGTAAGAGATGGACATAAGGATCAAGGCTACGTCGCATTATTTGATAAGCGATAAATGTTGTAACTAATTTTGACCCCACATCATTGTATAAAACAAAAATGTCTTCCATGTAATAATTCAAGTGTTTGTATTAACATGTTTCATAATAATAATATAAAGTCTTAGTCAAAAGTCAAGTAAGTAAATAGTCAAGGTCCAGTCATACTCAATGAATACGTTTTGACTTTCCTACACTCATGCACGTTCAAAAAGGATCAACGGTTAATAATACAGCATATTACACATTAACTACTCATTCACTTCGTTACAAGCTTTGGAAAATAATACAAAATAGACAACGCCATTTTTTCACTTTCGCGGCAAAACTCTCTACGGTCTATTTAGCTGCTCAAAAGTTTGGGTAGCGTTCATAGACAATGTGAAGGTATTCCTACCTCCTTGGTAGCGTCTAAACATATTTTTATTCACAACATACATTCGCCAACTACCAACTATTTTCCAAGTAAACCTAGATGACAAGTCGGCGTGTGTAGATGTATTGTGATGTAGCATGTGAAGCTTATCGGCAGGAAGTGGCTCCGTTTATTATTCGTGTCGTGCATCATTCGGCTGCGTGCGCCTGCGCACCGCACTCTGCTCGAGGATAATTGACGCGTCTCTAGGGCTGGTAGGGTCTACAGCTACTTGCTTTTAGATAACTGTAGGAAAATGTAGGGTAAATAGTTGTAAACATGTTTACATCATAGAATACAATATTTTAGCAGTAATTTTATTAGGTACGTATAGAGTACGTGGCGGTGATACCAATTAAATGTGTTTTTTTATTTGTCGCCGCATACACAGTCCATTAAGCCAGTATTAGTGTTTTTAAAGAAGTAATACATGTTTTTATGAGTTTAAGCACCAAGATCGTTCCTTTTTCTTAGTCACCAGTGACAGTAAAAGTCAAGTAAAAGAGTCATGTTCAGAAGCTTTACTTTTGTATAGTTGTCAAAATCTAGTGTCTGTCAAATATACCATAGATTATTATGAATCAGCTTGACTCTGAAACAACTAGTTATATTGAATCTTTGAATCTTGATTAAATAATGTTTTTGCACCACAATCATTCGTCTAATTATAACACCATCAAGATGGAACATGTCAGGGTTTTTAATTTTGTGTGCAGTGCCTATATGTATTTTTACTCTATCCTGTTAATTGTACTATAAAACCGGTATCATCGTAAGTGCCTATACTGACTGGTCAGATCTGTAGTTTAACCACAGCAACCACAATTTTCCCGTATGACTACACTGGTAAGATCAATAGAACCAGCCCATTCTACAAGAATAGTCGAAATTATCCCTAACGAAGAAAGACAAAGCATTACTTATAGACAGCTAGTTGACAACCCTTATCTATCTCGGCACTCGCCAGATAACCTACCTATGCCTATATACTATAAAGTATTCTGTGGTATAACGGGACACAGATTATAATCTCTAATTAGCCCAACTCATACATGTCAACGTTAAACGTTTCCTCAGTATTCCCAGTTAAACTAACCGGCTCCATCAATCGGTTACTGGGAAGGTGGACACTACTCGCTTAGTTTCAAGACTTTCAAGGCAATTGGTGGAATAGCCAGTTTTACGTGGGCTTGGTAAATGTGGTCTTTGACTGTGTAGAATGACGATTGTTTCTCTTTGTCTCGCATGGCTTAGATATTTTAAAAATAAGATAGGAAGAAGTCTATTTAACAATGAGCGAATACAGGCTTTTCAAATGCTATACATACATATGTTTGAGATATAAGCCTCAAAGGGCTTTTTGAATAGTTTTTTGGTGATAGCGCATTTTCTTATATTGGCTGAGTTAGCTACCACTCTACCAGTAGTTAAGTCGTAGTTACCACCCTCAATCAAGAAATTTGTCTTCCGGCTCTACCCGTTCCTTTACTCACCATTGCACCTTCAACCTCATCATCACTCACTTACAGGTGATAGTGGTCAAACGCTATCCAATCACTTAACAATAAATACAAAAACAGAGGATTTGTGTGGAAAAAGATGACACGAGTCCTCAGAAAATTTCCGTAAATGTATTTCGCTTGGAGAAAAATTGCATCTACATAAAAAAACCTTATGTAATTTAAAAAAAATGATTTTTCAATTCTCTAATTCTTCTAACTCTTATGTTTCAAATAGATAATTATAATTCTGTAATTTCATCACGTGTTTATACATATTACTTATGACTGTACAATAATCATTGTAAGCAACATTTCATACTAAATCATAGAAGACGTCGAGTTCTATTATTTATTCTGTGCAAATAAGATAGAGTTCGAGACTGAGTCACAAAATAAATAATATGTACGTAGAGGCAGATCTAAACATAGTCGTTTTATATCATTCCCGGCTTTGTAGAGACGAGAAAATGGCAAGAAATAAATACAACTTTTGAAAAAGGAAACTAGGTAAGATGTTCAATTTATAGTGTATATTCATAACTAATAGATAATATTAATTAGAAGTACTTCTTAATTGTTTCCATACGAAAATTTTACAGTCTTTTTCACAAGTTAGTGTTTTTCCGTTAAATTAAGCATCATAATTATATTACCAGTAGCAAAGTAATATAGTCGGCAGTGCCGCGGCGCCATCAGTTGATGGAAATCGACGCAGAAATGTGACTAGGATATTGAGTATCAACAAACTGTCCGATAACATGTCTTGCGGATAAGAAATAATCACCTGTTTACATTTTAATCGACTCTCCCAAAAGGCGAAGAGCTGGAAATGCCGCAAATCATATCACTTATTCTTATTCAATATGGGGGCGGTAAGGCCTGCACTGACGTCCCGCTTGGGGTGTATTGTGCATTTCCCCCTGCCAGGAACTACCCCATCCACCCCAGCTCCTTAAAAATATACAGTTTAAATAATTGACAGCAATCAAACAATCGAGAATGGTGACAAATTTTAGACTTTTTGAAAAACAGCCCACACATATTCTCACAATAAGCTCAAATATACAAGATCTTAAGTGCCGGACACATTACAAATATACACAATCACACACACAATGAAACCCTGAACCAGAAGTACAAATGTATCCTCGGAGAGAAAATTGTGCTCCTGCCCTTAATCGAACTTATACTGCACGTCAAAAGCAAAGACTTGGCCATTGCAACAACAGAGTCGTCCAATTAATTTGAAATTATGATGGCATTCGCATGGAATGAGAATGTATACTTATTAAATCAGCACTACATATACTAATCATAATAATTGTCGACGAAAACGAATATATCTTAATTTAACCTTAACTCTCGTAATAAACCTGCATTCAAGAGCACTGTAAAAGCGCAATCTAGATATTGTTTCCTCTAACGCGATGTTAAATCCTTGGTAAATTGAAGTGTTTTTAAACGCTATCATCTCTCCGTCTATTTGTATGGTACTTTATGCTTATGTAAAACCAGAATTCTAAGGCATCTATACATATAATACAACTGTAGACGAGCTAAATCTGTACATGAATATTTTTACATGTTTTGATGGTAAGGAACTCTATTATCGATATAGATGCGTAATTAGTAATTTTTAAAATGTTTGTCTTTCTGTCTGTCTCTTAGTTATCACATTACGCTAAAACTTCTGAACATATTTTGATGAAACTTGGTGTAATTGCTTATATTACGGATCAGGACATAGGATACTTTTTATCCCAAATTTTACTCCCTGAGGGGGTGTAAAGAGTTGTTGAAGTTAATAGTATGAAGATAATTGTTTTCTTAGAGCTTTAGCTATGAGATTTTACTAATCTATTAAGCAACAGACAATAATTTACACTTTTGTCACCGTTTTTTAAAATTATCCATTAAAGGGATGATAAGTGAGTGTGAAATGTGTATGGAAGTTCTCTTTTTTGAAGCGAGAACGATAGTAACAATAATAAAATATGTCTATATAACATATGAGGCCTGCACTGACGTCCCGCTTGGGGTGTGACGTCCCGCTTGGGGTGTGACGTCCCGCTAGGGGTGTTGACGTCCCGCTTGCGGTGTTGACGTCCCGCTTGAGGTGTATTACCTAATAATAATATTATAAAGAGATCAATTTTTTTTCATTCGTTTTTTGTAAAAAGTAATCTCTGCAGCTACAGATCCGATTCTGAAAATTCTTTCACTAATAGATAGCTAGACTATTTCTGAGTGTCAAAGCCTATATTACATTTTATTGCGATAAAAGTTAGTTTTCAGTTCGAAATAATAATATTCGTAAGAAAAGCCGGGGGAAAATGAAGTAATTAGCCGCTTTATCGGCGTACGCTGACCAAACAGTTTGACATAAGTGAATACAATGTATGGAAAAAATGTTGGCCTTTATTCGTTCTATAAAAAAGTCCGCGACGGCATATATCTAGAATGTTTAGCCTATAAACAAAATACTTTCTTTGTTAACATATTAAAAAAATTGCGACCTCTCTTTTGTTGGCATTTAATATAAACCCTTATGAAAATAAAATATTTTATCGTCTTACGTACTTCGTGCAGATACTATTTGCCCTTTATTGCATATATATAATTCGGACAAATAGCAACAAGCAGACGGGTTACAAATTGAATAACAATTACTGCGTAATCCGGCACGCTATGCGTGTAAAATCGTACACGTTTTGAACGGAAACGGACTTATTAGGTACCTAAGAAGAAGGATCTAAAGTCGACGGATTTTTTAGCCGGTTATAACTTATCTTTGCACTTTAAACTGCCCGCTGCCGTTATATGCGCGTGCGCCATTAAAGCACCGGGTTCAATCCCCGAAGGAAACATAACATACATGGTTTTATATCTATGGAAAAATGTGTGTATCTTTGGAAAAATGTGTGTATCTGATTTTGTGATTGCTGTAATATATTGTGGTCATACGATGAGAATTTTTACGGACCTACAATTTGGTCATTGAACATTGTTTGGGGCTATGAGTGTGAAAGCGTTTATGTGTATGTTTTTATATGTTTATCTACCCACGCGACGCCGGTCGGGTCATCTCCAAACTTTGAACTGACAGCTGGAGTAGTTGGGTGCGTGTTCGCCTTCAAAGCACCGGGTTCAATTCCCGATGTGAAAACAAATGTTCTCTCTACGGTAAATTTGTGTTTCTGGTTCTGGATTCGATGTGAATTTTGTGTGTGTAATCATGTGATGTGAATGTTTACGGACCCACGACACAAGTCATAGAACTTAGTTTTTTACGTTTGTATATGTTTTTCATGATGTTTTACCCGGGCAACGCCGGGCGGGTCAGCTAGTATAATATAAAACATGACAATGTAAGGTACCGTTAATATTCACATAGCCAGGACACCCGATCCACAAACTACAGCAAGATAAGCATAAGGTTTATAACTTAGGATTTTAGTAAATTTGGCAATAAATATAGGAGTTAGCATGTTTGCCAAAGACAACCGTTGCCAATCAGTTAGAAATGCAGGTACTGTGTGAACATTTCTTAACACTTTTGTTACTACAAACTACTTAAATGAGCAATTCTTGCATATAAATAATCTGAGTCTCGGAAACGGCTCCAACGAATTTCATGAAATTTAGTATGAAGGGGGTTTCGAGGGCGATAAATCGATCTAGCTAGGTTTAATTTTTAGAAAACGTTGTTTTAACGAGCAAAGCTCGGTCATCCAGGTATTTATTGTTTTTACACATAACCGAGAGTGAACCTGGCGTTGTCATATCATCCCTCCTCATTCCGCGGGGTACGTGAGATCAGCTTACTAAGCCAGAGCAAAAGCAACAAAAGGACAAGTATAGAGCAGAGGCGTACCTGTGCGCCTAAGCCAACCCCTAACTCTTCCTAGGTTTTACCATTCTACTAACAAATGCTAGTCGTAGTTTACCACCTTGGTAATTACTTACCACCTGCAGTGAGTCACCAAGCATCCGAAGAAGTTCCGGTAGCAATCTAGAGAACAAATTCTTATTTTAGACCTAGCTTGCTTACCACCGTCATCATTTACAAAAAAGGCGTGGCAGTGGTCCAACGCTAGCCAAGTAATAAAATAAAGAAAACAAAACAAAATGATATATCAAATGAACTGCCTGTGGTGTAGTTTGCAGGTTCGATTCCCGGAGTACAAATTTTCTTTCCAAAATAATTGTGTGATTTGGTTCTGGGTGTGATTGTTAGTAGAATGTGAATGTTTTTGGCACCCACGACAGTAGCTATCGACCTTAGTGTGGGGCTATCAGTGAGAAAACATTTACGTGTATGTTTATCTTATACATCAATGCAATTTCAATTCTCGTTTAGGTACACTAGTCTCTGGATCAAAATTAGTCATCCATAAAAAATTGGATTCTGTAATAAAGATGCATTATTCGTCGAGTTAAACATTGACGACACAGCTCCTCAAAGCTATAATGTCGCTGTTAAGGGTAAAAACCCACAGGGCTTTGACTAATATATCTGTCTGTACTAGTCTAGAACTAGTCACAGACAGTTATCGACGTAGGTACCTTATTCCTGAGTTTATATTAGCTCAGATAATCAGAGGCAGATCAGCTATTCCTAATACAGAATAAATACGCACATACTCAGGTGCGGTTTACTCTGAATGATAAAAACTACGTCTCAATATTAACATTATCTAGTTGTTACTTGTTTCTTTGTTTGAGATACCTACTATTGCGTCGCAACCTATCACTTTTACTTATTTTAATCATTCTCATCTACTACATACCTGATGACACCTGTAGCTTATTACTAGGACAATTTAGTATTCATTTATGGTGCTAGTGCAGTAAGTTGGTATAATACAGATCTATAACTATTGTACCTATTACCAGTAATATTTTACAGTACATTCTACATGTTTTTTCGTTTTTTGCCTGATGTTAAATATGACGCGTCAAAATAAAACAAATATGTTTTATAATATTATTAAAATACGGCTTTCACTAACGTTATTTGATCGATATTGTAGGTTTCGGGCATGTACGATGCTCTTCTTCGGGATAAGTATACGCCGGGAGATCGCGACGAATTCGGTCCGATTGTCACGAAAACTTTAATAGCTAAATATATTTTAACTACACAAGGGACTTTAAATAATGATTTATACTTATATCAATGAGGCGATAAATCTATAGATAAAAAAAACGAAATCTTAATCAAGATTTGTTAACCTTGATACAGTAAGTAGTTTACAAATGTGAAGCATTGTCTGTTTGTATTAGTTTATACTTTTTGGCGTAAAAACAGAAAAATTATCACGATGTAGGATCTGCGTAAGCTCCGGTGTAGCAAAAGTGTGTAGTAAGAGTAAAATGAAATGTTATTTACTTAGTTTTCATTAAGTTCTAGTTCTTTCAGTTTTGTATAATTTTAAATTGCAAGTAGATATTATTTATTCAATTTATTTTGTTGCATTGGTGGATCTTGACCCTTTAACTTGTCCCTCAGTCCCCCTGGAATTGCTGACAGTAGGCTAGGTATGAGTAGGCCTATTTTTAGTTAAATTTTGATTGTTATTGTTTTATTATCGAGAATCCCCTCGCAGGGCTGCGTCCCAACCGGCCTCTGTATGAACAGGTTTGACTACTACAGTCTAGGAGGTAATGTCTTGTTAAGTTACGAGCCAAAGTTGCATTAAAATCGAATTTGTATAATCACATAGGCCCCGAAATCACCCATGAAAACCAATGATGCTAATAACTATATTTCTAAATTCACAACAATCTCGAAAAAACGATACCATAATTACGTAACAATAATAATGTATATGCGGCCTCATTGTCACGTGATAATATTCACAAAAAGATAAATAACATTGATTTTATTAGGAAATAAGTTTAGTTTTACTGTCTATTTAAAGAAACAATTAGAAAATCCCAACCATTTTACATTGTACCACAGTTACATTGTTATTTGAATGAATAATCATCAACGTGTTTCTCTCTTAACATAATATTTTATGGTAACTCAACGTGACCATCAATATAAAATTAAGTTAAGGATAGTAAGCTTTTGTTATACTAATAAAAACATCATTCATAAGCATATGTGCAATATGTAAGAAGTATTTCTAGATATATCCGTAACATATACCTAACCATAATAATAGTGGCATGCAAATATATTTAATTGAGGACACGATTAGTGGTCCTCACAAAACCAGACAAACTAGGCGGGTTGTAAACAATGTTGTTATAAAAAGTTATTGGATTATTTATAGATTATTCAACTATCAATATCATTAAAGTCGAATTGATTGATAGACCATTGAACACGTAGTTCGCATAAATTATCAATACTATAAAGATGTGACGTGTGATATTTCTCAGTTATAAAAGTTAGACTAGTGATTTACGCGGGGATTAACTCTTCGACTATCAGAGGGTGCATGCAGGTCACCTCACTGATCCAAACACGTAGGCTGATCGGCGAAACCCTTCCTACGCAATACTTTCAGATTAGTATCAGAAAAGCCACTCGGCTACCTTCACTTTATTGCCACTTTATATTCATTTACCTCGGACGCATAACATATTCTAATGAGCGCGATAAAGATGGATATTGTTATACAAAATTATACATTGTTGTTTACTATTGAAAGCTATTGTTTAATTTGATTATGTCACTGCGATAATAAAATTGAATCATAATCTTTAATGGCAAAGAAAACGTAAGCGTGGCGTCGGTAGCAAAACATAAACACGATGTAAATCGTATTACCTAATCCTTTATAAACTCAATCCTACTTATTAGTTCCATATATTCATATGGATCAATGCTGTGGCAGGGATAGGATCATTGATCCATATGAATATATGTAACTAAATAAGTAGGATGCTTACATGGCTTCCTAGTCGTCAACAAACAGGCACCAAATAAATTCTATGGATATAATAATTGAATATTATTAGATAAGAACATAATCGTTATTCTTATTATGGTATCTTGTTCTCAACTTGTTTAACTTTTCTTAGAAGCTCAGAGAGATGGTAGCTCTTTAATAAATAGCTAGCCAGTGGAGTGTATAAAAACATCTTTGTAAACGAGACAAGGGCCATTTGCATTGCACTTAGCGGAGATGCACAGCGCAAAAAGTATAAAAAGAAGAAGTGAAGCGGTCAGGCCGCTCGCACCCGCACCCGCTAACTAAGGAGCTCAATGCCTTAATGCACCAGTAATGCACTTGAGTTAAACTATTTACAATAATTGAAGATACAAATTGAAAAATACAATGAAGTCTTCAACGACATTGACAATGTTATGGCCGAGATACACAATGTCAATGTTACGGCTGACACGTTTAGAGATAATTTTAGTCATTACGAGCAATTGGCTCAAACTGGATTTATCCGAGAAAATGCAGTAGAAAGTATACTTTACATGCTAACGTTATACTTATAAGTACTGTAACATAATTTGTAGTCCTTTTTAACTCCTTCGCTAAATGTTACCATACAACATTATTTCATCGCAGCAGGGCACGTTAATAACCAAGATAAAGAAAACAAAATAGTACTTATATACAAAAAATAAACAAGAGTACGAGTCTAGTTAAAGAGTTGAGACGTCTACAGAGAGAGCCGGATGAGCCAATCAGCGTTTATGAGTCACACACACAAGTCATACAACCGAGAACCTGCGCACGCTCTCGTCGGACCGATACACACTATCAAATCGAGAGAATATTATGTGTGTATGAAACAATCTAAGTAGTATTTTTTTTCAATCTTTCAAATAGGATTTCAAGAACGACAATGACTTGGTAAGGCCTTATTAATAATTAAAAAACACGCTCTACATATTTATGAACTAAAACAAGGCAGTTACGTGTATACTTCATAATTTATTGCAAACACTGCTAATGAAATATCAGTTGAACGACAATTCAAGTATATGAAACAGAAAGTATTAATTTATTAGTATTTGATGCAACTTCACGCGGCGAGTTAAGTGATTGTAAACCAGTCGTAGAGTTCTGTGGATCAAGTAATAGCACCTACACCATCCTAGTAAGGACGCACCGTTGTAGAACTAGTAGCAATTACGTGTATGGCATCGCATTAGGAGGGATGAGCTGCAAACCGGAATACAGCAACGATAAAGCGATGAGTCTGCCTTTATCACGGCTTATGTAGCAAATGTTATGACGCTGACCCACTGTGTTGCAATCTCACTGCAATAATCCGAAGATAGCTTACTACGAATGAGATCATAAACCTTGAGAAATTCCAGTTCTAAGGAATTTAAGAATCATTGTTTGTAAATATTGAAATGAAGAGTTCATAAAGGAGGCAAACTTACTTTGATTGAATTCATGAAAGAGTTAAAAACTTCATCAGATTGAATAACAATTGTTTCAGATTCGAGGGAGTCGATTTCAATAATGATGGAATAATTGAGAATTAATAATTAATGTATTCGTTGTAATAATTTAATTGAATAAAGACAAAGTATGATTGAAACCAGCATATTTCGTATAACAGTAGGTACAATGATATTTTTACACGTAACACTCAGCAGGACCCGTTGAATTTTTAACGAATTAAGTTCGACCTGCTGCACATAAATAAATTCGCGTAATTATCGTGTTTATTCATAGTGGTTTTCTCTCGATATTGATTTTAATGAAATGGAACCGAATTGTCGAAGTGATTGTTACGTAAAATGTTCTTGAAATCGCTTTCTACGTGGCGTCACGTCGCCGGGCTGATGATAAGCAGTCCTTTGCTTACGTAAAGCAACGATTGTGGATAAAGAAATACAAGTCACCTTACCTACAAACCTTGCACGCGCGACACGTATTTGCGTTGGACGATAAGATTTTCATCGCTGCCATGACATTCATCCGATGGACCTGAATTTAAAGCTAATAATAATAGATAGCTATTAGAAAGTGTCAAAACTCCCAATCCAAAATCAAACATCTCCTTGAGTACGAGTAAATTAAACAATCCTTTGTAGTCTGGCTGGACCTATGCCTAATGTGTTATTATTGCGTTGAACTTTTATCCTTTATCCTAGAGTTCAATAATCCAGCAGCTATTCACTCTTCACCCTCTCGTGAAGGGTGACATGCCTAAAGGACAAAAAGTTAGAAAAACTGCAACACAAATGACATATCGTGTTATTTGATGACGAACAAAGAACACAGTTAGCACTTGAACATCCTCATTGAATGAGTAACAGTCTGGTATATTCAATGAACCTAAGTACCTTAAAAATAGAAAATACCTGTTTGTTTTTTAGGAACGTAATTTTGTCATGTGTAGTTATTTCATTATTTGTTTTTTCACCTGACCGCAAAGGAAGGGTTGTGTTTTTCGCAGGTATCTTGTATAATGTTTGTAAATTTCTATATTACCTGGAATATTTCAAACGGCTAGATGGTTTTCCATTATTAAGGTATCGTTCGATTCATCTTAAAAACCCAAGGGTCCTTAGACATGTGTTTAAAATAAACAAAAAGTCGGAATATTAAAGTCACTATGGTCTGCATTAGAATTTATTATTGTTTTTTGCAGTCGGGTTCTTTGAGTTTTTTTATATGTATGTGTTTCATCTATGCAGACTATATATATGATTGTCTCTTCAAACTATTATACAACAATAATGTATAGACTCTTTTTTATGGGGTTTTTAATTTTCGATGTTGCTTCACGAATTGCGTTTTCAAATGTTGGCATCATTCTTGGTGTTCTAATTCCGATGTTTGCACACTGTTGGTACTAATTCCCGATTGCGGTCGCAGCAAACTGGCCGCCACGACCCGCTTACAAATTGATTATAATTATCGTCCAAATTGCTCTTCTTCCGTTTATTAGCGCTAAATTGCGCAACGCGTTTCCAGTAGCTGTGAATTTGTTCAATGCCAAGCAACCAGGCAGTTGGAAGTAAAAGAGTTCGGCTGAATGGCTTTTACAGAATTAAAGTAGGGAGCGAAGAAGCAATTATTATAGTAACTGTAGCAGTGTAATCTGGGAGTCTTCAAGTCAAGGGTGAAAAGGTACCTTCTAGGCAAGCATGCTATATCTTCGGCCGCATAATTTTCCATCAGGTGAGATTGTGGTCAAATGCTTGCCTATCGGGCATAAAAAAGTAACTAGTTAACAACTTCATTAAACAATTATTGCATTGTACATATTAATATATTGGTTTACGAATATTACAGGCAAGACTGTTTTACTTCTTAGAGGCAGACTCAGAGAATTGATTACGCATCGAAAATAATATGATGCGATCTCGTGATGTTTATTTTTTACAGTTCGTGGCAAAGTTAGAAAACCTTTCAAAATTTATGGCATAGTCCGAACCCAGAGAGATAGTGATAGGTACTAATAGAAGAGATGGTCTACTGATCAAATGTCCATAATTATTGTTGTTTATGGCAACCTTCAAAGATTAAATGCATTACCTACGAATATGATTATTATTGAACGTCATAACATGAAGAACCTACGTACTTCATGATATGACGTTCGGATTCCAGAAAGGCAAAACTGGCAGCCGAAATAGGAACAGTTGCAAAGGTGAAGAGCATGACGTCAACCGCAGCTGACGCTGACTGCTGCGGTGCCAGTCTCCAAATGTCCCACGTTCACTTTCTAGCCTTTGAGGACATTATAACTTGACATCGCCAATAGGTCGGTCGGTCTTTACTAAGCGTCAACACATCAATTTGACTCACATGTGAAAACGTATGTGTACAAAATACTCGCATTGCAGTTTTATATAATTAACGTTATGTACGAAAGCTTTTGAAATACTCGAGTTCAAGTCAAAATGAAAACGAAAACAGCAAGGTTAAATCCAAACAATGACTGTGTGCGGACTCCGCCTACACGCTCATTTTGTAGCGACGCTAAAATTGTACGGGCCCTCAAACAACAAACCACAGTTGGAACTAGATTTGTTTTCATTGATCCCCCATTATTTTCTTGTGAACTGTTTCTGTTAACCGGTGACGCGGCGGCATTGGCGATATGCCATCGCAGTTACAGCGGCTCGAAATCAACACACAATACTCTCTACCACTCTACGCTATGCCTGTTTCGAGACGCGCTTCACATATTTCAATACAATTAACGACTTGTACTTACCAACCACAGAGATTTTTTGCCAACACCGTGTGAGAACATAATGCGATTTCACCGGGAAACGCAGCACTATGATGATACCTTTCGCTCGATTCGACGGCAGATACATAACTGTAAAAACACTGTGCCACTTCCCAGTGACCTTTGTTACAACCAGCCAACTACTAGAAAACACTGGTTATCCACCAGAGCGATGATATTGAGAGAATTACATACACTTTTCCATAATCGTTCTAAAACTATTCTCGTTGTAACAAAGATTCGCTCGTGTTGGTACGTCGACATTGAACTTTGTGGTGACGAGAGAGGAAATTGGCAAAGGACCAAGCGCCAACAGCAGATGTAGAGCCATACGTTAATTTGCTCTTTTTTTCCTATTACAGAGCAATTAGGGTTTAGCGTTACACACAATAGGTGTGAGGGGTAACTAAATTCCGAAAGAGAAACTTTTTATGAGATGACAATGCCACCCTATCGAGACATCGACCGAGGGCTCTGGAGCCACGTGCGTCCGGGTGCATGTTTTATGAATGAGCTTAGCAATTTTTGCAAGCCCCCTTCGTTACTTCGGAAACAAAACAAGAAAGTTATTATGAAGACACTGCCCTAGAATATCGATGAGGCCCGGTCTTAAAAAGTGTGGTAAATTGGGAAGTTTTTATCTCGTGTCTTTGTTCCGAATACGCCGCATCAAATTATATAATTAGCTATTAGTTAAAATGTTAATTAGCATGACATAACTAAAGTTAATTGTGTATGACTCACCGCAATCGTATCGAAATACAATAGATAATCATAATATAAACTACGGTTTCGTTTTGACCTCACGTGAATGACAAACGGTTTTATGGCGTGTCTCTACCGGTTGGTATTAGGCATGTTAGACTTATTTTAATTTTAGAATGAATAGCGATATTGTAGGTACTAAAAGCCTTCAGCTTTAGCACTTTCTATAAGTAGGCCTGCAAGTGAAGGTACAGCACCTGCCGGCACTATTATTCACAAATTACTTTCAAGTGCTGTGACTTGTGATCTCCGAATGGCTAGCGACAGACGGTAGATCAAGTTTCACTTTTTCAATGCGCAATAGTTATTTTATTCGCTTTGAGTAATTTAGTAGTAACATATATCGGCATCGCATGCTACGAGTACGGTGAGTGCGCAGTGCGCACACGCAACTAGGTAAGTACCTATAATAGCAAACACGTAGCTATTAAATGTTCATTCCTGTTAAACAATTCGATGTGGTTTCACTTCTGATGAGTGCGTTTGTTACAGTTGTATGCCGATAAAACATATTTCGTTGTAACGCTACTTATAGATAATGTGCGGTTTTAGGTGCAAATGCACTGAGGACTGTACAAGTGTATTTATTATTACTTCGGTTGAATGATGTTTCTTCAACTTCCTACCTAACGTTTGTTTTGTTTTAACAAATAGCGATAGCGTATAGACGAGACGGAGGATGTTTTATCCACAATACCTAAGTGATAAACGTATCTTTAACCTAATATGATGATGGTATAGGTTATATAACTTATTAAATGCATCGCGTCTATTCGCGACTAATGCAGACGTGATTTTCATAACTTTTTTGAAGTGGGAGGGCTTTGAAATTCTGACCCGCAATTTATCTGTACAAATTAAATTATATTTATTATTACTTAAATAACTCATTATTTATTTTCTCGGGTCTAAGCCCGGTCCAGGTCCCGATCCCGGTAAAGCGTTAGCGGAGCCGTATTCAACGATTAGGACCCCTTTGGTATATACATAATTATATACATCTCATTAATACAAACAAAAACTACCTCTTAGATTAGAAGTATGACGAGTTTTATGCTTGGAGACGCTTTTACAATAATTTTAACAATATTTATTTATTTTAATTATTCTTTTGCACAATTTAGCTGCACACAGTGGACCTGATATTAACACAGCCATAACTATAGACTATAGGGGATGGATGAATGTGGGTTTATAATAGGTAATTGTAACCTATGGAAAGTAAAAACTTCTACTACTGTAATCAATGTTTGGTGGCTTCAAAATCTTAATTATGGGTTGACTTGAGACATCTGCCAATTCCGCCTCATTGAAAAATATTATTGTAATTTGCTCAACATCTCATGAAAGTAACTCTATCTGTTCCTTGGTCTGCTCGTTATCTTCTCACAACTATTACTTTGTATAATTTATTTTCAGCAGCATAAGTTAAATAACAGCTGTGACTTACATTGCACACGCGCGTGAAATTAGGATTTTTTTAGAAACAGCTAGTGTTTAATTTATGCTACTGAAAATAATAATTACAAAGTGATACGATGACATAACGAATGTGATATGATTTAAAATTGTACTTGCTCTACATATCAGACATCAATGATGATCGTACCTGATACCTCGCTTTTGCAATATTACGCAAAAAAGGTATGGCACTGACGATAATGGTAATCTGTTCAGCAACTGTGAAATAGTTTCGAGCCGTTTACTGACTCATTCTCATTACGTATTCAATCAAACTACTGATGGAGTCAAGTCCATGACTACCCGCGATGATGATGACGCAACAATTCTGTAGATACTGTACTGAGATAATTATTCTAGGTAAGTACTTACACGCCACATTGTGTATGAATTGTATTATCGATTTCTAGCAAATTTCCAGGTACCAATGATGACCGTTGTCTGTCTTTAGATATGTTCTTTCACGCCAAACTACAGAATTGGTTTACATCAACGAAATCAATAAATATCTGTAATAAGTAAAAAGCCATGGAGTGGAAAATGGGCTATTCTGATATAATATTTATGTTGACATTAGCTGTCCGCGACTTTGATGGAGAAAGTTAGGTGCTTGCATACTTTCTGCGTGTGCTCTTCATGATCTTATCAAGATTCAAGATTCAAGATCAATCCGAAGGTAGTACAGAATCAATGATTATAAAACCAGTTGATAGCATATGACGTTATTTTTTTTAACTTTTCGCAAACTGCAACTGCAATCAAGTTTTTACGAGGAAAGCGGCTTTGTTATCGAATATATCCGAAGATATTGTCAGTGTTGTGTGTCGGACCAGATGCTCAGAAAACTAATGAGGGTAGTTGCAAATGCTCGCTAATCAAGACACCCGCCACTTCAATCTCTTGTGACCACGGCCACGGCCGATGCAGCGAAGTTAGTCAAAACTGTTATATTAAAAGTAAAACTGAAAAAAGACCCGATTTCATTTTATAAAAATATGAGGCTAATTTGCCATCATAACAAAATTCACCAGCGGCGGAAGAGGCCGAGGTAAATGTAAGCTTGTAATTGGCCTCACATCAGCACTCAACTGGTTATTTTGTATGTGTACAGAACTATCATAAAGTAATCCAGTTGGATATTCCAGTCCCACTATCTATTATTCCTTCGTTTACCTACCTATTATTCTTACAAATAATCCTTGAAGACAAAACAGTGGTCACCTAAGGGGCTTCAACTCTGTGACCTGTCAGAGGCTTTAAATGTTTAATTCAAAAGACAACGGTCTAGGAATTCGTTTTGTTTCGTATCGGAGTAGTTTAACAATAATCGGGTGCGGTCCGTCGACCTTCCCAACGGAAGCGGGTGTCTATAACCGAATGCCATTGTGGCATGCCTACTGCGTTGTATCCAATTGTGGAACGATCAAAGTAATGTTGATGGGGTTTTAAAACGTCGTTACATTACGCCTTCGCACTTTGGAAACTTGGGAGAGTATGACGAGTGAAATAGTACGTACTTACTTACAAATAAAGATTAGGATACCTTTCACTAGATGTGTAGACTTGACGGAGTGCATGGGCATAGGATCAATTTGTTTACAGCACAATATATTTTTACTAGAAGTTCGCCCAAATTATACCTCACAGCAACTAATTGATAAATGTCCGACAAATAATTTCAAACATGTTTTTGTCGATAAAAGCAATGCTTGCGCGAATCAAATTTACCTGCTGTTGGTTTTTGCTGTAACACCTGTGCCACCTTATTTGCTCATACCTTTTTTCTAATTGGCCGAACGAAGCGAGGTCTCTAACTTGACTCGGGTGGTTCATCACTTGTTTGATTTTTGTTATCAGAATATTATTTATTATCCTCCCTGTTAATCTTGGTCTAGCTAGATTGGCGTTCTCCTCTTCAAGCAGCTTCAGCAAATAAAATATAACAAGAGCGCAAGCAAGCCACCAGACACAGAGCTTATGTAACTCAAGTGTTCAAGCCCGCTATTTAATTTGCGATTGAATTTATGCAGTTATCTGTTAACCCACTTCAAAAAAGGAGGGTCTCTATTCGACTGAATATTGCTTTTTACCTTGTTTATTTACACAGTAAACCCAGATTATGTGTCATCTTTATAACAAAATGTGTAACATCATATCTCTCTGTTACGCATTTGGGATAACAAATAACATACCTACCTACTTACGTGCACAAAAGGAAGTTGGTAAAAATTTAAACCTGTTCACCACGTGGCCACATTTCGTCGGCGAAGGGACGAGGGGCCCGGACAATGCCGGTCTCTCATTTTGTTATTGTGACGACCGGGCGGGGTTCAGAAGCACGTGTTGCTCATCCCATCAGTCATAAACAAGCATTCATGGAGTCCCTTGGAACCAAACAGGGACAGGGCTACGAAACTGAATGCGCCTTTCATCAGTACGTCGCAAATTACGCTTTTTGCTGCTTTCTAAATTAGTCATCGGCGTAATCTAATCTCAGACTCCAGTAAGACACCCAGAAGTAAAGTAAATATTATGAAGTGATGAATAGATTTTTTTATACCTTTGTATTACGAGTATAATAAGCTGGCATTATCATAACATATATTGTGTACTTACGTAATTAGCAACATGTGACCTGAATTGATAAAAAGAGAAATTATTATTACCAATATTAACGCACCTAATTACTTCACTACTAATTACTCACCTACATTTTATTTTAATACTTATAAATCAACTTCAAGCTGAGACTTAATCGATTTTGCAATTAGTAGGTGGAGGACGTATCATCGTGTTCAGCGGATTATGGCGAAGCATGACATGACTATTGACAAGCGCTATAATGAGTGCATTGCTGTGTAGTTTACTGCAAGTAATGCAAGTCAAGGTGCGCTTGCGCAACTCGCCGAGGATCGCGCAACCGCTCTGGGAAGTTGTTACAAACCTGATGACACAGATAGAGCTTAATCAAGCTTACTTTACCGGCTAATAAGCATTAAATCTCAACAGGGAACAATTACAAATCTGTTTTCTAGGTAAAATGATGCCAACATTGCTCGGCATTGACGCAAGATGCGCCACGGAGTCTGTTGATGCTTAATGACGCGATGGACCCAACCCAGCCATGTTAGGAGTTCACTCAAGGCAGCTTCTGCCTACACACGTTGCACAATGCTGGTGCGTGCACTTGGAAGTCACGTAACGTCTGACGTTTTCCTTTGTTTTGACCACGTCTTGATAAATTGTCAAGATTCCTAACTAATTATCTTTAGGTACTTCTATTGTAAAACTTAACGCGGTGATCGCATGATCTTACAGGAAGGTCTCTGCTCAATTAGTCCTAACATCAACGTATATCCACCAATGCAGTATGATGTAAAGTTACGCGAACTTATTGAATTTAACAACACCATGCCGCCATTGATTGTTTCCATGAGAACGTTCGAATCATGAGAACAGAGGAGAGCACCCATTCATGTCGCATACGGACTGTGTAAACAAGAGAAGCATAAAAGCATTATTGAGTTCGCCAACTGTGCCGTATTTAACTACGCGTTCTGTTACAAAACTTGCAAATATGTCACCATAAGGGCTGTTGTATACGGAGCTAACAAAGAAAAATATTACCTTGGAATTTATGTATTGTTTGGTTGTTATGGCACTTACATTTTGTAGAGTTTAACAGTGTTGGTGATAAGTAATAATATTGTATAGGGCGGACGTGTAACGCATGTTAATATGGTATTTATAGACGCCCCACACGCAGGCGCGAGGTGCGCGGCGCGCGGCGCGGGAGACTGCTTCTCGCTTCTATTCCAAGAGAGACCTTGCATACTCATGGAGATCATTTAATCTGGTGTTTTGAATCAAGGTGAGTTATGGTAGATTCCTATTTTTTTATTCCTTTTATAAACAATCGTTTGACAAATTACGTGTAAGGGTGTTCATTGTTGAACAGAATTATACGAACTGACTGAAAAATAACTGATATAACTCAACTACTTACTTATTAATATTTATTAGGTACCACGGTCAAATAATGACACGTTTTATTCTACTTAGAAACAAACAAATAAGTGACTATATGCGCTAGTAAGTATATAGAGTTGAGTTTCTTTACTTATACCTACTACTCATGAGTCATTTTTGTGGTTCCGCCACACAGGTTTATTCAGAGAATGCACAATTACTATTACACATGGATATTCTCGAAGCCGGTAGTTATACATAGTTATACTGAATACTCATTGCAGTCGGTAAACTATTTATTTTTCTTGAAGTACCTACATTACTTATAATCATTGTAATCTATCAACTCTACCTTCGAGAGACATTGTAACTGTAATGAATAAGCTAAGGTCGGCAGACAAGACAACGGAATACTGAATACTGACCACATAACGAATGCGAGGGCACAATGTGACTTGATTACATGTGAATGAATAAACAAGTTGCGAGCTCAAGTGCACTTTATTATCATGCATATTAGGGTCTCTGTACGTTGTCAGTTCGTTCCAAAGGTAGGTAAGTACGGTGACAGGCTGCGACCAAAAATATCCATTCAAACGGACGCATTGTATTGATAAGTACTTACCTGGAACTCTGAGTCAAACGTTCCTTTACCTGTGTCTACAATTCTACACACAAGAAGCAGATAGGCTCACACGTGTTTATTTATATTCTGCTAGCCTTGCCCCGCGGCTTCCCCTCGATTATCAAGTTAAAAACTAGTAGCCTATGAATACGTCCTAGGTTTAAGCTATGTACATTCCAAATGTCATCCTAATCCGTTCGTTACTGCATAAAGATAAAACAAACATGCTTCCACACAAACTTTTGGATGTATAATATTACTAGCCGTGCCCGCGGCTTCGCCCGCGATAATCATGTTATAAAGTAGCCTATGTGGTAATTCAAGCTATGTACTTTCCAAATATTATTCCAAATCAGTTCAGCCGTTAAAGCGTGAAGAGCAAACAAACATACATAGGTACACACAATTTTTCGGATTTATAATGTTACTGTGATCACTTGATCAGATATATCTGTATACATATATTTTAAAGGTGTCGGACAAAAGCAGTAATGTAATCTCGTATTTTCCCGTTCCCTACCAGTAAACTTTGATTTGCATTGAACATTCAGGTGTATGACGACCAGACGAGGGTGAAACTATGTATTTTCCTTTGTGAAATGTAATCAATACCGAACCTCGTGGGATGGAATGCTACCGGGCGCTGATGTTTTTGACAGGAACCCTGGAACACCCTTTGAGGTGTCAATATAATTAACAAAGAGCTCTTACTAATGCCTTCAAAAAGGTGTTTACAGCTCATATAAAATGTGTAGGCATCATTTACATATTTGGCATGGAATTACGCGAAGAGGGAACAAACAAACATTCGGGTATCTAATATTAGAGTGATGTACAGAACTTATACTACCTACTATACAGAGGTACCAACTACGCAATGTTACAGAGTAAATAATAATATGTACAGCAATATTGCGTAGTTTCATGTTGTTAGCATTCAAACGAGTACGTAATTGAATGACTATAGGTTTTCATTATAAACCAGTGGTAAAATCACATGCAACAAACAAACGTAATAAACCGTAATTTTATTGTTTTCATTTGGAATTATCTTTTACCTATAACTTCATTCGCATGAACACTTGGAAATATTCATGACGATATTGCTAACAAAATCCATATACCCCGGACGGTATATATACATACCAGTTTTTGAAGACCCTGTTGGCGCAGTAGTCAATTACTTGCCTTTTTCGCCGAAGATCCTGGATTCGATTCCCAGGAGGAGAATAATTTTCTCCGCAAGGAAGATATTTTGGGTGCGAGTTGAATTATTTGGTGCCTGCGGCGATGAAATCCAGAATAGTCCAGATGCTGAACCCGTATACGCCAAGAACCGGCCATAATTGATCAAGTGAAGCGGGGATCTCTTAGTTGACATGGGTGGCAGTTGTCCATCCGTCTGTCAGAGGCATTTATCGACTAAACCATACAAGCGAATAAATATGTAGAAATGTGTAAAGCTTTGGCCCAAAGAAAATAAAAAAATGTATGTTGCCTGCTAGAGATCGCTATTAGTTTCATTTTACGTATATATATAGGCTTGTTTGTTACCTTTGTTTTATCTCGTCTTGTGAAGTAGATCAATAAAGTATTATCTATCTATTAAAGTGGCACCATACATGTAAGTGGGGGAAAGGGCGAAAAATATATTTCTGCCCGTTTGAGATGTCGTTAAAAAGAAAATAGACTACGAAGCCGTTTTTAAAAAACCTTTTTTGGATAGTAACAATTTAGTAGGACAAATTCAAAATAACTGATAATATAAGAAACCTTTTTTGTCCCGGGATCTATCTCAAAAACAGCTACATATTTAAAAACTGAATAAGTGTAGTAAGTAATATCTGTTATATCCTCTAATTAGGCAACAAACACAAAAATCAAACAATTATTTTTAAGAAAAAAGTTATAAGCAATTAACCTCAATAGCTTCTAGGCGCAAGATCTCAGTTCGGGGCGAATGACTAGTTAATTATATTATTTATGAACATTCATGAAAACTGAAAACTATAATCTCTTGAAAACTGCTTCACGCACGAAGAGTCGTTAAAGTGTAATAAAGACAAGTCAACGGCACCTACCTACGTGTTTTCTTGGAGTATTAATTATGCGTCATGTGACGATGAACTATCCTGCGAGTTGCGACAGCTGCAATTCTGAGTATCAAGGATTACGGTTCCGTACAATTAGGGAAATACTTCTATACGACCTCTTTTCCACTTATCCACCTCGCAGGCGTAGACAGGTTTAGATAGATACATACAAGTTCTAAAAAGTTCTAAATCTGGCAGTTCTGAAGTATTGGTCGTGTTTTTTTAAATTATGGCTCTGTAATCTCGAGCATTTAGCCTGTGTCAGTAATGACATATTTCAAGTAGAACATAATTATATCATAATAGAAATCCTAGTCACAAGTCACAGTCAAAGTCAAGTAGGTAATAGAGTCAAGGTCCAGTCATAATCATGTCCTAATGGAGTGGTAGTTAAACTTTACAACAATTTGCGAAAGCGAAAATCACGTTTTTGAATTTTGTATGATTTGCCTACTCATGCTCGTTTACTAAGTATTAACGGTCAATAATTCACCATTATTACACATTAACACTCGCAGAATCAAATTTTTTGAAAAAAAAAATACAAAATCGACAACGCCATTTTTTCACATTCGCGACAAGACATAATAAGAGAGGACGCGATAGATGATTTTCGTATTTCTTGGACAATCATGTTTTTTTTTAAATCCAGATTTCAAGTCAACTAAGTATACTTACACTAGATGATGCTGAAGAGCTGTATTCCTCACGAGAACTTATACCTAGCAGATTGTCTGGATGATGTGACGTGATTGTACTTAGCCCGTTTTGTGTATTGTACTTTGTCGAGGATTCGAAGAACTTTTATACGATAAAAGAGGATGCGGTCGATGAGGTTCTTTATTTTGGAGGATTTTTATTATTACCCAGGTAGGAAAACATTAAATCTCACCTTATGTTGCAGGGTCGATTTCTTCACAAGACCTTTTTTATTAGTAATCCTTTAACCACGGTCTCGCCTGATGGAAAAATTCGCTTGAGATGATGTGCCTACTACTAATTTATTTAAAACTAGCTGTGCCCCGCGGCTTCGCCCGCTATTATCGAGTTACAAAATAGCCTTTTAATCCAAGGTATAATCTATTTACAATCCAAATCTCCTCTCCAGCCGTTAAAGCGTGAAGAGGGAACAAACATACTGACACATTTACACACAATTTTTCGGATTTATAATATTAGTAGCAAGTAGGATTAGTAGGATTCAGTTTCAATAAGTTATTTCACATTAGTTCGAACACTATCACCTAATGATAAGAGACGATGCTGTCGACGATGAAGCACGTTGATACCTATAGAATTTATTGGGAATTAGTTCTAACCGAATATTTGCTTCATTTTATTATTCAGGTCAGTGGTACTTCTTCACTGTCGTTAGTTTGCATCGTTCTTTGCTTAGTCATCAGATGATCTTTCAACGCTTACCAAGGTATTATTACATATTTCAACATGTTAAAAAATCAAAAGCCCGTCTGCAAAAGTAAATCTACCTTTTTAACCGACTTCAAAAAAGGAGGTCGACTGTATGTATATTTTTTATGGATGTTCACTGATTTTTCCCCATCTGTGGACCGACTTTCAAAATTATTTTTTTGTTTGGTAGATTATACTTTAGAAGTGGTCCCATATAAATGTTATCGAAATAGAGCCAAAACCAAAATATAAGCGGAGAATAAGTCGGTTCTTTAAGCTTTGCTTACGTTTAAATTATTATTTATTTCACACACATTTTCGCTAAGTAGGTACTGCTATTAAGCGATTACATAAGGACTTTATCACAGCTTTATTATACCTAAGTATTGAAAATGTAAGTGAGAATGGTTGGTAACAAACCTATAACCGTTATAGATCCTTAATGGTAATTAAATATAGAAAATAAACCTAAAGATGATTATCAAATACATTTTCAATTATAGCTATTTAACACAGTTCGTCGACATTAATTTGCATATTGTTCGCAAATTGGTGTCTTGTTATCCCTAAAACAATTTTGCTTATTCTCATGTCTTAAGTGATACTCGCAAGACAAATCGTAAGAATCATATCGGCCTTTTATATGTTAAATCTAGAGACTAAACTCTAGAGAGCCACAACAAAGGAACAAACATACAAAGGTACATAGGCTGATATACATTATTTATACCCTCCTTAACGTCGCGCAGTCGGGTAAAAAGCTATTGTGTGTGGACCTATTTACAATCACCCTGCTTTAATTATCCAGATGGTAATGGATATGCCATAAGAAGATATAACAATTATCGCTGAGTTATTATTTGCTCCTATAATTAGCTTATGGAAGCTATGTTATTAGTTTTCATTTTTATTGGTGATTACGTTACGTACTAATTAGGTAGACTACCTACCTACAATACAAATACTCATAGAGGATAATTATTATTTATTACCTTCCTACATTAGTTGTTAAATACTACATTGCTTCTATCACTAGCTACAACGCTAGGTAGGTTACCTACATCACGTACCTATGCATCACATCTGCTCATTTGATGCACTATAAAACCAATGAATAGGTAAACATGGAGTAGGTAGATAAAGACAATGCTATGAGTGTAAGAACAGATTATATGACGTTTATACTGTGCACAGTTTAAATAATCCTACTAATATTATAAATCCGAAAGTTTCTATGTGTGTAAGTGTGTACCGTGTTAGGCTGAACGGATTTGGTTGAAATTTGGAATACATAGATTATACCTAGGATTAACATAGGCTACTTTATAACTTGATAATAGCGGGCGAAGCCGCGGGGTACGGCTAGTATTACTATATAGTAAGAATTCTGAGTATACGAGTAATAATATAAAGTTAAATAAACGAACAGGTTCAGAAGATTTTTTCGTTTCGTCTCCTTCCACACATAATTACAGTATTGTAAGGAAGAAAACCAATCCGAAATCTATTAATTGCATATACGACCATTACTCATATTAAACTCTCAATTAGGTATGTGATGACGTCGTCGAGGGTAGTTAACACGCTACTAAACATTTTGATTGAGCCTCGCAGACGATCAACGGGGACCAATGTGTTTTTAGTTTCTAGCGATTGTCAACCGCATCAATAACTTTAAAGACATTTGACGTTATCTAATTCGTAAAACTACTTACATTGTTAATTCATCCCATAATAGAGATCATTACACTCGTTCCACATGGTTACACCGCAAGTTACACCGGTGCCGGTGTAACGACGATGAAGACTGTTCCTCTGATATTAGGTTCGCCTTAATATATGACAAACCGACTAAAGATTGTTCGAAAGACGCTTTAAGACGGTAATAGTTATTAACGATGAATTATCTTCAATTTCCTTAACCAATTTATTTTATTGAAAAACATAAGAGAAATCGAGCTTGCATGTGTGCATTATCGCAACAGTATATCGTAGAAAACGAGGATGGTTGCATCGCCGTCACGGTCCACCAGCTGGGTTCGCTACCGTTTACCACGCGCGGGCTAACCAGACCACCACTACTCCTCAACGAGGAGTTGTGCCGTTATTTCCGCAAGATTTTGCGGGCCAATACACAGAGTTTCCAACCTGAGCATAATTACGCAGACATTTGGACATTCTGTTTTTACGACTGTAATAATTAAGAACAGGTTTACATTACAAGATGGTTTTTATATGCAGTATATATACTGGTACTTGATGTGCATTGACAGTTTCGAGTGTAAGAAAAAGGATATTTTTGATTGCAGTGATTTTACAGCATTGATCGAGATATTTGGACAGATTTCTGTTTATTAAATTAAAATTAAAACAGGAATTAGCGTGACTTACGCGTTGTCGATGTCTAAATCGACAATTGTTTCGGCTTCATTTGTCGATTTAGACATCGACAACGCGTAAGTCACGCTAATTCCGGTTTTAGATTTCTGTTTACTGCAAACCTAATGAGGGTTAGGAACCATCAACTCTTCAAAGATTATTTTAACTAAGTATAGACTTCAGAATCTATGAAATCCATCATCTGATGGTGATTTTTGTTAAGGGACAAGCTAAACAAAAAAGAAAAAAATATATACTACACCTAGAAAATCTCTAGTTATCTGCCTATTCTTGCAAAAATTTTTTTTTAAGTCTGTCACATAAAAATGCCAAATCACCAGAGGTTAATCAGAGAAATCGATGACAAGGACTACAAGGTATTATAGTATTAATCATCGATTTCTCCGACTAGCATGTGAAATGTAACCAATAATAACTGCAAGAGCAAAATAATGGCACTTGCATGCAACTAATAAATGCAGGCTTATATTTATGGTCTGCTTGAGTGCCCTCATGGCATTCTTGACAATTCTGAGCAAGAGTGTGTGGTAGGTTGTTTTTATAAATAAACGCAGTTGTCTAAAGCAAACATGGCATTTGCTTTGTGCGGATTAAACTTAAATTTATAACTAAAGAACAATAATACCTAAGTAAAAGATCTTGCTTCGCAATCGGTGAGATTTGACAGTGTTTTATGCACCAAATGAAGACCATCAGATTTTAACACTGCATTAAAAAAAGGTTATAAAATAACTCATGACTTCACAGATTATTTGGATATTAGGTATATGTATAATATTCCCTAAATAGGTACCCATAATATGGAAAATACATTAAATGAATACTGATACGAACAATGTGTACCTATGAACATTTGTTTACTTTTTAAATAACTTGAAATTCCAATGACTCAGCTATTCAAATGAGATCTCCTTGGAATTGAGATTAGTAACTGTTATTTTTAATTTGTATCTGAAGGTAAACTAAGCATATTCCATCAATGAAACTTAACATCATGAGTTCATGGTCAGCTCTTTTCATATCATTAAAGGTTATAAAAACATTACCTACTTACCTAATAAGACCAAATTGTCATTCTATATTCCTACTTACACAATAAATGCTAAATTTTGAATGATTTTTATTTGTTACTCAACCATGCCAAAATTACTTATTGTCATGGATTTACATAGGCCAACATAGACTACTGCTTTTATTTTGCTGGCAACAAGGCTACATACAATTGTATCTTGTTCGCATGTGAAACAACTAGAAATAAATGACTAAGTAACCAATAATAGTTAATAGACATATTAATTATTGGATCAAGAAACATTATCGTAAATGAATGGCCTATTAGTAAAAAAATACTAATTATTGACCCTAATACCTTTTAAAAAAATCCGCCGATAATAAAACAGGCCCAATAGACATTGATTTCATTGTTGTTGCAAGTTTCAGACTGATAAGCAGACCTACATCTTATCACTGTAGTAAAGTGAGTCCACCAATATTATAAGAGAAAACTATTTTGTGATACTCAATGCATAATTTTGAATATTATTTCATAAAGCTTGTTATAGATGAAGACAGCACTTAATTCCATTTACTTACTAACCATTATTAAACAATAGTACAATGTGCCATAAAGTAGCAATACTGTATTCAAATAAATAGTTTAAGATGATTTATGCCTCAATATAATTCTCTTCATTGTTTGAAGTAGAATATTGGTGCGCAGATCAACACTGCACATTAGTCATCCATCGGAATTGGTATAATTATATTTCTTATCATACTGTAAGTGCAAGTACATAGGTTCAATACAAGTCACAGAGCTGTGCCAGAAACATGTTAACAACCTAATCAAGTATATGATAAGATACTATTATAAAAAGTTTACCTGCTGATCCGGCGAATAAAACTTCACTTTAAATCTCCCACTTAAAACTTTTATTATATTTGTTATATTGTATTATCACAAATCCTGGTAGATTTAAAACACAATCACGCAAATCTTACTGTTCCTTGATTACTGATTCTTCATATAAACATAATTTACACAATAAAACACAATCTGCGACATGACTTAGGTGTAAATTCTTACTCATCCTCGTACACCATTCTACACAATCATATAAAGTTATTGCATATTGGATGGCTTTATATTCTCTACATCGTCCATGTCCTTGAACATTTAATCTCATGAAATTATATACAAACTTGACTAATAATTATTTTACAATACACATCGGAATCACAGGGCCGGCCTCGTCCGCTACCCAGCGACTCCAACAAACTAAGCTTATCATGATTTGATGCTCTTTCGCACTGAGTATGTACACTTCATGTTTTGTTCATTTTACATTATGCCAAACTGTAACTGCGGGAGTATCTACCAGTACTAAAGTATGAAAATATAAGATAAAGCACCTCGTTTGGACAATGGTATGTATCAAAGATATTAACAACGTGATATGACGCGCACCGCGGCCGGCGGCCGGGGCGGGCGCGCCGCCGCCGGGCTTCCCTCCGGGCCGGGCCGTCGGGCCGAGGCGGGCGCTCTCCCGCCTCGCCCTTGCAGTCTTACGAGAAATAAATGCCACATTACACTCTAAATATTAAAGCACTGTACAACAACAATGGATTTTCTTGTCCTTTTCGGGACTAACGTTCATTTCGCGCACTATCTCCGCGAACATCTCGTTAACGTTGGTGCGGCTCTTGGCAGAGGCCTCGACGAAAGGGCAGCCCCACATATGCGCGAGCGCCGCACCCTCCGTGTGGGCGACTTCACGCTGGTGCTCCAAGTCGGCTTTGTTGCCCACCAGCAAGATGGGCACGCGCTCCGAACCCTTGACGCGCGTGATCAGCTCCTTCATTGGCTTGATGTCCTGGAACGTCTGGTGGTTCGTCAGCGAGTACACCACCACGAAACCCTGACCGTTCTTTATGTACAGGTCTCGCATTGACGCGAACTGTTCTGTGCCGGCAGTATCCAATATTTCTAGTACACATGGTGAATTGTCTACTTCTATTTCTTTCCTATAGAAATCCTCTATCGTAGGATCATATTTTTCCATGAAACATCCGGACACAAACTGCACAGTCAAAGCACTTTTCCCGACCCCACCCGAGCCCAGCACGACCACTTTGAATTCGCGCATTATTGTGCTCCGTAAATCACACTTGCGAGTCTTCCACACAACGTTTTAGAAACGTATTCACACTGTATGCTATAAAAATGTCATTGCTATGTTGGTTTATGACTCACTCGGATGCGATCACTGAGTAACGTTCACATACAGCAAGCTAATTGATAAACAGAGACGCCATTTTAGTTTGACGAGTGGCAAAACAACTCTGATTGCATCGCGGTGAGATGGTTACTCCAAAGATACAAACGCGGAAGCAAACATCTATTCAACTGAGTTGCTCTCCTGCTGCTTGATATCGGCAGCCAGCAGGTTGGTCAATGCACCATTGCAATGGTTTGATTGGTGAATGAAAAATAGTCCCACCGGATGTAAGTGTTGTCAGTCTTTAAATTTCCAATCTCCCCATATTTTGGGAGATCATAATATATGCCATAGAAAAAAATCCATGTTATACACCTATTTTTTTAATTCTAAAACAGATTTTTATTCTGTCTTGGCTAATCTACGGTATATACTAAGCAACTCTATAATACAAATAAAATAATCATAACAGCCTATTAATTGATGGACAGAAGCGAGATAATACTATCTAATTTGACTTTAGTGGTTCAGTACTTTTTCCGTCCTTCCGTCTGTCAGAGGCATTTATTGTCTAAACAATTCAAGGGAACCACTTCAAATTTTCAGAGAATATGTAAAGCTATGGCCTAAATCCCTGGGCGCACCCATACACCTAAGTGGAGAGTAAAATTTTTTTTTCTGCCCATGTGGGATATTGTTGAATAAAACTTCGCAAATAAAATACGACTCCGTTTTTTTATTTACCAATCTCAAGAAGAGCTAGGTAATTAAATGTGAAACTTGCATTTAGTATTATTATGTTTTTTTTATTGCCTGATAGGCAAGCATTAAAAATTAAATTAAACAAATCATCATAAAAAAATATAATCATATCAACATTCATCTAATTAAACAACAAATACAAAAATCAAACAATTATTAATAAGAAAAAAATGTATAAGCCATTAAACTGTAAAGTTTTTTTCTATGAGTTAATATGAAAAAGTAAGATTCGTGGCGAACGGCTGGTATTATATTCGATAATATGTTAACTGTCATGGATCAGATGGTTCTTGTTTCCCCTTTTATTTGGTGATGAAAATATATATGGCAACTTCTAACAGGAAACATATTTTATGTACATGTTGTCAGTATTGTAAAATTCGGATACACAAAGATTTGTTCGAAAGCAATGCCATCATTATTACGAAGATGATGTCAATTGTGTCACTGAACATTAATTTATTACGTGTAGGTAAGTTGTACGATAATTTAAAATGTACTTAACCCCAAAAAAATGTGCCTGAGCCAATGAGCAAGGATAACAATATGAAATTAGTTCGGATACAACAATCCCATCGTGCTATGCTATGATTCTTGGTAAAGAAAAATATAATTGTAACATTGACGGATTTGACAGTAAGTGTCATTTTAGCATTGCTTGTGGACAAGAGATGAATATATAAAAAATGAAGTTGACAGAAAGAGATAAAAATTAGAAAATACCAAAATAAAAATATAATAATATAGTAGTTTCACTCAAATTCTCTCAAGGTTTGCTCAAGGTCTGTGAGGATTTATCGGAGGAAGAATTGTGCATTAAAGCTGATTTAAAGATATACAAGAAGACTATTCATAACGGTAAGCATACGTATTGTAATGAGGGAAATAGATTCAGTAACTTCTTTCATCATATCTTGACTAGAAGGCCGCTCATCAGCCGCTACAGACCCAGCGCCGGTCACCGGGGCGCGGTGCTTTAGTTCTATTATCCTAATTATTCGGGCCATTTTAGGCCGGGGTGTGACTATTTTGGCACAATTCATTTCAAGGCTAATTAGGTCATGCAGGACAAGAAACTATTATGTGATTATACTACTCATAGCATAATCAGTAAGTATGTATGTTACTGGTAAGCAATTTAGTTTGGAGTTTGTTAACTAGTTCATTAAGCTTATTATAATTACTAAAATACAAATTTAATTGTTTACGAGCCACTTAAAGACTGTATACTTTGAACCTGTGTATATGCTAGAGATCCTTATTCTTTCATGGATAGGATATACTTAATTCACACGAAACAGAATTGATACAGGTTGAGTTACTTAGGTTGACTTAATGTCTGCCTGTCAATTTTTACTGTTTATATTTATGCGCAAAACCTCAAAGTAAAGAATTTACACAGGTGTGTGTACTTTATAACTCATTTTGACTGTTACAACCTGTCTATGTAGCTGTCTATTAAAATAACTATACCAGAACAGAACATACATAACCACACTCAAGAGTACATTGGCTCTGAGCCAAATCAAAAGTTGGCTCACAGAGTGCTTGCTTCCAATTTCTACTCAATAAAATAAATCAAAAGTGTTTCTATTTCGAAAAAAAAAAGCGTTTTTATAATGAATACAGTAGAACCTTGAATATCCATACCAATTAGACGGAGACTAGTTTGGATACATAAAAGTTTGGATAATCAAAAATGGTTTTTGATCAACGAGATCGTAAACAACACATTTCTACGTAAAAACAGTACACACATATATATCAAAATTGTATATATATATGAAATTACATACTATAGTTAAAAAGGCAATCAGAATTGTAACTGGGCGTTGTGAGAAATATAATAAAATTGTGCAAGGAATCTCAGTAAGAGGATTAACTACACTCAATGTTTCGACAAACCATGTTTCAACACACACTATCTATATGCGTCTTTGCTTGCCTAAGGTTCTGCAAAGATACATTGCTGCTTATGGTGGTGGCAGCGAGCAAAAATATACTTTTTGGGCCATTGTTCTGATAATTGAGGGTTCGGATAATAGAGGTTCTACTGTACAACAAAAGCAAATTTCTATTACTCTGCCATATATGAATAAAATATATGATAATAAAACATAGATCTATAGTATTGATACTCTTTATAATTCTCACGGCCGGCCGTGGCCAATTTATATCTAAACTTTTGCTTTTTCAGATACCAAAATGTCGCACAAACCTACTCCATACTCGCCAAATTTCCCTCAAAGCCAGGGATATGCCCCACCACCTGATGAAAGTAAACAAGAGAGCTATCCTATGAGACAACAGGCTTCTGCGTACCATGAGTCAGCTGGGTATCCTCAACCCTCAGGGTATCCAGGTCCTCCTCCTGGGCCTCCTGCTCCAATGCTTCCTCCTGGTGCCCAGCCACTTCCCGGCATGCAAACTGGATTTCAACCAGGTAAATAGTATTATAACATCACATTTATAATGATATGGTCTTGAGTAACCTGATAGAGATGCGTCACCAATTGGTAACACTCCTTAGAGTCGTAGCCAAATAAAATACCTAATGCAAAGCACAAGGCCAAAGATTAAAAACTCTGTTAGCAAACAAGGTTACCATGATATTCCTGTTGATGCAGTAGGTAAGTCTGCTTGTTTACGTCAGGTTCTGGATTCCATTACTGGCAAGCTCAAGAGAAATGAATTGTGCTTCTGGTCCTTAATATAATTGATTTTGTTGATGTTGTAAATGTTTTTGGCAGCTGGCACTTATTGTGGGGCCGTGAGTGTAAAATGTTTGAATATTGAAAATAAGCTCACTGACATGTCTTTTATTCCTATAATCATCTTCATATTTAATGTTTTCAGGTTTCCAGCCTGGTTATCAACCGGGCTTTCAACCAGGGTACCAACCTGGATTTCAGCCAGGTATGGCTCCGGGCTACCCTCATCCTCAACAGGGCTACCCAGGACCAATTATGCAACAACCAGCTCCACAGGCTCCAGGTAAAAACTACCTCAGATTTATAGTATCTTTATACTAGCAGTGCGTTTCTTTTGCCTTGGTCTTGATAATAAACAAAATCTTATGATCAAGACCAGAAGAATTATTTGGTTACATATTTGAGCCGATTGGTGTTGAGACACTGGGTCTCATTCAGACCGGGAGCTCATTCTATTTTAAAAAATATATTAAAATGCCTGGTTGAGGCAACATGTGATCAAAAATGCTGGCACTTATTTGGCTCAACGCATGCAATTCAGAGAGGCAATGCCGCCAGCATGATGGGAACGCTACCCACTGGTAGTGGGCTTGAGCACTTGAGTTACCTATAAGCTTGATGTCTTGAAGGTAACTTAGTTCTTTACTGTATATAGTTTAAGTTTAGTATTAGGAAATATAAGCAATTGGCCGGTAGATAGTCCATTGGAAAAAAAAAAGGCGAAGCTATCAATAACTAGGAATGTGTCCATTGGCAGTTTTCTTACTGTTTCTATTAACGGGAAGACACTTTGTTCATGTGTTCTTTAAGCTATTAGGTACTACATTACACTATCACATTAACACCACACTAGTTCAAACGGTTTCGTTCATTCTATATCCGTGTAGTCGAGTAGCTGGATGGCTTCGACATTCACATGGTAGTGAATGTCTATGTTGGTGAGCTTCGGCGTATTTTTTGATATCATTATCATGATAATATTATTAATCCACAAATATTCAGATCCCACTGCTGCACTACTGTATGGGTGTAGGATCTTTGGGTGTAGGCCTCACTAGAAAAACTAGATGAGCAAGTCGCTCACCTGATGGTAAGCGTCACGTTTGCCCATTACAGTTAAGTGCCTCCCAGAGTTTTTCACTCATCTCGGTCCTGTAAAGCTATTACAGGTTTGTTGTCTATAACCAATGTATTAAAATGAAACATTGTTAGTACCCTCTTCACGCCCAAACGGCTGAACCGATTTAGGTCAAATTTCGCACGAAGATTGCTAAGGCTTCTTTTCATTAGCTTTTTTATTTAGGTCGAGATTTTTGCCAATCACTTTTTGCCTAGGTAATAGGCCTGACAATACCTGGTCTGAAAATACGATGACTAATTTCCGACAAGTAAAAGGCACTACTCATTGACACAGCGCGGTCAAAAAAAAAAGAGTACAAAATGATTCGCCTTAGTAAAAAACCGAAAATTGGTATGGTTACCTGTACCTCATGTACTGTAAGATAGGTTGGGCGAAGCTGGGTCGGGGAATCTAGTAGTAATCATTCATAAATTAATTAGTAGTATTCTGTGTCTGTTTGATTATTTGTTTGTTACCTTCTTTACTGGGAAAAACCATTCGATGTGCTGAACCGATTTGTTAAAACTGGCGAATGGATGATTGACTACCTAATGGTACTTGGCTCGATCAGATGGCATGCGGTGCCCGCGCCTTCGGCGCACGCTAATCTGTTTGAGCCAATGCGTCTTGTGTGTGCCTAAGACATGGGGCTAGTAATATATACATAGGTGATAGATACTAGTTATAACCGGCGTCATAAAAGAAAGGGTATTGACGTCAGCTGACGCTGCATCTCATTCTCACAAGCGACTGACGACGCAGTGGGAGTGAAACACCATATCATCTGTCGTCAATCGTAGTTCCATTCTTTATTGTCACGGGTTATTCATATATACGGCGATACAATTCGATACGATCTATAATTATTAATAATGTTAATAATTATTATGTACGACTAATTAAATACAATGAATATAATCAAATTAGCTTTGGTCCTAATTACATTAATTTTATAGAATACCTTCTATTATTCAAAAGGTAACGCAAATATACTAAGACGGAGATTGTCTAATTTATATAACTGAACGCCTTTCATGCACTTGACTGACATTGAATAAAAATAACAAGTTCATTGAAAAATATATTTAAATAATAATATAAATCGGTTAATAAAGTATTGAGATGTCAAGTTTTTGGCGGGGAAAGATTGGATGCTTTTTCCCTTTCCCGTAAATACTGTTTCAACATGAAACGTGTTAACGAAGGCATTCTATGTCGTCATAAGTTGGTATAATGCGTTCTCTTTCTAGTAGAATATTGAAATGCTTATAAGTTCCTTATTTTTGAAGAAAAATATCTATGATTTTATGAGGGTTTCTAAATTTAGTCGACCTCACCATCGTTTTGTCATAGGATTGTGTGTCAAGAGAGTTGAGAGGTGTTCAGTTTTAGTTTGAATGACCTTTATCAACTTGTAAGATGTTGCAACGGAGATAGAAATACATTAATTGGTCTTTACTTTTTAGTTGTTTTAAGTTTCCATGTAGGTATATTATATATGGAATAACTCTGTTTAATTTTATTTGGTGTACAATATATAATTTTCTATTCTATTTATATATAAGACTTAGATGTTACCTAATAATATTGTGCCAGTTATAATTTGTTGTACGTTACAGAATAAGCAAATAATTTTCCATTACCTACTAATCACGTTTACAAAACAACGATAAGAATTGTAGAGGACATAATGTAAGAGGACACAAACTAATGTGTTTGTTTGAACTGCACAGTACTTATAACAGTCTTGTCTTATTTATATTGTACAAGAACGGTGTTAATGACATCTTAAATAGATAACGTATCTGTACAAAATGCTTCAACGCCCTAACGAGTTCAAGAATATTGATATAGGTACTATAATTACATATAACTTATCACCAATTGCATATACTGCAAGCGTTCATTCTCAAGCCAGTGTTCATATGAGTTAATCAACAATTTACAAATCAGTGTAATACATTATGTTGCAAAATGAAGGCAGAAAAGTCGATGTTTGTGAAGACAATCAAAAGCATAGCAAAGTATCAGTGAAATGGTCTAAGTTCAAACATTTTGTTTCAAAGAAACGTATTAATATCGCGGATGTAAGAGATAAACGAGTATATTTGGAAACTTTGAGTGTTGCGAGCGTAAAAAGAAGTTTTTATCGCGCGTATAAAAGAATTTTTAAATCGAAGCATAGCGGATATGAACGCTTTTTGTCTGAAGAAGAGAAGAGGTTTAAGATTAATAACATAGATTACAGTGTGGTGGAGGGTGTTTATTAACATTACTTGTTTTTAATGCTTTGCTTGTGTATACTAAATCACCACTGTCACATTAACATTGACTGTTATCTGTTTATATTGTGTTCGCTTGCTTATATTTAAAGATGTGGATATATGTATTCATGTATAATTGTTTACACTGGTAGGTATTTATTTATGTATTAACTAGTTTAGTAGCTATGTTAAGTATAGAATTTGTATGGCGTACCTAAATGTAACGAATAACTTTGCTATTCGTCTAACAGGATAATAGCATACTAATATAATAATAATACATGATAATAAAAGGTAGTTACTTATAATTTAAATTAAAATTTTCTTTCGGTGCTGGTCTAGTTTTTTTCTGAGAAAATAAATGTAATATAAACTGCAGTTCGCTCAAAGCGTTTCGCTTCTATGTATTTCATGCGTACTGCGAAGGAGTGGAACTCATTGCCCGCGTCTTTGTTCCCCGAATGGTATAATCTGGGAGTCTTCAAGTCAAGAGTGAATAGGTAACTTCTAGGCAAGCATTCTACATACATCTACGGCCGCATCATCGTTTACCATCAGGTGATATAGTGGTCAAATGCTTGCCTATCGAGCATAAAAAAATATCCTAGCGCATTTATCATTAGAATTTTAAATTCAAATGCTAGCTTATCAGAGATAAAAAATAAAAAAACAGTTAAAGTGAACTAGTGCTCGCCTATCAAATATAGAAAAACTCAGTTCGATACTCAATTGTATGTACATATAGGTAAGTTATTTAAAAAATGAAGGGATTTGGATACCAATTTTAATACAAACCCAACGACTTTCTTATTACAGGTGGTTGGATGAGTATACCTCAAGGCCTCAGCAACTGCCCACCTGGTTTGGAATACCTATCTATGATTGATCAACTCCTCGTTCACCAAAAAGTAGAACTCATGGAGGCCTTTGTCGGTTTCGAGACCAACAACAAGTATACTGTGAAGAACAGCGTCGGCCAAAAAGTTTACTACGCTGTCGAAGACAATGACTGCTGCACACGAAACTGCTGTGGACCCATGCGACCTTTCGATTTGAAGATCATGGATAACTTCAGGAACGAGGTAAGGTAACCATTGTTTTAATTAGTTTTTATCAGTGCTAATTGGTGCACATGTGAAAAAGCATTTTCAACCGACTTCAAAAAAGGAGGATCTCAATTCGACAGTAGGTTTTTTTTTGTATGTATGTTACGCGATATCTCCGCCAATTATGAATCGATTTTGTTGATTTTTTTTTGTGTGGAAGTGTATACTTATAGACCGACACACAGACAGACCCGAACGGTATAATCTAGGAGTCTTCAAGTCAAGTGGTATATAGGCAAGCATGGTACATCTTCGGCCGCATCTTCACTTTCCATCAAGTGAGATAGTGGTCAAATGCTTGCCTATCGAGCATAAAAAAAAGACAACAGGACAACGACAAAAAAATAGAAACTAAATTAAAGCTTGTAATAAATAATTGAAACGCAAGCAAAGTTTAAAAAGCCGACTTCATTTTGGCTTGACCGATTTCGATAAAAAATTTATGGGAAAACAAAAAAAAATCATAAAATCGATTCATAATTGGCGGAGATATATGGCGTTACATTCATACAAAAAAAACATAATAATATAGTCGAATTGAGATCCTCCTTTTTTGAAGTCGTTTGAAAATAATATATTGTGGTACAGAGAAGCTTAAGATTTAGGATTTAAGATGCTTATTTCAAGGAAACATACGAGACGAAAAAATTATAATTACTTATAAACAATGCATTACGGTATGGGTTATTGTTATGGCTTATTATTTATATTAGAGTACGGTTTCCATACAAAAATCAATGGATAAACATATTGTTTGTGAAGTGTAAAAATACCTAAATAATTATGTGCCGTTCAAGAAGGTTCGTAGTAGTTATGAGCGCAAAATATACTAAATTTGTGTGAAACAAAACAGATTTATTGTATGAGATCATATGTTGGTTATTTTTATGTATTACAGATATGAATATCATACATTTTGGGTGTTTTGCGCCCTTATATAACCTGAAACTACTCGTACAGCACGTTTTCAGGCATTATTACACTTCGTAGACGTCGCAGTTATCCATAGATTTTCGTATAGGTAGGGTAATCTAACGGACTACCTGAAGTCGTCCTACTAATATTATAAATCCGAAAGTTTGTGTGTTAGTGTGTAAGTATGTTTGTACCCTCTTCACGCTTTAACGGCTGAACGGATTTGGATGAAATTTGGAATGTACATAGATTATAAATAGGATTAACACATAGGCTACTTTTTAACGTGATAATAGCAGGCGACGCTGTGGGGCACGGCTAGTAAATTATATGTGTGATAAACAAACCAAATTATCTACCTAATTATTGAACCCTAGTTAACCAGTTAATAAGTTTAGACCACTGTATTCCCTTACACATATGCATAGCCGCCTAAGCCATCCTCTTGGTGCTCCTGGCGATCAACAAACAGGACTCCAATGACTCGACGTCACAGAAAGAATGTCAAAATGGCCGCGTTTAAAATGGTAAAATAAGGTGATCGCATTTTCAAACATTTATTTTGATATAATATGTTTTTTATGTATGAAATTTAATTTTCGGCTATGTATCGTAAATAATCGGTTAGTTGAATAATTAAACGCAACAAAGCTTAAAAAAACTGACTTCACCGCTTTATCTTTGGAACTTTGATCAGATTAGATGTACAAAACACGCATTATTGAAGATATTTCAAGAACTACTGATCAGATCTTGATCAAATTAAAATGGGGCCAATTGGAAAGCAACATATATCAAACAAAAAAAAAATTCAAAATCTGTTCACGTGGAACGAAGTTATGAGGTAACACATAAAAAAAATACAGTCGACTTGAGTACCTCCTTTTTTTTGTGAAGTCGGTAGAACAAATGCATATTCCCTGTTGGGTAAGATAGACACGGGGAAATTAACTTTCCTTACATTCTCCGAAATGTAAACAATAGAACAACCCGTAAGCTTAGCACTTTTGTTAAAAAGTTGCCTATATGTTAATCCTAGGTATAAGCTATGTATCTAAATTTCATTCAAATCCGTTCAGCCGTTAAAGTGTGAAGAGGGAACAAACACACTTACACACAAACTTTCGAATTTATAATATTAGTAGGATTTATATATAGACATAAAAAAATTATTACATTTTCAGGTAATTCACCTAAACCGTCCGCTGGCCTGCGACTCTTGCCTCTGCCCATGCTGGCTTCAATCCATGGAAGTCACTTCTCCCCCCGGCACGGTCATAGGGTCGATAGAACAAGAATGGTCTATCTGCAAGCCCTGTTACGTCATCAAGAATGCGGCCGGTGACGTCGTACTTCGGATCCAGGGCCCCTTCTGCACGTGGTCTATTTGTGGAGATGTCGAGTTTCATGTAAGTACACCCATCCAGAACATTTTGAAGCAAGAGTAGGGAACCGGATACAGTTTTTAATGATGCCGCCCGCCGTCGTTGTTTACTCGGTTTCTAGAACTGCCCATTGGCTTAGTTTCATGCGCGTTCGCCTTCTAAGCATAGGGGTATCGGGTTTGATTCCCGTTGAGAATGCAAGTTTTCTTCCCAGAGATAAATTTGTTTTTTTGTTTCTGGCAGTGATTCGTGTGTGTGTGGGGCTTCGACCTTAGTGTGGGGCTGTGAGTGTGAAAGCGTTAATTTTATTATTTTCCCGGCTTCTAATCCTTCGATGAGCTTGAGCTTTCGGCTAAGGTGACATCGTGATGAAATTTACGGTTGTAGGTTATTTTCTCATACTCGCCTGGCATGCTTCATCATCATTACCATCATGATGAATAGGCAGCTGTCTTTCCAGTCCAAATCCAGTTTACCAACCTCGACCACATCATCTGCAGCTTTCCTGGAGTCAGTTGCAGTAAAAATAAAACGATATATATTTTTTTTTTGGACTGATATCTATGGAACTAAAAAAATTACTTCCCCGCCGAGTTTCTTTATGAATTTCTATTTCCCTTGGTCATCGCATCACGCGTGAACGATGAGTATTCAAAGCAGACCCGTACAGACATGTCTTCTACCTCGATGCATGTATGTTACTGTAATACATTAACAGACAATTAAGTTTGAAACAGCAAGTACAAAGTAATTGACCAAGCGAATTCGAAGCATGCCCGTATCAGCTCGGGTAAAAATGCTTTTGTATGTCCGGCTGTTCTCCTCTACAGGTCGCATTTATTTACCAATTCTAGTGAAATTCGCTGGTTCGATAATTATATTATGGTGTTTTTATGTCTGATCCGACATTTTTGGAAAATTTTCAAAATAGCGGTTTGAAATCGTAAAAAAAACATATATCAGCCATTTTGAAAGATACGCGAGATCTGCAGCTTACAGTGCCACTAATAGTATTTTAAATGCGAAAGTTTGTGATTGTGTTTGTATATTTGCTACTTCTTCAGGTTCAAACGGCTGGACCAATTTTGATGAAATATGGTTTGGAGGTAGCTGTCACCCTGGATTAACACATAGGCTTTTTATCCCGGAATTCCCGCGAGTCTGAGAGTACTAGTTTTGGATATAATTATCCTAACGAGAGAAATGGCCCTATATTTCAGGTGTACTCAAAGGACGGCGAGCGCAAAGTCGGCAAGATAACGAAACAGTGGTCGGGGCTAGCGCGCGAGGCGTTCACCGACTCAGACTACTTCGGAATATCCTTCCCGATGGATCTGGACGTCAAGATCAAAGCAGTGCTGCTCGGAGCTTGCTTCCTCATCGTGAGTAGTCACTTAACGAAGCATTTTTATTTTCTTTTAATTTTGGCTTTGCAATCTTTTGCATTTAGCCAGTGTCAAGTAATGATATATTTCAAGTGTATTTTATATTAAAAGTCCTAGTCACAAGTCAAAGTCAAGTAAAAGAGTCAAGGTCCAGTCATAGTCTAGTCATGCCCTAGTAAAGTGGTAGAAACTTTACTAGAACTTCTATTGGAGTTTTGAAGAGAAGGTGAAAATCACGTTTTTTACCGACTTCTAAAAAGGAGGAGGTTCTATGTTCGGCTGTATGTTTTTTTTATGTATGTTTACTGATTTCTCCCCCATTTGTAGACCGATTGTCAAAATTATTTTTTTAGAAATGGTCCCAAAATTTTTTTATCGAAATTGATCAAGCCAAAACCAAAATATAAGCGGTGAATACGGTTTATTTAAGCTTTGCCTATGTTACAATTATCAACTTGGTATCATTTGCCTACACTTATAACGTTTACTAAGTATCCATTAAACGGTTAATAATCCACCATTATTAAAACAAAATCAACAAAGCCATTTTTTCATTTTCGCGGCAAAACTCTAACGAAGTGTTATACATAGAATTAAACAGGGCTTTCTAATATCTCACGAACGCAGTGCTTTGCCGCGCAGGATTTTGACCTATAAAGTTTAAAAATATGTAGGTGACACTGAACTCTAATTGGCAAGCGTGACGCTTACCATCAGGCGAGTTGCTCGTTTCGTCTCTCAATGATACAACAAAAAACTATATACTTTTAGCGAATTATATCGCGTATATTTTAGTTGTTTAATTCAACTTTAAATAATCAGTAGGGTGAGTGGCCATCCAGTCTTATTTGCCAAACAATTGAGCATCGATTGTATAACTTTGATAGAGGGAAGTTTATGGTTAGAGTGTAGATGATCCCGGAATTCTGAATTTTATGTTCACTATAAGATGTTTGTAGGTTAGCTCATTACGTAATAACTTAAGGCAGAAGGACCCTTAAGTAGGGACTTAATAATTTAACCGAATTGGTACTACATGGATCTCACAACTTTTTACGGTAGAAGAACTGAGTTGCGAGACTTGTTTTTTTTTACAAGTTGTGTTTTTGGTGGCATTTTTTTTAGTATATTTGTTACCCGATATCTCCGTTAATGATGAATCGATTTTGATGTTTTTTTTTGTTTGGTAGATTATTAGAGGTGTATAAATAAATATTATTACTTTAAAATCAATGAAGTAAACATACATCTATTCATATTTAAACATAAACGCTTCTCATAATAACCCTATGCGGAGAAAATCGCAATCAAACAGCTAGTAATCATTAGGTAATAGCATCGCCCCCCGGTTTTACCCGCTAAACGAGGGTGTCAACTTCCTCCATACCAAATTTCATAATAATTAGTCCAGCTGTTTGAGCGTGAAGAAGTAACAAACATACAAACACACTCACAAAATTTCTCCGCTATAATATTAGTGTGATGTACTAAGTTAATTTATTCGTTTTGTTACAGGATTTCATGTTCTTTGAGAAAGAAGCAAACAAGAATTGATTATGTCGACAATCGACATACTGTAAACTGCAAAGGGGTTTGTCAGAGCATTTATATTTTTTACCAATCGCATTGCAATTACTCGAATGTTACATTTTCAAGATAAATGTTAAGTAAGTACATAGCTTATAATCAAGTTTATATTATTATGTATACAACTACTTTTATAATGTTATACAATGTCGTTAATTTTATATTTTGATACTTTATTTACATATATTCTGATATGGCAATAATGTATGATTGTCGAGAGTCGCGTCGCATATTGTTGCATTTTGAACTAATTATGAGTGTTTACTAATGCACAATCTTTTGTTTTAGATTTAAGAAAATTGTTAAGTACATTTATTTATATATTTATGTATCACAAACGGCGGCCTTCCTTAAGATGTTAAATGATTATAAAATGTCATCAATACAATACAATTGTAAGAAACTTAGGACCTGATGATTTTGAGTACAGCATTTTTGTTGATATCTCTAGAACAATATGGTCCAAAAAACATTGAAAGAGTTGCAAATGGGTTTTTATAATTTTGGACAGGATTTGGCGTCTTTTAGATTTGGTAAAATTATAGGCAAAATAAACGTGAACGTGGTAGTATTTTAGTCATTTAGTATGGTATTAAAGTACTCGGAAATCACAAACTTGTAAGAGGTAAAACATTTTTTCTTTACGTGGCATACCCGGGCTCAGCTAGTGGTGTATAATTTTGATATAGATCTGAAGCTGGTACATGTAAGTGTCGAAGCCGTAGTTATCTAAGATGAAGAATAAGGATTTAGTTTATGATTTGATCTTAGTATTATGAGATATGAAACTTTAAACCGACAGATATCAAAATAACAATTAGTCCCAAATGACAGTTGTTTCATAACAAGACATTTTTTTTTTTAAATGATTCGAATTGTAGGGGAAGGCTGTGGAATGTGACTTACCTGGTACTTATATTTCTCCTGTTGTGACTATTATCTCTAAGTATTACATTTGTGAATGTTACGCTGTATTACCTAGTTATAACAACATAATAATATTATGTAATGACTAAGGTATTTATACGAATGTACTTTGCCAGCTGGTCAATACTCCTGTTACTGCTACTGTTTATCTTATATACGTTAAATCTTCAATATATTATTGTCTTCATATTTACTTACTTGAACTAAAGGATCAAGCAGAGCTATAAATAATGTTGATAATAAATATCAAAAGTCGACATATATGGCAAAGTGATGCGATTTCAAGCAAACATATGCTAAGAATCCGCCCGATAAAACGCACTTTGTTCGGTCCATACCTTTTGGAACTTAAGACGCGACAGACTAAAAGGCTGTTGACAGGCATAGGCCTCATTATAACACCCCTCTTATTAAACTAAGTAACCTTGATGTTACCCCATACTTCAGTTTTGTGCATTTACGTCATAAGCTTAAATGTAAGATCTATCCCAATTCTATCTAGTCATGGCTAAAAACAAGATATTATAAATTATGATCTCTGGGCTACGATTCTAAATTTAATATAGATATTTATAAAAACAGTTGTATAATAAGTACTGATTTACTCGTCAATAATAATATCTCGATATACACACAAATGGGCGGACCTTAGTAAAAATGAGCTGACTAAACAAGTAACACTATGTTGTAAAATTGCGCATAAGGGCTTAGAGCTATTATTTACCATGTGACTTCACTAGCCTTATTAATATAGGTAGGACCATATACTCGTACTTACTACTTATAAAGCAAACGTTCGTTTCAGTTCCTAGATTATTATGAAGTTATATAAAAAAAAGTCATAAGTCCGACCCGTTCATTTATGATTACTGAGTTTAATTATTATAAGGTACAATTACCTGGACCTATTCCAGAGTTTATATTCTATAAGTGAATATATAAAGTCGATAATGGCTGCTACTTTATGAAATGTATTCTATGCATAACCGTTTATCTTATGTCATTGTTTGAAAAGCTTTATATGTTTATTGGCCTATTGAAATGGTTGCCACGAATCTATTGAATTCTTTTGAATATTGTACTGTAGTTTTTAAATGGAAACAATTTATGAATAAACGATACATATTTAATTATACTTTTTTGTTTTATTCAATACCTATAATTTATTTGCCTGCCGATATACGTGGCCGTACCACACAATACTTATCCTATTAGAATTAGCCTTCTGTAGAAAATTCTCCCTCTATGGACCCAAACATATGACTATACTAATATTAAAAAAGGTATAGTTTTGTTTGTTTGTAAAAGGTAATCTCCGAAACTACTGATCCGAATCTCAAATTTCTTTCACTAATAGATAGCTGCACTTTCCCTGTTTTGTTGGGATATAAGTTAGTTTTCAGTTCGAAATAATAATATTCGAAATAAAAGTCGGCGAAAAATATGCTAACTGGCCTCTTTATCGGCGTACGCTGATTCAACAGTTTGACATAAGTGTATACAATGTATGGCAAAAATGTTGACCTTTATATGTTTAAAAATTTTAAGAATCTGAAAAATAGCGGCTTCTGTTTTGTTGGCTTTTTGTTGCTTCAGTATTAAACCTTATCAAAATAAACTATTTCAACGTCTTATCTAGTTCAAGTAGATACAATTTGCCCTTTACTGCATATAATTTGGACATATTAAAGTCTAGGAGAATATCGTTAGTTTTATTTGAGGGTAAAAGCATAGTAGAAATATATACTATGGTAAAAGCGATGAGTAACAGTTACTGCGTAATATGCCGGACATTACGCGTGTAAGATCTTCTGCGTTTTGATCGGCTAAGGAGGATATAATGTTACTGTTATTATTTTATTTAGCCGGTTGTAATTTCTTATATCTTTGAACTGCCCGCTGGCGTAGTTAGGTGCGTTTTTGCCTTTTAAAGCATCGGCCGGGTTCGATTACCGATAGGAACACGAATTTTATCTCCACGGGAAATTTGTGTTTCTGGTTCCGAGTTTGATGTGAATGTTGTGTGTGTGATGTGAATGTTTACGGACCCACGACAAAAGTCATTGAATTTATTGTGGGGCTGCGAGTGTGAATGCGTCTATGTGTAAGTTTTTTAACCGAGCGACGCCGGGCGGATCAGCTAGTACAATATAAATTAGTATCATGTTTTTCAATCCAAACTTATCAAAATCTATAGGAAGATAATGAATTGACAATAGCTAGCACCTTGAATAGAGCATGAGATTTCTATCCTGATTGATGTGGGAGGACTGAGGAGCCGCGATACACATCTAATGATTATAATGAGCTTCAAGAAACAACTCAAACTAATACAATAAAACTAAAAAAATTAGAAATCCAATATTTTATTAATTATACTCATACAAGACATACCTATAACAATTTAAAAACGTTTAGTATTAAAAGCTGTTTTTTTAGTGCAAATGGATACTTCTGCTTGGACACCTGACAAATTAGAAAAGCTAGCATTAGAATTGTCTTCGTTGCCATTCTGCTTACTCAGTAAGGGTAATTTGGGTTTCATTTCTCTCTTTTCATGCTTCATAACCGTGGCTACGGGCACATGTGACGAAATTTTTTTTACCCACTGACTCTTAGGCAGCTTCTCATCATTCGGCATAGTAATCTGAAATATAAAAAAATTACAATACCATAAACAGTGGTCTAATCCATATGACAAACAAGCATAAAGTAGTGCGTAGTGCTTGCCTAGAAAATAAGACCTATTCACTTAAAGATCTAACTGATGGGGGAACATAGAAACAAGCAATAAATTCCTCTCATACACTGATTGGTTTTGCATACAGGTGTGTCAAGCATTTACAGAATACTAGAAGTGAAAAATGTAAGATTGTCTTGTGGATACTAGTATGACAACTATGACATATGGAAATAGGTAGGAGAGCATTATTTGGAGTCTGATATGCAACTCTGAGAGACTAGAATTAATTTGAGCCCAATTTTATTATGATAGCTAATTTTATTTTAGGGTTTTTCCCTATACATTAAAGAATCTATTTATAAAGGTAATCATTTCAAGCAAACTATGAATAGTTTATGAATTATTGCCAAACTTGGCTAAGTGCTCCATAAATTTGAGCAATTTTGTTTTGTGAAATATGTTGACATGATTATCTAGAAGAATTTAATGATTAATTAACTCCAGGTTGAAATAATAGAACACATAAATAAATAAATAATATTATTTCATGGAAGAATGGTAGTAGTATTGAACTAAAAATATTTTAATCAAAAAATCAGTTTAATGATTAAAGTTTAAAATAAAATCATTGTTGTTCAATTCATAAGACATAATAGTTTAATAGGAGATTGAGTATTCCGGCTGGATATGATTGATAATAATTATAAGTGTAATGGAAAATCTTACCACTTTTGTCTTCTTGGCACTTTTATATGCAACAGGATTTAAACTTATGTTTTCTTTGTTGTGCGTCTTGCTAGCTGATGGATGCACTACATATTTCGGAATAGATGATGGCAGGTCTTTTCTTGGAGGCACATCCTTTACTACAAGATTTTGAGGGCAGTTCCTAATATATGATGCAATAGGACTTGCAATATGCTGGTAAGCATTGGATTTATTTGGAGTTCTCCTTGGAGATGGCATTAATCGCTTTTTTTGTGAAGTTGCAGGAGCTGGAGTTTTGAATAATGATGTTTTACAATTTAAATTAACCGATGATGGTGTGGAAAAAGTTTCACATTGCTTCATTTTCACAGTTTTAGGTGGTGTGAAATATTTTGAACAGTTATTGGCATTAATTTCATCACGATATTTAGGAGAGTTCTTGACATTTATTTTAGCATGAAAAATAGGAGTGTTTTTGACATTTATTTCATCATGATATTCAGGGGAGTTCTTAACATTTCTTTCATCATGACATTTAGGAGTGTTCTTGACATTTATTTCATCATGATATTTAGGGGGGTTCTTAACATTTCTTTCATCATGATATTTAGGGGAATTCTTGACATTTATTTTATCATGATATTTAGGACTGTTCTTGACATCTATTTCATCATTACATGAAGGGGTGTTCTTGACATTTATTTCATCATGATATTTAGGAGTGTTCTTAACATTTATTTTATCATGATATTTAGAAGTTTTCTTCACATTTATTTCGTGATGACATTTTGGGGAGTTCTTGATACTCATTTCTCCAACATATTTTGGACAGGTCTTTACATTTATTTCATTAACTTGTTTCTTTGCCAATTCCTGTCTTGGAGAGGTAATATTCTTAAAGCCAACTTTAGATGCAAGAGGGCTCATATTATTATGTTCTATGGAACTAAATTTTTCATAGTCAGTTTGGTTGGAATTGGGACCATTTTTAAGAATATAATCAACAATTTCCAATGTATTGTTAAGTTCCAAACTCTCAGCATTTCCAGATGAGCACAACTGAGACACCTTCTTCTCTATTAGTGTAAAACTATCTTCAGACTTTCTATTGTTAATTACTGGACTACCAGGTACTGAATGAAATTTGGGACTGTATACGACTGTTGGTCTTAAATTGGGCTGAGAATGTGTTTCAATAAGCTTTAAACTAGTGTTGTTATCCTGTGTTGTGTTGTCATGGTGGACTGTATCAAAACTGGAAACAAAAAGAAACATTTGAACTATACTGATAGACATTAAACTATAGAATATTAAAATAAAAAATTTGGTACAGATTATTGTAAGTTTTTTTTTACCAAAAACTCAGCATATTGTCAGTTATTATAAGATTGGTGATGAATTTTTATTTTTGTTCAAATGGTAGCAAACTAGCAACTGCCAACCTTTATTACAAGCTTTTATTTAAATTTCAACTGTCCCATTATCTGTCTATTTGTCGGTCTGTATTAAAATCTTGCAATTTAAATTAGACCCACTTCCCGATGTCCGATTGGACTCAAATTTGGAATACTTATGTTTTTGTGGAGACGGAAGATGGCCATAGGAACTTCTGAACTAAACAAGATAAAGAGTTTGGGCTCATTTGATAATCCTTGACAAGTTCTCCTTGTTAATTTAAAATTGGTAAAAGCGTGATATATAAAACTTTTTCAAGTATTACCTGTTTTACTATGATTTTTACTTATAGTATGAATTTGAATTAGATTTTTAGGAATACTCATACTAAATAAATTCTCAAGTATTGATAGATGAACCTGCTGCAGTCAATAGCTATTATTTTAAAACTAGCTTCACATGTGTTAAAATAAAGCTAAAAAATGTGTTACTCCTAGATGCATTTATCACGTGCGCCCGCTCCGACGTCGTGGAGTCAACTGACGGTGGGGGAGGGAAAATGAGGCAGCTACTCGAAATAACGGCAAAAATCGTCGGCGGGGGAAAAAGTTATTCGATTTTTTCAAGTCACCCGGTCCCACAGACATATAGGTCACCGTCAGGTTCCCGGGTTAAACATCATTATATTCCTTCTCTAAACAGGAAAAAAAATTACAAACAACTTGTTAAAGTTACAACGTCAAGATCTTTATCTAATGGTAGGCCTTATAACAGGTCACTGTAACCTCTAAACTACCTACACAAAATAGTGGTCACAGATAGCCCTTTGTGTAGGGTATGTATGGAGGAAAACGAAACCATAGAACACATGATAGCTCAGTGTGCTGTCACTGAAGAAATTAGACCCAACACTGGAATGCTAGAGCAACATTAAGGAGCTTGGGTGGATGGGGTAGATCCTGGCAGGGGGAAATTCACAATACACCCCAAGTGGAATGTCATAGCAGGCCTTAACACCCCCATATTGAATCAGAATAAGACAATATTATATTAACCTAGATACCTAGGTTAATATAATATTAATCTATATTAAGTAGTGAATGAAATCACACATAAATTGGGTTCAGTTTTGATACCATATTTTATTAGTCGAATAATTATTATTATGGTTAGAGTTTATAAGTCGGGGTTCAACCTTTAAACTATTTTAAGGTCTGAGAAATATGTTTTGAAATGAGTAATTATGATAAAAATGGGAATTGGTGTTGGAGAATCAAGTCAAGTGGATGACAACGAGTCCGAAAGAATTTTATACTACATTGAGAATGTCATTTGTACATTGCGAAAGTTTAAGAGTGCGGCGTGTGGGTGACTTGATACGGTTGTTTCTCGTTTGAAACGGCTGGAAGGAAATTTGGATAGCTTACACCCTGAATAACATAGGCCACGGCCCAAGGACGTCTTATGCGGCAACTGACATAATTATAGGTAGGTAATTAAGTGCACAGAGATAACAATAGTCTTTCTTACTTATGGATTTGTCCGTGATTCAAAAATATGTGTTTCTTGATTTCTTTCAACGTTAACTTTCCAAAAAATATTTCATCATCACTTCTATCATCATATCGTTCACCTCCAGGCTGTGACATAATCTTGTCCATGATAACTTATTGTAGTCTAACAAAACTTGCATTAATATAAGTACTAAAAAAGAATCAATTTCGGGGAAAATTTGTATTTCCTAATTGTATTTAAACATTTTAAATCACAGTGACAAGGACACAGATGTTCACACAAATTTAACGGTTCTCGAAAATTTAAAATATTTCACTAAAATTCAGTGTTGCCAATCCTATTTTAAGGAAAGTAGCCTTGGGTATATATCTTATTTATCTCTGAAAATAGATTATGCAATGAGTATAATAATATAAAGTGCAATACATATTGAGATTGGAAACCAACCTACGGTTTGTTGCAAAATTCTTGGAATTATAATCTAATGTGTAGAAAAAGTTCTTTCAGTGCGCGAATATGAAAAGTCAGAAGCGCAACACCGACCCATCACTAGACTACAGAGTTTTGCCGCGAACGTGAAAAAATGGCGTTGTTGATTTTGTATAATTTTCCAAAACCTGTGATTCTTCGAGTGTTAATGTGTAATAATGGTGGATTATTAACCGTTAATACTTAGTAAATGTTCATAAATGTAGGCAAGTCATACAAAGTTGAAAGACGTGATTTTCGCCTTCGCTCCAAAACTCCAATAGAAGTTCTAGTAAAGTTTCTACCACTTTACTAGGGCATGACTTGACTACTTGACTTTGACTGTGACTTGTGACTAAGACTTTTATTATGAAGAATAGAAATTGTTAATATTTGTTTAATATTTCGACAGAAGGACTATGCATCCATGGTCATGAAATAATAAAAAAAAATAACTAGACTACAGAGTTTTGCCGCGAAAGTGAAAAAATGGCGTTGTTGATTTGGTGTAATTTTCCAAAACCTGTGATTCTTAGTGTGTTAATGTGTAATTATGGTGGATTATTAACCGTTAATACTTACGTAAATTTGCAGAAGTGTAGGCAAGTCATACGAAGTTGAAAAACGTGATTTTCGCCTTCGCTCCAAAACTCCAATAGAAGTTCTAGTAAAGTTTCTACCACTTTACTAGGGCATGACTTGACTGTGACTGACTACTTGACTTTGACTGTGATTTGTGACTAAGACTTTTATTATGAAGAATAGAAATTGTTCATATTTGTTTAATGTTTCGACTGAAGGACTATGCATCCATGGTCATTAAATAATAATAAAAAAAAACTAGACTACAGAAAAAAATAAGTAGGTATCCGAGCGAACTTTCCATTGCAACTATAGTGCCTATAAGACTACGCGATATTCAGTGTGTGACATTCTGAGTGGCAGAGTCTAAACATGGGTCAAGGCTTATTCGCTTCTTTTTAACTGTATTTCTGACATCATCCGAAATCCCTCTGCACGGTATTGTTTATTAAAATAATATTTATGATATTATTGACATAAATATGACATGTCACGATAAAAATAAACTACACGTTGGATGCCCGTTACACTTTTAAAAAGTACTATGTGTGTACTTGTGTCGTGGGGCCGTAAACATTAACACCACACACAACATTCACGTACCACATGATGAGAAGTGATGATGCGGCCGAAAATTTTGCATGCATGCCTAGAAGATATCTATTCACTCTGACAGACGGACGGACGGACGGAGAACCTTAGCATCTAAATTCAATTGATTGCATGTTTGATTGAGCAAGTTAACTAAGAGACTTGACTTCGCTCGATGAATAATAAATGGTGTCGTAATACTAATGTTCCTCGAACTGAGACCTCGCGCCTAAATTTTGTTGCAATAAGGACTCCGATTGACTGGACTTCTCATAATTATATGTATTTTTATTTATTTGGGTAGAGGTTGGTAAAACAGTTTTTTTTTTCTGAGAATAGATAACTAGCAGCAAAGATAATTTTGTTCACTAAGAGGTACCTACTCTATAATTCTGTTACTAAAGCGTAATGGATTGTGAAGATTAGGTGCAAAAATGAAAAATCTTATAACAAGTATGCCTTTTTGGGAGAGCATTGTGTACACGCTCTCCCAAAAAAGCATTTTCTATTCATTTTCTAAAATGTAAAAAAAAACAATCACATGGAAATACTCGAGCGCATTAGACATTCATAGCGTATAAGCCTTACGTAACGGTTTGTTAGTGGCGGTTGGCCGTAAAAAGGGGTAGAAAAAAAAGTTATTTGAGCATGTCAGATATTCAGAGGGAATGTTTAAGTTAACTCAAAAAATGTCCTATATAAATGACTGACGATTTGGACGCGAACAAAACATGACCTATTTTTGGAAATGTAAAAAAAGGTGACATTAAATACTCCAGCGCGTCAGTTTTTTATACAGACGGTGCAGCTTGATGTCCTAGTCGTCCAAAATTATAATCTGACAATTATATGGAGGAAATTCGTTATGTCAGTTTAACGAATTTCCTCCAAATAATAGTTGAAAAAATTTTAATTTTACAATTATAAAAAAATACGATTTGTTGTTTACTCCAATGGAGTAATAGTATTCTGTGGTTTACTCAGACGTAGGTAAGGCATTAATTAAAACCCAAGGATGTTGTAGCAACCGTAGGTTTGTTTCCTATCTCGATGTTAAAACCATAATAATATTAAGTAAAGCATCGATTAAAAAAAAAATACAATAGATAGATACGATTTTAATATTACTATAGACCATAATTTCTACCACTCGGTAGCTTTTTGCAATTGTATTGAATTGAACTTACCTTGCCTTAATCTGACGCGCTCGAGTTATAGGATCGTTTTTTTTACTAATCTGATCGGCTGCCCTCATAGCACGCCCCTATATTAAGGGATGCGCTCGAGTAAAACGCAACATCCCCACTTAGAACCCCCCTCCCCTACTATAATGAGCCGGATTACGTACCTACTAATTGTTGCTCAATCTGTGACCCGTCTCTGCGTCTGCGTTAGCGAAATATGTATGTGTGGACTGAGTGACCATTTTAAATTTTTCATAAATCTAATGATTTATCCAAGCTAGAATATGTACTTGTATAAATTATATGCAAACTGTATAAACATGAACTATGTAAGATGATGTAGTTTATTTTAATAAGGATTTATAATACCGAATGCCTCAAAAAGATAACAAAACAAAGTCTGCTATTTTTTTTCTGCTAAGCATTGCGCTGCGCTCGACACCCTGAGGTATTAGATGTTAAATCTTTTTCCACTGAAAATAATTCCCTTCAATCTATACTTCTATACTAATATTATAAAGAGGTAAAGTTTTTTGTTTGTTAAAAATCTTAAAAATTTACCTGTTGAAGTTTAAAATGCTAGCTGGCACGAAACTGTAGGTAATGGGCAAGCGAAACTTTTACAATTAGGCGAGAAACTTATTTGTCTCAAGTCTCAGTGGCATATTCAGGCACTTTTAGTCTTTACAAACCTCGTATTGTACAATCACACTAAAACCAATGTACTTATACTGGTTTTAATATGTTATGGGTACACGACGAGACATCTTAAAAAGTTTCACTCGCCTTATATTAATCCTTACTATATTTACTATATTAATATTATAAATCCGAAAGTAACTCTGTCTGTCTGTCTGTTACGCTTTCACGCTAAAACTACTGAACCGAGTTAAACGAAATTTGGTACACAGATAGTCTAGAGCCTGAGAAAGGACATAGGCTACTTTTTAACCCCGAATTCTGGCTGATCCGGGACTTACGCGGGCAAAGCCGCGGGGCGCAGCTAGTTATTTATAATTGTTGGGGGCCTGCGGAGGTTGATGTGCCCATACAATCGTAATTATATATAATTCAAGCATATTGCCACCATACTGTGCTGTTATTCAGATTATAAACATATTAATCTAGGTTCCTGGATAGTTTTTATTCCAAAATAATTACCTAAAACGAAATATAAACCAATTGATTTTCACACATTATTACGACTTAAATGTCGCATCTTTAACTTATTCGTTTTGTATTAAAAACTAACACATTTCTTTTGTCATTACAACAGGAACATAGATTATCATTTAAAGGTAAGTACTATTAATTCAAAAAACAATGGCTAAACATTACATTTTCATTCATAATTTTTGGTATTACGGCACCTATCATAATTTGTTCGGTCGGTAGTGCTATTGCATCAAGCATGGGCACAGTTTGCTAGTAAAACAGAGACAGCCTATAGACTCGTTTCAAGACTCCCCGGCCTCATAAGATACAATTTATTTATAAAAGTAAAGCAAAATGCTGATATTCTATATATCCCTTTTTAATTTTTATTATTTGTCTCTCTTGAGGCTTGATAGATATTACTGCCAGTGTCTATATCACACAGTGTTCAAAGCCATAACAGTTTTTAAAACAAAGTTTAGCTACCTACAGTATGGCTCTTGCTACAGAAAAAAGGAAAGCTATAATAAAACAAATATGCCAAGTAATGATGTATTTTCTTACAATTTAATACATACAAATCCATTGTGAATAATAGAAAAAGATATCAATTACCTACCAAGTAGAGCCCTCAATTTATGAAGCTACAAAGGAATTAATTTAATTTCTTCAATAATTCAGCAGCTTCTTTATTTGCTTGGTGATCGTCATTGGACTTAGCTGGATAACTAGCTGCCAGTTTCAGATAATACTTGGCTTGATCTTCTTTTTCCAACTTCAAATAACAGTTTCCCAGTCTAAGTAAATTCAAACTGTAAAATCTGGGTTGTGCAGTCTCTGCTTTTAAAAAATATCCAAGTGCATCTTCATATGTGGAATGAGGTGGCGAAGCAAACAAAACTTCAGCTATCTTTCTCTGATGCCATGGCATTTCAGTTATTTGGTAGCACCATTCTCCCAGCATGTGCAAGCATGTAGCATCTCCTGGATTGAGGGATACTGCTAGCTGGATTAAATGGAAAAAATGTGGATGTGAGACATTGATGGATCTACTTGACTAAGCAGTGTCTGAAACCCTTCTCTTACCCATCTTTATAGGGCATTGATTTACAAGCTTGATTTTTTACAGCCCTAAGAGACCAAAGACCGACAAATATGACATAAATTGACAACATAGGATTCTGACAGACAGACCAACACAGACAGGCGACAAAGTTATCCGTTATTCTCACTTATAACTAGATATTATAATTTTTTACACTTTTTACATTTTAATAGGGTAAAAGGTAATTTTATCTTATAGTAACGAAATAGGGTTTTACAAAAATTACAAAATCCAAATTTGCTCAATAGCTAAATTTCGCTGATCCTAAGTATACAGAATGTATCACTCAATCAATGGCCAAGACAACTGCATACACCACATTCAGAATCTTATACCAACTTGAAACCACCCTGCGGTATATTATACATCAATTATGATATAACAACTATTTGAAGGTAAGGTTTTTGTGATTAATTTGAACTGCCGTTGTTGGTTGTAAATCAGTCATTTAAGCAACAGTTATCGGGTTTAACGGTTTTTGTTTTTCTGGTTCTCAGTGTGTGATATACATGTTTCCAGCAAGTGTGGCATGTGTAGTGTGAAGTGTGGTGCTCTGTATTGAAATTTTACTTACATCCATGTGCTTCTTAACAGTTTCAAGTTGCTTTATCCTCTCTTTTATACCTTCTTGACTGCTTTTGGCATCAAGCAACAATGCATACCATTTGTGCACAGCATAATGTTCATTATTATTATTATTAACCACTTTCTCTATAATATTGAAAGCCGTAAGAACCAGATCCTTTTTGTAAGATTTTTCATATTTTGACTCTTTGGACATGTTGTACATAACTCTCACTAAACGCCATTGGATTTCCACATCATTCAGAGTCTGTAAGAAAAGATATAATATGCTAATAATCTTAAAATGTTACTGCTACTTATATTTAATTAATATAGGCTTGATGTCTTATAGAATAAAATAGAAAGCAGCAGAATGGAGGCTGGAACTAGCTGCGCTAACATGGTAGCACATTCATCATTTCATACCAAAAAGGCATGATATCAATCCTTAAGCTTCTTCCATCTGAATTGCAGTACAAAGCTTTAAAATCACCTGTATGACAACCCAGTTGGCGCAGTGGACATGTGTCCGCCCTCTGCGCCGTGGTTCCTGGGTTCGATTCCCGGCAGGAGCACAAATTCCTTCCCAAGGGATATTTGTGCTTCTGGTTCTGGGTGTAATGTCTGTGTGTGTGAAGTGAATGTTTCCAGTACCAATGATACTGTCTTTGAACTTAGTGTGGGGGCTGTGAGTGTGAAAGCGTTTGTATGTTTGCACTATGCATGCATCTTTGTGTGCATGATTGTGTTAATGTGGCTAGTTTGTACTGAGCTTACCTTCTACTACTGTTTTGGGCTTATAGTGATCTCTATTACTATACATAATTATGTATTGAAACAGAAAAAGCCCGTTGGCTTAGTTAAGTGTGTGTCATACATGCATGAACACAAGTTTTCTCCCCAAGGGAAATCTGTTTCTGGTTCTGGGTGTAATTGTGTGTGATATGTTTCCAGAACCCACAACAAAAGCTATTGAACTTAGTGTGGGCCTGTAAGAGTGAAAGTGTTTAAGTTATGTATAACATATCCAAAATGACATAAGTTTTAAAAGTTTAGTTGAATATAGTCAACTAAATGTAAATAATAAAATAGTGATGTACTACTATTCAATAGCTTGTAAGAGTAGTACTTCATCTTAACTATAAAATTGTTATTAAAAATTATTAAAATTATAGCCTCTTGCGATACAGGCCTACCCTAATGCAGGGACCAATAGCAACTTTATGTTTTAAGTAAATAAATGATTTTGTATTATAACCCAGGAGACAGCAACCTTTTGAGTCGGAAGAGTAAAAAATTACAATTTACAAAATTTTAAAGTTTCATAGAGCCACAATTTTTTTTCTTGCCAATAATAATACCTAATGTACTTTGAGTATCCTATAGAAAACACTATGCATGTGTTATACCTACCTAATCATCCCATAATTTACTTGTTTCAACTGTATGAGTGTACTTTTTTGCTACCTTTGGAGGCTTGTTAATGGCTCGACAGAAATTGTGCCTAATAATATAAATGTTTTTTTTTATACATATATAATATTTGCGTTTGGACCTAAAGAGCCACAGCTTCACATCCAAAGAGAAGCATGTGGATTGCAAGGTTGCCAACCTCTGCCCCAACCCTACCCCAGCCTAGTCAAAATTATAGAAAAATAATCTTACCTCACTCTCTGACAGAATTTTGTAGCATTCCTCATAATGCCCATTTTCAAATAATTGATCTGCATTCTTCAATATAGATGGTAATTTATTCACATTTTTGTCTGGCTTAGTATTATCGATAACCTTTTTCATTGGCCATATAAATGCCAAGCTAGTAATTGTCACAAAAGTGTATTCCCGAATCAAATGACCCTAAAACAAAAGGCAAATTATTATAAAGACGGATATGAGGTCAATGCATAAAAATAAATAATCAACTGAATTGGGGTTTAAGACTAATTTCTCAGCAATTTTAAAACCATGAATGCTTCATTACTCGTTCATATCAGAGTTTTGGGAAGGAATCATGTAAGAAGTTTTAACTGTTTGTTTTCTACTTAACAAGTTAACAGATTTGGATGAAATTTGGATTATGCATAGCTGGCACCCAGGATTAGCACATAGGCTACTCTTTAACTTAATTTACGAAGGCGAAATCGCGGAACATAGCTAGTAATATTAATATATAGATTGAATGAGCATGCCAATATAATTATTGTTTTTATATTGTTTTCTTCAAATAATGCTCAGAATAATTCATAGTTAAGGATATACCGTGACGCCTAATTAAACGGAGTACCTATGTAGACTTCAATAAAAAGTAATAATATGTACTTACTAGTTGTACATGTTGAATGATGTTATATTCCAGCTAGTGGTAATGTATATTCCACATACGTAGCCGATTCATAGTTACTACACATAGGATACGCCGTCACTCGGGTCGCATCGCTGGCCGAAAACATCAGTTTCAGAATAAGATAATTATACCAATTACCAAACATCATTGGATAAACAAGGCCGGAAGTAATAATATCGATCTACCTGGTTAAACCTTTTTATTTTCCTGTGAAATCTGCTAGAGATTAAAACTAACTGGGCTGCTTTCAAAGCTATGGGGCGAAACTTCTGCAAATAACTCATGATATTGTTTTGATTTATTTGAGCAACTTTTTCTGTTGAAATAGGTACTAATATGGTAATAGCAAAGATAAATAAGATATATACCCAAGGTAATAGCACAGAATACTATAACTGGGAGAGGATAATGTACATAGAAAAGAATATATATAATGTATGACCCGATTTTGTACAGCCAATAATGCACGCACTGATAATTCATGTACATGGATCAAATGTCAGGCCGTGTATTCCCGGGTTGCCAATTATTGCCTGTACAAAATCATTCCGTATCGATAATGTAAGGCCAATAATGTACAGCCAATAATTTATATATATGGGTTCCAAATATCAGAGTGTGCGTGTACTATGTAATACTGTGCGTACAATACTGGCTGCGTAAAATTACTCCGTGTCGATACGGCCAGTATTGCACAGCTAATAATTGGAAGTCAACCATAGACAAACATATATTCTCTATGCGATGCGTCGGGAGTTCCTTAGCCCCCCCTTCCCCTTTCTTACGTTTTTCTTTGAAATATAATCAGTTTGTATGAAAACTTTAAAAGTAGGAAGGTCCTTGCCCTCTTAAAATTACTGGATCATCCAAACGAGGCTTTGGCTTTGACATTTGTTTGTCCATGAATTATCGGACGTGCATTATTGGCTGTATATTATGAGCTCGTGCTAGTATTTTCCGACCTGTATTGTACGGCTAGTATTGCACGAACTGATATTTCGTGTACATTAAATTCATATATTGGTTGCGTTTTCCTGTATTATCGGCTGTACAAAATCGGTCCGTGTTGTTATTTCACATCCAATAATGTACGGCCTATATTGAACTATCTAATAATTGGAAGCCAAATCATTGAAAACTGGTTGCGAATTATTGGCCGTACATTATCAGGCCGTGCATTAATTGGTCGTACAATATAGGGACTTATTTCACGTAGATAGACGTAGATGCTTCTGACAATTGCCAAAGATAATATAATGACCACTACTCCCTACTGAAGTAATCACAATTTTATTCACAGACCATAGAGGAAGTAAATACGAAATTAACTTTCCTAACTCGGCTATTTACTTACAAGGCAGAGCGGTTGCGGCAAAAGGCGGATCACGTCATGAATTTTAGTACTATTTTAGTAACGAATTGTTAAAAGTACAGTTACTAAAATTCAGAATGAATGTGTTTAGACTGATAGAGTGATTAATTTAAAAATTATCTTCCTAGTATGATATAAACAAAATCAATTGTATTTAGAGTAACATTGGTATATAGTGATAATTGGTACTCAATATACATTCTTACTATACTTAGCTGGTTTTTTTTAATGGCTTGCATTGTTTGAGTAAAGCAATCTACAATTCTTGGTCCGCAATGAGTGTAATGTAAGCTCTCGATCTTTAAGCTTGGTCATCAATGCAGCTCTTGCTTTATATACACTTTATAGGGCTCGATCTCCGGTCGTGGCTTTTATTCCAGCTTATCCATTAGGCACTGCAATGCTGACCGCGCTGTTATGGCCTGGACTTGCGTTAAGCTGTGTTTTCTACCATTATCATCGCTGCCAGTAACGTAGTCTTTACATACCGCGACAGTAATGTACTATTATCGATTTAATATGATTTATATGGGGATAGTTATTGCAATGAAATGAATGCATAAAGATATTAACTTCCAAACGTTTTTCATACAAATCAATGTTTCTAATGATATTATTAAAAATAGGAAGATATTATGGTACTTTCTAACATCACATAAATAAAAACTAGCCCGATACAACTACTAGGGGAAGGCATAATACCATACAATTTGTGTTTGGTTCTTGAGCTATTTAAAGTATTTTTTAATTTCATAATTATAATTAATCCACATTACCGTGGATCGCGCCACAGACAAAAATTTGTAGTCTTCAAATTGCAAGTGAATATATATTTTCTAGGCAAACTTGCTACATCGTCAAACGTTTGCCTTTCGAGCATAGAAAAACCGCATTTGCCCCTCACAGTGTGCAAGACGGGCAGATTGCCTAAAAACTGGCGACGACGACGATCGTTAGCTCTGCCCCCCGATTACCTATCTTTGTTGCAAACGGTTTCAATACTAAATTGACAAAACTCCTAAGAAATAAGGTTCATTTTTGCTTAATTTTAATTGAAACCGCGTGCAACAAAGATACGTAATAGGGGGTCTGGTTTTACCGAAACCGCGTTTGCCCCTCCGTCTAGTGGATTAATACTCCTACATAAGGCTAGCAGTGGCGTAGACCACCACCAAAGCATTCTTGTAAAGCGCATTTAAGTTTTTCTTTCTGGCAACAGTAAACAAAAAATCAATTTCTCCCAGTCCAAGGGCGGGTTTGCTGTTGACAATTTTGTGAAGTGTAGCAAAATTCGAGTGTTGAGATTATGTTTTTAATTTAAATATTGATTTTATTGTGATATCAGCATGCAGCGATCAGGTAATATAAACTTTTAACATTTTACCCCATGGACATATTGCGTACAGTACCGAAAACCATAAATTGGCGGCACTCATGGCTTTCGCATTCATTCAAATTATTCGAATACGTTACCATACAATACCGTTTAATCTAATCGAGCATCTCGTGCTAAATAAAGAAAACTGAAAGTTTGATATTTGTGGTTTGTGAAAAGTGCAAGAACTGAACCTTGGCATTTGACGCTATTGTTTTTTGTTCATAAGCTGGATGGCTATGTTGTTGACATGATTATTATAGCCGTTGAAATTATACCAGTGCGCAAAATTTTAACTCTAAATCTGATAAATAAAATAATATAAAGACAGCGGCACAATTGTACAAACTAGACCAATTATATATAAGTTGGGGGTTCAATATATTTCTTGATGTAGTTTTAATTAGATTGAATAAGTTTAGAAAATAAATTAGATGAATAGATTAGACCAGTATGATTCCAGCCCTCAGGGTGCGATGGAGAAACATGATAAACTTGATAGGGCAGGCAACTTCAGTCAACCTGATGCCTGGACTCGATCACTAGGTTTGAGTAAGTTGGAATGTTAAATGAACATAACAAAACCAGCTTTGATAGTAGAGGAATAAGAGGCACACCCTGGTTTAAAAACTACCTTTTCTAGACAAAATCCTGATTGGGTCTGTTTTGGGAGGTTGAAAAAACCTTAAGGTATTGTCGACGTAGAAGCCAAGTCGTCAAAAATTTGAGGAAAAAACATAGAAGCACATTCATGTAAACTCAAGCAACAGAATGACGGCTAGTGATGCGTATTCAGTATGTCCAAAGAGATAAGAAACAAATCTGCGTTAACTTTAGCTTAAAATCCTTATGTATATTAGGTATCAATATCACAAACACCGAAAATGGTAGCCAAAATGTTTCATTTCATGTACTTAGACAACTACAGATGCTAAAAACCTACCCAAAATTACCTAATATTTCTTTCCTTTTCATGGATTTGCAAAGAACAATGGCGAACTCCCATACATCATTTTAGTTGAAGTAAAATAGCACCGTATATAGATAAAAAAATATCTTACGTAAGGCCGGTTGCCTTCTGAGCTTAATTTTAAAAGAATTGTCGTTTTAGAAGGCCTAGTTATTAAGATATTAAACAAAACATATTTGTAGGTTATTGCTCAGCACACTTTTCCGATCTCTTTTTGAATACGCCAACAGTTCTGACAGTCGTGAATTCGTGATAAAAGCCTATTCCAAAGAGCCACCACTACGTTTAAACTTGAAATATATTATAACTTGACACTGGCTAAATGCACAAGATTGCGAAGCTAATATTAAAAGAAAAAAGAAAAAGAAAACAAACGTCAAAAGTGAAAACGTCATTCATACGACAGTTTGGTATTGCCATGACATTTGCTTTTTCCCCTTAAATGTCGATGAGTGCAATAGCAACCGCAGCTATTTTTAGAAAACCTGTGAATGACAGACGGATTCTAGACAGCTGATGGTTCATACATAAGTTACCATAGTATTTTTTGTTTTATGGATACATAATAAGCATTAGCATTACGGCTTAGGAATATAGAGATGCACTAGGGTAAGGCAATGGACATGGTAACATCTTATTATATAACCACAGCATAGACAAAAACAGAAAAATGAAAAATGGTTGAAAGTAATCGTTTTATTTCTTTTAATGTGTATTTTTTTACCTGGCTTCGTCTGCCTTTTCTGTTGTTTTAGTAAATCTTTGTAATTTATTTGAGTGAATTTCGTTAATTTCACATTTAAATACGATCAAACATAGGCCAACTAAAATTTCGCCATTGTTCTTTACAAAATCATATCATTTTAATTTTAAACATTATGACGTTACTCCAGTAGCTAAAATGTAATTGGGATGGTCAAGACAAACCCCTATGATCTTTCCCCAGTAACAGAATCCTCAAATTCAGGCGACGCATTTTAAGATCCAACTCCTGATCAAACCTGTCAGAATATTATATAATAAAAAATTACTTAGAAAGTTTTATGCCCTCTTACCCAAATCCCTAGTTCCATGGTCTGACTTATACAGTTATACCAACGTAAGACCATTCTTGAGTCTATACCCAAACTTCGCAACATCAAAACAGTTGAGTTTTTGATAGGAGAGCATGAAACTGACAAAGAAAAAATTTCATTACACTTATGTGCCACAGAGTATGCTATTTCATTCCTACATGTCAATTTATTTATTATAAGCATAGAAATAAAATTGCTTGTTTCTTAATCACAGATAATTGGAAATTATTCATGTTCTGAAGCAATATTAATATTTTGACAAACTGAATTTTAATGTTTTATAAAAATGTTAATGCACAGCAACAAAAAAATAGTAGAAAAAAGTAAAAAAAAAATATTTTAATGAACTGTAACATTTTTAATGTACATTAGTTTATTTTTACCTGTCTGCGTGACGCAATGTATGGTAATGTATTTAACAGCTTATTTATTTATGTTGTTTCTTTAGTGACCTTCTAGAGACAAAATGTGGGTCAATTTTAATGATTCTTAGGGTAATTAATTTACTATGCATTTGATCTTGCCAGTGTCACTAAAGACATGGCAGTATGCAAAATTCAATATGATGACAACCAGATTTCATATTTAAAAAAATAAAGTAAAGAAACTGTGGTAAGTGGAGTACTATTTAATAAGTATTTCAAATTCATCTTTAGGTTACTGTTATCATTTTTCATTTCATATCACTATTTAGTATCTGTAACTATTTAAAGTTGTGAATAATAAGTTCTTATATGATTACATATTATCCTACTAATATTATAAATCCGAAAGTTTGTGTGTAAGTATGTTTGTTCCCTCTTCACGCTTTAACGGCTGAATGGATTTGGATGAAATTTGGAATGTACATAGAGTGTGTGTATAAGTATGTTTGTACCCTCTTCACTCTTTAACAGCTGAACGGATTTGTATGAAATTTGGAATGTACATAGATTATACCTAATTAAGACATAGGCTACTTTTTAAATGTGATAATAGCGGGCGAAGCCGCAGGGCACAGCCAGTGTCTTATAAAAGAAAAATGGATTGATACACTTATAAAACAAATAAGTTTTAAAGTGGAATATAGAAGTCTGGTCCCATATAAAATCTAGACTGGCTCAAAATAATGCTTCTCAATAATGGGTATATGTAAAAAATATCAACTCTATGGATAGGAATGCTACCTCCTGATAGTGGGCTTGAGCACTTGAGTTACCTATAAGCTTAATGCCTTTATAGTAGCCCAATGGTATATGCCTGAGGTAATTGCTGTATATATATAGTTTTTATTAAAAGGTAGGCCTTTGGCCCTAGAATGTGGTTTTACTCTCAAATGATAATATCAATTTAAAATTTTGAACTTAAAAATGCGAGTATAATGATTAAGATTATCTTATTCCATTACACATATCATACCAAAATACAAAATTGAAGGTAATTTTTTAGGTATCATTAGACAGGCAAATTATAAAATAATGTTAGTCGCTAAGTAGTTATAAACATAAAATCACCTACTCTTCATTGACAAAATTATGTGTGATGTTTATGTTGCCGGCACCCACTACACAAGTCATCGAACTTAGTGCGGGGCTGTGAGTGTGATAGCGTTTATGTTTATGTAAACAAAAGCAGCAAAATGTTTGCAATTTTTCGGTAAGTTTAATGCATTTTTAGTAAGCTAGTAATTTGTTAAATTTAACTCGTCATCAATTAAACTGATTATTGGCGTAGTTGGCTATCCGGCATCTCGCTCTTATGCTGCGGGTGCCGTATTCGATTACCGGTGCGAGCACAAATTTTCACCCCGAGGGAAATTGATTTCCGTTACCTCTAGAAGGTCATGCAGGCATCGCAATTTACTTTATCATATCATGACAATATTCGTGTGAAACTAAAAATATAATACTATTTGTGTAAGCATTATAGCTGCCATTTTGTGTATGAGATTGTATTGTATAATATATGAAAGTACCGAATGTTTTGTAAAAAAAAAGAGCCTTTCTCAAGATAGGTATTTATTTCCAAAAAAAAATGCGCTCTTGGTATGAAAGTACGAGTTCTTTATAAAAAGGTAGTGGGCCAAAAAATGTAATTGATAATATTATTAATACATACTTGAGCCTATCTTAAATAAAAAAAATTATAAATGGGTAACACATGAAAGAGCTTTAAAATTACATTTCCAAAACTTTTTATCATTGATGGTAAAACTAAGACTTGATTTGTTACAGTTTTACCATTACTGAGGAAGCTTAATTATTGTAAAACTGGTCAAATGTCCAACATTTTATGACACTTAAAAGTGATCCGCATTAATGTGCGGAGTATGCCTACTTAATCCAATTTGTTACCTTGCTCTGTCTACTGGCTACATTTATGACTTGATATCTCATGGTTTCTTGACGCGGCGGGTATTGTGTCGTGTTCAGCGAGCGTGCGACCTCATCCCGGGACGCAGTCCCTCACGCGGAAACCATCCGCCGCGGTGCCCGTACTGTAATCCACACCGATATCTTTCGCACTAGCATGGGTAAAACAACCCATTCTGAACCTAGTTACATCCACATAAAGAAGAAAGAAACTGCAAGGGTTTCCTAAACTACGTTACATGGACATTGGACAGTTACATCCCAAAGTGATATTTTTAAACCAGAACAATTCAGAACAGTCACTTAACACACTTCACCAGGAGGAGTCTCGCGAATCACGATCATGATAGTCCGGTTGCAAATTGTCACAGTTCAAGGTGATCAAGCAGGTGTCGTAATTGGTATTAAATTTGTCCTAAAATGTAGGCCACAAAGGAAATTTTAAAATCGTATTTTGTTTTGTAACTACAAAAAGGCTCTAGCTGACTAAAGGTAGTATACACTAAGACAACACTGTACTAATTGTAGTGCAGTAATATAGTTAAAGCTAGCTAGACGAGCATTAGAAAAGACCCTATAAATACCAACAAAAAACACCAAGTGGAGCTATGTGGCGGTAGACGCGCCTGGTACGCCTCCACACTTTCTCTTCTGCTGCTGATACCCTGGCAACTCTTTGTCTGTTTAAACGTCACCCGAAGTAACTTCCCGTGCCGCCGGGTCTACATAATAGGAACATATTAGGTATACCCATACCTAAAGGAACAAAAACTATTTAATACGTTGATACATTATTCCTATTCTCAGAGTACATCAATTTATTCTTTTCAGAACGTAAGAACTCATTTATAGGGCCACGGTTGCACAAACAGATCAAAGTCCTCATTAAATTAATTGACGATATCTTTCAGCTGCGCACCACGCAATGTCATCATTAATTAATTTGACCTTTAATCAGTGAGTTGTTTTTGCAAATGCAGTATACCTACATTATATTGGAGATTGGAAGGCTGTTCTAACTCCTTTTACTATGATGTATGTGTGGCTAAATGATTTCTTAATTTGCATACATATGCCGAGGCACATAGGTATAAATAAACCCACGCAAATCTATGAATAATTTGGTTAAATCCAGTAAAAGCGAAGATAACTGAATTATCACAGGAATTTAATAGATTTGTTTAATCTTTTAGTTTACTTAAATATAATAAATACTTATCCGTGATGCAAGTCATCGAAATTTGTGTGGAGCTGTGAGTGAGACGGCGTTTATGTTTATAGTATGTTTTAAACTTTGTGAGGACTAAATATTTTAACCATTTAAGGCTATCAGTAATCGGACCTAAATTTAAACCTAACGATCTAATACATTATTCTTAAAGACCCAAAAATACAAGTTCTTACTTTTAGACCGCTGTTATATCAATTATAATAGTTTAGCAAATATGTTATTCGTATTATCAGACGTAGAACACCTCTACTAAATTTGTTAAATTGTGGAGTGCCAAATATACCATAATTTTTGGAGGGAACCGAACACGTTTCAGTTTGGTGGACTCTACATTACGTCTACAAAGTATTCCTAGTTGATGAAGTTAAATTGGTGGTTATACCGGTTTAAAAAATAGGTCCTGCGAGCTCTATAACGAAGTTTGACCTCAGAGGGCAGGCGAAGGAAGACAGCTACACACCGAGCGGAATTCGCCGACTTGCGAATTCACAGCATGCATTGAAATAGCCCCCAGTGCAGTTGCGTGCACTTTGGCGTCTGCCAGCTCAGTCCTCGACGTCCGCGCACACTGCTTGCTCTCCGCTGAAACACATCTCAGTCTCTCACACGTAAACATCGAGTGACACGTTTAAAACGCGGTTTCTTATTGTTCTGTAGTAACTTTGTCGCATTTGTCAATATTTGCTCGTAAACAGGGCCGTTGAACAGTTTGTCCGATGCTAATGGCAGTACGGATTAGCTTCGAAAGTGTAGTGACCGTTAATATGTAATCTTTGTTTTACACGAATTATGATTCTTTGTAACCGTAAATAAATGTGACAATATAATCGGCGCAGTTGACGACAATGGACGCGGAGAATTCTAACCAACCATGTAAGGCATTTATACAATTTTATAGGTACCTATATTTTATAAGGTATTTAGATAACTATAGATAACTTAACTAGGACATCTTTAAAATATTTGTACAATAAAACTGACCAACACTTTCATAAAATCTCTCTCATACACGCAGTGCATGAATAAATATGAAGGAAAGCAATCGCTATTGGATATGATTTATTTATTAGCTAGTCTTTTGTTTAACTTATTTACTCATCGATAAATAATCGATATTGTTGTGATAATATAGTGATTGAAAACAATAGTTGCTAAATAAAAACAGTAGTAGCATACAACTCCAATGAGTCACGGAAACGATCGTGCACTGAATTTTTCAATAGCTAGTCTAGGCTTGCCACACATACGCGTACTTGTGTGCCATTTGACATCTTTCAATTGTTCAATGAGTACTGGAATTAAAAGGTGTCGAAAAATTGTTCATGGAATTAGATTATATGAGCACAACAGACAGCCTCGAAGACGTAGGTACTTGTTGTCTCCCTTGTCTAGGTATGTAACATTTTGTCAACAGGTTGCGCTGTTTATGTTTGTAAATAAGTGAAGTGCTTTAACATCTTCCGTAGAGTTTGAAGTTTAAAAAGTGTTTTGTTTTGTTTCATGTGCTGATCATCATTCATCAACCATAATAGCGGTGAGTACCTTATTGAGAAATTCAATTTATCCAGTAATTCTCTTCGCGACTTGGGATATGTACTTCTACTATCATCAGGTAGGCAACGCACGGCAATGCTTCTGGTACTGCAGATGTCCATAGGCGGGTGTAACAACTTACCATCGGCTGGCCAGCTTGTTTGTTTTCTTCTCTTATACAGGGTGTTAGACAGATCGTTGTACAAAGCAAAAAGGCGGAAACTGAAGGCCTAATCGTTCAATTCCTCTTGGCGAAAGCTTATTACTTTTTTTCTGTTTGATATTTATTTTTGATTCTTTCTTTGAGGCAAGCTTGCTCCATCGTCGACGATGTGCGTCGCTTACCATCAGGTGAGGTGGTGGTCAAAAGTTTGTCTATCTTGAATAAATAAACAAAAAATCGGACTTGTGCACGAAGGGTTCCGTACCATTATCTATAAAAACAGCAAAAAACTCACGTTTGTTGTAGCCCCCTAAACATTTACTTTATTCTGTTTTTTAGTACTTATTGTTATAGCGGCAACAGAAATACATCACAATTTTAACTGTCTAACTATTATCAAGGTTCATGAGATACAGCCTAGTTACTGACGGACAGACAGACGTACGGACAGAGAGTCTTAGTAATAGTGTCCCGTTTTACCCTTTGGGTACGGAACCCTAAACAGAAACTATATTTTATAAATTACAAGCTTTCAAAGTTTCTGAAAGAGCGAATAATAATCACAAATTGCAACTTTGCATTACTCTGAAAAAATTAATAGGCGTGATTGAGATCTACAAACATTACATACACTTTTTTAGTTCATGATCTTTCAATGGTATGCCAAATGCATTTCAAACCTTTCTTCAATTATATAATGTATAAGAAATTAAAACAAATACGATTTTACGACAATGGCACTGAAGAGCTATTCTATAAGAAGCACTATTTTTCTTCCCAAGGGACATTTGTGCTTCTGTTTCGTTGATCGTGTGTATTATATATAAATATTTCCGGCACTCACGATTTAATTCTTTGAACTAAGTGTGGGGCTGTGAGTTTCTGGGACCATTCATTGATTACGTAGGTCAGGATGATTTTGGCGATTTTGACCCTCTCTACCCCCATGTAAGGGTACATAAGATTTATCGAATCATCCCTTCATCTTCTTACGTAAGATTCTATCTCGTATTTTGATCAAAATGAGAACTACCTACGCGGGATTTTAAAAGTCACAAAAATAATATTAGTTTGAGTAAAATAAAATGCTATAGTGATCGGATTTCATATTATTGGTAAAATATATTAAAATAAGATTTATACGTGGGAAGAATGTACTATAATTATTATTTATACCATTTAAAATGGATGAAAGTGAAGACATTTTAGATTTTATTTCCTACCGACTTCACTAAAAAGGAGGAGGTACTCAAGTTGACATTATTAATTTTTTTTATTACCTCATAACTTACTTCCATGTGAACCGATTTTGTTTTTTTTTGTTTGAAAGATATTGCTTTCGAATCGGTCCCATTTAAATTTGATCTTATGTAGTTCTTGAAATATCTTCAATAATGCGTGTTTAGTACCTACATCTAAATTCTAATCTGATCAAGTTCCGAAGATAAAGCCGTGAAGTCGGTTTTTTAAGCTTTGCTTGCATTTAATGATTATGTTATTACATTATACAGTAAGATCATCTATGTCGACGAATGATCGACTTACGAAAAAAGGACGATCTAAATTCGACTGTTTTTTTTGTTTAACCTTTAAATCAGCGATTTCTACTCCCGGTAGGAACACAAGTTTTTTCCCCACGGCACGGCACTGCTTTGTGTGGGACTGCGAGTGTGAAAGTGTGTATGTTTTTTACCCGGGTGACGCCGGGCGGGTCTGCTAGTAGAAAATAAACATATAATTGTAAATGACGAGTAAGATGTAAATAGAAGTGATAGTTATAGAATGAAAAGAACCTTTGGGTATACGAAACGGCTCTAGATTTCTAATATTAAATTTTGACTTACAAAATATTATACGTAAGAATAGTTATTACCCCCTTTTCCCCAAGATAAGGGTGTGCAGAGATTGTTTTAACCTCCCCTCCCCCCTTAAGACTGTTACGTAAATAATGAATGGCCCCTCAATGCGTTTGTTTGTGATTGTGAATTGTTACTGAAAGTTGATTGTTTGTTATTAGTTTTCAAGTTGATATCTGCACCAGAAAATACCTAATTTCACTAGAACATAACAATAGTTAACATAAAAACAACATATCGTATTGGCGGTTATATCTTTTTTTAAAGAACTTTAAAAAATACTCCTTGACTAGGAGGAGATTGCAGGTTTATGGGGCTGAACTACTAGGCAATGGCCTTACCATGGTGCCTTTTTCGGACAACTATCTGCTTTAACCATGTATTAAAAAATGTAACTTAATTTGACTACTATCTGCAATATTGACAGTATACTATATTATATATATATATATTTATTTTGCAGAGTTTATATTCGAAAGTTTTGTTCAATATAACTAGTTTTAATTTCCAAAATTATTTATTATTCTCGACCATAGAGATAAATAAAACCATCACAATTATTGTCCTACTATAGAGCATCGACATATCGACCGGGCGAGTACAGTTAGCATAGTAGCCGATATCATTTATTTATGCATTGCTATCACATGCAATAAAATTATATCTAGCAGGAGTTATTAGGTCGGCAGGACCGTTTGTCCGCTGGGCACGTATGCGTTGCGTGCGTCGTTTGAATTACGAGTAGGAATTCGCGACCGCTATTCGGCCCTCGAGTGATTGTCTGGAGCCCAGTGAGCACCATGACACCGATATTGGACTCCCTATGGTGCCGACCGTCCGCGTCGTTCGGTGACACTTGCACACCGGCTCCGAATGCAGTGACGAACGCGTTTGCTATCCGCGACGCTCCGATTGTTTTATTGTTTGTTTCAGTTAGCGAATTCGTAATCGTCGAACGGTCGCTACACTGCGTAAATAACAAGACAATCAATTTTATTTTTGAAAATAATTTACTGGAACCTATTTTAAACCACTGGTACGCGCGCGCACTGCCATTCCTTACCGAAGGAATGTGCCTTATATTGATTTCAAAGTCTTAAATGGTAAGGGACGTGGAAAGTTAGTTGATCTGTATTTCCAAAAGTTTTAATATTGTTACCTTATTTTACTATTTAATTCTTTAGTTTTCAGTTTCTTTCGCTAAATTTGTACGGTGCATATAATTACTATACGCGTAATAATTAGTACGCAAAAAGTTATAAGGTTTTATCAGTGGCAGCTGTAGTGGTGGTTCTCGTAATCGGTTGATTCACCCGCGCGGGCTTCACTCGACTCTCCTCCGGATGTGATTTGTCGACGGAAAAATGTGGTATCGTGTTTGCTAGCGGCTTGTGGCACATATTGCAGTAATTGTATCAGTATGTTTTCCTCTTGAACGATCTATGGGTGTATAGTTTAAAGGCATCCATTCGCTCTGCCTGTTACTTTCAGTCTGCATATAAAAACTTTCGTGCAAGTGATTGTGGCCTTTTATCAAGTGATTGACAATGACGTCTATATCGGAGTCACCGTTGAACAGGTCTAGGAATAGACCAGTGTTGTCTCGTTACAAGCCAAATCCGAACGGCAATGCCACAGATCAGGTAAGGGACAAATTATATAATGTATAGAACGTTACCTGTATTCTTGGTACTTTACGTGTATTTTGTCAAGGATTAAATTCAAATATTAAAGCTCAAATGAAACGATTTATAAATTGATATATTTTATATGCACAATTGTTCTGTATCGCACCAAAGTTCAGACACCGTAAAATAGAATCAGATCATGCTTTTATAGATAATTTTAACATAATTCGAAATAAAGAATTGATACATATATATACACACTTTTACATTTGTACGTGTATGAATAGTTATTTTTAGTGATATAGTTATTCGCTCTACATTTGTGGTTTTATTGTCCTGGTTGGAGTATATTATACAGGACAATTTTATTAATCGAATCACCATTATACCTAAGAAGCTGTAAGGACTAGTCAAGGTCATATGCGTCTTTACGTTATTGCGAGCGATATTATGTAATTAATATAGTGTACTAGGCTATATAGGCTAATATAATTTATCTTTACTGCAAGTGTTCGTATACAATGATTGACCGAGCCTTTTTGGTATCAGTCATTATTCACAAGTGTTTACTAATGTATCTATCTACTACGTAATAGTACCTAAAATAGTGACTAGTACTATTTATGTACTAATTGTAAGCCTTCGGTACGCCTATCATGATTCATAGTTGTAATTCTTTGTAGATTTTTATCGTTGCGTCGTTTAGACGCGCTTTTTTATACATGTGGTACACACTATACTCGTAAGTACTATACTAGCAGTTTCCCTCGGAAACGTCCGTTTACCAAGTTAAAAAAATAGTATTTTATTTAAATCCTTTAATCGTAGCGTGAAAAGGGAACAACACAAGCACACACAAAAATTCGGATTTATAATATTATTAGTGTCACGTATAATACAATCAATGCATAAACGTAAACATAAACATTAACGCTTTCACACTCACAGCCTCACACTAATTTCGATGACTTGTGTCGTGGGTGCCGGATACATTCAAATCACGTATACAATCACACCCAGAACCAGAAACACAAATTTCCCTTGTGGATAAAATTTGTGTTCCTGCCGGGAACGAAATCGACCCGAACCCGATACCCCGGCTAAGAAGGTGAACGCTCAACCAACTAAGCCAACTGGCAGTGCTTGCTTTAAGACCTTTAAGTCTCCTTATTTACGCAAAAAATAATTCGCATCAGTTATCAATCATAATCTACATATTATGTTTAACTACAGTATCTACTAATTGATTAATGACTAGCCGTGCCCTGCGGCTTCGCCCGCTATTATCAAGTTAAAAAGTAGCCTATGTGTTAATCCTAGGTATAATCTATGTACATTCCAAATTTCATTCAAATCCGTTCAGCCGTTAAAGCGTGAAGAGGGAACGTACATACACACTTACACACACACTTTCGGATTTATAATATTAGTAGGTCTGGATTACTTGCTATTTCTAATATTAAATAATCGTATTGTTTTGATTTGCTAATAGGATGTATTGCTTAATCAAATATTCAAGAACAAATAAACATTAGAGATGTTATACTAGAAATATAAGGAGTTAAATTACATTATAGTTATTACATGGTATCTAGTTACAAATACATCTAACTTAATAATAATTATAATGTCAGATTCAGAAGGCAGTACTCTTGGACACGGCACGTATTGTCAGGAGGTTCCTAACTCTGCAAAACTGACTTACCGGTAGCTTGGGCCCTGCCCCGCTGCTGGTGGCATACTAGGCTTAGGTTTTTTTTTTTCAGTTTTCTTTTTTTTTTAATATTGTATTTTTTAATACTTTTATAAAAATATTGTAAAAAAAAAACCTTAGCTTAAGAAAAAAAAAAATAAAGAGAATTATAATGTTAGATTGACTGTGGCCTGAGGCCCCCGAACAAATAAATGTACCCCGTCTTAGTCAGACGAAAAGATACATTTGCGTCTGACTAAGACGGGGTACATTTATTTCTATTAGATATTCGTAAAACCCTGTATTTATTATAACTGTAAAACTATAACAAAATTCATGTCAAGTCTACAAATTTTATCCTGAAGGCACGTTTATTTTGGTACATACTTGGTCGGCAAAAGATTAGGACAAAAGATTAAGATTATTACTACAATTTGAATTTAAATCTAATTGAATGTTTATAGAATTCAGGGTAAGTCCATAATTGCTGGCATATTATGTTCTTTACTCTTTTTCTTTCTCCAGGTGGAACTAGAACATGTTGTGCCAATTCGGATAAGGAAAAGGTGATGATGATGATTCTGTTTTCTGTTTGATTATGTGGTATTTGTGTCAGTTAGTGTGTAAATGTGAGAATGATGTGAACCTATTGACTGCTGGCTGTTACCGAATACGAAAAAATAAAAGAGTGCTTCGTCGTTGAGTCTTTAGATTACACTAATATCGACCTTATATAATTAAAAAAAAGCAAAGCTTAAGAAAACCGACTTCACCGCTTTATTTTCGGAATCTTGATCAGATTTAATGTATTCAACACGCATTATTGACGATAACTCAAAAACTCCCTGATCAGATCTTGATCTAATTTAAATGGGACCAATGTGAAAGCAGTTTTCAAATAAAAAAATAATCATCAAAATCGGTTCACAACGAAAGAAGCTATGAGGTAACTTTTGAAGACGGTCAAAAACGAGAACATCGTCAAAGAAGTCCACAGAATGCGCATTATTGACGATATCTCAAGAACAACTGATCAGATCTTGATCAAATTTATATGGGACCAATTGGAAAGCAACATCTTTCAAACTAAAAAAAATATTTCTAAATGGTTCACTTGGGACGAAGTTATGAGATAACTCACATAAAAAAAAATACAGTCGACTTGAGTACCTCCTCCTTTTTTGGAAAGTCGGTAAAAAAACGACTTCACAGCTTTATCTTCAGAACGTTGATCAGATAAGATGTACTACAATTAGGTTAATTCTTGTTAAACATGTTCCTGGATATACTCTGTGTATAGATTAACTTGATAAATCTTTCGAATTTCGTAGCATGGTACTAGCTACTTCTGATCTTTATGTTAAGACCGTAAAAAGTCTGAATACATCGCGCCTCGACTGAAATATGAGCGCTCTTTAGGGAAATAACATTTACAAAAGACGAAGTCAAACCTTTAATTTACCGTCGAAAAGGAGGAGGTACTCAATTCGACTGTTTTTTTTTATGTGCGTTACCTCATAACTTATTTCTGGGTGAACCTATTTCGATGGTTTTTTTTTTATTTATTTAAAAGCTGGTGCTTTCCGTGTGGTCAAATTTAAATTTGAATAAGGTCTGATCAGTAGGTTTTGAATTATCCTCAATAATGCGTATTTCGTTCCTGACCAAGGGTCCCGAAGATAAAGCGGTGAAGTCGGTTGATTTTAAGCTTTGCTTGCCTTTAAATTTATTTCTGCGTTAGTTGGGGTCATAATAATAATTGAGTTCCTATATTTATCATTAGATGGTAGTCTTGAATGGTCCATCGGCATTTCTTGAAGGCCTATAGTTCTATCTTTTTCTTGTTTTTTTTGTTCTATCTTTTCTAAATCCATCTCGGAATTTCAACTTTTATTAAAACATCTTTCATTTCGAAAAGGTTTTAATGTTTTCAAGCGCGCAATCGTGCAAAAATAATAGAAACGTTAACTTATTCAAGGCCTGACGCCTGGTCCATTATTTCGTAAGCAATATTTACTGCCTCTAAGTATTCAGCAATATTGATTTTAAATATAAATGAACCGTATATTGCAAACGAATTTGTTTTAGCTTATGTTGCTGCTGAACATTTTATGAACTCTTTAAGGTAGTCTCGTTAGTCATTTAATAGGGAATATGCATGAGATTTAAACAAGTATTATTTTTTATAAAATCACATCATAGCATTATTTTTTTATTGATATTAGGAATTTTAAATATAATAATGCATTAGAAATTCAAAATAGCAAAGCGCATGCTATTATTGGCTTGACTGATTCGGGACGTCAGTTTATCGATTTTAGATTATTTATTTATTTATTTCCTTAAACTTAAGATTTAACAAGTTATTACATAAAATGCACCTTAAAACCTTGGATAGATTTGTCCAGGCGCATGGTCCTCTTATATATTACGTGCACAATATTAGCATGTTTATAATTATATTATAATATGGAGATAACATTTCCTTACGTACAAACATACTATAAGAGACTGCGCAGCTATACCTACGAAAACAATCACATAGGTAGTCAGATGTTAATCGATTCACAGCCATGATTGGATCGTGAACGTGATAGTATTAACGTCAAAATGGTCGCGTTTAAAATTACTCGAACCTGCTCGCATTATTCATTACATATTTTGATAATTATTAAATGTAATGTTATATAAATTTAATTAATATTAGGCAACGTAAACAATCGATTGAAAGCATAAAATTAAATGATGCATATAGCCTATTATCTGGTTCGATTCCGGTTTAAGTTTTCTCCTAAAAGAAAATTTGTGTTTCTGGTTCTTGGTGTGTTTGTGTGTGTTAATATAAAGTTCGAAAATTCTTATCACTGCGAGTGTGAAAGCGTCTATGGTTAAAAAAATGTAACGGGCTCACAGAAACAAGATTTCTCTTGATTTTATTTGTATAGCATTAGCTATGGTTAGACAGAACAAATGTCGTTTTTTGTGGCAGGAAAAATACCGCATAAAACAGAGTTCAAGATTTATATTTAATATGTATACGTAGGTAGGTGAATTGTTTTTAAGAAGGTAGCGTATGCTTGATATGTAAGTACCTGATCTTAAATTAATGCTTCGTGGGCTGAGCATCTTCAAATATGATTTTAAATCATTTATTACAATAGCGTAGGATTTAGTAAGGGTATTTGCATCATTAGTCTATGTATTGTGTGGTACAGCCGTTCACCTGTGGGATGTAAGACATCTTTAATCATTTCGTAATGCGTTGTCAAGACCATCTTAACTATAAACAAATGCATATATATATATATTATGTGTGTTTTGTATTTACCAAATTACAACCTGTTATTAATTTACTTCCGAATTTAGCCTACGTCGAATATGAAATACGTTTATAGATGTTTAGGTAATGCGCGTTGTTTTAGAAACAGCGGCTGTTGCTTGTTAGTGGTGCCGCACGTGCCTGTTTTGCTTCGCGGCACGTTCTCCAACTCTACATTTGTGCAGAGTGATAAATCACGAATTTATTATTTATTTTTACAACTTCTCAAAATTGTCTCTAACATGGCATAAAACGTTTACTCGCTTGGAGTTGGATTCCTTCCAATCAATCGAGCTGGCAATCGTCTCAGCGTGCATTAGATAGGGCCTATGCACGTATTACCTTTATTGCAATAAATTCAATACCAAGTTTACTATTAGTAGTTTACTGATCTGTCTCATGTTCAACACGAACATATTTATTAGAAATTATTAACCTAAATAATCTTATCTCGAGTTAATGTCCACACGTATTATTGACTTGTTAAAGTCTTATCGTTAATGTACCTATGTGGTGCTAGCAGATAACTGTCGTCTGGTATTCAGAGCACTTATGGAATTCTTCCGTGCGTAATGATTTCTCATAACTGTTCACGGTTCTGTTTTATTCAGTAAGACCCGCTTTTAATTTGTCCGAATGAAACTGCGACTTTATCTAAGCGAAGACATCAATGCAATACACATAAATTATGTAATGAATCATGGCAATTGGAAGTCGAGTCCACCGTCATATGTTTCGATTTAGCTTGCACGTTACTAAGCGGTACACACGTTACTTGCATGCAATAACGTACAATTTAAAGGCATTCCATGTACCTATGTTCTGTGCAGAGTACACAATGACGCTATGAATGTTCTCATTTCTCACCATCTCGGTAAAATTGCTCAGATGCTCAGGCCAGGTTTTCCGTTCGCCCTTATTTGAAAGGTACTGCTTCTAAACATAGCTTTGATTACACGACTGAATGTTTTGTTTACATTTGCTTTACGTCTTCACTAGGTGTGTAGGTCCACATCTTTATTATATCTTTCAATGTGTTTACGGTTCAACAAACTTTCTTTGATTATTCGTAGAATAGTGAAAAGTCAATAGGTTTGAGCAGATATTCGGGACCGGCATTGGTCACACCATTGTGTTTAAACTAGTCATATAACGAGGAGGAGGTTTTATTCTACATTTATTTGTTAACAACTGAGTCACCGTGATATTAACTTGTTTCCTCAAACTGATGTTTTTATAACGATCTTTTGTTCCGAAAGATCAGTAGATTAACGCCACCTAGTGAGTATCCAGCGTATGCTAATAACTGCTGCGTTTACGCTATGCTTCAGCAACGCATTCATACAACATGGTTCTGGGAAATAGTGCGTCTTCACTTTAATAACTCCCCGTTCTCGTTAGATGGCGCTAGTGACTTTAAACAAAGTTTTATAGTAAAATTGATATTTTGTAGTATTTTCCTAAATAAAATATATATAAGCGAATTACTGTGTATTAAGTTTTACGTTTTATCAATTCACGAAATTATTTCAATTAAATGAATTATCATATCATCATCATATTCAGTCAAAGTGATTAAGCCCATGTGTGATACATATAATAGGCATATTGTAAATCTTGTACCTTTCTAATCTTTCAATCTTAGGTTTTTGGTCTGCTTTGACATCGATTAGGTGTATCAATTAGATTTATAGTTATGTACCTAATTGTAAATTGTTGTTAATGTTTTTGATATTGAAGAGCTGTAAACTTAGCATAACTGAATAGTTTTATTAATGGGAGAATACGCTGGGTCTCGAAATACAGTAAAAACTACATCGGGAACCGGACGGAGGCTTCAGAATCAAAATTGTATTCTCTGAATTTATGTCAGTAAAGTGTTTGATTGGTGTTTGATAATTAGATTTAAATAAATTAAATCTTATATCTCGCCTGAAATTATTTTACGATGCAGTCGATATCGTATGTCATCTTCGTTAGTTTTGTTTTTTTTCATGTCATGTTTTGAAATATTCGTGGCATGCATAATCCTCTGCGTTACAATAATTCGCAAAAAGCGTAAATGGCAAGTTGAACAGGTGGACCTGATAATCAAGTTTGTTCACTTTCTACTGTAAGTACTGACCCAATTATACAATTGCAATTGCATCGTGTTCACGGAAAATCGTATAATTTACATAGGTATTCTTTATTGAATACTAACCGTACCTCGGGGCTTTGCCCGCGTTTATCAAGTTATAATGTAGCCCAAATTTTGTTCTACTCGTAGTCCATTCAGCCGTTACAGCGTGAAGAGAAAATAAACATGCTTACACATTTACACAAATTTTCGGATTTATAATATTAGTATGCTATTTCTCCAAAAAATACCAAATTTAAAAGTATGTAATATTTCAGTATTACTTTATGATTTATACTTGCACATAAGTGGGTACCACGTTCAATATTGATATTTCTGCCTCTCTACGTATTGAATTTTATTTGACTTTAAAATTCATTAAAATAGTAAAATTTAACAATGTTTTTTTTATTTTGTCAGGACTTTATATTCACTTATTAAACGGCATAAATGTAGAAATCTCGGCAGTGGTTATATATTTGAGCCGTTTAGTGTTGAGATACTGGGCCCGTGGGGACCAGGAGCCCATTCTATTTACAAAAATCTATCAGAGCGACTGGTTGAGGCGACGCGTGATCAAAATGCTGGCACTTATTTGACTCAACGTAGTACTCAATTCAGAGAGGCAATACCGCCAGCATGATGGGAACGCTACCCGCTGGTAGTGTGGGCTTGAGCACTTGAGTTACCTATAAGCTCGATGTCTTGTAGGTAACTTAGGTCTTTGCTGTATATATTATAGTTTTAGTTTAGCTTTAGGAAATATAGATAATAATTGGCCCGTACATATTAGCAGCAAAAAAATAAAAACTTATTAAGTCGAAAATAAAACAAGACTAAGAGAAAAATAATTTTGTTTAGAATGTTATATTAATCTATCCTACATAAGATCTCATCTAAATATCAGATGATAAAATGTAAATCCTAGCAAATATCCTAGCGATGCATATGTATTGATAACGAATCCGAGTTTAAAATACGATTTCATCGGCTGCTCAATACGAATCTATAAAATCTGATAAGAACCTACACCTACCAAGAACCTGCACGGGTTAAACTTCAGATAAACAATTTTATTTACAATATGTATATACTTCTAATCGAGGTACATTTATGAAAGACAAAATAAACGCAACAAGCAGTCCCACTCATGAATGATGACAGCTTGCGTGCGATGCACCCGTGTCCAGGGGTTGTAGACGGACGCAAGCGAGGGTGCGGACGCGCATGCGCGGTGACGCGGTCGATGCGGACGTAGCCCACATGCTAAGTCCACGTGCTCAAAACAAACTTGATGCAAAGGGATCAAGGTCATAGACAGCAAGGATCAGCCTCAACTCCCTGGGAAGAATCGATATATTTGCAATGTGGCTGATTCCGCTTAAGCTGCCTTTTTCTTACAACTTGTTCAAGACCAAAAAAATTTAATAACTCCAAAGAATTGAGATAAGATTTGTTGGATGCAAAATTATCCGGGCCACTGTGGCAAGAATGGCACTATCGAAGAATTTCATTTCATTGAATATGGGGAACTTTTAGCTTATGGGGACAAAAATGGGAATCGATCGTTAAAATACAAACCAAAATTACATATGATGCAACAGAAATTATCACACTAATATTATACATTTATAAATGCCAAAGTTTGTGAGTGTGTCTGTGTGTGTTATCATATTTGTTATTCTTTCACCGCTGACACGGCTTGACGGATACGTATGAAATTTGTTATAAGGATAGCTTACATTCTGAATTAATACATAGGTTACCTTTAATCTACATACGTTTACGTTTTACCTTATAATTTCAACGAAATGCTAAGCTTAATTTTACATAATTAAACGCAAGGAAAGCTTTAAAAACCGACTTCACCGCTTCATCTTCGGAACCTTGATCAGATTTAATGTATTAAACACGTATTATTGACTTCAACTAAAAATCTAGATATTAGATCTTGTTGAAATCAATGGGACCACATGAAAAGCACCAGCTTTCAAATAAAAAAAATGATCATCAAAATCGGCTCGCAACGAAAGAAGTTATGAAGTAACTTTTGAAGTCGGTTAAACGAAAACATCGTCAAAAAAGTCCACAAAATAGGCATTATTGACGATATTTCAAGAACTACTGATCAGATCTTGATCAAATTTAAATAGGACCAATTGGAGAGCAACATCTTTCAAACTAAAAAAAAATTCGAAATCGGTTCACGTGGAAAGAAGTTATGTGAAAAAACACATAGAAAAAAAAATACAGTCGACTTGAGTACCTCCTCCTTTTTTGTGAAGTCGGTAAAAATAAAATATATCTGTTTTGATACCAGCAAAAATGTAGTATGATGATGTGTATAATATCAGGTGTTGTTGAAGAAAAAAATAAACATCTGTAGGCATTTCATTACAGCAACAGACAGGATAGCCTTGTCGTGCCTTACGGACAGGCAGACATATAAAGTATACTTTTACTTACCATATAAGCACATCCGCTAATAGCCATCCTATAGTCGCATACAACTTGGATTCAGGCCGATGAACCAACTAGTCGTCGTCACTTCCTTTCCTCGAGCTCGCCGGTCTAGCATTATTGACAATCTCTAAGTAACAGAATAGCCCAATGTTTACATAACGCTAATGTAGACTTTGCTAGGTTTCAAGTTTTACTTATGAAAAGTGAAATTTGGCAATGTTCCGACAAATTCATTCTTGGCTTGCTTACTTCTAAAATTTTTATTTGTAAACAAGATGTTCTGCTCGCGAACAAATAAAAGTCGAAGTTTGAATTACTGCCACACGCAAAGATTATCCAGTTTGTTTATGATGACAAGCGTGATGAATACATACTCGTTATCAACTTATCAGGACACGACGACGAGATACGACGTTACTTTTCTGTAATATGGTTGCGTGTCAATTATCATCACAGATTCGGTCAAAAACTTATCACAAACAAATTTTACTAGGTAGTTGAGAATAATTGAGCCGGTACATAGGTACAACTACCAATTCTTTGTTAGTGGTAAGTAATTATTTTTACATTAATCTAACCTAAGTAGTTTAATTATTGCATAGTGTTACCAACTCATTGTGTCTATTAAGTATTGCCACTCTCTGTAGTTCAGCTATGTCCTTGTCGCTAGAATATTTAATAAGTCTAGTATCAGCTCATTAAATATTATAATGCTTTGTTAAAACAGTAACAAAATGCGCAGATCAATGTTTCTGTGAACATCACTTGCCGAAATAGATTCGACAATGCAATTTATTCATTGACCTTGAAAGAGAAAAGCAACAGTGCATTTTCAACCCTCTGTTCAGGCAGTCGTGTGGCAATAATCCAGAAAACTAGAAGGGTCGCGAGCGGTGGTGTGGTGACGACGACGGCGTCGCGTGCGGGGCGCCGAGCGACTCCGCCCGCGCGCCTCTGTCTGCCGCGTGAGCTGTCAAACCGCCTCCGACAGGCACCCGGCTTGAACGCTCCCACCTCAATCGCTTGATATCGCGATCGCATCGTAGTGCAGTCTGTGACTCAGTGTGTGATTTTGTAACATTCGCATGACGGAAAACTTGAGGAGATGAACGGCAGCACTACGACGGTGAATGGGGGCGCCGTCAACGGCACCAACGGTGCCCTGAATGGAATCGGAGCCGCTCCGAGAACTGCCACCCTTGGTACTCCCAGCAGTTACGCGTATACGTCGACTGGTTCGCTGCTCGGCCGCGGTGCCGCAGCCAGACCTGTTCCTCCGCCGACTTTGCCTAAATACAGCGGGTCATTTAGCGCCGGTAGTACAAACACCGGTCTTCGAGAACGGGATAGGGAAGGTGCGGGTGGTTCACATCGGTTGGCCAGTCTCGAAAGATTAGCACTCCGCCAGCGAATTATTGAACAGAGTTCGAATAATCAGGTGTCCAGCGGTACATTTATTACTACGCCTTCTAACGGCGGACCCACCTCGGCTACCGTCACCCTCACCGATACGGCCACGGTGAGTCCCCTAGGCATACGTCTTATTGCACCCTCTCACCGATCCCCTAATCGTAGTTAACGCACCCCGAAAAGGGATAACTGTGTTATTTTAGTATGCTCAACTGCAACCCTCACAATGACTACATATAGTTCCTACTTATGTTTTTTAGTTATTTGGGATTATAGAAGCCATTTACTTGTATATTTATTTTACCGTTTTGTATATATTCTTATATGTTGTAGTTGCTCTTGTAATATGCATGTAACAAAGACATTTAACACGATTAGGGTGTAACATGAACACAGCTATGCTTGGATATGGTTTGTTTACATTCTACTACATCGATGCAATAACCACATTGAGTCAGGTGTTGTGTTACTTACGTAAAACAGGCTATGCTGCATCAGTTATGTGAACAGTGTCAGACCATTAGGATTTTTTTATTTAAACAAGCTGTGGCTTGCTGCTTTTCCCGAGTGAATCAAGATGAAAGCTTCTTGTGTCAAATTCCAACATAGTCAATTTATGCCAAATTTCATCCAAATAAGTTCAGCGTCAGAGATACTTCGTTTCATACACAAAACACACTTTTGGATTTACTAAATATTTTAGTAAAAATTAATGAATTAATGATAATTGCTTTTTATTAAACTTTGCTCCAATAATTGTTTCATAAGATTCTGATAAGATTAAGAAGCCTTACAAAATAATGAAATCCCTTTTTATTAATACCAAGACACGATGTCGATTACTTGGAAGATCTGTGATATTATTTCTAATGCACTAATAACAGTGCCATGAACAAATTCGCGAAAGTGATCTACGACTACCTATATTATTACGGTTCCAAAGTAAAAAAGTCTTTCTTTTTTAGAGTTCCATCAGCGTAACGGCAACTTAATTGCAACACATTTTTAGGTAGATGATGATTGTGTTTTGCACTCAATTAATTTTATTGAGTAATTTATTTTACATAATTACTTACGATTCTACATCTCAACTTATGATTAAACATGTTAGGAACTTTGGAAACAGGAGCAACTTAGTCACAATCGTGATTCACCATAACTAGTCTTGAGTCGTGACGAGAAATCTTGGGATCAACTTATCCCGGTTTAGTTTTTTCAGTATACCTTATTCTCTTTCTTTAGTAAGGGCACGCAGTCCTGCCATATTCCCACGCAGTTCCTCATGTGATAGGACTGGTTCGTATTGCGGGAGGGGTGAGCGGGTGACTGACCCCATGCCTCAGGGTTAAAAATAACCTCATGATGCCGTGGCGGCCATTCTGCTCGCATATGTCGAATTCACTAAAAAGACATTAACTGTTTCACGGTCGCACCCTGACCTGAAATTCTCGGAACATTAAAATCGAATTTAAGATTCATGGGTCGCTCTGCAACCCTTCCATAAAGGCATGAAATAGGTTCAAACTTATTTTAAATAAATTTCTTCTAACTAAATTTCGTCAGAGCCTTTGCTAACGCCTCCTTAGTATTGTGTATCAATTTCTATTATTTAAAACATTGCCGAGCCTCCTGTGTTTGTTCAAAGATAAAGTGATCGTTTATATTTGTAGAGCCTCTTTCATTCTATTTAAAGACCTTCCATATTCTAGGAATTGGTCTTATCAGTTACGTTATCTGCAGCGTGTCGAGAAAGTTACAGATAAAGTTAATAACTCTTCGTCAGAAACATATTCCACTGTCATTTTGTTCCATTTTAAATTGCTCATTGTTCCCTGTTTGGTACAAAATGGTTTCTTACCATAAGGTTTTGGCCTGAAGTTTTTCACCAACCGGCAAAAGCGGTTGGGGCACGTTCTCCTCTTGCATTGTTACTCTCGGCGTATAAAAAGCTAACCGCCTTTAAACGGCGATGTGTTCTCGGCTTTTATGCAATTGTGTTAAGATTCATTTTGGCTTTATCAAGTAGGATGTTTATTTTCTTTCGAGTTGATTGGCCCTCGCTTTTGTGTGTCTGGCTGGTGGGCATGAGTGTGACGGCTGGATCCTTTTGCTTCTATATAGATATAGACATAATTAACTCCGTTGTACCTGAGTTACCGAGGGCTTCCACACGGGGTGGTTTTTGACTTTTACACTTACCATTATCGATGTAGTTTCTGTAAGTTAAACTAAATGCGATTATATTATTAATGCAAATATGTGTTGTTGATATATACTTATTAGACTATACATGTATAACTTTGCAAACTAATCCTCTTATAGTCTAGGTTTAGGTTAGGCTAAAGCATGATATAAATCTTTGAGCATCACTAATTCTTAGCTTTAACTCTCTTTGTTCTGTCTTCTTATGACGTTATTACTTATTGCGGTGTTGCTGAATATTACAGGGGTCAATTCACTTCAAAAGTGGTTAAGTCAATAAGTCGTTCAAGATTTATTAAAACCGGCGAGCGACTTGATCTAAATATTGTAAATGCATTGCAGTGTTGTTTGACCAGATCAGCCTGATGAACCAGTAAAGATGATGTTTTTGGTCGTTGTTACAGAATTCTCAAACATGTTTTTATTTAAAGTTTTCAGAAATTAAGAAGACATATCCACTTCCCAACAGTTTTATTTTTTATAAAAGTTCTTCAATATAATTCATTCGAAGATGTATTGCATAGCTAAACATAACTACTTCTTTTTTTAAATTTACTAACTTTTTATATAACATCCCACACTTAGTTCAAAGACTCTGCGGAAACATTTACATCGCATACACAATAACTTGTGTTTGTCAATCATGATACAGAACCAGTGAACATTTTGCTACTGCCAGGATCGAACCCAGGAACCGCGGCGTAGAAAACAAAAACTTGCCCACTGCGCCAACAAGGTGTATTGCAGAGCAGGTGTGTAAACATCGCCCCGTGTGTGTTGGTCCAAACTGCGCTTGTGTTGCCCCGCCAACCGGCAGCCGGTATCGTTGTAACTTAACCTCAAACTGACAACAGTCGTGAATGGTGCTTCATATTGCGACAGTTTATCCGTTTTAAAGTATCATTGACGACGCCATTTACTTTTTAAAAGTATTATTAATAATTAAGCTTGTTTGTGTTTAAATTCTCTACAAACTGCGTCTGTTTTTCAACAATGGTGACAAAATGATCGAGCCGCCGCGGGTACAAAATTAAAAAGACGTAAATTCGAACAGAAAACTTACGCGGTGTGCATGTGAACGATAGTTTTATATTTTTTTTGTGATTCAAAATGCTCAACAAGTGCTCTTGGACATGTGTGTGAGAACCGTGCCAAGCTTAATATAAAGTTTGTGAAATCTACTGGGTGATTTTCGTTGAAATCTGTGAATGCATTGAGAATGGCTAATCGAGCAATAACTAACGGCAACGGTCATCAGACCAAGTTGACCAGATGTTCCAGTAATGTTGCTGACAGTGTGCCTGATAAGTCTAAAGTTGGATGGACGAGTCCGCGAGATATCTGGAGGAACTTATCTCTGCGAAGAAAGGCTGAGGTGATTAAATACAAAATGAAGTTTGCTGACATTAATGTTTATATTTTGATCTAAACTTTTATAAGCTACTAGCCTCGCGCCTTCGCCCGCTATTATCAAGTTAAGAAGTAACCTGTGGGTTACCCTAGGTATTTCATCCAAATCCGTTCAGCCGTTAAAGCGTGAAGAGGGAACAAACATACTTACACACAAACTTTCGGATTTATAATATTTGTAGGATAGCTATGATATACTTTATTATAAAAGTTAAAGAAAAAAATCAATGCCAATTTGATTATTTGAATAGGTTCGATATGTAATTGTGGATTTTTTATAGAAATTTTCCTATTAAAGTTCATCCTTATGACTGAAACTCATTTATTCCCTTCATATTACCTTTTCTGGTATAGTACCAAGGCAATGAATAGTGTAGTGCTACTTATAACCAATCAAGTAATGTAAAATTGTTTTAACACTACACAGCTATATGTAAGAAGTATTCACGCCTAGCGTCTGCGTGTCAATACGATCGACTTCCTTCAACCACATGCAGAACAAATCAAAGTATCCATTTCCTAATCCTCAACGCCTGGGTCATTGACTCATTCCACGACATAAGTTACAATCGCACTAGGCGCCTTGATACACTATCTATAAAATACGTGTGTTTCACTTCATACACCGTCCCCTCAGTTTGTGTAGTAAGAACACTATCAATGTTTTGATCTGCGATGCTAACAACTATCATCACGCAACCATATCTTGGAAATTAGAAGCTAAAACATCGAAAAAATATATTTGTTTTTCTGGAATCAAGTTACATTGTATGAGCTTTAATATCTGACCAGAGACATTTTTGCTTTAATATTTCAGCGTTGTGAATAAAACATTTCATGTTGAAATTTATGTCTCCCTACCTACGCTTCAGAAGGACATCTATCTATGTAGTTATGATACACCGAGTAAGCGCTTTGAAGTTACTCCGCTTCCATACGGAAAATCTGCTTTGTATGACTTAGGAAGTATCGAAGCATGCTCGTAGTTTGTTCTCTGAGCATGGTTTTGTAACTATTTTGATTTTTTTACATTCTCCTATCACTTGCTACTCTCTTTTTTGTAGTATTGTATAGTCTGTTATTTTAATCAGATTTTATCGCCAGCCAATTTCGTTGTAGAGTCTACCAAATTGGTGTTAATTAATCATTGTTGACCATCCGGGTCATCGGGTATGTCATGGAGGTCTATAAAACTAAAGTACGTCGATGAAAACTACACCTTTCGGCCTGCCTGTCCAAGTTCAAAACTATCTTCCGTCATAATACAGCCGGTTTACTTGGGTGCATAATATAAAGTGAAAATTATATTTCACAAGACTTACTCATTAGTACATATTGTTATTTTAAATATTCAAATACTTTTTCTGGACTTAGTGCATTTTGAAGAACTCTACTGTTGGTACATTTAAAACATTCAGCGATTTCAGTGACGCGGAACTAAATATCACATGTGTGCCTTAGTACGATTTATGGAGTTTTAAATAGTTTTATTCCAAAAATATCGGAGCGTCGACTTGTAAGAAGCCATTTTTGTCACCAACGTTTCCATTTTAGAGAGCAGAGGGAACAGTTTATTTTCTATTTGTGTACCAAGCACTATAACTTCGTTTGAATCGTCAAACTCCTTATTGAGGTCGTCAAAGCACTAATGTGCTTCGTTAAGGTGTAATTTGGACATCGTTACTTCACAAGTGTTGACTTCCTTAACATCCATTCATAGATTAATTCCTTGCCCTTACACATATGGTTAATTAGTTAATTATGCAAAAGTAGCGGGAGTGGAGTACTGATAGTGACAATTAATTTAACCCCAATTAAGCAGTTCAGGGCCGTGTAAAGGTCGTATTGTTTGTTTAGTTATCGAATAGATTTAAAACGCACGAAAGGATCTTTCTATACGTCTCTTGCTTCCATCACTAAGAGCTGGAAGTGGAAAATCATGACTACTTGTAAAATTGGTCGTATTTCTTCCATGAAATGAGTTTTCTTGTTATGCAACTGTGATATCTACAGCACGATTTAGTATTATGCTGATTTTAATTTCTAAACTTGTCAGACTTGTCTTCATATCACGTCGGAGCATGAATAATGCAAGAACCAGCCGGCAATGCTGTTCTATTCCTAAGAACTTGGAGCCGTGTCTTTTAAATAAGTCTCTTCTCCTAGATCCACTTAAAATTCTGACCGGGCAACGGATAAGGTATACATAGACATTTGCAATGTGCTTCTAGTATTACGTGATTCGGTGGCTGCTTTGTAACTAGCATAATGGCAAATGATTGGAGTGCCGAGAGCAAAAACCCAGTGCCCATTGTTCTTGCGAATAGTAATTTCACATCTGGGAATGAGACGCAGACAGTGATTGTGCTGGCTGTTTATTTATAAGTATATGGCTCATTGTTATCAATGACGTACCTATTGAGCCAATTCCCGTGCTTTCTATATTTTATAAGTGCCTTTGATTTTGTATGAGCCTTGGATAGAAATCGCTATTTTTCATTATGATTTATTATTCTGAAGTCCTTTTAATTTAAATTTTTCGATATAGGCATATAGGCGTTCCTTTAATACTTTAGCAATATAAATTATTCGTTTCAGTTGTTGATGTGGCCCCCGCTACGCCTTCGCATTTAATATGTTCGCTTCTCTTCTACTCCGGTTTGCCTACGCTTTAAGATCCTACGCCCACTCTTCATATAGCTGAACTCGACCATCTGAAGATTAATAAAGCCGTAATTTTTATTGAGTGTAAGCCTACGTGCGATCTGTTTATTTCGAACCAAGTCACTTCTGTAAGCATGTTCTAAAACGTGAGTGAAAAAGATCTTAAATTAAAGCGAAGTACTGTTAGAGGTTTCAATTACATTTTAAGCATAACTATTGACATAAATATAAAATAATAGATGCGGACAATAAACTGAGAGAGTATGGAGAGCGTATAACAAAATAAAGTAGAGAAAGTATCCACAGCTAGATCAACCAAACGGCACCGACACAAATTAACATCTATGGATGCGTAGAGAAATCGCTGAATTACCCATATTCATCAACTTGGTTAAAAATATTGTAAAATGAATTATTATTCGACGTACATTGAAAAAATCATTTTATTAATAATGTACAATACTGTAAGGATATGAAGTTAACTTTTGTTTATGATGATTTTGTATCTAAAAGATTATTTTTAACCTAGCATTAGTCATTCGTAGGTACCTACATTATTACCGTAGATTTGTTTACTCATTATGTTAATCATCTACCGGTATCTCGTTATCTGGAGCATAATGCGCACGAGGCGACAATAATGAGTCAGACCACACGGACAGGAAGAGGCTTCGCGGTTTCTCGGCGAATCATGACTCAAATTCTTTACAGTAGTTGGCGCCAAGAGCGAAGGATTGCAATTATACTGGAGGCCTCTGAACGGTACTTTGTTTCTTGCACTGAGAATGAACGAGGATTGTGCATTTTGTGGAGCTGTCGCACTTTTAATTCTAGGCTCAGAATTTTTGCATTTGCAAGTTATATTCACTTGATAAGGATATACTTCTTTTTCGGCATCAAAATAAATTTTGATTTAGATGAGATAGTGTTCTAATGTTTACCTATTTAGCATAAAAAAAAGATGCTTTTATTGATATTTTCAGTCGTTGTACAAATACAAGTGAGCGTAAACAGGGAAATTGAACCAAACCTATTATTGGCCATTGACGCCCGGTTAGGACATTGCGTACAATGCTGTATTGTTGATATCCAATCATTCGTGTAATGATAGCCTCTATTAGCTCCATTAATTTCGTAAAATCAAAGCATTAACAAGCGGAGAGATCACGTTTAAATAGCTTTGAACTATAGCCATTGAACGTTTACGAGTATACAGTTCAGTTAGTGGGGTAAGTACGAGTACATTAGTCAGCTTCATATGAGCTACAATAGGCGGGTGAAGATGACTTCATGTTTTGCAAACAATAAGTGACAATTATAATACATACCTATTTAATGTAAAATTCTCAGTCGGGTTAACGATGAATAGGCAGGCGGCGGGTCTGTTTAAGCTAATACAATATTGTATTTTACACATTTTCCTGTCATTGCTTTTTACCACGATTTATTAAGTTATTTTAATCAGTGCTCTTGTGTTTTGTAAGTGTTTTGATATAAAACTGTATCGTGTATTGCCTTTAACCTATGTTATGGAATAATGGAATGTGAAAATATGTTTTCGTCCTTAAAAAAGAGGATGAGTTTAAAAAGGCGTAAAATGAAGGACATAAAATGTCCAGAACAAATTGATGATGTCTACGTAAGTAAATTAACTAACGTTTATAGAACTAATAATCTCCGTCACATAATATACATCCCTTTCATAAATTGTTGTTTGAGTTTAAACCTTAAATGCTGTAAAAGTTTCGATGAATTTGTTTACAGTTGCGTGCATCCTCTGGAAACAAACAAATTCCTTCGAGCTGTTTTGATTATTAAAGTATCAGAAGAGCGTCCGTGCTCTGGTAAACACTTGCCGGATGACGAGGCCTAGAGCGTCGACGTTCTTATTCACTTACCAATTGGTACTCGTCACGTAACCCCATTTACCTACTTAAGAAGTGATCTCATATGTCATAAGTATTATGACGTTCGAAAGTGTTCGTTTTTTGCTCAGATAACAGATTAATGGGGCTTTCAAGATATGTATCGTTTATAGTGAAATGTGTTCCAGCGTGATGCGATACCTGTCGGAAAAACAACTGCGTACATGCAAGAGCCTGCTGGCCGAGAAAGCATTCAGATCTGCCACTTGGTCCTGCTTAACAAAAGAGATGGTTATTTAATATCCTAGTTTTTTGTCTCTCTTGCATAGACTCATCGATTGGGACTGTTATCTAAGAACTCCATAAATAATTCTTTCTTAATTTGTTCAGAATTATCTATACTTCCATGCAACTATATTTTTCTTTTCCTTGGTTTCAAATAGTCAACCTTATGCGCGGCTAACGGTAAGTAGTTAACTATACCAGGTTCTAATCTTTAATTTAAGGCAATGGTAACTTGGAAGTGTCTACATTTGTGTTATTATTAGAACCAAACGTTCTGGTCGCAGTTTCATTCGGTCGTCGCACTTCATAGGCCGAACATATTTCATACATGTGTGTATGCATATTTGCCATTTTGCATACTTTCCAGTGATGCTTACTTTTGAAAGTGTGTTATTTATGTTCAGCTTGGTACGACCGCATCGCATTTACTACATGAAACAAATAGTCTTGTTTGTTAGTCTCACAAAAACTCGAGAACGGCTGAACTGATTTGCCTTATTTTGATTTTGACATATTTGTAGAAGTCGAAGGAAGGTTTAAAAGGTGAGAAAATATGAAGAAATTGCAAGAAAAGTAGTAAAAGCAACTATTTTATTTTCCCATACAGACTATTCGTACCTGTCAAACTTAAGACACTAAATTAATTTCTGAACGCACTATATCAAATTGGCGGTACGAAGTTCGCCGGGTCAGCTAGTATTCGATATTTGCACGAATTTTATATTTCACGAATGTTCTTTGGCCTATTATTTTATCCAAGTCGCAGCTAAGACATTTATTCCGGGAACGAGAACCATATTAACATTTTCACTGTCAAGAGTTCTGGACTATTATTTCAAGAATAAAGTTATTAAGTATGTACATGTAATTATAACATAGTTGATAACCAAAAACTCCAAACTTCAAATATCTATAAAATACCTGAATAAATGTTATGATTATGTTTACGTTTCACGTAACGAACCTACTGCCAAAGCTAGGCCTGAGTATTGAAACTTACCTGTTTATACTGGAATTTGTCTTGTTTTTAGGAATACAAAAATGCGCGGTTTCATGTTTGTTGATCTATTAATTTTCTTTTACAATTTGCACTTAGACGTAGAGGCAATTTTTGGGCAGCTGCCTTAACTAAGCCGTACTTGATTGTAGGGCAACGTTTTTAAAATTGGTCGTTTTCTATGTTTGAGTGTTTGCGCTGTAAATAACTGGCACTGCGTTCGTTAGCGCGTAACGTTTACTTAGGGACTCGTTAATTGTGCATCGAATTTATGTGTAGTGCTGCAATGACGTTCCGTGTGCCGTCTATACACAGTTCCGTGTGATTCACCGCTTTCATTCTTCACACCCACATAATTGTCGGTTATTGGCAGGTTTACTTACTACACGCTTTACTTTGTACGCTCCGACAACTGTGCGTGATTAGCACATGTGCTCGTTTAATGCAATGAAACTTGTCTTATTTGTCGTACACTACATTGTTTTGTAAATAAAACGCAGCAGTTCAATACGATCACGTTATCTGGTTCATATATTCTGTAGCCAAGTTTCTGGGTGGTCCTTATTAATTTGATTTTAATATGGTATGAAGTTATAGTATGAATTACTACAGCTATTGTTACAAAGCTCGGAAACGTTACCTTGATATCGGTGAGTCATCTGACGCCGGTGCCCGGAGCCGGCTAGACCGAGCCTTATACTACTTATGTGCAATACGACCTTCTATAAAACACATACATACTTACTTAGATCTATAGAAGTTTATTTACTTGCGGCCCTCGTCATTGGAGAGCAAATTTATGTCTTTCCGCGGCGGGAGTCTCGTTAGCGCTTCCCATTACTGCGACATACGCGTAAAGTTTTTGCTCATGTGATTCGAGCCATATTGGGCTAGGCACAAGATTATTGCGCGTACTGTAAACATTTTTAAGGTTTTATGTTACGTTACTTATTTACCGTAACTTTTGGTGTCATCATTTTGATTTTTACTCCTGACATCTACTTCTAGCTTAATTCATAAAAATACTTTTAGTGCGTGATTTTCAACCATAAGAATATTTCAGTAGTATTTTCTATAAATCTGTTGTTATTAAAAAATCGCTTCCCACTGAATCTCGAATACTTCGTCGACTATTCCAAATAAATTATTTCATAAAAACCCATCCTGACTTACGAACACAACAAAAAACAATTAGCCAAATCTGTCGAGCCGTTCTCAAGTGAGGATCTTCCATATATGCGGCAATTGATTTATAAGATTTCTATCGTTTTGTTACGAGAAACGATGGCATTCATAATTTTTAGTCGGAAAAAAAAAATGTTTGCCCGTATTAATTTATAACAAGATTCGACGGTAGTGGCAATGAAAAAACATTGATATAATTAGTGACCGTCGACTGACCTGATCAGATTGATCGATAGGTCGACTCGTTACTTCACGTCAAATATATGATCTTACCTATAGGTTAAATATAATCCTGTCCATTGAAGTATAGTTGAATGTGCTGTTTCTATTTCAGTTACAAAGTAAACGCGAGCTGTTCTTCAAATCGGACACAGTGAGTGCCGGGGTGAGCGCGACCGGCCCGCCGATCGCGCCGCCGCCCGCGCCGCCATCTGCGCTAAAAGACGCTCTGGCCAAGCGCGCCGCGACCCTACCAGACGCACTTGAGAACAACCACCACGAGCCCAACGGCACTGCCCCAGCTCCCAAGCTCAGCAACAGCGTCTCTGTGGATACACCGAAGCTGCCTACCTCACAGCCACCGCAGAACTCTGCGCCGCCAGTGCCAACATCAGGCCCGCCCGCATCTGTCCCTCTACGAAGCACTGAAAATATTATCAAAGTGAGTTTCTTGTAATGGTATTGAGAGACGCCTGTGTATTTTTTTACTATTCTTGCTGCTCTTGCGTTGGTGCTCCTCTAGTCGCGCCTTTTATTACCACAAATGGCAGATAATCACGTGAATAATTTTGCGACAAATCTGACGTGGTTCTTGATCTGCTACCTAGTGATTTTAATGGCTGAGAGCCGCCTGGTATGGGTTCCAGCGGAACAGGACTTGCGATCGACACTGTTCCTAACACAATCACTCTGACTGTGACCAGATTTACTAGCTGTCAGGGGAGGTCCAGATGATCATTTAGGCAGCTGGTAGCTTTCGATCGTATTCACTTGAGCACTTCGCCACCGTCCATCCCCAAATGTCAACCGCCTATATTCCTCTCATGCAGGTTGATTGATGTTGCTGCGAAATATCGTGTTAAGCTATTATATTAATATTAACACGTACGCAGGTACACGTCATGTAAGAAATAACCATTTACTCGGAAAATTTACAACAATAATAACAAGGATAACTGCTACACAGATTTAACATTGAATTGAAGTTTAGTGCTTCGTTAGTTAGCTTAACTCAATGATACGATTGAAATTTTGTGAACAGGTCATGACAACATCACGGAACTGTATTATAGGTGCAGCAAAGAAATGTGAATACATAGATCCTTGCGAAATTTCTATTTATCGAATATTGAAATCTGTTTCATTGTCTGTTGTGTCTGTTTTTTGTTCTGGAGCGTCTACTAATCCGCAAAAAGGTGAACTGGATATAGTACGAAACATTTTAATTTATTCCCCTAAAGAGGACGTTGTATGTGCTCATCAGGTATTTATGTAAATGACGTTATAATTAACTAACCAAGTAGAACACAATCATGTATTTATCCTCATTCCGGTTAATAACCGTTGCACCGTACGTTGCACAAATATGTTCTAAATACTTGTTTAACGAACGACTTGTTTGATAAAGATATCAATATTAATTTACTATCTCATAATAAGACATTGTTTGAGCATGCACACAATGGCCACTTATGAATAAGGTGTTTGTGTATGTGTAAGTACATAGTTTGATGTTCAACGTCTTCTTTATTTGGTTGTTAGGAGACCGTATGTCTAGTGGTCGATTCGTGCCAAGAAGTCAAGATAATTTCACGAAGAATGAAATAAATGTGATAGGCAACCACGCTGGCTTGCAAAGACTTCGCAACGCCGTTTATTCTTTAGCGATATATTTTTTCACTTGAGAGTTGTAAACCAAGACTTACGATAGAGTGGTGTAGCTAGCCAGGTGAATATCAGAAAATGTCCTGCCATCATAGATTTCATCACGATATTACCTTGTATCAAGTTTAGTTCAGTAGCTATTGTAGAAAAGTAAATAAATATAAACGATTGGAGCTAAATTTCATTTACGGAGTCTTATTTAAGCTGTTAGCTTCATTAGTATTAAATGTATTCCTAAAATGTTTCAGAAACCCGAACACCCGCCTGTTGCGCCAAAACCAGACTTACCTAAGATAGAGAAGCCAAAAACCAAAGAATTAGATGGATATGTCGGATTCGCGAATTTACCAAACCAAGTGTACAGGAAGGCAGTCAAAAAAGGATTCGAGTTCACATTAATGGTCGTAGGTAAGTTAATGACGTATCCATCTTCAAAGTTATTGTATCTGAATTTAGCTATAAATACACAGGGAAAATAAATATATATATATATATTGATAATCTTCAGTGTTAAAAAGAAATGAAATCGATTTGGATTTAACAAACTTTACGCGAAGACATTTTCGCCAACAAATATTTTCTATCACGGAATCGTGAAATCCATTGAAATACCTGATGGTTTTTTTAAGAATCATGCTACCTTTCGTGGCAGCTATCGTGCAGCGTGCTACACAGAAATCCATTTGTCGGACATAACAAAGCACTCATTGACGCACGTACCACTCGAATAGTAGGCCGACGCGTCAGAGGAAATTAGGATAATTGGGATTAACGGGCGCATTTTTTGCGCAGGATCACGTGTACAATAACGTTCCACCTCTGCGTGTAATGAAAATGTTTTAAGAGTATCTATGATAACTTTTGTCATCTACTCGTTAACAACAAGAAAAATGACCCAACACTATCAGTTTATGGTTCACATACATCCGTTCACTTGAAACTGTTCCCTAAACGATATAATCTGTAAGCTTTCATGTCTAGAGTTATAATAGGTTTATTCTAGGTCAGCAAGCTAAATCTCTATTATTTATTGGGATAGTAGTAGCTACTATCAATACAATATACAATATATACAATATTAAATACGAAGGAACCAATAAGCTTATTTGTTCCTTCGTATTTAATATACATGTATCACATCATTGTTAATAATTTAATAAGGTCAATAGAGTGACTAAAATTATAAATCTTAGGCCGCTTAAAAATAACACTTTTTTATCTGAGAGGCTAACGTTTGATCAGTATCTCAACAGATGGTAAGTGATTATATAAGTAATCGAGGATGGTAACGCTTTGTCTAGAATGACGGGCTTACAAAGATAGCCGCGGAAACATTGATGATTTTGGCGACAGATTAAAATACTCGAGGGTGATGAACTACGATTGTAATTTAGTACAAGGTAGCTAAGGAGAAAAAAAAGGTAAACAAAGTATGGATTCCATACTTTCATCAGACGCTCAAACCCATCAGGGAGGCGAAATTACTATTACAGTACCTTTGAGAAATTTTATGTATTTCTTTTTTGCCATGGATTAAATTCATAATTCAGCTGTAAAGTACCTCGTACCAATTTTGTATGTTCTACGTTACGTATCCATTCATACGTAGGTAGCCCTTTGGACACTCGTAGTAAATGACGTGTCATTGAGTGGCACGAGTCACTCGATTTGCTAAAGCGACGCGTTAGGATTCAACATCAAATTCCAAAGTGTATTGACTCACAAATATCCGATATTCCGATAAATCAATAACAATTTTGTTTACAAACTTTCATAGCGGACTACTCAGTCTCGACGTATTTGGTTCCCTCTGGTAATTTTAAGACAACTAAAAAAAATTTTATATAAAATAAAAAAATTAAAACAAATATGAAATCTTAATATTATCGTCATGTATTATACAGTAGTAATATTACAACAAATTTTTCGTTGATTCAACGAACTATTTCCAAGAATAAAATGCATTTAAAGCATTCGGACCCATTTATTTTTCTTGTTAATTAGGATATCTACATGATAACAGTTTTATCACGCAAAACAAATTGTTCGCACTGATATTATGTTTTTTTCTACTGCAAAACACAAACAAATGCGTTACGTGAAGAGTTACGTTACTGGTTTTACAGTAAGAAGTTAGCCATTAGAATTTTCACATGGCAAACTTACTATATTGCCCATGATTTTTGGTCTTATAAGGCCATAATCAACTACAGTCATGATCATTAAATTTCAAGGGTGAAGCAAAACCACTGTATCTTAAAATATCTCAAAGTTTCATCTAATAACTCAAATTTTTCCACATTGCACCTAAGTTGCAAAATGTCTGGATCTAATAAAGCTATATTTATAAAAAATGTTTAATGACATTTATATATAGCGGAATTAACGCTTATTTTTATATTTTCTAGGTGAATCCGGCCTGGGCAAGTCAACGTTAATAAACTCGTTGTTCCTAACGGAAGTGTACGACAAAGACAAGCATCCGGGGCCTTCGCTGCGAGTCAAGAAGACGGTCGGTGTGGAGACCAGCCTGGTTCTCTTGAAGGAGAACGGTGTTAATCTCACCTTGACTATTGTCGACACGCCCGGCTTCGGAGATGCCGTCGATAATAGCAATTGGTAAATAGCATTGCAGTTTTCTTAGTTTATTTACTTGCAAAACACTACTGATTATGACTGTACTTATAATAACCGTTCCTGCACTAGCAATTTGCGTTTACAATCATTTAAAACATCTAAGTTCCATCAGCTATATAGATACGGTATTTTGTAATAGAATTAGAAATTATATCCGGTTCTGTTTGCGGTAAAGCGGAATTCTCATGTAGATGTGCTCGCGCAGATTCTTGTAAACCTAAAAGTATTTTAAACTAAGTGAAATTAACAAAGAGATATTCTATAAACAAAATGTACAATTTAAAGACACTAGATGATCTCTTTAGTACTTGTACGCACGTACCTATGTAGCTCGTCTAAAACTTCTTGTAAAATTTTTAGTTGGCAGCCAATCATCGACTTCGTTGAGTCGAAGTACGAAGAGTTCCTGAACGCCGAATCCCGGGTGACGCGTAAAGCCGCACCTCCAGACACGCGCGTACATTGCTGTCTCTACTTTATCGCGCCTAGCGGCCACGGATTGAAACCCCTCGATGTAGAGTTCATGCAACGGCTAAGCGATAAGGTCAACATTATCCCGGTCATCGCCAAGGCTGATACTATGACACCGGAAGAATGCAACGACTTCAAAGAACAGGTAAGTTTAATGATGTTTAATGCTGGATTTTACCCGACTTCCAAGGAAGGGTTGTGTTTTTCGCGCGCGTCTTTTTTTTTTTATCTTTTATATATTTGTAAATTTCTTTATTACCTCGGTATCTTCCAAACGGCTCATTTCGACAGTTAAGGTATCATTATATTCGTCTTAAAAACCCAAGTGTCCTTAGGTGTTTGAAATAACAAAGTAGCGGATTTTTGGCGCGAAGTGGTAATTATTTTAAATTAAATAAAAAAATAAAATTAATTAAATAAATTTTATAATAAAAAAATACTAACCAAACGTATCGAGTAGGGTATCAAAAAGAAGGAAATTAAAAGGGAATTACATCCAATTGCATAAAAAGTAGGTTCACAGTTTTCGCAGTCAGTTTTTTTATATTTAGGAAATTGACTTGTTCATTTGTTACTTCTACTTCATCGCGCCTAATAGTCACGGACTGAAGCATTCGATAGAGTTCATGTAACGGCTAGGCGATAAGTTCAACATAATCCCGATAATAGCCAAGGCTGCTACAATGACATCGAATGATTTCAAAGACTTCAAAGAACAGGTATCTTTTGTGACTCTTTAATGTCCATTTTGATGTGAAAAATACTTTTCAAAACAGTTATCGAATTTCGAACCGACTTCTCCATCAATTTCTTGCGCTGAACCCTAAAACCGTCATAGAAAGTCCTTTTCTTGCTACCATAAAAAGAACTGCCCACTAGTCCAGACGACTGACTTCACTATAACAAATTCCAGATAATGAAAGAAATAGCCCAGCACAAGATCAAGATCTACGACTTCCCCGAAAGCACGGGTGAAGAGGGCGAAGGTGCAGACGCGACGCGGGCGCTTCGAGCCAGGGTACCTTTTGCAGTGGTTGGAGCCAACACAGTTATAGAGCAGGAGGGAAGGCGCATACGTGGACGGAAGTACCCTTGGGGAATCGCTGAAGGTAATAATTGGATATCGTCTAACTAAACTGTGCAAGAGCTACGTTTCAAGATCAAGATTTACTACGAAACCGCGCGGCACAGTTTCTTATCCTACTAATATTATAAATCCGAAAGTTTGTGTGTAAGTATGTTTGTTCCCTCTTCACGCTTTAACGGCTGAAAGAATTTGGATGAAATTTGAAATGTACATAGATTATACCTAGGATTAACACATGGCTACTTTTTAACTTGATAATAACGGGCGAAGCCGCGGGAAACGGCTAGTCAATAATAAATAACTACGCGTGAAGATAACTTTGGAAAAGTGGCTTCAATCGACACCTGTGGATGTACTTCAAGTAATTTTTAAAGTAACTTCTGTTGGAGAAAAATGCACAGATAAAATACAGGGAAGTATTTTTCCCATTTGCTGTCTTTTTTAATGTCAATCTTAAAATTATTATAAGTAATAAAAATCAGAATTGATCGTCGTCGTTGCACGTATCCAGTGACGTTAGGACTGTCAATAGTCAACAACGAACAATTTACGAGTTGTAGAGACAAAACACCTACTTAATTAGTATGTGAGGGTAACCATAATAATATTGGGACAGCGTTGAGGCCGTGCCACTCGGGACTTAGTTACAAAAACTTCAGGGAGGCAAATCACATATATTCGTTTTTTCCCCAAGGCATTGTTCCATTACCAATAATAATTTAACGTACCGATTGGAGCATGCACCATCCCTAGGGAAATATAACAGAGTAGGTGTCATACCTAGAATAACAGTAAATACAGGGGTGAACTGCGTTAAACCGAAAATTAATGTCATACCTAGAATAACAGTAAATAATAACAGTAGCTAATGTGGAGGTTTACGAAACGGCAAGCGTGAGCGTATGATCCGATCAGTGTTATTGTGGTAAAATAACTCGGTTACCCGATTAGATACGGTTTTTTTTCACCTGGTTAGCTATAGCCTGTTGAATAAATACCGTACCACAATCGATTACATCAGGACCATCTCCGAACCATCTTACAAAGTATTATATAACAATGTTGTGTAACCTTATCAGTAAAAATAATTACTTGACAATGATCAACCTTGTATATTCAGTCGAATATAAGTTTAATTATCATATTCCAGTGGAAAATCTGGAGCACTGCGACTTCCTAGCCCTCCGCAACATGGTGATACGGACGCACCTTCAAGACCTGAAGGATGTGACAAGCTCTGTTCACTATGAGAACTACCGCTGCCGCAAACTCGCCGGTCTTTCCGACGACGGAAAACCGCACAGGATCAATTCTAACAAGTAAGATTTGTTTTGATCACCTTATTGTTGTGTGAAAATGTTCGCGATTCTTTTTAAATGTTCTCAAAATGGCTACGTCACGTTTTGATGATTCGTCAACTTTTCCGAGCATGTTTAATGTATTGTAGGAGCAAGGATTTTGAGTATGCAGAACTCTTGCTGCTGAAAAACGGGTTTTTGCATATCTGACGATATATATATCAAGCTACAATCTTCCAATATAATATAAAAACATACAAAAAAACGTGTCACGGTGTTTGTGGTCGAACTCCTCCGTAACGTCTCAATCGATTTTAATGTTTTTTTTTGTATATTAGTTAGGTATGAGACTACGTTATAAAGTATTTTTCACCCTCCTACCCAGACCCCCCATTTCTAAATAGTTATTTTAGTATTTTTCTATGAAAAATTTCCAAAAAGTATTTAGTTTGATATTAAAGTACTAGGCGACCATAAACGTGAAAGAGGTAAAACACTTTCTAAACGTGGCATTGCAACGCATGCCGGGTACAGTTAATAAATATATTATCCTACGCACAAGCGGCGAAAGCTAACTGCAGCGTACAATCTTGCAACCTTTTATTTTTGTAATTTTAAATATATTCAAAAAATTTGGTCTTGCATGCCATTTCGAGAACATTTAATAAAGCCTTATCACGTTTTTATCCGACGGAAATTATGACATTGGAAACAGAGGATCGGTTTGTGGTCAGTGCAAGATAATATGAAAGCGGTTTTTTTTTATTTCACATAGAAAGTGTTCTAAAATGCTAGCTAAGACATATATTTTATAAGGTTTGACTAAGGAAACGTTTGACTACAATCTCACATGATGGAAAGCGATGATACGGTCAAAATTTAAACATGCTTGCTTAGTAAACACGTATTTGCTCTCTTCTTAAACATTCAATCCCATATTAAACTTTTCGGAAACCAGTAGCGAGCTGGGTGTTCTTAAATTGTAATCTAAATAAGAAATATCCATGCTCTCACGAGCCCTAGCTTTGGGGACAGGGTTCCTTGAGGTACTGCAAAATTTAGTTTCAAGCCGCTAAAGTTACAATTTTGCTATTTATATGTTTACTGAACAAGCTTACTGAAAATAAAGAACGATCGTTATTAAAAAAAAAAATTAAGATCCTAGTTTCACAATGTAATCGATAATCAATGTACAGTACTGGGCTTTCTACTAAGCGCTACTTAGTTCGTAAATCTGTCGAAACCGGTTGTTAGCAATAAAATGGTTATAGTCGTTAAGTCGTTAAGCAAAACTGCTCGTTAGCTTATACCTTAATTCTTTGCCCCAAGCAAGCAATATTTTTAAGTCCATTTCTTGCAAAACATGTAGTACTTCCCGATGTCTTGAACATATTTTGAAATTCTATGTGAAACTGTTCTGACCAAATCATTCGATTATTCTTTGTTTTTATGTTAGTTACCGTAAGTACAGATGCACGCGTGTTGTGATGGCCACGAAACTTCTCGCTTTCTTTCCAATGTTTTTCCACACTATTTTAATTGAATAATCATAATTAATTTTTAATAACTTTTTCATTAATTATGAGTAGTCTAAAGCCTGAACTAACAAGGAGCTGTGTACATTTTTATCCGCTCGATGTTTACTAGCATAACATTCTTCTCGATCATTTTAACGTAAGAGATGTGTGAATCGCTAAATATTCGATGAGTGTATTCCAAAGGAGCGAATGAAATGAACACAAAGACACAGGCATGGTAAGAATTAACCATAACAACCTGAGCAGACTGGGTTGGAACTAATTAATATATAACTAATGACTAGCTACTCTCGTCACCGCTTCTAAGGTGACCAGACTCGTTTTAGTTCAATCCAAGTGAATAAACATTTTGTCTCTAACTATCGTCTCTTCCTTAAGATTATATTTGTACATTCATTGCTGCATGTCTGGTCACCTTCAATAAACTCTATCTGTCGCATCTGTGCGCTGCAGACTGTTCGTTTGTTTTTGTTTTTACATGTTAGTTGCATACGACATTCTTCGATTATTGAATGTTCTGTGCTTGGGCATGCAGAAATGAAGTCGTTATTAACATTGCCATTATTTTGTGGACCACTTTGAAAATGATCAAATTTTGTTTTGACGAATAATTTTATCAATTTTGAAGTGTCCTAGCGGATATCATTAATCATAATAACTTGCAGTTCACTCGCTTTTACAGCGGCATTAGTAACAGTTAAACTTCCATTAACTATCGACGCGACGACACTGTTTATTTATGAGTGCGCATATTTGCTGCTCTTTATGAGTGCGCTCGCAGAATAACAATCCATTGTTTGTTTTGATTTATTGATGCACTTAATAGATGCTAAAACGATTCTTAACTGAACTGATTTATGTCGAACAACACTCGAACTTGAAACAACCTCTAATATTTATTAGAGGTTGTTTCAAGTGTTGTTCGTTTACTGCATTTGCAGTAAATTAACTACATGTCTATAAAATTTATTATTCTTAACTGTTTTAGGTTTAAACAGAATGATAGCTTTGCACTAAGTTTAATAATTGTGATAATTGTTCGACACGATGAATGTCACTAAAAAGTACCATAGTCTTAAATGAAGATTTCGGATAGATTTTCATTTAATTTCCTTCCAATTCCCTTGTTAATAAGGACTAATTTAGTCAAACAAGGTAGTTAAACATCGAATTACGTACGTAGGTAATCTCAACGTCAATTTTATTGAATTTTATACTCAAATGTTACTATTGCCGCTGCGTTGTGTTCGCGAGCGCCGTGACGCTAACTGGTTGTGTTGGTGTTCAGTTTGTGCCCGCAAGGACTGATGAACAGTTTCATGACCGTGTGGTAAGTCCCGTCGGGATTCACGTATTTCTACACCCGTACCTCTCACATAACTCCCCCATTAGCTTTGAAAGTCACTTTACATTGTACCGCTGTATTTTGGTGTAAAGAAAATGAGTAAAAAGTTCACTGGGTCGTATTGGTCCTCATTTTACGGCTGTTAAAGCTTTTTAGACAGGGAATTGTTGCAAGCCAGTGCATGTGTGACGCAATTTCCCTGCAGGAAGGACTGGCATATAGATGCTTGTAACTGACATTTCGCCTTTTGCTACGTTTACACCCCTGTGCTACATAGTATGCTGTAAATAAATTCTTAATATAAGATTTAAAAATGCCTCAGATCTTTAAAATATGCCACAGTCTATCATAATACTGCAATTCTTTATATTTAAAAATTTTGTCAACGATAACTGCGATATGACTTTCACTCAGTATAATCTATCACCATACCATTTTTAATGTTTCACCATAACACATTTTAAATAACCTGTAAATAAAGTTGCTTTTGCTGGGCTTCCGGTGCCTTGTCTAATAATATATTAAATACTAAAGTATTGCTTATGTGTTTATTAGTAGATGATAATTTTTGTTTTTGTTAATATATCTTTGAATGGCTATATAGATCATCAATTTCGTCATACCTACTTAATTCATTTCGTACAACTCCAATAGAATGCATGTTTACATTTAAAATAATAGAATTTATTTTTAATAATATATTTATGAGCTCTATTTAAATGTAATAATAACTTTAAACTGCATGTAATGGGCTTTAGGAGAGTAATAGTGTAAAATTGGAAACATCCTTATTTGTTAGTTTACTCGTAAATAGTTCTTGACAATTTTGTAATGAAGCAATTGTTCGCAGGAATCCTTTGGCCCAAATGGAGGAAGAGAAACGAGAACACGACCTTAAGATGAAGAAGATGGAAAGTGAAATGGAACAGGTAAATATATTAAAGCAGGTAGTTGATTTGCCGAGATATTATTAGGTCGCGTTATTTTAAGATTAAGGACCAAGAAGTCAATGGTAGTTGGAATATTGAGATACGGTCTGAGACCTATTACATGTCCATAAGTAATCGGTTACTTCAACCGATGATCCTGAAACCATCCCTAAAGCCAAGAGCTGTAAAACACATATAATACACTATGGCTTCTATTAACAAGTCACTACGTTCTGCAGGATTTGTAAGTTACGGACACGGCAATTCTTAACCTATTACTACACCATAAGTTTTGTAGGTATATAATTTGTTCAAATAAAGAAACGCATTCGTTCGTGCAGGTGTTCGAGATGAAGGTCCGCGAGAAGCGCGCCAAGCTGAAGGAGTCGGAGGCGGAGCTGGCGCGGCGGCACGAGGCCACGCGGCGCGCGCTCGAGGTGCAGGCGCGCGAGCTCGAGGAGCGCCAGCGCGCGCTGCAAGCCGAGCGCGCCGCCTGGGAGCGCGAGACCGGCCTGTCGCTCGACGACCTGCGCCGCCGCTCGCTCGAGGCCAACAGCAAGGAGTGAGTACACGCGAGCGTCTAATGTAACACGCGCGCTGTTTACATCCGATTGTTTACATGTGCGCCTACGTCCACGCTACTGATGTATACCCGCTGGCAGCAAGTACATGTACAACTGTTGGTTAATAGTGCATTAAGTGATTAATTACACAATTATTGTGATAAATTTTAGAAAGGAAAAATTATCGCTTGAGGCGGGATCATTTTTCCTTTCTAAATTTATTACTATAGTTCTGCCTAGCATGGCTAATGCTATATAAATAAAATCAATCACACGATTATTGTTGGCATCATTTTAAAAGTAATAATTATAAAGGCTAATCGGCTGATAAAGAGGGTCAACTGTAAAGAATTGGAATAAACGCATTTTCATTGATCGTTTTGCGCGAAGTTTGTGTATATCTTCATGAATAATGACTTAAATATTGGAGCCATCCATCGGTTCGATACTCATAACATTCTAAAACCGTATTCAAGTGTTTTTTATTTATACATCTCCCTCTCATTTCCAGGACCGTCGACGGGAAGGACAAAAAGGACAAGAAAAAGAAAGGTTTGTTCTAATTTGACGGACACTCGCCGGCCTCGCACCCACCGTTGTAGCGCGTGACTAACTATACCTATATATAGCGGCGTCACCGCGACAGATCACCGATCGATGAAACGCGAACGGCTCAACAGCCGATTCACTAAACGAGTACAAAATAGGGTTCGATTCCTATACACTTCGGTAGTTGCATTCAGTTTCACTCAAAGTAGAAGTATGGACTACTTGGCGAAAGAGTCGATATGAATTTCAAACAGCTTCGGTCGATGATTTGCATTTTAAACGACAGTTCTTATTCTTACCGTAGTTTCTTAACGGTACTCTACCGATGTGATCTAACGAATAACAATGATCTTTATTAATTACCTGTTGACTATTGTAACGTTTGCTAACGATTGTTCACACTTTTACTCAGTAATTTTGAATAACAGAGATTAGCTTTGACAGAATATAGTAGTTCTGTACAATTGTACATAATTATGAGGTAAGAAAAGTAGCTTACAAACTGGAGATTAACCATTTACTGATTGCTCTATAAAGAGATTTCTAGGATATATTCTATCCATTTCTTGACCTATTTTGGGTGCTATTCCGGAACTAAATTGCGATCATAATTGTAGTCTTGTTAGAAAGACAAGGCTATAATTGATATCGCAATTGAGATACGAGGTTACACCCTGGGATTGAAGTGCCATTGTCTTAGTATTGATGTGTGTCGTAACATACAATCGATGTCGAGTGAAGATTATAATAACACGGAAACAAGTAAAAGTATGCATTCCCCGATTATATCTTAACCACTCGATATCGACTGTGATTTTATAAATTAGCTTTTGTCTTATGTAAGGCAAGTCACTGTGTGTTCAAAATTATGTGTTTGTGTCACTTACTGATTGTGTCCCACATTTATAACGTTTTTGCAAAATCTAAACCTCTACGGTGGTAGTATATGTTTTCTGTAAATATATCTGTGCCCCTTTGAATGGCCTATACATTCTAACGCATCAGTTTCGATGCTTTTTGAGCATAATATTCTCAAGGACTGAACAAAGGCATGTTTTTGAAATATCGGAATTGTCTATTAGGCCTATACAACATTTAAGCCATTGTAAAATTTCACCTATTAATAGGGGATTGTATATTCTATTTATGTTTAGCTCCTAAGCTTTCTCTACCTTTCTTTTTTTTAACTGAATCAAATGAGTATTCGTTATTTGTTTATGATTTTCTGTAATTTACAGATTGGTCTTTTAAGAATGTTACAACCGGGATAGTTATATAAGGACGTTCGTCCGTTAACAACGCACCTACATCTAATGATAAATAGTAGTTTTAAATTAATACATAAAGGAACAACGATTATATAAAGACTACATGGAACACTGTAACCGTTCAAAATTCATCCAGTCTCACTATAATTTTATCTATTTATATATAAGATCTTTCCATGACAAAGCATTTATATTTTATAAGTGAGGCCTAATTTTTTAAACCACTTTTGTTTGCAACCTTTTTTTACTTTTATATTGTATTTATTTTAATTATAAAATTCTACCTTTTTTGGCTAATGAGGCCGTTCAGTAATAAATAGCACAAACAGTTAAACAGCTTATATTTAGACGTTTACGTCCGTAAAGTTGCCAAATAGCTTATAATAATGATGATCTGCTTAGTCGGGGTTAATGTCTACTCGACTGTAATTAGGGATGTTCTGAGCAGATATCTAAACATTAGTTATCTAGCTAGTGATAGCGAAAGTTACTTGTACCGCTCAAATCTGAATTAATATTATACTGATATATAAAATCTTTACTGATAAATATAGCATTGTCGAATCAATAAATTGTAGAAAATGTATCAACATCAAGACGTTTTATTTTCTGTTATATTTATAAGTATAGAGTGAGAGAGATTACTGTAGCGATCCAAAATGAAATTTGCATTAGAAACAACACGATTCTAAATTTTAGCGTAGTAAATATAAGATATATTTTATAAATTTATATCATTAAATAAAAATTTGGCTTGATTCGGAACGTTCGACCTAGTGGAGGTACGGAGCGGCACGACGTTTGTTATTATATACTTCGGTATATCGCTTAGTGATATTAAACTATGCTCATAGTTCAGTTGTGAAATAGATAGCTCTAGCTAGTTGATAGAGTTTTCTTATATAAGGGAATGAAGTATGGGATCTCTCAACTTGCAAAGAACGGGTTAGAATAAATAAATCATCAAAGTGTGTTAAAATATGTAAATCTAGCCACATAATTTAACACACTTTAGTGTGTTATATTATGTAATTTTTTTTAATCTGTTGAAATATCAAGGTGACATTTATTTATAATATTCCTAGTTATATTTACTTGACTATTCATATTAATTTGTGTAAATATTTAGTTATTACGATTGTATTCACAAAATATGCAGGGTGTTCTAAATGCTAACGTCAGAAAAGAGTTTTGTTCCTGGCGACATTTGAATTTGAAACTTAACACGATACGGGAGGTTATCGTGGAAACTTGTGGTGGTCTATTCTTTAAAGTAACTTAGAAAACAAACTCTTTGAAAATCAAATCTTGATAAATTACAATTGTAATGGCTTTACTTTTACCAATTTGTTAACCATTGAATAAGTAATTGGAGAATATCAACAATTTAAATAAATAGTTAAAACAATCATGGTATAAACGATCATGATGCTGATATTTCGAATATTATTATCCTTAATTTTTGACGTTTATCCACCCTGCACTAATAAAGTTATAGATAACGTCAGGTGAATTATCATTATGCATAATTTGTTGTTTATCCAGTACGCCATGGAAATATGTATTATTCCATAAACTACAGTATTGACTTCCGCATTATAATAAGGTATTTAGGTGATAAGATTATGCTTAGTTTACCTACGTATTTTATGTAGGGCCGCGGGGCCCACTTACCATATAGATCTTTTGCTTAGTCATTTGTTTGGACATGTGATGTATGTTGGGAGACGAATGAAGTTGAGGCGATGTAATATATTGTACCTTTGAATATAAATAAATACGTAATATATAGGAATAACTTGTTTTATTTGAGGAAGGGCAGTCCGATAGATCTCGCTTGATATATGTATAGGCATACCATATCACAAATATCAAAATGTGTTAGTAGATATAGATGAGCAAAAAAACAACATTTTTAATTTGGTTTTTTTATTAGGTGATGCATAAGATCACATGCACAGTGTTATTACATTCGCTGACCACATTAAAATACAATCCATAAATTCACGAACAACCTCAAAATATACTGTATGTAAACAACATTACTACATCTAGATAATATTAAATATCTTTGGCAGCACTATGGAAAATATACTTCTACCTATTTTAATGAAAATGCAACTTTAAATATAATATGATAACAATCACAACATTTCTCGACGATACAAACTTTACACAAAGTAACATTATATCCATTTTAAAATATTATTTGACAATACAATACTAAAACATCAGAATAAATTCTATTAAAATTATTTATTTACAATACCTATTACATATCGGGGTTTTACTCCTTCAGGGTTTTGATCATTATAATTACATTTAGAGAACCATAAAATAATGTAATTAATGTGTAATCATCATACGAAATGTTACTTTGCACCTCGCGTTAGGATTTCTTATTAGGCTACGTGTTTGTTTTATTACCTATGTTATTTGGTTCATTTAGAACCGTCTTATTTCATTCGACGCTTCCAGTCGGTGTGACCATGTACAGATGCAAGTTACACACATCAAGTAGTCGGGCTAAATTCTGAAGAAGTCACTGGATTTCTAGACCCAAGATTTAAGATTATGTTCTTTTAATGTCTACAATGGATTAAGATCATCCATGATATTAATAGTTCACGTTAATTCATCAGTTTTCGATTAGGCCATAATTGCTATACTTGGCTTAGGTACCGAATTTTTAGAATAAACTATAATCATCATTAAATTTAAAGGGCATAGGCATAGTAGATAGTAATTAGTTTGATATGTTTTTTAAATACAGGTTACCTAAGTTCTTGTATGAATTGCATCTGTACAGCTCGCTTTTCTTTTCAATCTAAATCTGATTAGATAATGAGGTAAAGAAGGAGTTGAAACTTAGAATAGTCATCTTAGGTAATGTAGCATTTCAAAATGTAACGAGAACTCTCAAGGCAAGTTTATTAACGTCTCACTTGAGGCTAAAAGGTAAAATTTGGATAATGTATTATAATTAAATAGTTTTTAATTCTAGCTACTAAACACAGCACTATATGCGAATCGCAAAAACCATAAGATGGAATTAAAACATAAATTCATTGTTCAAAAGATCTGGCAACATAATTAATATCGATATCAGGTTTCCACTAAACGTGAAATATACTAGTATTATAGGTATTCAATATTATAATACCTACTATACTATATATAACACATGCATTGGTTTAAAAACATGATAAAGTCAAAATACGAATGATTATTTGGAACTCTTCTTACGAATAAAATCTTTCACAAGCTATAAAGTATATATACATGTATGATATTAAATAATATACGATGTTTATTTTAAATTTCTTTGCATACGGTTGTTGTAATTAGCAGCTGTGTCGCTTTAAATAATAACAACGGTGATATTTTCCACAGAAGCCGATTTCTTTATTAAGGGCGTAGGTATATATTTTCTGAAGATTAAATAGATCCATATCATATCCTTACAATCATCTCTTTGCACTATACCATTCCTCTATTTCTATTCTATGCGTTTCTATATCTAGCTATAATATTAATGTAACTATTATTGGTGTTCTTTTGTGTCAATCTAAAGTTAATAATTACTCTAAAAACGTTGAAAACAAAGGACATGTTAAACTCTCAATAAGTTGTAATATCACAAATCACTGTATCTCTAAAAACTACATATACACTAACCAATATTACCAATTATTTGTTTGAAGTTTATTGTGACATTTGATAAAGCACTCCTTAAACACGTTATAGATTGCATCTACTTTATTTAAGACAATATTTTTTATTATTGTTTCATATGCCTCCGGCTACGTAAACGATCTATTGCACACTGATCGTATCAGAGGCGACTAACGGAATTCCCATGAAATCTCTGCTGCATGAATGCTTTACCTGGTTCAATTAGGCAATTATTAATATAACTACGCGGTAGGCACAACGGCTCAGCTATTGATATATATATAATCTAAGTATTTGCTTCATGTTAGTGTAGATTTTCATTATTATACTGAAAAATAATTTATCTTCGTGTTCAGTGTAGTCTTGTAGTTTTTTTTATTAATTTAACTATTATACAGTATGTGAGCTATAGATATAGGTTGCATCGTTAATATTAGCAAATTGCAGTTGTTTTTAACAATCGAGATTATCTAATCTCCAGAACATTGTTTTGTAATTGTAGAACTATGTAATACTTATTTTTAACTTATCTTAATTAGCTGAATACATATAATATGATATCTACTATTGCACCATTACGATATAAATAATATGCCAATTTGTTTGGTTCCATTATATATTAATACCTATGAACGAATGTTATATTCTTGAATACTATTTGGAGTTTCGTATTGTACTTTATTTATTTTATAAGGCTCAATTCATTGATAACATTTATTTAGTTTGGCGTTGAATTATATTAGTTATGAGCGGGAAACGCAATGAAAAGTCTTGACATAAAATTTTGTAGATATGATTGTGAAAAACCGTTGAATATTTTTCAGGAAGTGAGTACGAGTCTAGTTTATAAAGAGTCCATAACTACATTAGCTAGTAATCGTACGCGTAGTATTAAGTAAAAAAACTCGATAAGTGAAACGTCTTATACGACTTATTTGATATCAATAGCAGTCAAAGCAGATTTATTCTAATCATTGAATCTTATTTTAACTGGCCACAAGTTCGATTCACAACTCTTCATTATAAAGCTTTATGAAGCTCTTTACATTAATAATAATTATTAAATATATCTTAGCTATTCTAACTAAATCTTAATACAATTGAAACCATCTTACATAAGATAATCCGAGGAAGTACATTATTAGAATTAACTATGAAGGCGATAAGATTATAGAGTAGATAAATAGTAACAATTTTATTATAACTACTTAGAACGAAAGCCAACAACGTTTATCGAAGAGTAAATGCTAAGGTATGTTAGACAAGCGAAGTGTTATATAGACCGATGTTAGATCGAGCGCAGACTGCAGACCACAGGCATCGTAACACTGCGAAGGTAGCGTGTGCCGGAAGCGGAAGTGTCACATACAACATCCTTAACGGTTTAATTGACTAAGTGCTTCTAAGAAGTAACATTCATGGTATATAAGTACGGAAACATGAATTTGTACATGACAATGGTAACTTAACAGGTAATAGCAAAAGTTATTCTAGCCTATGTTTATACATTACCATTATACATTAACTCTATGAAACAGCAAAACATCTAGCAAATACTTAGTGCCATTTAAAAATACCGTTTCATTGGGTCGGCGAAAACATACTCAATATTATGTAACGTTTGTATGTATAGCCTTTTATAACGGTTCTCATTTATCTATTTTGGTTTTTCTTTATATAAAAATAAATTCTTCGATATTAAACTCATTTGTATATTAGGCACATTAAATGAATGTATCCTTATCACTAACAACGACTTGGTCGTGTGTGGCAGTCGATAACCTATAGTATGATATGTTCTACGTATGTTATTGCCGCGCGAATAGTAACATTATCAGTGATACGCAGACATGCCGGGCGATGATTGAGTACATTCAGCCAGCAGCCACCCACAGCCCACAGACATTCATGCATGTGTAGGTATAGGTGTAACCAAGAGTTTAAACATAGACTAAATCGATAATGGACCTTATGTTGCTCACCATCTATTTCATTACCTTTCTCAAGCATTGGCGAAATCTTTACTGACGGTCATATTTAATCGCAGGAGCCACCGAGGAACAAATTTATTACTCTCGTTTTGAGAGACGCGCTCATTGACTGTCGACTTAAAGCTCCTTCGCGTCAGTTAGTTGATATATTTCTGGTTACACCTATGATACACAAAAAGCCCGCCCAGTCCGAGAGGTCGCGTCCGGTCCTGGTCTATATAACACTGCGCTGCGGGCGACTGGGAGTTGCAATTGCATCCACCAAGGTCAATTTCCCTCATCTTAACTTTAAACATCTCCCCGTCGGAAAGATGACGTACGACATCCATATTCATGTTAACACACATGCAACACACATCTAAGATTTTTTTCCTTTTCACAATCATGCAATGCACTCGTCGCGCGATATTTGTTAGTGTATGAGTTACTCTAATGTATGTACAGAAATGTTTGAATAGAAAGGACTAGTAGCGGTAACATCGAATGCGAGAGACTGTGTAGTTCTGCGGTAATGTAGACGTAGCATGTTGGATTACAAACGCCATCGATGCCAAAATAAAGTGGTAAGCGAAACGTGCAGTAAAATAAAGTGCAACAGGACCACGGAAAGTGCGATAGGGTGCGCAGTATAAATAAATGCTTAGGTGTAAACTATAGAACAGGACCGATAGAAACATTAGGTGGTAGACAAGAACAGGGTTATAAAGGTACTTACAACTATAAGAAGGCTTAAGAAAGGGAAACTTAAAAAAATAGGCTCTTTTGTGTTGTTTACGTTAAATATGTAACAATGTGTAACATTATGAAAGTGTAACAAGTATTTTATTATTGTACGATTTTCACTCTTAATATATTGATCACAAATTCTATTCGAGGCAATATTCGTAACGATTGAACAACTGTTTTGTATGAGTCTACGCTATAAATAATATAGATCACTATGAGCAAGAAGTGGCTTTGTGGTGTTCGTATAAGGCGTAATAGTAACGAGTGTCTTATTACACTATAGTAAAATTTCTATCCACAGCCAATGCGTCGCGCGCGTTCTTCGCCGCCGATTGCACCTAGTTAAAAATATGTAAGAGCTAAATACGCTTTGTGTGTCGCAAGTGCTCTGTCGAAACTTACTTTGTATATCGTACTGTCCACCTTAAATGTACCTAGCTATACTAGCTGCAATCCGATGAATAATCGTAGATTTCGTCATACGCCTTATTAAGGGATTGGCAGCGTCGGTCATCGGTTTGAAGTATCACATGTATGAACGGCTACTTGTTTGCAAATCGGCAGAGTAGCCGCAGATGCGTGTGATCCTTTGGACAAGTCCCGAACCGAGTGCACGTAAAGCCGGCGAGGAAATTCGCTGTCGTCAATCCGATTACTATTTTGTACTTATTCATCTTTCATCTAAATATACTTATTTGTATTTATTTTTATACTTAGTTGTATGTCGAATTTTGGTTGGTTCGCTTTACGTGGATGCAAATGACTTTTTATTGAACTACTCTCTTAAGGAACTGGCAAGAATTCGTCAGTTTCTTAAGAGTTACTTTTTCATGCTTGGTCACCTAAGTATTGAAATTCATCGCCTGCTTTAATAGTGCCCCGGCTCGCGTCTCGTCCCCGACGTCAGGCGACGTTCGTTTCGAAGACGTTTAAGTCTTTAAAACAAGAGGAAGCTGACCCTGGTCCGGCGCGCGTCGCCCTTGCCGCGCCGGCCCATGCCGTACTGTCACATGGCCGTGTCGGAGCTGGACCCTCCAGGTTTCGCATCGAGGCCGCTGCCGCCGCCCGCGTCTTCGTCCCGCGCGCCCGCCCTTCCCCCGCCCGCCCCGCCGATCCCCGCCGACAGACCCGTGAAGTCCAATTTGTACTGCATTATAAAACAACACGTCAGATGTTCAGCTCTAATGGTCGGGGGACACGGATGCGATACATGTTGCTTCCACAAGAAAGGTCTCGCCTATGCGTTCGTGCAATGCGTGGGTCGTCACAATTTCATTGCATAGCGCGTGGGTTTACCTTGTGGAAACAAACTGAATCGGATGCTATTTTCAAACTGCCCGATTGTCTGAACGATCGAATCTGTAGGTATTTATATTATTTGAGATCTATTCCCGATCAAGCACCAGACAATTGGGCTTTTTGCTAAGTTGTTATAGGCTCTCACATCGTTGGCGAATTTTGAATCTATGCGGCTTTTAGATCGTTATATCCAATCAAAGGCAAAACACCATGCATTTTTGTTCATGGAAAGCATGATGCGGACATGAAAGATTATATTCAGTTAATATTAAATCAATTTAAATGTTCATTGAATAAATGTCAGTAGGTAAATTGTTATTTTATCAAATGAAGGGCCGCAGTACTTAAAGTTTATAATAATACAATTTATAAACTTTAAGATGAATGATAGAAAAACCACACATATACTAAACTAGTTAACAAATTATCATTGCAACAACACATCAACAACATTCAAATATTAGCTATAATGTTACACCATCAAACAATCTACACTAATCCAATAAACACTGTATTAACTGTCAGTTTGTAAGTTTTACGAGTACATAATATTATGGGTACAGTACAAACTGATTGAAAGAGACACAATTTAGAATCCACATAGTATACCTACTTCAACCATTCAATACACTATTTTCACTTTTATATGTGGATGCTTTTTGTAAATTAGGTTTCCAATACATGGGGACTCTCTCAGGCATACACAGGGAATACTGAAAATATCAAAAAATAAACATAAAAGGGACCATAACGTAAAAGCACATATAAGACTATGCAGTAAAATAAGTTAAAGGGGAAGACGAGGGAAGGCACATATATTGAAGACTACGCCGAAATAGATATATCAAACGTAGCCAGCGATATATAATAATATAATAGAGTAGCTAGCATTTAGCTTTTATAAAGCTGTGCAAATTTATCTTAGCACACATAGAGGATGTAATGAGGTAACATACATTAAAATGCTTGCTCATGATATTATACGATACATGCTGAGGTCGACTACATACACAATTTACACACATAAATACATGGATATCAGGAAGTATCGTATGTTAGTGCATAGAGACAGACCGAGTCGTCCCTTGTATTCACTGATGATTTGTTTATCGCTTTCTCCAGCGGTATAAGACCCTGGGGAACCCCAGCGGGTAGCGGAAGGAAAAACAGAAATAAACAAATAAAATATAAGTAGGTACTGGAACCAAAACGGGGTTAATAAGATATACGTAATTTCAATTATTCTATTACTATTTCAAACTAGTTCTAATCAACTAAAAAGACTTATCCTTGCTTGGATTTCATGAAAAATTATAAAAATGAGGTCTTATGTTTATTTGTTTATATTGCACCATGTACATTTTGATATCTGTATCAGTGCGGTACAATTTAAAAATATCTAAACCAAGAATAAGCCTTATAACTGTGATCACACATTTCACCCTCTCCCGAAAGTCTAACAATCACGAATGAAATATAATCTGTAAAGTACTTAACGGGTGCAACACTCTGGTGCCTTTTAACCACTCCCACACTGGCCTCCCACGGCATAGGTACCTAAGGAACATTACGTTCCAATGCACTAAAATCTTTATATTACCTAGAAAAGTTACTATCAAAAATGTGCGATGTGTTGCATGAAAAGTTTTGTAAATATATTGTACTTAAAGAGAAGGACAAGTAGAAATGGAATGATCACCTTGTTTGCGCAGTCGAAGCACGTAGTTACGACTTTGCTTATGACGTTCATGAGGTGCTTCGTTTCCTGAATAACGTTATCCACTTTGCTGAAGGTGGCCGCGCGCCCCACCGTCGGCTCTTTCACAGTGAATTGTAACTGCTGTACGTAAGTTGGAACCCTATCTAAGTGCTCTAACAGTTCTTTTTTCGTCGTTCCAGCGGGAACCTTAAAAGAAAAGTTTCAAGTTAGATATACATGTCATTTGTATGCATCTAGAATGCCGTCGGTACGTACACCTCTTACCTGATATGAAAATTGTCTAACGATTTTGTAAAGTCTATTCGCTTCTTCCGCAAAATATTCCGCTTGAGTGAAGAGGTCTTGCGTAGTGTTTAATCGGCCTTCACCTTTCGTGAACTGATACATAGCGAAGGCCATGGAAGACATATTTTTTGCCCTGGAATTGAAAGTAACCTCATTTGTGAAGTTAAAATGATACGTGTGGAATGTGAAAATACGATTCTAGAAACTTCAAATTTTATGCTCGTAAAGCGTCATAGTATTGATTTAGGAAATTCTCGTTGGGTCAACTCTAGGATATTTTTTTATGTAAGAAAAAAATTGGCGTCTATTTAATCTGATAGGATGTGACGATGCGGCTAAGCATAAATCATGCTTACCTACAAAATACCTAGGTATTATTAGTTTCTTCTTTTAATAATGTCCCAAGTTTTCAAGATTTTAATGACGAGAGAATAAAAATCTGTCAAATATAATGTTACATTTAAAAATCAGCTAAAAAACTTCTAGTATTGAAAAATGCCTTGAGCCACAAGGAATAGTTGCTAGCTGTTTGCATTTTATAGGGGCATTTCTACACTGCGTTCTCCAGTCATAGTTAAATTTTATATAATAGGACCTACATACAAAACTCAGGTTGTGTATGTAGGTCCTATCGCATATTGTAACTTCACCTTCCAAATTCCTCTTCCTAATGTTATCATGTAGATGCACATACCTCTTCACAATATCGTTGTTCTCGTCTGCGGCGGCTCCCTGCCACTTGTCAGTCTCGGCGTCCATCTCAGAGGACATCATCTTCATCTCCAGACCCGACTTAGCAATCTTCGCTTGCTCGTCTGAATCCAGTCTCACCGCTTTCAGCGGTTTACTCGTTGTACCATGTTTCTGAAACGTGTTCGAGTTTTGGGTAAGATTTGTTTTAAGGGAAAAATATTAAACAAAGAAGTTTTGCCAAATGATTGCAAACAGGAAGGTGATTGCAGCATCGCCGCTAGCTGTATAATTTAATCAACAAAGAATTTTCTTATTAGATTTCTATGATTGTGACATTACATCAAAATATCTGAAAAGTGGCCATTGGTTGTTTTTAGGATAAACCTAACCTATGGCCACAACAGCGAGCAGTTCCTTTAATCAAGTCGAGATTTGTTCGAAAGAAGATGATGAGAATTTTCTTAATAGTAACAAAGAACTTACTCCCGGCCTCGGCAAGCTGCTGTACTGCTGCTTGTCGGGTCTATCGTCAGTGAGGTCTAACAGTTCTCTCGCGAGCCGCGCCGCATCAGCCAGCAGCCACGCCCACATGTCTACGAAGACATCGAGGTTTTCTCTCGCGGCCGCAGACCCAGGGTGCGCCGCGAGTGTCCGCGCCGCCGTCACTACTTGCGGACCGTATATCCTAAGGTTGATCTCCGCGAACTTGGCGCTCACTTGTAACGTCTCCGACATGGCTATGTGCCTGAGCAATTTGCATACCTGAAAGTGGGACGGCAGGACGGAAGTGGTTTGTCAATATTTTGTATCCAGTAAAAAAGAGCAAAGCGTGATATGTGACGAATTTTTTATGAAACGCAATAGTTACGATTATAGTTAAATATGTATTATACTTGCACTTCGTGAAGTAGGTACTTGGTGGAGTTTTTAGTTTACGTACCTCTATTATATGATCTAACTGTTCGTGGAGCCGGCTGGCTATTTGATGCAGTCTCTCTGATTCTCTCTCACCACAGGAACTAGCTGTAGAAAAATCAACTCGAAATAATTCCTACTACACTTACATACTAGGTATCATTTCGATCAGATTGTTGACGTAGCCTGGATTACACCAATCTGTCACCGTCCCGTAAAGCCGAACACAATAGGGGTTTGAAACTGGTTTTTTGTAAGTTTGACACAATATTGAACCTGATACGTAGTTAATATTTTTCAATGTGCTAGGTCAGATTACAGAAGATTCGTAATTAGCATTTTATAACCAATAGGACTTCATATGAAAATTCAAGTTGTTTTATTAGGAATTCGTGAAAGCTGGTTAAATAAATATTTACAAGAAAATCTTGCTTTTTTTCTTTTGGTGTGGGACGGTGACGGTTGTATAACCCAGGCTGCTAAAGGAGCTGGTGCGATGCATATTGGATGGTATCCAGTACACATTCGGTCGGCTCCTCTCGGACGGCGTGTACCTACGATCCGAGGCGGGTTACCTATGTGCGCGAGGTCGGTAGCGAGGCGTTTGGCCTCGTCGGCGAGTGGCGCGAGGTCCCGCGCCTGGTCCCGTGCCGCGACTACCAAAGCGCGCTCCAGCTCGCTGGCTGCACTCGTGGCGCCTGTACACGCGGATTCTAGGGCCGCGCCGCCGCTCGTCGCTGCTTGCTCCTCCTTCATTCATAAAGTGATATGCAATTTGTGTTTTGGAGTTCCAGCTTAACCAAGCGCTACGCTGCTCTAAAAGTTGACTTCCGAATCCGCTTGCGTCATGACCCCATGCAAATATGATTTCGTTAGGAAATTATGAGTTCAAGTCTACTTACCTAAACCTGAGTGTTAGACTCAGGTTTAGGTAATTAGGCTTGAATTCATAATGGCAAAGTAGAAGCAAATAACGTAGATGTCATTCTTTGTTGAAGCTCCTTTTTATATATAGGTAGACACATATTAGAAGCTGTTATCTAAGATTCTTATCAGCTAGGTTAAATTGAAGAAAATTGTTCCTATTGCTTGCGAAATTCTCCTCTTTTGTCTATAAACAAAGCATAAAATCTTTGGTTATAGTATAAAATAATTTCTTTTGAAATTTTTGTGAAATGAATTAGAGTTTTACAATGACCTATAAGGACCTACTTCTTGCACGTATAGCGCTAACTCACTAGGGAAACAGCAACGGCGACGAGCCGCTCCAGCTCGTACGCTATCCGCTCGGCCAGCGACAGTATCCGCTGCCGGTGCTCGTGCGACGTGTACGCGGAGTCTGTAAAGTCGTGCGTCCTCTCCACCAGCGCTCGTAGTGTGGATGCCAGCGCTCTTCTCCTGGCCGCATCTGCACCACCTCGCGCTCGCGCGGTCCGAACTTGCGACGTAAGGCCACGCAGCGCGCCTAGAGCAGTGCCAGCCTCCCATTGCGCTGCCTGTCCCATTAAGACAATACGATAACTATATTTGTATTGTCTGTTTTTTAAGGAACTCATATTAGGACTTTGGGACAAACTAATCGAACATTAATAGAACAGAGACTAACGAATGATTATTTAATGTGATATAAGATCGGATGGTGCTAGTTATACATTTTGTGTAGGTATTCAATTATTATGTCCAATTATTTTTCAAATAAAGTAAGGTAATATTAAAGCAAGAGATAAGAAAAGAAGGTAAAAAAGGATAAAAAGAACGAGATATCTGATTATACCTACAAACTACTAAGCGTACTTACCCAATACTGACTAATTACTTGCTAAGCTAGTCAATGAATACCTATAGGTTTTTACAGAAAGCTGTGAATCGCATTATTATTTTTTTGCGACTCGATATTTCAACATTTAACTTGTGCGGTCAGTGTAAATACAATTTACTGAATTTTGCAAGCATTGCTTAGGCTTAGCGAAGCTTAATTTTAGCACTTGATGCGTGTCATTAGCGGAACGTGTTAGGTAAGTATCAATAAGTCTGGTTAACGGACTAATGCTACCTACAAACCTAAATATTCATTTGTTCAACTGCTTCCTCAAATAACAACACATTCATCAAAACTGTAGTTGGAAAACATTTAACTTTTACTTTGTTCAGAAACTTCTGTACAATGTAAAGTGAATTGAAGACAGCAAGCGACATCGCTCCGACGTCTTACTTTGCTGTTCTTGCACTCACTCTTACTGAAATTGAAAATTCAAGTTTCCGACTGTAGGTAATACATGAGGAAGCAACGTTTTCTACAAAGGCGAAATGACAAAATTATTCAGAAATCAAAAGCGTACTTTATTCTAGTGCATGTTTTTAAAATACATTTTGTAGATAAAATGAAGGCAGTCTTCTACCTGGCGTGTCGTATTTTATACCTGTTCATGACTATCCGAGAAAGGCTTCAACTACAAGAAAAGAAAAACTCGGTTTATGCACGGAATTTCAAGTAGAATATAGAGTCGATTAGATTTAAATTATGATAAACTGTAATGATGTTTTCGAAGAGAAGAGATAAGGAAGTCTCTACCTTAATGTTCAACAAGCATCTATAATCAATCTTATCAGTGCTACTTACCTATGAAATTCCATTCAAAGCTTAGATAATGGCAATTATTAGATTAGAAGATCTTATTCTATGTAATTATTCTTATTTCTATTTACTCGTCGATTATATCCCATTTCTTTTATAATTAAGTAAAAAAAATGAGACATAGTAGTAAAGAAATGTTTACTTATTTAAATAACCTTTATTAAAATGTTAACCACACACTGTGCTGAGTGTGTTTGAAACGTGTGTCTCTGTAACGGCTAGACGGACTTGGATGGAGTTTGGTATGTAGTTATAAGTTGTAAAGCCTGGAATACGATATAGACACCTCAATTAACGCAGGCAAAGCCGCAGGGGTAGGCGTGGCGGTAGTATATATTCAATGTTGCTACCAAATTGTTAAATCAGCTATTCAGCCGGATGGCTAGGGTCTTACAGTGAAACATTTACTGCCGGCATTAATTGGAATGTCCTCCCTTTACTTTCGTCGATTGTATATACAACGACGCCTAGCGTAGCGAGGCGAAACTGTTACGTTATTGACAAGCATACTTCGCGCGAGTCTAGTGAAGCGAGCGAGCTACGACACCATCCGGGCGTACCGCCAGAACCAATTATCTATTAAATTCAAATCACCTGCGCGTGTTTTCAGTTGTTTCGAAAGAGTTTCACTCAACCATTGATCAGACTAAGATAAACGCGGAATTGAATGCCGGAATTTGGTCAACAACCTATGTGTAGGTACATACGGTTACATGCCCGATTTAACTATTTGGCTGCGACATTCTACTGGCATACCAAATCGTATTTATTGCTACGTACTAAATTGTATACAACTTTTCAATCTATCCACTATCCGAGTCTGGAGTCTGCCGATCGAGATAACAACGTAAGATGATCCATATCATGTCTGCAGCAGAAACTATAGTTCAATTTTTTTTCCATTATAATCTTACAATGGCATATTTGAACTCGTTACTCGTAAGCGAAGCTTGAACGAAATACTATGTATAATAATATACATTACGAATTCTGCACCGTTTGGATCCACATCTGGATACATATGTATAAATATTACTCACGAGATATTGTAAGTATTTCACATAATTTCAATACCAACGTATGCCTCTTATGTACTAAATTATCATAGTCGGTACCTATCCATACAGTATAATAGTATATTATATTTATTTCAAATAAAATATCTTTTAATTTATAAAATATTTTTGGGGGCTGAGTCACCCACGTCCGTAGGAGGATACCCCTTAAGTCTGACTCCCTACACGTGGTCCCCGGTGGTGATAATCAGGTGACATTTGAGAGGTGGTAGAGCATTTTGTGAGTTGCTCGCCTGGCTTGCTACCAAAGTAGCTTACCACCATCAAGTTGAAAGTCTGCCGCCAAGCCAAATACGGTGTTCCGGCAGTTATCCTTGAGAGCCTGCGTATTCCAGGTCTAGTGTGTTTACCAGCTTCGATCACATCGTCACTTACCATCAGGTGAGATAGTGGTCAAACACTAGCTTGTCACAAATAAAAAAAAAAAAATGTTTTATGTATGAAATCTGTTGACAGAAGTTGTCTCCTCGTGAAAAAGTCTATATTCGTAGTAAGCTCTTACTATATCTAATTTGGATATGTTTTTTGCCTATTGTAGAGTCGTCACATATTTACATACCTACATAGCTTTATGTTCACACGGAATTCAAATTATTGTTAAAAAACTTATTTTATATTTACGGCGGGAAAGCACATACAATATGTTCAGAGCTAACATTTATCGTAATTAAATTTTAAAATATAACTGATACAAATATAAAATACGGCAAAGTAATGGTTACCGATGGGTATAGTATTAGTATATACCGTTTAGTATATACCGAGTAGAGTTCTCGACTATTTGCCTAAAACTTTCATTGGCGCGACGTGGAATCCACTAGACAGACTCGAGACAATATATTGTATTTAGTCATATGCTAATTGCTTACTATATAAATGGTACTCAAGCATACATACATACCCCTTTTACGAGATTAACAATTACGTATAAGTTACGTAAAAAATATGTTGGTGTGTTGACAGGATTAATATTTTGACCAAAATTAGTAGAGTAATCCAACACAGGCAAGGTCTAACAAAAATCAAGTGAAGTGTAATAGAGAAATTATAACGAGCCATCATTAAAGTAACTTAAACAAACTAGACCGTTCTGACTAATTGGCAGCCGCAGCTCACAAAAATAAGTTGATCTCATTAAATATTTCAAAAACTAAGCATCGAAGGAAACAGAATTAAAAAGCATTTAAATAGGTAAGCAGGTTAACCGCTTCATTAAGGGCTGTGCTAATAAACAAGCATATAACTGTGAACCCTAACTTTCCGATTCTGATTTGAGATTGCTAAGTCAAGGGCAAAAGGGCGCCAACCTGACTGCCACACATGGCATAGTGCCAACCCTGTAACTAGACCTACCTACACGTCGAAGTTTCATCCTCATTCTGTTCGAGAACGTGCCTAGTAGCTTCTACTTATTTAGTAGTCAGTAGTTAAAGGCACTCGATTCACGGTAAATGTTTGCACTCAACATGCTCAAAGTAAGTTCTTCCAACTTGGGATGGAAAGTTTTCTGAGTGGCTAGTTAGTTATGAATTTATTGATACATTCTCTGCGTTCGGCTTTGAATCATTAATCTCCTGTATAACGTAATGGATAAAGGTGGGCTATATTTTTTCGCGTAATGGTAGGTTTTAAGATAAAGTGGGATAGTGAGAGTGGGAAGTTTCACACACGCAGTTGCGTGTAAATATGTGCAATAGAAATACTATATCTACTTACATTCCATTTGTGGTAAATTTTGGAGCCTCTATTCTCCTTAATAATATCTAGTCATAGTACCAACTAATCAATGTAAATTATGAAACCTATAGTTAATACTTATGAACTGCCTGCTAGCGTACTTAGTAGGTGCGCGTCTGACTTTTTGGGGTTCGATTCCTGGTATACACAAGTATTTTCTCCAAGGAAAACTTGTGTTTCTATTCAATCAAATCAAAATCGTTTATTCACATGGGCCCCAAAGAGGCACTCATAAAAGTTAATGACTCTACTGCCAGATTCGTAAAATTACAGCCATGTCAAGAAGAACCTGGCAAGAAACTTGGCGGCGCATATTTTCCTCACTTTTTTAAAATCATTCTTAAACACTAATACCTACATGACTTATATTAACCTAGTTATATCTATATTATGTAGTCGCTAGAAAGCGCTTGTGCAGTTTGCCTCCATGCATCCTTGTAATTCATTATATCAATCATTTTATAATAAGCTTTCTTCATTAATGCCCGTTTTAATAATTCATAATATTTTTTTAATTTTTACAATTGTAGGAATTTTATTGTAAAGCCTAACCCCTTTTGACATAAAACATTATTCGTTTTGCTTAACCTAAATGCGCGCACTGTAATTTTATGCTTATATATCTAGTATTAAGATTGTGTGCGTCGCTTCTTAATTTATATTTGTCAATATTTTTGCGAACATGCATAATATTTTCAAAGATGTAAAGCTGAGGCATGGTAAGTATGTCTGTTTCTTTAAAGAATTTCCTAAGAGATTTGCTCGGACTCATATCACAGATTACACGAACCGCTCTAATTTGTAATTGTTTTTTTTTGTAATACATTAATTGTATGATCGTATGCGTGATGTGAATGTTTTCGCCACCCACGATGCAAGTCTTCGAAAATAGTGTGAAAGCATTTAGATTTCAAAAAAAATACACACATTTATTTACATAGTAATATAATTTACTATCTGTACACTTGCTTTTTGCTAATTCTTTTTTCGTGTGATAATGAAATACTTCCTACGATAGAATTCAACGCGTGTCTCTAAACTTATAATTACATTATCGCAACTTACTTTTCATATAATTAAGTGACTATGCAAAACCTGTTTTCTTTCTACAACGTATATTGAAAAGAAATGCGAAATATTTAGAAACATTTTTTTTTTTCGATATAAAGCACTGCCGGCGTTCATCGAGTACCCTACACACCACTTATGAAACTCGTGTTAGCTCTGTATTAAAATTTTTGAGTGTATTAAGCTGAAATATTGGCTGTAACTTAAGTTTTATAAACTGAGAGAGAGCTTGTTGGTTTCAAGTAGTAAATAAGTAGGTTAGGTAATCGTACTTGAGCTCTTATTCGCATGGAAAAGTACTTTAAGCTTCTAAAACCTATTAGGAGTAATAATTTGTGAATTATATAAATATTGGTTCATATCCTATAGTAATTAGTCGTTTGGTGTGCGTTATTATTGTACCCATAGAGAATATAATCCCTAGGTACTCATGAAAACACATGTCTTTTAAAACATTAGTAGATATGATTTGTAGTTACTTTTACAAGCACGCTTGCTTGTGATTAACCGATGTTAATCACAAACATTAACCGATGTTAATCACAAGCATACATTAACCTCGTCCTCTTTCCCTGCTGAATTTTGTTGTGAAGGAAAATTAGTCTTATCCGCTATTTGGTTTTCAACCGACTTTAAAAAAGGAGGTTCTCAATTCGACTGTATTTTTTGTATGTGTGTTACGCGATATCTCCGCCAATTATAAATAGATTGTGATGATTTTGTTTGTTTTCTATATTATACTTCAGAGGTGGTCCCATATAAATTTTATCGAAATCAATCCTGCCAAAAGCCAAGCTTTGCTTGCGTTTAATTATTACATATTCTTTGACTATGTAGGTACGAATTAGAGAATTTATCAGGTACCAATTATGTTCGTTTGTAGTTTTAGGTAAGTGCATTAGGTACATACTTGGTTATGATGATAATTTACAGGTAAATTGAAAAATAAAACAATTAGTAGGTAAGTATACTGCCTTTTAGCACGTTATTATTGGTGACGTAAATTATTATAGGTGGTGCCAAAATTGTGTAGATTTAAATTCACAATTTTTTATTTACGTAATGCCATGGGTTCTGCCGACACTTCTTACTATCTTCTAACCATCGAGTTAGGTATCACATTTCTGCTATCTGATTAGTAGAAAATGAAAGAAAAGTCATTGTTATTCTTCTTCATCTAAACTCTAATACATTTACCTACGTTGCTGTTAATAATCATATCTTTACCATCCTTACATCAGCCACGAGTCAACTAAAGTCGCACTGATTCATCCATCTCGAGTCTCATTCATGAGAGCTATTCACCGAGCATAAAAAAGGAGTACTACAGGTATAATGCAGATGGTCTAAATATTATAATATCAAACCTCATGTCCGTGTTCTTCATGGCCGGGCAGACCGTCGCGCACCACGTAGTGTATGAGGTCCATGGCTCTTCGCATCTGGCAGAACACTGTGTCGCGGTTTTCTCGAGCTGACGCACTGCCCGGATGCCGCATACACGTCTGGTGACACAGTAAGTACAATTAAAATAATCTACTTGGTCCTTAAGGATACATTCATGAAAGTTAATATGACTTTTTATAGACAGAAAGAAATCAACAGCATTTTTAAGACTCGACTAGATCTCGGTAACCGCTAAAATCTAATCCGTTTTCAAATATCGACCCGGATCAGATATGAACAGGTTTAAACGTATTTTTAATTTTTTTTTTAAGTATTCCAAATATTTTTTATATATGAGTATAGATTTGAGATAATTAACCATATCTGCATTAGTAAAGGTAACTCTTTTTACCGTATGATATAATGGAAAATCTTTCCAACCATTAACCGGTTACTTGTAACTAGAAATATTTATAGATATTTTACGAATTTAAAATTACGAGTTGCTACGAGTGCTACGATTACACCCCGTCGTAAAAACACTATTTTGAATTTGTCGTGACTTCAAAGGACGGCTAATGCAGAATAATTCCACGCAATATGCATAATAATATTTAAAATAATCGTCGTAATAATCTGAACTTATAAAATTCTAAGTAGTTGTCATTTTAAATTCGTACTTAAGTAAGCTTTTAGGATTATCTTTATCAGACTATTATACATCCTTTTCTATCACTCTGTTGATTATACGTTGACAATTTCAGAATACATAGATATTATTATATACATACACATACATAGATTGCATAAACAGTAAGTTTGTACTAAAATTTAAGTGTAGATGTAACATAATACGATATTGTAAACTAACAGGATCAGGATTAGGATTATTGTTAGAAACGGGAACCTGAAATGATATTTTTTCTCTCTAGATTTTGCGTTTTATTACTTAGTACCTGGATGACCGAGCTTTGCTTGGTTTTTTTTGGTAAATCATGTTTTCTAAAAACGAAACCTAGCTAGATCGATTTATCGCTCCCGAAAGTATGCAGGGGCATATTAAATTTCATGAAAATCGTTGGTTGATTTTGGTTTTATAGCCATATTGGTAAAAATATCGCTTGAAGCGGAGATCGAACCCGTGGCCATAGAATCTCATGCCGTATTGCTATAACCGCTGAGCTACTCAAGTCCTGCTTCAAGCGACAAAATATTATTTTCTTATTGTTCGCATCTTATGGGGACGTTTGACGCCATCTACCGCGATAGGTTGAATAGTTTTACTTATATACCATGTCTAGTAACGCAGTATTTCATGATTACACCCATTAATTATATTGCTTTATAGTTAAATGTTTATTACATTAAGGTAAAAAAATCCCATAAACAATGCAATATGTAGGTACGAGTTGTAAAATATGTACTTCTTCACACATACGAGTTTTCATAAACCTAGCTTTAAAATTAGTATGTTGTTAAATGTTGTCAGTCCAAGCTACCCCGTTGCGACAGTCCTCTACAAAGGGTTTAGGGTAAAAGCAATTGCGGTTGCCATGAGTCTACGCGGCCCGCGCGGTCCACCGCAATCCGACATTCCCCACAGTAGGTACACGGATTAATAGCCAACGGACAAAGCTGACTCGGTGCTATTGTTGTAACCCAGAATGTAGATCATTGCGCATTATTGTAACTTAACAGTGTTGCATTTAAGAAAGTAAACAATTGATTGATAATTTATGTTGTATACGGCTTGAAACACGTAGAAAATGTCAACTGACTTTGTAGTCGACTAGTTTCGGACAAATATGTTGTCCTTCTTCAGGTTGAGTCAGACGCGCGATACGCCGAAGCGAGCGGCTCGGGCCTCGGCGCGTGACATGTACAAAATAAGTTGACATTTTCTACGTGTTTCAAGCCGTATAGAACATAAATTATGTGTAATTCTTACGATAGTTTCAATTGATTTATATTTCGGTTGATGGCACAACAACTAATACAACAAGACTATAAACAACATTAAGACATCATTGTTCCCACTTTTATATTAGGGTCGCATTTGCTCTACAGAGTGGTATAATAAAGGCTAGTTGATTTGTAAATTTAACCGTAAAAGACTTTTCGTAGCATATTCGTGATCATAATATGTCGAATCTATGTTTTAAGTCCCAAAAGAAAATGTTTAGAAGTTTATTTTACTGCCAACAGAAAATAATATACGAAGTAAAGTTGTGTGAAAAATGTCACGGCTCATGCGAAGGAACGGAAAGAATTGGACGCGGCACGCTCGTCCGGAAGCGCAGAAAAATTGCAGGCGTCAGCGTCGACGGGAAGCCGATTGTTCACGTGTACAGTTTGGGACTTTTCAGATATGCACGCTTTACGATTTTAATGCTCTCCACTTTATTCCACATAAACGGTTCGTGCGACATAGCGTTGGCAGAACAATAAAGATCTTATATCTATATTTAAGAGCCAGATGTATGTCAATGCGAGCACTTTTTTTAAGTATTAGCAAATATCCTCCTTACAAGGTTGCACATAAAGGTGCATAATAATATTATGATGGCGGTCACGCAATTATGATGAATTTGAATTATTTAATTCTTAATGCGCCTCATGATAAATAAGAAGCTGAAGATATCCTATGTCTAGTGAATATACTTAAATAAAATTACTTTCAAATGGTTTTAAAATTAAATGACGAAACAAATTGGTTAACAACAATTTGATTGTGATTTACTTGTAATTTGATATTTTATTTCTCTTATCTTTTTCAATGTTGTACATATTCTAAGGAGATATCTTTTTAATGTTTTACAAAATCCGTCGAATATTTTATTTGTCAGCTTATGTTAGAATTCCGTAAAAACGTTTACAAAGTCACGCATTTGAAGAAACATTCTGTTATCACCCCTTAAATTATTCAGCGAGTCAGTGTATACGGACACCGCACACGACACAATGAATGAGGCCATTAACTAGATTACGGTGAGAGTTTTTGCTCACTTTGGCAGCGCGGCGAGATCGTAGCGCCACGTACAAAACGGGCTTTGCAAACTTTACGCCACAGGCCGCAGGCCACGGACTCTAATGGTTTCATTTCTTAAATCCCACTGAATTTGTCGTAAAAGTGCCATTACGGAAGCTTATGGTGAAGTTTTGTGCTGGGGAGTAATTTGAACGGACACGGACTGCAGCTGCTTCAGTTGATAAAACAGTTGTAGACAGTCGTAATTTGGTAGAGTCTTACGATTTTCTTTATATTTCAATTTGGACCTTCTTGAGACTATTCACAATGAAGTAGGTACAAGTGGGTCCTGTTGTACATAATTAGGTGCTTTGGAGTAATAATTTTAAGAACTGTGGATTTTGTTTGAATAAATGAATATGTGATACATTTTTACTGTCGATTATCTTATTAGTTCTTCGATGTCTAATAGGGTAACGAACGTTTAACCATTAGGTCACATGTTGGTAAGTGCTAATCTGGTGAAGGATGATGACAGATTTTCACAAACGCTCATCATCAATAAAAAAACCACGTTAAATAGCAATGTTTGTGTTTTCGCAAATCAACAATTGTCCAAACCAAAATTCAACTAAAATGGAATTCCCACAAAGTAAAACGACAAAGTGTCGTTCATAAACTGTGATGTCACAAACAACCTTTTTTTGGTCCCGAATTGGCTCGGTACCTACATAATTGATAGGAGGTAGGCTGCCACCGAAAGTGCTAATTTACGAGAACAGGGACGCGCCGGACACTTCGATTGAAAATTTATTGCGATCCATCGGTGTTAATAAAGCTCCCTAGGGTCGAGCGAGGTGTTTCGCTTTGTATCTTAAGGAACGATGAGTTTCGAAAGCCATTAAGATACTCTAACTGCGGAGTGATAATTGACTCATCAATTTCAGCTTTGCAGATCCTTGACCTACCAAGACGATATTAATCATGAAGGAAATTGAAATTGTGAAGTTTGGATTTTCTTAAGAGCTCTTGAGAGAATCCAAAGTATTTGATATTAGTTAGACTGGTCGGAATCAATGAATAAATAAAACATTTAAGGAACACCGATTCGAAGAACTTTCGCTTGCCATCTGCTGCATTAGGTGCTGGACTCTAGTCTGATTTGATATAGTTTTGCCATCTATCTTTTAAAATCCGTGAACACATGCAAATTAAAATGTACCTTTGAGGATGTGAGCAGCATGAGAGTGGATCGTTCGAGGACATTTCTCGCGGCAGCGACCTGTGCTCTTCTTCTTTCATCTCGTAGGTCGGCGCGCCGCTCTGCAGTCAGTCTAGCTAGCTCCACCATCCCTCCTCCAAACTCCGTGAAAGCTCGGACGAACTCCGCGAAATTCGAAACCGACTCCAGCCGATCCAGCGACCGCGCCACCTGCAGGATCCATTACCAAGTATACGCATTCACAACTAAGTTACGACAGACCAAAGACAAAGTTGGATCAAGTTTCTCTGTATGCTATAGAAATAGTTTCGTTGGTACAATATGCTGAAACCGGCTGCAAGTTGTTGAACGGTACTGAAACTGAGATATGCGCAATACGGATATAACATGTGTAGGTGTATCTAGGTAATTACAATTCTCGGGATAGTTCTAATACCTAGCTGCGGTACGATACAAAAACTATTCTAAACGTAGTACCTAACAGACCAATACGGCTGGTGCCAACCAATCACTGTTTCCCACTTTGTTAATTTTTACCTGATATAGTGATTTAAATCTTTCATAATCAGTAATATATTGGGCGTAAATTGCTTCCCGTAGCAAATTTTTTTTTTTAGTTAGAAAGTACTTCTGAATGCCGCTTTGTGCTGTTAGTACTTAGCAGGAAGATTAAATAAATTCACTCAATTTTAAGTTAAGTATTTGTCTTAATAATTAAACGCAAGCAAAAATCTAAAAAAAAACCGACTTCACCGCTTTATCTTCGAAACTTTGATCAGGTTAGATGTACTTAACACGCATTATTGAAGATATCTCAAAAACTACTGATCAGATCTTGTTCAAATTTCAATGGGACCACATGAAAAGCACCAGCTTTCAAATAAAAGCTCGTTTTTAACCGACTTCAAAAGTTACCTCATAACTTCTTTCCACGTGAACCGATTTTGTTTTTTTTTTGTTTAAAAGATGTTGCTTTACAACTATTCCCATTTACATTTTATCAAAATCTGATCAGTAGTTCTTGAAATATCGTCAATATAATGCGTGTTTACTACATCTAATCTGATCAAAGTTCCGAAGATAAAGCGGTGAAGTCGGTTTTTTTTGCTTTGCTTGCGTTTAATTATTCAAGCTATGCTTACTTTTAAATTTTTTTTTAATACTCTGGTACATTATCTGGTGTATGATGCTTACCTTATCCTTAGCGAGTAGTAGCTGCCTGACGACGACCATGTCTGCCAGCAGCAATACCCGCGTCACCGCCGCGAGGAGCGCTCGCGCCGCCGACACCATGCCCGCGCCGTCCGTTCCCGTGCACACGCGCTCTATGGCTCGACCTACGGACAAGCAAAGAAAACATAATACATATTTCCTTTTAGACATGGTAGTTAATAGTCCTTTTACTGCACTACCACGATTTTTTCTGCACCTTCTCGGGTGACTTGCAGAAAATGCTGTAGTAGCATGAAGTCCTTAGTGTACAGCTAAATTGTGCAAAATAATAAATAAATACTTATTAATTTAAATGTATTTTCTTAAAATAATGTTTTTGAGAATAATTGGCATCTGAAATACAGTTTGCCTATTAGTTCAGAAACCTATGGATCAAATACTATAATGAAACAATTATGTCAATAAATAAATGGTTAAATTACCTTTTTTTAATTACAAGGCATTTCATGGGCGCCGCATATGCTTTTGATAAATATGAGGCTGGTTATTAAAAAATGTGTGTATGTGTGTGTGTGATGTGCATGTTTCCGGCACACACATCATCTTAGACGTTTGAAAGCGTAAGTGTTTTAGTTCTATAGCTATATAGGCCTTGTCTTCTAAAATTATGTCACCAAAGAAACACCTTGTTGTTCCAAAAACATACCTCCACAATTAGAAAAAGAATAAAATAACAAAGCAAGGCAAGATAGAAATAAGAAATATATATATAGAAACGACTTGGTATCCAGTAATTACGCATTGTTTCAGTTTTCTAAAGGGAGCTTCATTCCGTTGTGAGAGCCTACATGAAAGAAGCCGGGGCAAATTGCAGTCTTGCCTACTGTGTGTTGTGATCTGCTTAATGGCGGAAAAGCGAGGGATTTTATGACCGAAATATAAAAAATCTGCGAAATATATTCCTTACATTGTTACATCATACATGTCTACAATGTAATTTAACTAAACGAATTTAGCGTGTATACATTTCTTGTAAAGCAAATAATATTGGTTGTTAAATGATATGATTTGATATCTGATGAAGGTACACATGATTAGTACTACATACTCTATACAAAAGACAGCACAAGATATTATGTTTATTGCTAAGTAACATATAATTATGTCATGCTTTAGGCATAATAATGCAATGCAAAGTAATAATACTTCTGCATTAATAAAAACCATTTAATTTAATTATTTTGTTTATTTTTTTAGTTTTGGTTCATTGTTTTGTTGCTAGTTGTGCATTTTCAAATAATTAAATCAAATATTTTTCAAGTTAGTTTAAGTATTTTATTAAACCTGTCCTAGTCACCAGTCAAATTCAATGAAAAGAGTCAAGGACCACTCATAGTCAAGTCATACCCTAAAAAAGTGGTTGAGAAGAGTGGAGAAACTTTACAAGAACTTCTATTGGAATTTTGGAGCGAAAGCGAATATCACGTTTTTCAACTTTGTATGATTTGAACACACTCATGCACTTTCACCAAGTATTTTGGAAAATAATACAAAATTAGCAACGCCATTTTTTTACTTTCGTGGCAAAATGTGAGATTCTTCTCACCTCTTAACCCTGCTTTGGTGCAACAGCGAACCGGAGGTATGTCAACCATATATGGATGACGTTTGACGGTTTGTCTATTCTTTAGATGGTAAATCTGGCATGGGTAATTAACTCGTGTAGTTCCTGCAACTACTATCCAAAATGTAAGCGATAGAATACCGATAGGCTGGCAACCTGACATCGGTGACAGAGACTCTGCAATTTGGACTCGACTAGCTTGCCAATGAGTCTTTTAGCTCGTCGGTCAATGGACTCAAAAGCTTCAAGCTGGTACTTAGCGGATCCATCCCACAGGTGGCTGCAGTACTCCATACACGACTTGAGCTGATATAAATTGAGAAGTTGCCCCGGTGTGAAGTACTACCTAACCATTGCGAGGATACGAAGATTTTTAGCGGCCAGCTTAGCTCTGGTTTATATGTAGGAACTAAAGTTTAGATTTGACGACAAGGAAACGCCAAGAAGCTCAAGTTATAGTCATAAATGCGTACCACATTTTCCATGAGCTATATCAGTTGATGAATCAGTGAAATAAATGTTACGGCCACAATTTATTTGTGATTGGGTGAAATATAAAATCTAAATGACTGACGGGACAAACGCAAGCGTTTAACTGTTTTCAATTTATATGCAAATACCTACCACATGTTGTGAAATGTGGTTATAAATTGTAGGATTTGTTGGTTAATTATTTCAATGTGGTTTGAATGCAGATGCAGATTGTAGCTTTAGTTAATTAACTCACAATTGTTATTTATTACAATAAGATTCAGTACTTTTTAAAGGTTACGGTATAATCTTATACCTACCTAAATATTTGAAAATTACCTCGTTTCTAGTTTTTTCATATGTATTTTGCTCTGTTCACTCAGTATTGTACGAAAAGTCACGATTAATAAAAATTTCCAATAACAATCGAAGGTCTGGGAAATTGAAGTTACTACTTGGTCCGTAGCTCGTGAATTATGATTATTCAATACTAAATTCTTTATTGTTTCCATAATGTACATGGGTTCATAAAATAAAATAACATAATTAGTTACATACTGAGATCAACATGGACCTTGTCGTGCACTTGCAACATGAGGTAGAGTTTATAGAAGGCTTTTATATGTAAAGGAAGATAAATCAATTACACGCAGTCTTCGAAGTATTCTTCAATATAATAATAATATTTGGATGTTAATAACCGTTAAGACGTTTTATAGATAGTTTGTCATTAGTTAATTTTTTTAGGGAATTTGGTACTTTATTGTATATTATTTTTATGACATTACATAGGGACTGTTTGAGTGCGTTGTTAGAGCTGAATTTATAGGTGCTATCAAGTTTGCGATTACATATATTACTGCCATTGCTTTAAAATCTACATTTTACCTACGTGTACTGTATAAACTGTAAAAAGTGTTCAACACTGATAAAAAACGAGTGCAGACTATATCATTAAACATAAAAAACATAAACGCATAAACACTTACAGCCCTACACTAAGTTGACTTGTATGGGTGTTAGAAACATTCACATCACACAAACAATCACACCCAGAACTAGAAACACGAATCGCGTTTGGTGAGAAAACTCGAAAGGAATAGAATCCGATTCTCGTTGATCAGTTTAAGTCTGTTAAAGCGGACGCGCACCCAATTGCCAACACATAAAGTCCACGGGCGGTTCAAATAAATCCTTATTTACAAACCGAGCGACATTCACATATCTATAACAGCAATTCGAAATAATTCGAACTGAAAAAATATATTCGCACCCAAATGAAGGTGTTAGGTAACATGGCACAGGAAAATCGGTAACGAATTCTGAATCCGCACCATTTGAATTTAGTAAATCCGTTCAAATCGCTCACGGCCGATTGGAGCGGCAATCGTGCTTAAATGAGATTAATAAACGGCATTTAGCCGTCTAAATGGGATTTGCACACCTATAACCCCATAATTTAGAATTTGTTGGCTCTACTGTCTAGTGCTTTCCTTTTAGCCCGCGCTCGCTATTCGAGGAGGCCATTAAAATATTTTGTCGGCCTGATTTACGACGGCATAAACTTCGTAAGTTCGAATTTTAGGGTGTGAAATTTGCAGTTTTGATTTAGTGGTTTATTAATTTCTATTCATTTCACCCAAATAGCAAAGAGCTTACTTACCTGCTTAAATTCAGAAATTATTTTCAAATGAGATAGATGATACTTTTTTATGCTGGATAGGCAAGCATTTGACCAGCCAAGAAAACGGAACGAAAATTCTTACAAATGGCGTACTCATGGTAAAGCTTGCTTGCTTTAATCTTTTTTTTTTTGTAATATAAAGTCTCCGGCAGCTATACTTAGAGCTAGTCATTCAAAGAGCGTTTAATACCCTCGACCACATCACCGCCTACCTACCAACAGGTGGGGAGTGGTAGAATAAGAGATAAAAAAATTGGATAAGTGCAAATCTATCTCATGTATTTAGGTATCGTACAACCTTGTACGTAGAAAGGTCGGCCGTCACGAAAATACCAAAGAAAAAATAGGCAAATGACATTTTGCGTGTTTTTTGCCTATTTTTACGACCAGTTACTGATTTTTAGATTTATTCCTTTACGTGTGCCGTTAAAACTTGCTTCTTTGCAAATTACGTGATACTAGGTCTACGGGAAGAAAAAAATTACAAAGCTAGTATTTGAAAAAGCTACTGGCAAGTAGACATAAAAATAAACTACTAATAACCAGCTTACTTAAACTAACTTACTGTGACAAATTAAGCCTGAAATAACGTCTAACCCAATGATTATAAACCCAGTTGATAGCGCTGGTCCAGCCTTCGTTAAATGAAGCTACGTCACCATGCTGCCAACTGCTCACAGCGCGCCAAATTGAGCACACAAAACACGCAATTTATATATATAAAAACATTTAAATAAACATAATAACGAATACTAACTGTCGTTTTTGCCGCGAAAGTGAAAAATGGCGTTGTTGATTTTGTAAAATTTTCCAAAACCTGTGATTCTTCGAGTGTTAATGTGTAATAATGGTGGATTTTTAACCGTTAATACTTAGTGAACGTGCATAAGGGTAGGCAAATCATACAAAGTTGAAAAACGTGATTTTCACCTTCGCTCCAAAACTCCAATAGAAGTTCTAGTAAAGTTTCTACCACTTTACTAGGGCATGACTTGACTACGACTGGACCTTGACTCTTTTACTTGACTTTGACTGTGACTTGTGACTAGGACCTATAATATGAAATACACTTGAAATATATTATCACTTGACACTGGCTAAATGCATAAGATTGCGAAGCCAAAACTAAGGAAAAAAAAAATACTAACTGTCAGATTACTTAAACCAACTTACTGTGACAAATTAAGCCTGAATTTGTCTAACCCAAAAATTATAAACTCAGCTGATAGCGCTGGTCCAACCTTTGTTAAATGAAGCTACGTCACCGTGCTGTCAACTACTCATAGGGCGCCAAATTGAGCACACAAAACACGCAATTTATATACATTAGGACATTTAAACAAACATTATAACCCTTTTAAGGGCACCCCTGGAAACAAAGTTTTTGCTTTTAAACTGGACTTTCCCCATATCAACTTAGATTAGCAGCGCGACGAAGCATGTCATTTGATGACGAAATTGTTCAATAGGTACAAGCTTAATAATTACAGTGAAATGGAATTTAGTTAGGTGACTTAGGTGAAGCTTTATAAGTAGGAATTACTTGAGTTTGAAGCGTGCTATTTACTTAGGTACTTACTTTGTTTTAATAACTGTAATTTCCGTAAAGGAATTAACTATTATCGTTTAAATAAAATGCACGAAGCTGAAGCATGTTTTGAAACTAATAAGAGTATTAGCTAAATAAGCCTCTCCATCCAGTGCAAATCCAGTAGGATAGAACTGTGACTAATAAACAGTATGTCTTTTGAAATAAAAAATGTACCTATAAGTACAAATATCTTTTTTCAAAAGATTTTTTATTTCTTTTATTATATAACTGTAAAATGTTATCAATCCTAATTCTACATAATGTATTTTAACCAAGTAAAATTTGTGTTTCTAGTTTTGGTAGAGATGTGAATGTTTCCGGCACCCACGACACAAGTCATCGAATTTAGTGTAAGTGTATTAGCATTTATATATGTTTATACTTTACTTTTTTTACATAATTCTCCATAAAAATAAGATCAGAATTAGATAAACATAATTACTTGTGGATTAAGGAAAATATATGGAAATTGACAATGTAATAAATAAATTGTGGGAAAACGAGTGAAAATCGTCAAAAACAAACAAAAGGCGACAAAACTGATAAAAGGCAACAAACATTTTTTGGTAGAGCATACTTCAGTGGTGGTCCCATATAAATTGTATCGTAATCGGTCAAGCCAAAACTGAAATATAAGCGATGAAGTCGGTTTTTTAAGCTTTGCTTGCGTTTCAATTATTACTGATTACAAAATATGGACGTTATAGTGGCGATACCAGTAATTATTTGATGCGATATTTCAATAAATGCGAATTATATCAGTAAATACAATTTGTTATTAAGCAGTGTTTCGGACAGACTTGTGAAAATTAATTCACACATGGCCTACACAATTATAAAATACTGTTTATTCGTACCAAAATTTACGTATACTCTGCGGTGTTGTCAACTATGGAATCACCCTAACCTTCTACAAAAGTTAGATAACATCGTTAGAGATACACTCACTTCCATTTTTAATATTTCTCTGGATGATCGTGCGTGGTGTCAGGCTTCCCTACCAATTCGGTTGGGTGGTCTTGGTATCCGGAAAATTTCAAGCGTGTCTTTGCCGGCTTTCTTATCCTCAGTTAAAAGCACACAAAATTTAGCAACAACAATTTTGACACCAAGCTTAGTTATTTCTGATGTGTCGTATTTGACTGAGGCTATCGACGCCTGGAAATTAGCCTGCCCTGACAGTAGTCTGCCTAAACACCCATCTTCTCAGAGACAGTGGGATAAGCCGCTTTGTGAGTTGGAATGGAAAAAACATTTAGAAACATCCAGTAGCCCCACAGAGCGTGCTCGTCTTCTAGCTGTGTCTCGTTGGGAATCGGGTGTTTGGTTGCAGGCTCTGCCTTCAAATAATTTAGGGACACTGCTTGATAATAACACATTCCGTGTAGCAATGTCACTGCGCGTCGGTGCTCCTTGCGTTGTTCCACACCGATGCTCATGTGGAGAAAAAGTAGATCGCTTAGGCCTCCATGGGCTTTCTTGTGTCAGAAGTGCTGGTCGTATAGCTCGCCACAGTGCTTTGAATGACGTCATCCGTCGGGCATTTGGGAGTGCGAATATCGCAGCAATTTTAGAGCCTAGTGGCCTTATGCGCAACGACGGTAAACGACCCGATGGAATGACACTCATTCCTTGGAAGATGGGTCGACCCTTAGTGTGGGACGCTACTTGTGTCGACACTTTGGCGCCGTCTCATCTTCCAACAACATCGCAGCAGGCAAGTGGCGCTGCTACCGCAGCTGAAACTTCGAAACGGCGAAAATACTCAAGCCTCGACAGAGGATACATATTTGTGCCTTTCGGAGTAGAAACTCTTGGTCCATGGGGACCAGGTGCACTTGAGATTTATAAAGATTTGGCTGGGAGACTGAAAGAGTCGACACGTGACCAAAATGCCGGTTTGTATTTTGCACAGCAATTAAGTCTCGCTGTGCAACGAGGTAACGCAGCCAGCATTTTCGGCACACTGCCGACCAATGACTTTTTGTATTAGGTTAGTAGTTTAGTTAAATCTGTATTTTCTTTATTTATAAACCATTGATACTTTTATATGAATAAATAATTTGCTATTTAAATACCTGCTGAATGAAGTAAATGGCATAATGATAATATAGTTTTCTAACCGTAATGTACATCGGACGAACTCGAAAGTTTATTCAGCCGCGACCGGCCGCAGTCCGTGACTAGAAATGTAATAAGTTCATTACATCGAATCGGTTTTACCGGTTTTTACCGGCAGAATATTCATTGCATTAAAACTTTTTTTGATAATTTATAATGTGCATAGTAAATACAATGAACAGAGAATATAAGTTGATAAATAGAACATAGTAAATCTGAAGTTATGTGATACATTTTGGAAAGTTTTTGAGCGCAGGATTTGCACGAGTCGTCGTACCATCTAACGACAAGACAAACTTTCAAACGTCATTCATATAACATACCCCCAGTTTGCTCGAAACGTTTCGCTTCTACGTTTATCACCCGTACTGCAAAGTAGTGGAATTCATTGCCCGCGTCTTTGTTTCTTGAACGGTATAATTTGGAAGTCTTCAAGTCAAGAGTGAATAGGCAAGCATGGTACATCTTCGGCCGCATCTTCACTTTCCATCAGGTGAGTAAGTGGTCAAATGCTTGTCTATATTGCATAAAAAAACCGCGATCCAATGTAATCGAAATACTTCCTTTCTTCGCATATAAATGAAAATATATTAAACTTAGACCAATGTGATATTATCGATCCTGTCCACTTTAGAGTACTCTAGCCGAATTTCCCAAGGGACTGACTATGAGTGCTGAAATCTGCGGTTCCTTAGAATCCCCCTAGGAGATTTACAGAATCACTGTGGATCATCAGGATTGCCTCCTTATTTAACAGGCAAAGTCACAGTAAGACTGGGTCCAGTTGGGACAAAAAATAATGATAATATGTAACTATTTTTTATATTGATCGGATTGGACGTGGTAACAATTCGAATAAAATATATATCACTGTGTTTTTATACCAAAAGGTAAGTTGGAATATATTAATTAGAGAAGAAGTTGGTAAACATATGACGTTCAAAAGTGTGCACATATTCGTACCTACTTATTTAAATATGTATAGATATTTTCTAGACAAGCGTGCTCCATCATCGACCGCATCGTCACCTAACATCAGGTGAGATAGCGGTCAAATATGCTTGTTTATTATAGATAAAATAAAATGAATTAATTATGATAGCTAGTTTTAATAGACGCCACCAGGGAGATATTGCTCGTTTAAAACAGATGTTACAATACAAGTTCAACTTAGGTTATAACCCAAATTCTGAGTAATTATGGAAATTAGCGCTATTTTGCTTTATCAAAGTCAAATTTTAGCTGGAATTACGTGTTTATATGCCGAGTCGGAGAGCCATAACCGTAAAAACCAGGGACCATTAATCTCTTCAGGGGTTGCATGTTCTACTAGGCAGACGCGTTTTGTTGACGTTCGTAGTTCTGTGAAGGGTGTTTTGTGATGTGAGTTTTTACCGATTTAATGTACTTAAGGCATACAAGGGTAATTTTATATTTATTTATGGATACTTGACTATGGATGACTTTATTTTTTGAGCAAACCAGGTCTCACATTATTTAAAGCGCTGCAGCACTTCTGTGGACAGAAAAGTCGCTGTTTTTAGACCGATTTTGTCACGGGGTCTATCTCAAAATCCACTTTACATTAAACTGTGAAAGTATAATTTCAGTCTTATCCTTTACTTAAAAACAAGGTAAACATCAAACGCTATAACGAAACAAACATTTATAAATTTGAAAAAAATACCGGTTCGTTTTTACTTACTACAATAAAGTTCTCAAAAACTTTCTAGAATTTCAAACTTGTTTCTACCATATCTACCTTCTACCATATCTACCTTCTACAAAAATTTTTAAAGGCCACCCAAATGAACAGTATGCTGCAAAACTGACTCGTCGTATATGGAGCATGAAAATAAGATCATAAAACTGGGGAAAATCTTTTGAGCAAAATCTTGAATCGTGACGCCCTTCCATTGTTTCTCAAAACATTCAGATAAAGGGGTTCATTTTGTTTTATGAGCTTGCCTTGCTCATATCATTTAACTGATGTGATTCAGAAGTATGCGCTTGGGTCATAACCACGGGGTGTACCTTATAGGTTATATCGATGGGGAGCGACGCTCTACCACATCTATCTACCTAAGAGTTTACGGGTAGGAATTTTCTAGCGTAATAACTTTGAGTAATTTTTTTTATAATTCGCTTTCACTCTCACACACTAAGTTCGATGACTTGTGTCGTGGGTCCCGGAAACATTTACACCACACACACAATCACAACCAGAACCAGAAACACAAACGTTCCTTGGGGAGAAAACTTGTTTTCTCGCCGGGAATCGAACCTGATAACCCCTAGTAATAAGGCGAACGCTAACCCAAATAAGCCAATTCACTTAGTCACTCGCTTAGGGCCATGAAAATAAACAACAAAATAAATAATAATCTGAAACTGACAGGTAGGGCTACACAGAACCCTTTGCTGAGAAATAATTGAATTGACATTTGGGAAATCAAATAACATTACAAAGAAAAAATATATTTCACGGAGTATTTGCTTAAAGGCCTTTTGTTACGGACATCTAAAGGTTCGTTCGTATTGTGCCGCACCTGCGTCCAATGCGGATAAGCCGGATGGGTCCGCAAATGCGGTTGCTGTGGAATTGCGGTCATTCTAAAGCCTAACAGTAAAACCTAGACAGGAAGGACGTAAGTAAGTCCTACTCGTCGGATCCAGAACAAGATAATAGTTTAGGTAATATCTCGGGACTTAATCGCGCTAAAAAATAATTTTTATTTACCTCGACGTTTCGGTCACGTTGCATTGGCCATGGTCTCGAGGTAAATATAAATAGTTTTTTAGCGCGATTAAGTCCCGAGATATTACCTAAACTATGTGTTCGAATCGCGAAAGTTTAAAAACTTACAACTCATTCAGACATCCGTCCTTAGTCGACCATCCGTCATTAGTATGAAAATATTATAGAATCGTTATTAAAAAATACATAAAATTTTACGGTGAAAGGATGTGTGAATAAGCTTAAAAATAACAATTTTATTGTCATCAGTCAGAATTAATTTATTGTCATGTTAAGAATTAGCAACTTTTAAGAATTTCCTATAGTTCTTGGACCTGTCAAACATATTCATTCACATAAGAAAAAACTTCACAATCAGTAATACTGAAGTTCCATCAACTATCTTGAGAGTCAGTCATTATAGACCAAACGTGTTTAGTTAGTCTATAGTGGTAAGATAGTAGTATGCAAACTTAGCCTGAGAAATATAAAAAAATGGTCTATATATGACATAAGACAGAAATCAGAGAATCAACAGATGAATAAATAAATTACAAAAGTAAAAAAATAATTCAACCGACTTCAAAAACCTATAAAAAATATTACTTACATTATTAGTAAGTGTACAGCTTCGTTTAATTGGATGAAGTAATTTTTTGATTAATTACGAAATTTTAATTATCAATATTTTCTTGCCAGGGGTGCATTAAAGTGGTGCAATGGGCGATGAAAGTTCATGTCGAAAGTTCTTTAGTTACGAAATTACATTGATGGAAATTAGTATTAGAGTAGTTCATTTAATATACATAGAAAAATTATGTTATTAATATTTTTTGCCAGATGTGCATTAAGATGGTGCAATGGAGAATGAAAGTTCATATGGAAAGTTTTTTATTTATGAAGTTAAAGTGATGTAAATTGTATCTGAACAGTAAAATAAAAAGCAGTTTTATTAATAAGTCATTACAGTAAATCTATATATATAAAAGAAAGTCGTGTTAGTTACTCCACTTATAACTCAAGAACGGCTGAACCGATTTAGCTGAAAATTGGCAGGGAGGTAGTTTAGAGCCAGGAGAAGGACATAGGATACTTTTTAAGAACGTACATTTCTTTAAAAAATTTTTTACATTTCGACATGCTTTCCATTTTCTCATACGTCACTCGGATTTGGTACAGTACTAGGCAAACATAAACATGAAGGTTGTAATAATATAGTCACGTGACATTGTAACGCATGCCGGGTATGGCTTCCTAAATATGCACATTCATTGACTGTTAGGCGGAACGAAGGTCGCCGGGACAGCTAGTTAGAAATAAACACTGAAACGAAAGTTTTTGTAAATGTGTTAGTGTGTAAGTATGTTTTTTTCTCCTCACGCTGTAACGGATAAATAGATTTGGCTGAAAATTTTAATTTACATAGCTTATACTCATGTTTAACACATAGGTTACTTTTTAACTTAATTAACGCGGGCGAATCCACGGGTCACGGCTAGTCGGTTTTTAAATGACGAAGTTCTGAGATAACACAAAAAAATTACAACGCGAATTGAGACCCTCCTCCTTTTTTGAAGTTGGTAAAAAATGACAACAATCTTGCCTTTGGTAAAGGTTATTTTATCTCAGAGGTCATTTCTTTCCAGCTATAGATTTCAATATCGTTTTATAGAACAGTGTCTGCTGGTGACAAGCTGTTCCAGCGTATAACAAATGTTTTAAAATTGGGGATTCGCAATCACGAATCTTTGTTCTTTGGTGAGAGAATGAATGAGTAATCCGGACATTTAATGATGATTGTGTTGCCACTGATACTCGTGCTGTGTTTTGGTTTACACAATGTTATTGTGAAGCTTTGCCATGTAGCTTTGTTATTTGTGCAATGTATCGGACCTGATTTATTGTTTTCACAGTTTATGACGTGGAAAAAACCGCTGAAACAGCAAATTCTAGTAGATATATATGCACATACTGTTGTATTTATATGTATTTATATGCCTGATTTTGTTTATATTTACAATCACATGTATTTATATGGTGTCCAGTTACCTTGAGAGGACGCTCAGCATTATTTTACGATGAGTGATTACATTTTCGTTGATCATGCGTTTGATTCTTTTATTTAATATAAGTAGATTCATTATAATATAAGTAGATTATAATTAAAGCTGCGTTCTAGTTAAATAATTTCCAGTGAATCCATACTTATTAAATAAATATAATGTTAAGTGTTACTCAAAGATGTTATATATACAGATATTCCTTTATTAATCCACATAAAAAAAGGAGGAGGTTTTCGATTCGGCAAGTAATTTTTTATGTTTGTTACTTCAGAAGTTCGTCATCTATAATCCTATATTTATATCAGACTAGCCTTGTCCAGCGTCTTCGTCTAAGTTAAAAAGAAGCCTAATTGTGTTAATCCTGAGTATAAGTTGTATACATTGGAAATTTCAGTCAAATTAGTTAAGCCGTTACAGGCGTAAAGATAAAAGCATACTTACACACTGACACATTTACTCACAAGTTTTCGAATTTATAATATTAGTGTGATCATAATAGAGTTTACTACGCATTAGAGTTGTTATTTCAAATTTACTGTAATGGCATTTCATAGTACTTACTCAGATACAATTTACATCACTTTAACTTTATAAATAAAAATCTTTCCCAATGAACTTTTATTCCCCATTGAACCACCTTAATGCACCCCTGGCAAAGAGTATTTATTGATAATACAATTCTTTTTATTTTAAATGAACTATTCAAATACCAATTCCTTGTGAGTTTTTTATTTCGTGGGTGCCGTATATCATCAGCGTTGTAAATGGATTTGTTGTTTGAAACAATGCTCATCCCATAAAAAGCTATATTTTAATAAGTTTTTATGCAGTCGGTTTTTGGTATAAAATAAATAAATATTATATATCTATGCACCAGTATTAAATATTAGTCACACTGGCAAATGGCAGAACGTTGACGTAGTCGGTAGATGCTATTACAAACATTCGATCCAGGCGCCCGATGTAAGTGACGTTTGAATGGAGAAATACGCTCGGAGCCAACGAGCAGACGTGATCTTTATTATAGATCCGGGGCACTGTGTAGTGTAATTACTAGAACCTATATAACATATTTCACAAGTTTTTATTTAGTTTTACTTGGTTAGTCGTAATTGTCCCTATTTCTCGGTCTGTAACCAAATCCTGTAAGCTAAATTAGACCCACTTCTCGATGTCCGATTGGACTCAAATTAAGTGTATCTATGTATCTTCGGTGACAATACAATGATATGGTACCATGGAGCTAGTCTGATGATGGAGACGAAAAATGAACGAATGATGGAACTTATGAACTAAGTTTGGGCTTGTTTGATTTGTCTTGACAAGTTTTCTGGTTATATAACTTCTTAGTTCTTTTTATTTACAACTGGTATGATTTTAATAAACCTTTTCGTACGGACTATTTACTTGTGGCTGAGTGAATTCCTCCAGCGTCACAAGATGGACATACATAACTTGCTGCGGCTCTACTAAGGTCTGAGTTCAAACTCCAAGTAAATACATAACGGTCGTTTAACGGGAGATGGTGATTGAATATTTATAAGCCGTCAAAATGTTTAACTACTTGTAACGGTAAATATCAAGTTAACTATGAATTGAATTAAATGTAGACAACAATATTTAGGATTTAACGTTTTACTATTTTAACGGTTGGTTTCTCGCATTGTTACGAGACCAGTTTTGGAACAGTCGGTACTCCTTCCTCAGTCGAGTTCTCGCGCAGACAGCGGCGTGTACTGATATTAAACAATATTCTAACGCCGCGGTTGCAACTTTCAAAAGTTTCGCCATACAATCTCTTTTCTCTTTATCTTTCATAAATTTTCATCATTGTCTATATAATTTATTAATCCCTATCTCCTTATCTAAACGAATCGTAAGGTTGCGTAAAATATACTCTAGCACAAGTACGACATACCCCTGTGCTATTTATTATTCTACGTTCAAAGAGACGTAACTAACGCCAGATCGGATGTTTCGCACGTACAAAACGTTACATGAAGTTTATTATGTTTACTAGATATTTTATGGAAACGATTTTAACAGCGACATAACTATATGTCCGCTTCCATTACGATACTTTAGGAAGTAACATAACTAAATGACTGTATCTATGTTTATACCGAATGTAAGACAAATTCTAATGTAATATTTACTTATAATGACAATATTTTTATGGTAAATAAGCAATTCTTAAAGATATAGAGACTCGATTCTTACATCGCATTAATCCTAAATGTGTAATACAAATCATGGTTACAGGAGCAACACAGACGTAGAACTGCCTGTTGGCTCAGTTGGGTGAGCGTTTGCCTTCTAAGCAGGGGTATCGGGTTCGATTCCCGGCGGGAACACAAGTTTTCTTCCCATGGAAAATTTGTGTTTCTGGTTCTGGTTGTGATTGTGAGTGTGATGTGAATGTTTCCGGCACCCACGACAGAAGTCACGAACTTAGTGTGGGGCTGTGAACACTCACGTCGATTCTAAAAAAAAAGCCTTCACACGAAGGCTTTTTTTTTTAGAATCGACGCGCATAAGCTTCTTACGCGAGTCACGACAGTTTGTCAAATATATCGCGCTCTCGTCTCGAAAAGATTTATTGCGAAGGCAAGTGGTTTTTCCGCCTTCTTCGATAACCTATCAATATCCATAACATCCCATTCTCACGTGCGCGTCAGACGGGCCCCAAAAACTCCGCGCCTCATCCCGCGACCAAACTCCCTTCAATATTTTATTTATGTTACCGCACCACTTGGGATTCGCAAAAACCGTGAGAAGTTTGCGACATGAAGCTCCTTACATCAGTTAGAATATTTATGAACCTCGCACGAACTGCCGGAACCGGCGGAACCGTGTCGGTAAAGCGCAGAGTTTATTAATTACACGGCGCTAATTGGAGGATGTTTGTAAGAGGGTTAATCAGAGTTTGTATTCAGTTTCCGTTCACTGTTTAATTTGTTCAAATAGCGAAGGCCTAAAAAGTGGTTATTGCGGTTCTGTCAATAAATTCGATATTTTATTGCGGCTGGTGTCTCGGAGCGGAGCTCAATTTACGACGCTGTACCTTTCTCGGTAAGGAAATAAACCGAGCTAAATTGTTAACGAATGTTGTACAACTGCAAAATCGCAAAACGAAGCAATATAATATGTTAATTTTATTTTGATGACCAAACTTGGCTTTCGTTCCAGTTGCGTGCTTCTAAAATAGATAGCTAGAAAATACTTTATTGCAAAAACAGTATTGTAGGTACATAGGCGAACTTAATGCTACAAAGCATTTTCTTCCAGTTAACCTGGGTGTATCGAGGATATTTTGATATGGTAGTGCACATCTTCGGTAAACAGTTTAAAATAGAACTTAATAGATAAGAAGCTAGGATCATAGCTATGGTATTGTTCGTTGGATAAAGAATGGAAAGTACCGGAAATTGTGTTGATACCAGTAGCAAGCGTTGGCTTAATTTTCTAATTAAGCACGTCCGCCTTCTAAGCTGGGGTATCGGTTGAATTCCTGGGGGTACGCGAGTTTTCTCCTCAAGGGAATCTTGTGTTTCTGATTGTGGGTGTGATTGTTTGAGTGTTGTGTATGGTTTTGGCACCCAAGACTCAAGTTATCTTCACTTAGTGAGGGGCTGTGAGTGTGATAGCGTTTATGTATACTTTCGTTTTCGTATTAAGCTGCTCGTCATTAATAAATCCTAGATCCTAGATATATATTTTAGATAGCCCAATTTATATAGTCAAAGTCGACGACGTCACCATTGACCGCGTGACCCGATCTTTCCTCCAAGAGATCTCTAGGCAGAAGTTTCGTTCGGGATAAATCAGTCCAAACTAACTTCATCCACTAACCACGGCCGTCGACTAACCTTTCGCTATTCTTGTTTCGTTCGGCGATTTTAACTAGGTCGCATAATTTATGTACATACATCGAACCCGGTGTGGATTCCCCATGCAATGTTTTCCGTTTAGTAGACAGCTTTCAATTTTCTCGTGGTAACACAAAGTCTGTTTGAGCTGCATTCTCATCCATGTTATCACTTTTGTAAGGGTTTTTTATAATATTAGGAACTTGACACATGGAAAAATAAAAACTTTAAAAGTTTTTTAAAATCAAGTTTTTACCAGTTGTAAATGAAAAAGGACTAAAAAGTTATATAACCAGAGAACTTGTCAAGACGAATCATACGAGCCCAACTCAATGGGCTTCTTCATCTTAATTTTGTTGAGTTCAGAAGTTCCTATGGTCATCTTCTGTCTTCATCATCAGACCAGCTTCATGGTACTACATCATTGTATGGCCACCGAAGATACATAAGTACACCAAGTTTGTGTCCAATCGGACTTCGGGAAGTGGGTCTAATATAGCTAGCATGATTTTATTATAGATCGATAGATAACAGGACAGGTGAAACTAAATAAAAGCTTGTAACAATGTTTGATTAAGTACCTTGAATTTTAGTAAACCTATAGAACTATAGATCCTGATTCATAGCTATAATGACTATGGACAACAGCTAGCATAAGACTAGAAATCGTATGACATGTAATTGTTGTGATTAACGCATTCATTAACTGCAGTATCACATTGATTGTGAATTGTAAATTGTACATAATTACGACGCTACACTTACACATATCACGCTCTAAGATAGGACGTCAGCATAGGCACATTTCGATACCGTACCCTATTATGTAATACTGTAAGAATCAAAGAAGAAAACCACTTAGTCTTTCTAATGTGGTCACAAAGATAATACGGGGCAATAAGTATGGCAGATCTGCCATACGAGCGACGACGTCTGCAAGAGCAATATAAGATTCAATTTTCAAGAGATCCATAAGAAGGAGAACCGTTTTTAAAACAATTTAGAGGGATGAAACGTTTTTGAAACGATTATACTTTTTACTATGAAATGTATGCTTATTCTAAAAATATTGTAGACACTTAAACCCAAGCAAAGATTTAAAAAAAACCGACTTTATCTTCCGCTTTATCTTCGGAACCTTGTTCAGATTAAATGTTTTAAACACGCATTATTGACGATAGCTCAAAAACTATGTACTGATCAGATCTTGATCAATATATGTGTATATATACACAAGAATTGCTCGTTTAAAGGTAACATAACGTAACTTAAATAAGTAAATAATCATATCAATAAGCATAGATCACATGATCAAAAGCTGTATCATCATAGATAGATCCTAATTATGAACATGTATATACACAGTTATATACAATACATTAATCTTATTCCTTCTCACCCTTATTACCCTTATTTGTTTGCATATTCGACACTCAGAAGCAAACTTCTGATTTCGTCGTGTTTCATTTTGTGTTTCTATTTTCGCACAATACAAACGTAAGGACTTCGTACTGAGGATGATCTCGCAATATCTATCACTTGTAAGTCGGCAGGGCACAGACAATTCTTCTGGATTTATTCCATTCGTATTCGGGACGTAGAACTGGAGCATGCGTTATTTACGCAACCCTCTTAACTTCCGAACAGATTTGACAACGTTCACAGCGTGGCAAATTACGTTTTGAGTAGCGCCATCCTTAGAATATCAAATAACGCGTCTGATTATGAAGCGTATCGGCATGTACATTTGCAATGGAATTCTTCATAACATTTTGTTATGTTTTAATCTCTTTATTTCATTTCGAAACGGAGAATTTTATTAACGTTTTAATTGCTTTGAAGTGAAGTAACAGAGAAAAGAACGCGAAGAAAAGCGTCGGCTCGCAGGAAAGGAATGACTGTAGAGTTGAATTACGGTGTATTACCTCAGCGACACTGCGTAATGGAGAGAGGGCTTTTAAATTAATTTTGTTAGTTACATTCCAGAGGAATTAAATACCTAACATTTTATTGTTATTCTCACATTCAAACAGTTTTTATATCTGACACACATCGGGGATTGCCAACAGGCTGAAAACATTGGAAGCGAAATACTCAATATCGTTGCAAATAGTGTACAATTGTACTCACTTGGCAATAGTTGAGTGGAAAAATCACCAATTGTGTGTTGGTTAATAAAAAAATAGAAATATACCTTATTGCTCTGAACTGTGTACATATTGGTCTTAAATTAAAAAAGGCCTCAACAGCCTGTCCATTTTGGACATGCAATAGTTTTGCACTGTATAGTCATTTCACAGTGAACACATTTGTTACAGTATTTGTTCATATTACGATATATATTGTTCATTAAAATATTGCTATGATTTAAAATGCTCTAGACAATAACCAGTTTCGTAAACAAATTTTGAAGAATGATTTAAAAAAATGATGACAATTATAAAAGAACATTTATCTCAGAAAGATTCAGTGTCCTCCATTTTGAAGGTTCTGCGTAGACATCTTTTTTGGAGTACAAAAATAGAATGGACATTCACAGAATTTCACCAAAAAACTATTTAAAAAAATATAAATGGATGGAAAATATGGATGGATGGAATGATGTAGACGTAACGATAATATGCACTAACAGCAACTGTCCGATGCAATATTACTCAGTACTCATAGTGCACACCAATATTTTGTGATTTTGCCGTTTATTTCACTGATGTATGCATTTCAATTCATATGACTGTCTAACGTAACACCTAGAAAATTCGATTGAAGTTTCTCTTTAACTTGTTTGCCTTTATTTACAATACCTAGATTGTGAGGAAACGTTTTATAATTAGTAAATTGCAAAATTTTACTTCCTAAAAAAACCTCTACTTATAAGAAAAATATTAACAAACAGAATAATAATAAATATATAACATTAAAACTTTCATTCAGATATACTTAATTATGTGTTTTTCATAATGGACGTAAAAACATGACTGATATATGTTGATCAGGTTAATCTTAAATATAAGTATGACAGGCAAATAGAGACCATTCATTGACAAGATTATGTGAAAGTATATTCATAATTAAAAAATAGCCCAAATACCACAAATGCATTAAAGGATGCTGCTTTTCTACATTATGTATGTATTTATAGTGATTGGTTTCATATATTACAACATTTAAACAATATACAGATTACAGTGATATTGTAAAATACGTTGTTCATAGAAAACTGTTAGTGCGTATTTAATTTTGAACTACCCGATGGCGTTGTTGGTTTCTAAGCATCGGGTTCAATTCCCTTAAGTTCTGTGTGTGTGATGTAAATGTTTCCGGCACCCAAATCTTTCAACCTAATGTGGGGCTGTAAGTGTAAAATCGTTAAAAAAGAAGTCTTCGTTCATGAATGAAAAAAGTTCATGATACGATTATTAAGAATTTTGATTAACTGCATGTTGCTGTAATGCTTTGTCTTGCTAGTTATCTAAGCTTTGTGTGCTAACATGCTGTTATTGCCGTAATAGACGTCTAACGGCTTCGGTATGGCGCAGCGGCGCGACGGTTGGTAGGACATGCTATGAGCAGCTTGGGATCATTGTCTAGACAATCGTTTTCGTAGATGAACTGCCCATTGTGTATGCAGGCTATTTATTCAACAATGCTCTAAGCTAGCTACTCAAACGTAAGCTATTAGTCGTGCCGATTCCGTGTATTAGATGTGAATAGGATATCTAATAAATTGCTCACATCTTAAATCGTCTGGTTTCAAAGACGTGGAGGTTTAAATGGCGGTTTTTTTTAAATTGTAGAACTGGTTGATGGATATGGTTTAGTGATGGTTAGTAGAAAGATCATGAACTGCCTATTGCGTATGCAAGCTCTTTTCTAATCAAGTCTATAAACGACAAGGGTGGTAGATATAAATAAAGCTATTTTTAATATGTAATCCTACACAAACATTTACTTCTATTTACGATTAATGCTTTCACTCTCCAAATTTGCACTTATTCACAGACTATCATCGCGGGTAACTACTGGAAACATTATCACACAGACACACAATCACATTTAGACACGTATATTTTATTCCTTGGTAAGGATAGATGATTTCTTACCAGAAACACAGTACCCGTGGCATGGAAATTCAGAGTCTGAACCCGTAAGCCAACCAACTGCCTTCGACTCTGCTTACACTAAACAGGATAACTAGAAATAAAAAATCATTGTTTAGTTGTAGGAGAGCTTTCTCATTCATACACGTGTATGTTTAAATGTATCAAGATACACTTGATATCCTCCTATCAAAAAGTATGACGCAACGGTATGAAGAAGATATATATTATTTCAGAGATACCATTGACACTCTCAACTTCGAACTCAATTGGCTTAAGGATTGATCACGTTCAGCCGGAAAGTCTCCCATTTGAACGGCAAACGTTCTAAGCCGTAAGCCGTATTTCCGCAACATTACACAGAAGACTCTCTCTCCTACTCGTAAAATTCTATTACACTCACGTCAAGGCTATATTAAAATGTTTGCTCTTTCCGCTATTCCGTAATTAAAGGGTAAGAGCGATGCTCTCTGCTTGAGACAAGCTGCTTAGTCATCTAATGAAACTGAGCACAATGTTCAACGAAACTACTATTCATGCTCTTATAATACACACATATAATAACGTTATCTCGTCTTATGAAATTAGGGGTTATGTTATTTGGATCAAAGTTGAATTTTGTAAAAAGATTAAATGAATACATACCTATTTATACGAAGAAAAACCATGCGGACTCGTAGCCACATCAGGTTGTCACACCAGTTTGAATAACACGATTTTATTTTGTATGTCTAACTTTTTATATTGTTACACTATTTATCACGTTTCATTCATTATCGACTAGTGCAGTGAACAAAGAGTAAAACGGTTGAATTTATTATACGTAATGTGTGTTAAGGAAACAAACATCTGATTCCGTTGTAAAAGTAATTACTTACAAGTTAGTATTTACTTGATATTTATGTTTCATACGGGATATTTACAATGTACATTTTGATTTTGATTGAAAGCTCGATATAGACATATTTTGTATTTAACATAAATATCAATGAATTAATATCAATGAATGAAAAACTTTTAATATTTACTTGATCAAGTCGAAGTGGGAAAGTACTGCGGCACCTATGCCAGTAATCAAAATCCGTCGCCAAGCATTAATAAAAATAAATAAAATAGTGTAGACAAAGTTATTACCTAATGATTGCAGAAAACATGCCATTTTTCATATTGTTGCTATTATTTATCACAATTTCTGTCTTAATATTACTCCAAAGTATATAACACATTATATACAACCTAAGATAGTCACAGGCATTTCACGTTTTCTACGAATCAGGAACTTTAAGTTATATTCTAGAGGTAGGTGATTGTAGATTTTTATCGCTGTCTAAAATTAACTTTTATGGTATTTTATTAAACGCTTTCACACTCACAGCCCCACAATAAGATCGATGACTAGTGTCCTGGGTGCCGGAAATATACGCATCACACACACTCACAACCAGAACCAGAAACAAATCCCTTGGAGAGAAAACTTGATCCTGATACCCTTGCTTAGAAGGCTATAGCGTACCAAACTAAGCTGACAGGCAGTTTAAATTATTAGTCATATATAATTAAATAATATTGAAGGATTCTGCCTTAACCTACAGTATTATGGGATGGTATTACCTTCCTTTTATTTGTTCAAGAAAGGGATAGTTAAGTACGAGTAAGAAGGTATAAAAAGAATTCGCCTCTTCAAGCATCGTACGGATCATTGATCACGGACTGTACTCGACCGAGATTCACCTTGTTAGATATCTCGAAGGTTTTATTCATTCATCTAAATATAATTCTTTTCCAATATTTTATGTCTTTCGTAAAAATATCTAACAACGATTGAATTAATTTCATATTTTATTTGTTTTTAGTGTTGCGTACCTCGAAAGGAAACAGGACGAAAGTACAGAAACTAAATCTCGTCTACTAAAACGAAATAGATTCTTACAGATAAAAAAAAAATATTGCAGAAAACACGCTATTTTGCATATCATTATTGGTAAGATAGTAGTCAAATGCTTGCCTATCGAGCATAAAATAAATAAATAATAAAGACACGACAGCAGTGAAGCTTTTTGTCACACAAAGGTTGCGGATCAGAATTAGCCCTCCCATAAAAAGTTCGACTGCAAAAATTCTACGTTATAATTTATCATCTATATATATCTTCTATATGTGTTACATATTTTTGAGATAGTATTTTTAAAGCTCTTTTATTTGACATCCATAACGATGGTATTTGATTTTTTTTTGTCCCTTCTTTATTGAACACCACGGCCTTACAAAAACTAATGACACTAATAATTGGAACGATTTCCACCATACCCTTCATGTTAGAATCTGTATATTAGTTCACTGTGAGGAACAAGCGAACGTACATAGATACATAATATCTACATATACACTTACATACATAGGTGCTAAAATCATAACTCTCCTTTTTGATTCACCGTAGTCAGATAAAAAAGCTCATAGACATTTTTTTTTGGTATTACCGCTTCCCCATCTTCAAGAAAGTTGGTAAAATGGCACTACTTAAGTTTAATTTCTTGTGCATCGAGATAAGCTAGTTTCAAAAGTTTCTAGAGTCGTGGATGCCATTAGTGGGCTCTCAATCGTAAACTTACATCGGAATATCGTTTCAGATTTTAATTAAAGTTTTGGTCTACTCTTTCATTCGTACTCTTTTGTTCCAATGCTTTAATGTCTCACTATGAAACCCAGCAGGCTCAATAAAGATTTTGTTAGCGGATTAAACACATAAACGAGGCGGTAAAACCTTTTATGGGTTAAGAGAGTACATTTTTACAAAACAATGAACGAAATAGCGATATTCAATTGATAATACTCGTAAAAGAGTACTTGGAGTTCAGCTACAATATTAAAATATTGTTGCTACAATGCGAAATATAGACTTAAAGATTAAGTAGTAAAATATACGAGTTTCCTAGCAAGCTAACAACATAGAATGTATAATAATGTATGTAGTTAGATAAATAGAAAGTTAAAGTCTATACTGAACACCTTAAAATATACATGACAAGGCATATTAAGAATAAAGTGTAACAATAGGCGGTCTTATCGCTAAGAACGCTCCCTTCCAGATAACCTTTGGATAGAAAGAGTACTGTTAGTTTAGTTTTAGGAAAGTATGCGATTAACGCATAAAGTAGTTTAAACAAGGTTCAGCAAATCAGTTGCATAGTAAAAGGCAGACAAAGCTCTACGTTATACTAAATCAATACATCTGTACTCTTTACTATAACTATCGATTTTATAAATTCCAAGTAACTTTCGCTGTAAATAGCACCATTGACGGGCGGAGCGCGAGGCGCGGTGCAGCGGGGGACGCAGGACCAGCTAAATATAGACGACCCTCGCACTAGGACAAGGCCGTGCTCCCGCCTAACCCGACTTTACCCTACCCAGGTACGGATTACTCAAGATCCTTGTGATTAATCTCGCCATATTTGCAACTCCTCTCAATGACGGATAAGATCTGCTTACACAAAATCTCAAGTGTTTATCTTAGAAGGTATCCTGATTTCATGTTTTTATATTAATTTATTGCAATCTATAAAAGTTATGGTGTTATAATATGTATAGCTCAACTGAACTGCCCGTCTGCTTATTTAGGTGAGCGTTCGCCTATTAAGCAGGTGTATCGGGTTCTATTCCCGGCGGGAACACATGCTTTCTACACAAGGAAAATGTGTTTTTGGTTCTGGTTGTGATTGTGTGAGTGATGTGAATGTTTCCGGCACCCACGACACAAGTCATCGAACTTAGTGTGGGGCTGTGAGTGTTAAACCGTTTATGTTTTATATTCTTTATAGACCCTGTAGAGCACGGCAAATATTAAAAGAGAGGATGACTGCTAGGTTTTCTTTACAAATAATAAGTGAATAAACAAAGATAAATGTCAGACAATAATTATTTAACTTGTGTTTATAATTTGGTCATTACAATGTTTGGTTTTATATAATCACATAAACTATTTATCTATTATTATTACTATTAGATTGATGTCTAAAGATATTAAATACTTATAATTTATATGAAGGTAAAATGAATCATTTAGATATTCGTTACTTCCTTAATGTTCACGTTTCAGGTGTTTGACAATCTTTATGAATTGTATATAAGATTAGCCGCGCCCCGCGACTATGCCCACGTTTTATCCTATGTGTTAATCCTAGGTATAAGCTATATAAATTCCAAATTTTATCTTAATCCGTTCAGCTGTTACAGCGTGAAAAGAAAACAAACAAACTTACTTACAAACTTTCGAATTTATAATATTATTGTGATGTGTAGAGTAGTTTAGTGTACTAGCAAAGAAATCTACAAATCCAAAACTCTGAGTAGGTGTATATACGATGGGCACAGATGTAACAAAATCTTTTATAGACTAGGACAAGAATAGTATATTCTTCGGATATCTTCAACGCGCAACGGATATCTAGCTGAGATCGAATAGGTTTTATGGCATTGACCTATATTTTATATATTTTTATTTGACATGTTTGGAAAGTATTCCAAGGTAGCATATTATTTGTGTTATTTGTATTGATCTCGCATACACGGCGTGGATCCATGTGCATTATGTAGTAATGTTGTAGGTATATTTATTATTATAATATTATAATTAAAAATATAAATATATGTTTATAATTTTGTTTATTTGAACTGAACTTTGACTTATTTGGGTGCTCGTTTGTATTATAAGCAGGGATATCGGTTTCGATTCCCGGCGGGAGCACAAGTTTTCTCCCCAAAGAAAATGTGTGTTTCTGGTTTGGATTATGTGTTTGTGATTTAAATGATTTCGGCATCCCAAAGTCATCGATCGAGTGTGAAAGCGTTTATGTTAATGATTATATAAGTGTATATAGGTAAGTACCTATTATAATGAGTTTTAAATGAAACAAAATTACCTCGAGGGTTGTTGTTCGAGTAGATTACCGTTGGTGATGGATAACGTGGTTGACGAAAGGCAAGCAGTCTAATGACACTCTCATTTTGTTCTCGCTTGAAGATTAATGCGAGTCTACCCTTTTAATTATTCAGCTTTTTTGAAAAGATGTAATTTTTTCTTTACCGCTGAGTGTCTTTTTGTTACGTTAGGTGAGTTATGTTCGCGAGAGTGAATAATATAACATAACTATAACACGCGGACACTAACAGGTACTGGAAGATTTATTCAAGCTGAATTCTATGATCAGCTAATGCTAATATTCGTTGCTTTCTATTTACCATATGGCTAAAAATAATTTATTATTTAGATCAAGTAATTTTCAACTCGCTTCTAGCTTCTTCAAATGTTTCAAACATAAAGGCGTAAATCATATAAATTAAATAATCTTATCTTTATCAGATCTATCAATTGTATGAAAGATCATTACTTGAAAACAGTTCAACCGCTTTGGCAATTATTGTATTTTGTGTTCTTAATTCTCAAGACAACGTTTGTATGTGGGTGATAGTGTGGGCACAGAGCTAGTCACACTAATATTATTAATGCGAAAGTTTTCGTGTAAGTATGTTTGTTTTCTCTTCACGCTGTAATTCTTTACAACTAGTTAAAGATATTTTACAGAAATACAAAAACATCAAAGCTTTGAAACTACAATTGTCGCAACAGGAAACTTAAAATCGAAGAACATAATATCGACAATACCTATCTTAATCGAAATCGCGCCATGTCCAACACACATAAGCTTCCCGTGACCTGTACTGCAATCGTCTCAGGTCTCAGAGCATCGAGAACACACCCTGGAGCTTTTACCTAGAATTGCATTCATCCACTAGATGTGTCTGAGAGGTGAATGCCGTTTTCGACGGGGGCATGAAAAGAAAAAGCGCTTGGCAAGCACCTGTGTACGTATTCAGCGCTTTGTTCTTTCGAGGGCGGTTCGCTCGCAAACGCCGACAAAATATCTGGTCGTACTTAAAGTGATGAAAGTATTTTCTCGATAAACCGATATTGCTTTGTGGCAAAAACACGATGCTCGAGGACTTGTACACTGCTGCAGATCTGTTTCATACGAGATTGAAGAGCTTTCTTTGATTGCGGTGGCAATCCACATCAAATCGTATTACATAATGTGATTACACTCTAAGCTATTGTTTAAGGTTTCATCAAGGTCTACGCGGTGTGTCTGTCAGTCTGTCTGTCCCCTAAAATCACATTATATTATGGATCAAAAGAAAGTACTCTTTCTTTTGATCCATATTATAATAGCCGGCTGAAACAGTTTTCTTATTTTAGATATTTTGACCATTAACATAAGAAATAAAAAAAAGATTTAAGGCAGTATCTTTTTTCAAGATAAATTACGAAAACAATTTGAAGGTTTTTAGTTTTTGGTCGATCGAAAAAACGATAGTACATGCAAGCTTCAAATTTGTAGTGATTCTAGTGCAAGCTCTAACTTAAACACCAAATTATAGAAACCAAGCAAGTGTTGGTTTGTTTAGTTGGACGTCTAAGAAAATATAGCCCGTAGACCTGTTTATAATAAAATAGTAATTATCAAGTGTGACTTGGTTTGAGCTATTGTGCCGTGGTACGTAACCTTAACTTCTGTATTCGAGTTCAGTTTTATTATTCTACCAAAGTATTCTAAAATATTCAGGTAGATAAGTAATGTTTTTGTAGGCTATATCTCAATAAATACAATAAGATAATTAGAAGCGTGCAGGAAAATAAGCAGCAAACAAACATTAACATATGAGGAAAACAACGTTATCGGTACTACGGTAAGTAAACAAGGTACTTGTGGATAAGTTGCATCTTAAATATCTTTAGCTAAATCTTTATTTTAGAGCTTTATTATAAAAAAAAATGAAAATCTTGTGAAACATTGACGTCAGACTGCTTTAGTTAAGATCTGAAAATAGTAATACTTCAAAATTTTGTAAAATAATACAAAAACGATTAACCAAATAATTTAATATCCAAACGTGTGTCCTTTATGCTCTTCCATTGAACAATTAAACTTATAATAAATGAATGCCATAAGCCTATAGATGTTGGCGGTGTATCGACGAAACTAGACATTTTCTACATATAACATTTTACTTGCACTCGAGCATAAGTGGTGCTCATAAAAAGTGACTTTATAGATAGCATACTATAATATGAAATTTTATAAAAACGCCCGAGTATGGCGGCCTATTCAAAAGAATAATACGGGGTCGGGAGTGGCATTTAGCTCAGGTGTAGGAATAGGCAGTATGAACCCAGGACCCTTTTGAACTTGTGAAGCTTTGCCATTATGTTGAATGGTTTGAAGTATGTACGCTAAAAAGACGGGAGGGAGATTATTGCAGGAGTACTTGGATTTTTAGTCACATTTTACGACCAAGACGATCCCTTTTATTGTAGTCCTTACACAAGATTTTAGATAACGCATGAAGTCTCAGGGAAAGAAGCGTGTTTGTTATTTAAAGTCCCCGATGGAAACTTAAGTGAATGATAGTAGGCGCGTAGACGAAGACAGATGGTTATTTTATTTTATTGCAATAGATAAAACTGGTACATCCCAAATATATTTGAAATTGTAAGGCGCTACCGGCTCGCCTACTTCAATCCAGACACGTCCGATTTATCGAAAAATCATAAAATCCTCTCAAGCATTGCAAAGTTCGATCCCAATAAAATAAAAACTCTGTTCTGTTCTTCATTATCTAAAACAATTCAAGCCAGCTGTTTCTACGTAGGTAATACGTAGTGGCTATAAATTCAGCGACACCTGTGTTCGCGGTAAAACCCAGGCCGAGAATAAAAATATTCAAGCCTGGGATATATGAGGCCATAATTTGACCAAATTAAAAATGTACGCAGAATAGGACCACTCCATAAATATACTTTCATCGTAAAGGGCAATTACGAGGGACAATTTTGGACGAAGATCAAAAGTATTCCGCGTTTCATTTTGGCTTGGTATTTTAAGATTTTTAAAATGGTTTTGCATAACACAGGTACTTATTTGTTTTGATGTTAGGTTGTTGAAAATTGCGACGGTGTGTTGTAGATATACTATTATATTTGTCATGAAATTGATACACAAGATATGAAACCTGTATAAATGTGTAGTGTCGATTTTGGCATAACATATAAGCAACTCCGTAGAAAAGGGATGAGCCCCGGTCTAAAGTTCTATATTTTTTAGTATAGTGATACTGTAATGGGTTTCTCTTACGCCAATTTTAAAAACACTATCTTCGGCCGCATCATCATTTTCCATCTGGCGAGATTGTGGTCAAATGGTTATGTATCTGAATAAATTGTGTCACTTTTTACATTAAGATCTTATGTACATGTATTCTAGCAAATAAACGATTTGATTTGATTTGATATCGGGCATAAAAAAATAAAAATAAAATATAAATGCTGCAGGTAGAGTCGCAAGAAAGTCATAAACAATGTATTCTTGACATTTCAGATGTACCGATCAAATAAAGATAAATCAAGCCATACTTTTTACTAACAGAATAAAATACAACCTTTGTATCAATCAGATTTAAACGCAATCAAAGCGCCATTCCTTTTACTGATATTTTCGTTGCAATGCGATCTCATTACTGCAAGTACTCGTACGTAAACATGTTTCGCGAGATACCAATATTTGATACATTGGCACGAAGCTTTTACACGTTGACGGCAAAGATTTTAAGTAAGTTTAAATTTAGTCTCGAAATGACTGCTAGAACACAAATCTAGGAACTATTGAAAACCGCAGTTCAAAAGTAGTTATGAGTAGACCAAACATTTAGGGTTTCAGGCGTTACAAGTGTTTTAAAAAAATGCTCTATAACTGTTTCAATTCAATGTGATATACTACTTAGATACATGAGTCTAATCGTTATTTCAAATATCATTGATTCTATATAGCTCGAATGCACATACATTAAGGTATATTATGTGAATCCTAGCAGGCGGTTTTTTGTTACTTAATATTATTCAAATGACATAGAGTCATTAGATCTCATTCCGATTTATTGAATGATTACATTTTTCAAACCGCAATCTTCTACAAACGCAGATGCTAGGATACAGTTAGATTATAGCTGAGAGCGAAGTGCCATTTTTAAATAGAAAAGGATCCTAGACTTTTCCACCTTTGCTCTAGAACTGTTTAAAACCGCAAAGAAAATCAGATCAAAATTTTAAGCCCATTAATAGAAAGAAAGAAGCTTATTTCGTGTTTTCACACTGTCTGTAGTAATAACAAAGTATTCTATAGAATACTTTAAACTTTCTCGAACTTTAATCATGTTTATATAAAAGCGAGAAAAGACCCGGTATTCTCATATAAACAAAGTATTCCGTCTTTAGATATATAATACCTACAGATGCCAAAACAATATAAAGTAAAATGCATGCACTTTGTAAAATGATATACCCGTAAGAACTGTTTAATTATCCGGCAAGTTCTGCAGCAACAAGCCGGTGCATTCAGCCAGTAATGAGGCCCGCGGGCTGTGTAAATTACCCTGGATATAATTAAGTATTCCTTGACTTGCCGTGAGCTGCCTCAGGGTTGACAGTTTTGTAGAAGGAACTGCTTCATGCATATGAAAAAAGACTATTCCCACATTTTCAACCGACTTCAAAAAAAGAGGTTCTTAATTCGTCTGTATTTCTTTTTTGTATGTATGTTACGCGTTATCTCTTGATGTTTTTTTTTGCTTATACTTCAGAGGTGGTCCCATTAATTTTATCGAAATCGATCCAACCAAACCAAAATATGAGCGGAGAAGTCGGTTTTTTATCTAACCTTTGCTTGCATTTAATTAAATATTAAGAAATACATGAAGGTTGTGTGCGTTGATGGTCTACGACTCTATAAGTGCTACGAACGTAGCAACCTCGTAGACCATTTTTACAAGTAACTAATACGAATGTTGTAATACGTACACCCAAAAGAACAATTATATATTCTGTGCCTAAAGATAATTTCAAGATTGTTGACATATTTTTCTTCATCTTTTTTGTTCGTTAAAACTTTGTGGTAAAAGATAAAGAATGATAATACCACCATAGCGTCGCTCGGCTATCTCGTATCCACTTACTTTTCAAAACTTGGGCGATGAGAATTTAAGTATTTTTAGAAAGTTTACAAACGCCGGTTTTGTTCCGTCCTATAAAACCGGCGTTTGTTAACATAAGTAAGGACGTTTCTGAACATAATCTCGAACATGTAAAAATATATTAAAATATAGAAGAAAGATTGCTGGCACTATATTATAGTACTACGCTATGGGATAATAGGCTATATTTTCTGAAGATAAACTAAAATTACATACAAAAGAGCTCACTATATGCCACCTAGTTAATTGCTAGTGCTCTACCACACTACAGTAGACAACGTTCCCGAATTACTGGCGGCATTGTCTTTCTAAATTTCTGTAAATTTTAAACACGCGTCAACTAAGCATCTCAATTAATTTTGAAAAAAGAATTAGTTTTTAATCACCATAGGTCTAGTAATACATATGTAATTACTACCAAGGCTTCTTTATATTTGCTGCCCCAGTGAACATGACGCATTCTGAATTTTAAGACGATGTGACAGCTAATTGTGGCGGCAAAAGTTGTATTCTATACTGAAGTGTGGTCATGCCATAAGGTTTTTTACCATCGCTACGTATCAGAACATCTGATCCTTTTAAAGAATTTATATTGATTTAATAGCATTACACATACTACGCAAAAAATATGTGCAAAGAAAGACCATTATTCACTTGCATTTTATATTTTAATAGGACAACTAACAATTTTAAAAGAGGCGGTGAAATGCCGTTGTGTGTAGAGGCTCTAAGCCGAGGATTTCATTAAGCGAAATGCTTTCCTTAACTGCGTTTATTTACGTATTTTTCGACAAATTTATTCTCTTTTTTCTCAAAAATAAAACAGTTTTCTTTACAAGAAAATTTGATTTAAATGAGATATCAAGGATGCCGTGGTGATGATATTGCTTCAACTCGAAAGTTAGTTATACTCTGTATATATTGTACAAGTTAAATTTAAATATCTTATGTATTTTCTTTCATAAATAATATCAACAACACCTTGTTTATTTATGCGATTGTTTGAGAATGATATGTAAACTATAAGTTTTTGTGTGTGATATGTACATGTTTCCAGCACCCACGATACAAGTCTTTGAACTTAGTGAATGCGTCTAAAAAAAAAGAAAAATGAACTAGTATTTGTATATATGAAGTTATGGGTCTCTAATCTCCGTCTCACGTTCATTTATTTATGGGTTTCTTCCATAAAATGTTAATTTGCCCACTAGCACACTAAAATGTAAGTAGCTGCAGCAGACGCAGACCAGCCACATCCTCTAAATTCAAAGCTTTGATTGTGTACTAAGAAGTTAGTTTTCCTATCAAGAATGGCATTCGTATTGCCGAACTATCGCGTCTGTGGCATGCAGCCAACGGTCTCTTGTTAAGTCTTTACTCTTATATAGGTTTTTATTTACTTCACTTTTTCTTTGATTTGAATAAATATAATCAAGATGTTAAGATTTTGCATATTTTTTTAAATTTATATCTTCATAAAAAATATATTATATTCTGTATTGTAATTTATACTGCAGTAAATATAACTTAAGTTACAGATTATTATTTGTTAAAATGTATATTTATAATTAAACTGTTAATAACTTAAAGCTCGCATAATGATTATTGCGGGTAGTGACGCATTTCAATGATCCTAGCTGCTGAACATTTGTAGCAAATTGGGTAAAATATTAAATTAAATTGTCGCTAAAACGAAATTACTAACCGAAAACCACTATGTACTATGTTCAAACTAGGTGCACACTTTTCGTGTACACTTATGTACATCTACATATTTCTACCTCCTTCCTCATGTATCACAAAATATCACTCGTAATACTTGTCATAACTTAAAACAAATTTTAGTCTTAAGTTGATTTTAAATCAATTTCCATCACCCTATACAGACTATTCTAATCTAAACATATAACATTTTCGTCATATTTTTCATTTATATAAAGCAAGAAAGAAGAAATTTCCAATTCAATTGCCTGCAATTTGCCCAAAAATATAGATTTTGCATATACATTAGATATTTAGATCGCAAGTCTTACTGCCAAGCTATCGGCATCCTAATCCCAGACGTTCGTCATTTTGAGTAATCCTCTAGTAAAGATGCATTAGGCAGGGAATATCGAGGGCCTCGCATGTTCATGGCACGCCGCCAGCTCCTCTCACCTACATTCCGTATCGGAATGCCTTCCCTTCCTTCACTTGTTTGCGCGGTCATGGACGTACGATTATTTAACTAAAAGTAGGTACTGGAAATGCACAGCAGATGTAATGGTTACTTATGTTTTTGTTAGACAAGAAAATGCTGTAGTGATTCTTTTAGCGTTAATATTTTAATGAGTTAACAAGATAACGACTAATAATATACCAATACAACTGCAAATAAATTAAAAACTACAAGCACTTCCCGTAGATCATCATGGAATTTGACAATAAGCGAGGTGTCACCACACAAAAATGATATAAAGCTTCGAGACTTGATTCCCAAGATGGGCGAACTATCTACAAGTTTGTACGGAAGCCTCCGTACAAACTGGTATGATATCAATCTCCCATTTAACTGGTATAATTATTTAGTTATTAGCGTTTATTTTATTATTAGAATGAACATGGTTACTATTACTATAATCACTAGACGGAATAAGTACTTAATATAGGAATTTACAATAATTATAACCACAGGATAATTAGATATGTTTGTTAATTATAAGAAAATAATCTAGAGGTCATTTTAGCAACATTTGAGTGGATTGATTTTTTAATCCTATACGGTTCTCGGTCTGTAATGAAATTCACGCTGTGTTTCATTACTGCCTGTGTACCTACGTACGTTTTAATGGTTTGCTAACCTCTGCCATCCATTTGTCCGTTAAATTGCTTCTGACAGCTCAGTATTGACTTTGTAAAACATTACTTGCTTATTTAAAGTTGGAATGGGAATGCTATAAATACTGACAATGACTGGAGCAGCCGCTGTCTCGAGAGTAATGAAAGTAGGTAAACTTATCCAGTTAAAGTTTCCGAGCCACTACGTTTAGTTCGCTTTAAATTCTTTTCAATGCATTAACTAGAATCCAAGTGTCGCCCGGTTATATGGTGCCAGAACACAGATAATATAACCATTCGACTGTTAGTAGCTTTTCAAACCTCACGAAAACCACATGCCTTTTGAAGCTTAAAGTCAAAAGTTGGTCACCGACGTAAGTTCGCTAGTCTATCGTTCTCTACCGTTTACATTTTGGAGAGTGTGCGCAGGAATTGCACGAGTTAATTCCACCATGCCCGTTTTACCATCTAACAACAAGACAAACTGTCAAACGTAATCCATTTAAAGATGATATACCTCCGGTTCGTTCGAAGTGTTTGGCTTCTACGTTTATCATCCGCACTGCGGAGGAGTGGAACTCATTGTCCTCGTCTTTGTTCCTCAAACGGTATATCGAATAATAGATATCTTTATTCTTTAGCATGCTAGATCTTCTGCTACATCATCGCTTTCCATCAGGTGTGATAGTGGTCAAATGCTTGCGTATAGAGCATTAAAAAATTGTGAGCATTTAAAAAGTTATGATTGGTTGTTCTGTAACTGACGCTGACAAATATCGCAACGTCCAATCACAGGTATGCATTTACCTCAACTCCTATCCCCGCTGGTAAAGTTGTTATGAAGGAACATTAGTCACATGCGATATTAGTTGATTTTATAATCTATGTGCCAGAAGTACGAGTACTAAGGGCGATAAACATACTCCTTGCTGTGAAACCCTAATCTCTTACGTATTATTCCGAACGTAAAATCTTGTTTTTCCCCTCATCTAGAAGTTAGTTCATGGCTAATGGCCGCTATCAGAAACTTCTGGCTCGTGATCCAAATACTAGTCAACAAACGGCAGAAAGTTTCTAGATTTCAACGCGATATAATGATCCTTTCCAGTTTCGGGCTATTTGTCTGAAATGCGTTATCTTTTATTTGTGGAATGATGTGAGTTCAACAAAGTGGTGCTTTGCGTCATTGATGACAGTTTTACTGTATTTTAATGTGTTGTGATGAGAACGGCAATGTTGAGTTCCGCGTTCCAAGTATGATTTATTCAGGGTTCGTGAGGTTTAAGCAACGGTAGAACCTGTCGTACGGAAGCCGCAGCGATAGTGCATAGCGTCGACTGGTTCGGAATAGTTAAGGACAGTCTATACGCCAATACATTTTAAGATACGAAGCCTAAACAAAAGACATAAAAAAAAAAATATGATTTAAAATCTTTATCATTGATTGATTACATCAAAATGATTAATTAACATAGAAACGTTTTATAAATATACACCTAGCATTTGCTACTTCTACAAAATGTAAGAAATAAATAGCTTTCGCTATTTATTAGAAATAGTTCTCGCGGGAAAAATGTGTCATAAATTAAATCTACTTCAGTGAAAACATGGTGAGTAAATAACACGTTTTCGAACGACGCGCGACGTTCGACAAAAAACAACCGACTTCACCGCTTTATCTTCGGAACTCTTGAAGAAATACATCATATTATATGCATTATTTAAAAAAAACATTCGAACTCCTCCTTTTTTGTGCAGCCGGTTAAAAATGGAAGTTCACGCCGCGGGACCGTAACTTAGGCACGCAATTAAACATCCCTAGGTGTATCTACGCGGGAGAATTGACTAATTATAATACAAAAGTTGCTAATTTAATGGCTACGTTACCTTTAATGCATAGTTAGTAGGTGTAACGACAGCCGCACGGGACGCGGCACGTGCGGTTCGTGACGGGCTGGCGCGATCGTGTCGAAAGCCATTTCCTCATCTCTTCTCGCCCGCCTCGGGGTTGCATGCAAATGCTTTTACCTTATTGAATTGTCACGGTGCCATGTTGGAGGAGGGTTCATGCAATGTCTGCATATATTTCTATGTTAATTTGCCGTTGCTGTAGCAAATACAAAAATGGAATGAAGGTACAGTAATTTGTAATTCAATTGTTTGTGTCATGGAGGGCGGTTGGACATTGATTTCCGGGCATCGATAACATCGACGTCGAAATCGAGCGATTTTCTTTTCTTATGAACCATCGAATCGGCCGAACTTTCAATCGATCGACTGTCGTATCGACGTCGCATCAAATCGAACAAAAGTAGTTTGACGACCAGAATACCTATACCTACAGATTAGGTATATCGAAGGCACTGTAAAGCTGTATTTAGCCAAAATCGGCACACGCTATGTAACATTTAAATATAACTGTGTATGTACCTTGTAAATTATGAGCACACGGCAATCCAAGATGACTGAGGGATAAATCCCTATAATAAATTACACTACTAAATGATTTCGCCTGCGATGAGGATCAAAAGTGTAAGTCTATCCTTATCAGATCAGATAAGTAGCCTAGGGCTGATTAGTAGGTAATCATTAATAAGTATGTTTATCAAATTTGTGAATAGCTTGATAATCGATTAGTTTCATCTTATAAACTAGTATTAAGGCTTATATCCCAAGCAGCTTGCACTAACGAACGTTTCAATTCCTTAAAGCGATAAATCACGAGCGCACGTCGCTCCAAGATGACTGGCGATTAATTACGCTATTGAACCCGTTATTAACTATTTACGCTGTTCGTAACATTTTAATGTAACATAAAGAGAAATCTCATAGCAAAATGACTGGTGGCCTAAAGGTACTTAACTATATTATCGGTGCGTTTGGCCAAGGACAATAGCAAGGAATCAAACTGATGCTATCCTCTGCTCGAAATAAATAATTATTTCGAGCAGTGGATAATCTATCCAACATCATAAGGTACGAGTATGCAATGTGCGTGGAAATACTGATAGGCGTCGTGGTCATGCACCAAGTATAGTCAGGGGCGGGTTATTTTTTCATGTGTTATTTAAGATTTATTTATGACATTTTATATATCATTGAAATATTTATCGTTCACTATATTAATAACGTTATAGTTTCTTTTTTATGCTATTATTTTAACTGAGCCGATTTTGATGTACAGATCGATGTGTGTAATTTGGCTTAATTATTTAAATGAATAAACAAACTGTGGTCCTCGATATCGCCCACGTTCATAACTATGAATATGGATGAAGAGTTGTAGCTGTGCTGTAAACTGTAGCATATGTCACTGCCCATAAAAAATCATGTCGGTTATTTGCTCGACTGCTGTGTAAAATAAGAACAAACCAACAAGCTCACATTCACATAAAATCAATGTGTGATCAAACTGCCTGGACTAATGAACTTACCGTTATAACCTGCACTAATTCAGTATAACTGAATAGTTCCTCATAGTCCCAAAAATATAATTATCACCATGACATAGACACGGCTTAGATTTGACAGAAAGAAGAAAGAAGTGACTGTCGAGTTCAAACTATTCCATATAAATGAATAGTAAGTCTATTATTATTATTGCCAAGGCAAAGCCGACTACTGCCGAAGTCATTTTGTACCTTCCTTTTTAACTAAGCGAGGCCTTACTTATGTAATTATTTATCTCCTTAGAGTTTATGTTTGCCTAGTACAAAGTCTGCAACCTGACTTAGTTGTCTGTAAATAGGCCAAATAGTTTCACGCTACGAATTTTATAGATGCATCTGTTTACGTTTTTAATATAATAAGAAAAATCTATGAAATCCTCACAATTCTGATTGAGCTATTGTGCAGTGAGTGCTGATATACCTCTTCTTTTTACGATCATTTTGTTTGATTTTCCTACTTGACGGCAGCGAGCTGCTCGTCTATGTAGGTATGTGGCTATGTTCCTTAACTTATCTATAGTTAGATGTATACTTATACAGGAACATAGAATCTGGCAAAGTATTGCACTTCTTTGCAGTGCGCATGATGAACGTAGAAGCAAAGCGCTCGGTGCGTTTTGAGGAATATCTATCATACTAGCCGTGCCCTGCGGCTTCGCTCGCGTTGATCTAGTTAAAAGTATCCTATGTGTTAATCCTAGGTATAAGCTATGTACATTCCAAATCACCATCCAAATCCGTTCAGTCTTTACAGCGTGAAGAGGCACACATACTTACACACACTTTTAGATTTTAATATTAGTAGTATTATTATATAGCGGTGTCGCAATGCTGTTGGTCTGGTTGTCTCATGATAGAATACGGTTGGAAGAATTAGCTCTTTTTAATTCTATGGTATTACTTTTCGAAACGTATGCAATAAAATAGACATAGTCGCTATTATGAAATACTTTCTTAAATTAATACATTTATTATCTTAAGGATTCATAGTTCAGCGCTATTCATAGCATTCACCTCTACTGCTCATCGTGCCTACAGTTCATTTCCGACTACTTTCCGTACGACCATTTTTAGTAATAACTGTAATTTTAAACTAGCATTTTTTTTTTGTTTTGGCTTTGCAATCTTGTACCTACATTTAGCCAAGTAATTATATATTTTAAGTGTATTTCGTATTAAGGTCACAAGTCACCGTTAAAGTCAAGTAAAAGAGTCAAGGTCCAGTCATAGTCAAGTCATGCCCTAGTGGTAGAAATTTTACTAGAATTTCTATTGGAGTTTTAGAGTGAAGACAAAAACACGTTTTTCAACTTTGTTTGATTTGCCACGTTTACTAAGTATAAACGGTTAATAATCTACCATTATTACACATTAACACTCGAAGAAACACAAGGTTTTGGAAAATTTTACAATATCAATGACGCCATTTTTTCACTTTCGCGACGAGCTTTCAGAACTTCAGTAAAGTTAGCTTTCCCCGACCATGTATATAAATATAAGCAGGTTTGCGTAAGTTTTAACCTTTACTTATTAGCGTTATTCAAATAATAACGCTGTTAGTTATTCGGTGTTACATAATAAGCTTAATACTTATGATAACCGAAGGTTTATAATCGTTTGATCACTATTTCATGTGTGGTCAAGCAAGAGATGTTCTTGCTTCTGGTTCCGGGTGTGTTTGTGTGTGTATCGTGAATGTTTCAGGTGCTCGTCACACGAGTCTATCTTTGTGTGGGGCTGTGATTGTAGAAACGTTTATGTTTTGTCCTTAGATAGTTAATTAGATACACTTATTCCTAACATAAAGCTCTGTTGTTTGGTATTCTGGAATAAACAATTAAAAGTGTAAAGTCTCTCTTTATTAAATTCTTCTCTATGTGATTGGAAATCTGCAAACAAAAAGCGACGAGAAAAACTGCAACAGAAGCGTCGGCTTGTGTTATTAAAACGCCCACCGGGTGTGAAGTGGAACAGAAACAGTAATTGAAGTAGAATACGGCAATAAATCCGCGCTTCGCAGCCGAGGGCGGGACGCACATCGAGTCTGAAGTATTTTGAACCATAGAGAGACACACAAAAGACAATCCTGTACGATATCAAATTATGTAATGTTCTTCATTTAAAAAGCATCGCTCTTGTTAGTAAAGCTCACTCAATTTGTTCTATTTTGAACTGCCTCTTTTTATAACTTTGTACATACTGACGACACTGAACGCCTATTACCTTTGGCTAAACGTACACTGTCTTTTTTTAATTCGATAGGCATGCATTTTACCACTATCTTACCTGATGGAAAGTGAATGCGGCTCAAAATGTACAATGCTAGAAATGTAATATGTTTGTAATACACAAACATATTACATTTCTTATATAAACAAAATAAATACATAGTATTAAAAAAAAACAGACTTCAGTGATTGACATTCCCAAGATGGCAATTTTTTACTATATGGATTGACAATTGTATATGATTTGGATTATTATCTTGTTGTGTCGACCAAGATAGAAAACAATATTAAACCAAAAAGTGACCCGTACAAAATAAGAAGAGCAGGCAACTGTACCGTAGTTTCATGGCAAAGCGGTATTAGTCGCTCGAACACTCAAAGTCAGTAATGTATCTAAGCTATTATATTATTACATATTGAAATAAAATCATTTTAGCCAAGTATCAGTTTAACTTTATTGGCCCATACTGGATTTTTTTATAGCAGATAATGAAATATGCCTTAAAATGATAGGTATATATTTCAGTTATTAACATAATTTATTTGGAATTTTACACACAAATTCTATAGATGTATATTATTTATTCAAAAGGCTATTCAGTTAAAATGTCAAAAGACAAGACGTCCACAATCTTCTTTAATTATTGTAGCTACTTGGTTATGAAGGAAGGAATTATGCTTCATGAGATGGCTACGAATATATTCTCGTACCTCTATTAAACAATGGCTCAAAGATAACGTAACCTTGTTTTCTGTGTGCGTAAGATATGCCAATGATAAATGCTCTTTCGTCTGTTAGAATACAGAACAGCAAAGCCGCATTTATATATGGGAGTTTCTGTGAGTAACACTGTCCAATAGTGACAGAAGTGCTGTCGCTTCATGTTGATACTGTAGCTTCAAGTGAGGGCTGTTTTCGTGCAGCTAGCTTGCACAATGGCGTGCCTGTAGCTGATTCTTTCGTGCCTGATTTCAGATACTGAATTGTGTTATGTGTACATACTAAAACATGCTTACGCAAGTAATTCGCAAGCTTTCTTGTTGGTATAGAACCGGGGCCTAATAGAAAGCGGGGTTCTCTAGAGAAAGAATATTTTATCATACCTAATGCTTAGTTTGTTTACGTCAACCCTACCGTGTTTACCTAATATTCATGGTTAGCGTGAAAGGTTGGTGCTCGTTTATCTTCTAAGGAAAATATTTAGGCTATGCTTTTATAGGTAAAGAATGGAATGCCCGGTCTTCTGAGTTTCCCGAATAGTATTTGGGGTTATTTATGAGAGTGTTAAGGTTTTCGTTATCATTCTCATGAGAATGTGGTTAAATTAGAATTTGACTTATTTTTTTGCTCTAACAAGAGCAGAAAATACTATTTTTTAAGTATTAAAAACCAGACGAAAGTTAAAAACTAGACCTCGATTTCATACATTTTAAAACAATAAATGGTTTTCGTACTGTATTGTCACGCATATATATATAATTTTGATGGTATTTGAAACTTAATTTAGTCTATACCATTCATAGAATTGAGATAAATGAAACAATGCCATACATATCGTTTTCGGGTCATTAGTTTGCGCGCTATGAACATACATATTATGATGCTAAAACCAAAATATTTATTTTTGTTTTTAATAAGAGTTTTTGAAGAGAGTTTTAGTTTATAAAAAGAAACTAAACGTAGCTAATGGTCATTTATTAATGACGCAATCTTTATTATGATTTCATAGTCAAAAAAGCTATTTAATTTCATATTTAAGTAGCTACATAATTATCGTCAGACAAATCAGTTAAAAAATGTCAAGAAAGCATTTTAAAATCATCTAAAGAAAATTTTAATGAATAGGTCTATGTAAATGTGTACAGAAGTGGTGTTGCAGCGTCTAACTCCGCATGAATGAGGCGGCGGATGAGGCGGTCGATATCTGGGCTAAGTGATGACCACGTCACCTCCTACCTACCGGCTAACCTCACAGCTGATTGAACTACTTAATGGGAGTCAGTAACGAGTGTAAATATTTTTTTTTAAACTCAGATAGTTTATTGTTCGACTTATACTCGTATCTCACATGATGGTAAGCGATGATGTGGTTGAGGTTAAGGATTATATAGTTTTTAGTTCACGGAAAGAAATTATACAAATAACCACAATGGCCTTGATCATCATCTTTCGTTCATTTAATTTAACGTTATATATTTTTTTGGTAAACAAACTAAGCCTAGAATGGCACTCAAGAAAAGCTGTCAGAACAATTGAAAAAGAAACAAAAATATTGTCTTGCTTTATCGAAAATAACTTATAAAGTGAGTAGATATATAATTAAAATTACTAAAGATTGTCCTTAATAAATGTTTAAATAAGTTATGAAACAATACATTTATCAGTATTTTCAATTATTAGTAGGTAGGTATCTATATTCGCAAACGGTGCGAAATACAAGATACAATTATAATAAAATAAATTTTAAGTAAAGAACGCTTTCGTGAGCTTAATAATCAAGTTATGGAATTGTACTCTCAAAAACACTTGAATATTTCCCCCAATTTGCTTCCACACGCTTCCACGTGATCTCGTAATACAACCCAACGAAGCGTTATAAATAGATTTTTTGTATTTGATTATTCAAAACCGGCATTGAATATTGATTATCATAAGTGGCATAGAAGACGTGAGATAAGTGCTCCAGGAAAATGTATTCTATTTTCTGAGTTCAGTTTAATAAATGCATAGGTAGATCACATTTGCCGCAGATTGGCTTTAGAAACAAGAATAATACGCTTATCTTACTTTGAACATGTGTGCTAAAGACGTGGTTAGCGAGAATGAACAATAGGTTATGAATTTTAAGAACAAATCACTCATCGCTATCTTTTTTTCCCCCTAAAACGTTAATAATATGGAAAGGTTAATTTCGTCGCTTGAAGCAAGGCTTGGGTAGCTCGGCGGTTAGAGCAATAGGGTATGACACCCTATAGCCACGGATTTGAACTGATATTTTTCTTTATAAATGGGCTACTTTACTACTGTTTATCATGGTTAATCAAGAGGGATGTATCGTGTCATGTAACTCCTATAATGATGATATATATACGAGCGAGCTATAGGGATACGAGCGAGCGAGCGGTATAACACTTATCGCCTCAAGCTGAAATCACCTGCACGTGGCACTTCTGCCGATCAGCAAAGGTGAATCACAAAAGCATTCCTAAGGATAGTTGACGTCCGGCAATCAACTCATGAAATCTCTTGCAATTTTTTTACAACATGGATTTACAAGTGAGCTCACATTGTGCCCAGCTAGTGGGAGATGGATAGGGAGATGATGATCCGTAGGTTATTTATAGGCTCTCTATAGTGATTGTGGTTACGAGGATGACGCGAAATCACGACGTCAGTATTTTACAGGTCGCAAGGGCCAACGTGACGCGAGTCCTTTGTCGTCCGTTGCCTTTTGTCGGACATAGATTAATGTTGCGGAGCTTCTGCGACAAAAGACGGAACCAACTATTTTTATTACGAAGAATATTCATTAGCCAGCCGTGAAGCGGACAGTGAAATATTGACCGAGAGAAACTGTCAAAGCGATGATTTAAACTAGTTGGGATTTGCATAAGTTTGTTAGTTGGGTAAAGGGCAATAGTTATATTTCTTTTTTATATGTCGATGGTTTTGTACGACATATTTATCGTGATGCTACCGTGATTACCAGTCACTATAATCGTTTGGTAACTTATGATTGAACGTGGTAAAACTACGTGAAAATTTACGAATAGTACGAAAATAGATAGTTCTACAGTGAAAATTAAGTAACGTGACATTTTGAAAACAAACCGTGTCAATTACCTACCGGAACACCATTTGCTTCTTTTTTTTATTTGAGGGTTGTAAACTTTATGGCTGTATTTCAGTACAAGGTATTTTTTAGCCAGCTGTGCATGAGAAAATGCCCTAACATCGTCAATAGTTGTGCCATCCCAAATATTAGTTCTCCAAAATTAGACTAGTTACGATTTTACAAACGACATTTACACAGAAATTCAATTGTATAAGTACCTTAATAGCAACAAGAGGTATAATAATACAGTAATAGTCTTATAATTGCCATTGAAGGCGAAGCGTAATAACTCTGATTGGGGTGACGTTTTACTGCAAGCTATACGATAGCCAGAATCGACATATTATTATTTAAGGTTTACGACCTTATATATGATGATTATGGCTTCCGATTCCAGATAGCACCAAATTGTATCAGACATTTAAAACATTTGTTTTTGAGATTTCATTTAAGATTTATAATTTTTTCGAATGCGTGTGTGGAATACTAATAACATTTTATTTGTCTGTTTTTCGATCGAATATACGGGGTTGTCCGAGTTTATAATGCTGTAATGGATAAGACGTAAGCTTGGCAATAGATTCATTAACTTTCATGAGTGCCTCTTTGGGGCCCATGTGAATAAAGGATTTAGATTTTTTGATTTTGATCTTGTTTAATTGTTTTGTTGTAAAATTATATCAGTAATAAAGGAACATATGCGTTTTGAGAGATTTGAGATTGCGTATTTTATTGGATGAGGTTTGGTAGGCAAACCGAGCACTTCAGACACCATTAATTATGTGAGGTGATTTTGGCGATTTTCAACGCCCTCTCTCCCCTTGGTGAGAAATCGTGATATTTTGTTCGACCCCCTCCTCAAATCTCACGTGAGATTTAAAAAAAAGCGTATATTTAATGTAAATCAGTTAATCTGTACTTGATTGCGTTAAATTTATTTAACACACATTTTGTTCATTGTTTTTATTTTATCTAATTTAGCTCAGTTTTCTCGCAATTTTATACTGTTTCTTGCAAAAAAAATTACGTGATATTTGCTGAGACACCCCCTCACCCTCACGTGAGACTGGGTGAGATTCGGCTCGACCCCACCCCCCCTAAACGCGTCACGTATATAATGGACGCCCCCTTAACTAAAGCTTTTTGTAGTGTACAACTCCTCGATAAGTGGAATAGGTGCTTAATACCTTTAGTAATCGTCCAATTTTATCTGTTTAATTGACTCAAAAGGTAATTTTCCGTTGCATGCACTAACTCGGCGCAATTAATGGCGTACCTTTTCAGAGTAACGATTTCATATAAGTTCGGAGCTTTTATACATTTTAATTTAAAAATGTAACTAATTGTTTATTGCAGTCGATGTAAATATGTGTTTTCCACTAAATTATTCCGACTGTTGCTCATGTTGTGTAGGCATCTAAACGATATTACACGCTTGCGAAAAAAATTACAATCTCTACAAGAAATAACTTTCATCAATGTTTAACGCATTTTGCGTAGGTAAATGAACAAAATAAAACAATAACTTAAAAGCAAGCGTAGCTTAAACAAACCCGACCGATTGAATGAATTATTAAGGACTCGCACTCAAAAACTACTAGTCAGATCTTGATCAAATTTAAATGGGACCACATGGGATGAACCAGCTTTCCTGCCAGCTAAGCTAGAAAGAAGTAATGAGGTAAAACACATAAAAAAAAAGAACCTCCTCCTTTTTTGTAAAATCGGTTAAAAAACACGGTGGAACACGACAGCGTTAGAAGCTTAGCAGATCACACGATCAGGAAAGTACTTGACCACAAGTCAGAACCGAAACAGCGCGGGAGACCCCGACTACGTGGATGTCTGTAGTTAGGTATGACAGAAAAAAAACGAAATTGATCCAATGACGATCCAGAAAACATATTAAGAGAAGAAATTATAAGGATAGCCGAACCCAAATAAAAATGAGATAAGGCCAGAGGAAGAAGAAAGAGAATTAGACAATTATCTCACATGTTAGTGGGTGATGTATTTGGAGGATGATAAACACTACACATTTTTCAATGTACACTGCACAGAAAATGTTGTCTTATATTTGTAAGTAAAACCAAACATGCATACTATATTAAAATATTTTTCATTTGAAAGTGCAGGTAATGCTAGTGCAAGTTTCTAATATCAAAATTACAAGATAATACTTGATGACAAAAAAACCTTAAGAGTTCTTGTAACTTTTTTTGTTGTAAATAACGACTATTTTCTATTATAATCTAAAGATCACGTGCAACATTCGCAACAAATATTTAAAAAAAAATACAAATATATGATAGCTTGTTAGAGAAATATTGATTTGTTTACACAGGTACCTCACGTGAGAAGATGGTCGTTTTAGCTCTCTTCCACATAATTTCCCATTAGTATCGATTAGGGAACATCCAGCCATCATTTTTACATTAGCGAAGCGACTGAGTTAACCTGTATTTAATGTATTGGAGTAAGTTCCTGTACTTTATTAATAGGCTCGTTCATGTCAACTTATTTGAAGGAAATGTGTTTTTAAATATTAGGTAGGTAGCTGTTTATTCCAGTCACGAACTTGTTGTGCAAGACGCTGTCGAAATAAACGAGCTGCAATTTGCTAGAGGTCAGGCCTTTCAGACTAGTTTTCAGGGCATTTTCAGATGGCTAGCAAATTGCGCCCGGTCCGGCGAATTTCCGTTTGCTGACTCTACATTTCCTGAAAATGACGAAGCGCTCACACGTCAGGGCGATTTGGAATGGGCAAAGTTTTGAACGAACTGAAGACCATTAGCCTTCGCGCGGACTTTATATCGGAAGTGATCAGTTTGTTTAATGTGTTTGGGTCAGTTCTATTAGAAGTTACGTTGTGAATGGTTTTACCTGTGCTTATTCTGAGTTTGTTTATCAGCTACGATTCGTCCTGGCTTCGCCCAGGCTGAAATTCATTGTTACCAAAATTAATAGACAATTGTGTTATTTTTTGCTTAAATGTATCTAGACTATAATAATAAACTTGTATTTAGAATAATATGGCATAGATTGAAAAGACTGAGTTATAGAAATAGACTGGTTGGAAATAGGAATAAGCAAAGCTTATTACTACAGAGTGATTTATACCTATAAACGTAATGTTTAATAGCATTGGTAAGCAAATTCGTAGAGCAATTCACTACGTTGAAATTTTTGTTTAACTTACTGCGATGTACCATAAAGGTAGGTTATGATTTTAGTACCGTACATTTTAATACCTGATAGGCAAGCGTTCGACTGGAATCTCACTTGTTAGGAAGAGATATTGTAGTTCATCCAAGGTGGTAAGCTATGCTTATAATTGGAACTGAAACTAAAGAAAAGCTGCAGTAACAGCACCCTACCAACTAAAAGTTTCGGAGCAATAGAAAGGGTATTTGGTCATGATACGTTGTGTTGCAAAGGGGAGTAAGGATGATATCAATTCCCTGTTCTGACGGCACTCTCGGGGAACGGGGGAACCCTAAAATAAAGCCACGTAAAGGAACCTAAGAATATAATAAAAATAATTGCGCAATACAAATATTATTAATAATTGTTTTGCTCACAATAAATGTGTGAACAAGCCAAAAGTATTTTTAAAAAACTGCCGAAGTATTATTTCTGTGATAAAATTATAATAAGTATAAAATACGCCACTTATGACAGGATATGAAAAGATGTTAAAATACAAAATATTTTAAATTCCCAGAAAAAAATAATGGATAAAAATACGTTATAAAAATAAGATACATAAACGTACTTTGCCGTAAAATTATGATCACATTTTTCTAATTAATTATCTTCCCATTCGTGTCTCTACAGAGGAATAAATTGAAATATTTCAACAGCTAAAACGTTGAAACAGATGTTTAAAAGAGAAAACACGGTTGTTTATTAAAAATCTTATACACAGGAAACACATTTACTACGCTTGTCGCAATATTTTGTATCGCGATCTACCGCGCGTCCAAGTTGTAAATATTTCGGCACGCCACTACTCACACGTTCAATAAAATTATGTCTGTAGCTATCCATTTTATTTCTCTTCGAAGGGACTTTGACAGTTTGATTATAGTTATGTTACGGTGAATTTATTTCACACAACACGCCAGGGAGTTGGGTTGTCGATACTTATCGAACATGATGCGGCCGCATGAGCCACATAGTGTCTCGTGCGCGTAGTTTAATTAATGACTTTATTGAAGCCTGAGCTTTGAGACCCGAACCGTCTCAATTTTCGGGTCGGAATAAGGCATGTTCTAAATACGTTTAGAACCCTTTGATCAACAAGATCAACAATACCCTTTGACGGCGCAGTTACAGGAAATTGTAGCAGCAATCTTTTCCTTGTTTTAGCGAAGGCCTTGGGCATTTTGATTTTATTGGCCCTTTTTACGATGTTTTCAGACGTTAATGATCAATGTCCTAATTTTCGGAGGTAAAATTTCTTTTAAATTTTAAATCTCTAAATTGCATATAAAATATTAGCATTTATTAATTTTACACAAAAGTAAAACAATATTTTAAGCTCTGTGAACTATTCTAACAGTTGTGAACTCTATTGAAAATGTATGTTTAGAACTGGCTTTATTTTTTTTATGCAACTGAGAGACAAGACTAGCAAGCCACTCGCCTGATGATAAGCGTCATGCTTATCTTACAGTTCAGTGCCACCCAGAGATTTGTACTAAAATCATCATATGTGACAAACATTAAAAAGTAATATGGAAAGTCAACAACGAAGTAAAACATTTTAAAGAAAAAATATACTCGTACATGGGTATGTTCATAGACCTAGTGAAGTGATTTGCAGGCTTCGTTAAACTTCGTATTTGTAATCGAATATATTTTTGTATGGAGCAGAGTTAGTATATAGTAGGTAAGGAAAAATGTTTGCGTTCATTCAATTTGCAGCGAAGCCCCTGAGGGCGTAATCCCTAGCTTAGGCCTGTTGCGCCCCGCTTTTGATACACCTTTGCACCCCGCTTTTGATACACCTTTGCACCTTCGTATTTTTATCAAAATGATGTCTATTATACTTGGCTTCTCCATTTTTGAGGAATTGCTGACTTTAATAACTAGCTTACGACTTTAAAAAGTCCTAAATTAAATTGTAAAAGAAATGCACCTCTCGATGGTAAATAGGGTTGGAAAGATCTATTTTATATGTTTTTACGGATCGTTTCGCGTTTCTTTTTTTCAAAATTACCATTACTTTGACTCATCTCGACTAACTGCGCCGCAGGAAAAAGCGCAAAAAGCAAGCGAATAGTTCATAAAGTTTCAAAATATTCAATAAACTATCCCTTAATAAAGATTGAACCAATTTATCAACAGTATTATCTGGAAATTAATTGTTGCTTTGGTAGAAGCCTCAGCTTTGTAAACGTCACAAAATCAGATTTGCGTACAAGCTGAGTTTATTACATTAATTAACAATACAAGTCGTTGTTGAAACTGAAACAGCCGCGGGCGAAGTTCTGTTACGGAAGTGAATACACGAGGTGAAAACGGCGTAGACCGCCCCATATATTTAACTAAGTCTACACCGTAGCACAATATTAGTACACAACGCAGTCAACATAATATTACGCCTCTATCGTTCTTTTCCTATTATTATGTGCGTCCTTATCAACCGACTTCAAAAAAGAGGTTCTAAATTCGACTGCATGTTTTTTTTATGTATGTTACGCGATATCTCCGCCAATTATGAATCGATTTTGATGATTTTTTTGTTTGGTAGAGTATAATTCAGAGGTGGTCCCATATACATTTTATTGAAATCGGTCAAGCCAAAACCGAAATATGAGCGATGAAGTAGGTTTTTAAGCTTTGCTTGCGTTTGAATTATTCATGTTAGTGTATTGTAGTCTATATAAAATTACCTAATATTAGTACATTTTACAGATGTGAAGAAATTGTATTGACGTTTTAGTTTCATATCTTAGTTTTGTTCTTCGACAAGTTTTATTTACTCGTAAAGAACATCGTTCGCTTATGAGTTTACATGTTATTATTAACTTAAAACTAGTTTGTTATTTTGTCTTAATTTCACCCAGAATTTAGACACTATGTCCTTTTTTAACTGTGTTGATGATATGTGTCTTAAGTCTCGTTATAACTGAGTAAGGGTCTCACATCTTTTGATATCTTCGATTCGGGAAAGAAGTGAATTATGATTATGTCGCTAATAGTATATGAGATACGAGTAGTTTTAGTTACTGTATAAAACTGGGTTTTTATTTTTGGGTTGTGTTGCTAATGGGAAGTCTAAGATCTTAGCTAGTGTGCCGCGCGGCTTCATCCATAATCAGAATAAAAAGTGAGAATGACAATATACATTAGGTATAGAAGAGATATCTGAAGACCGCTGATAATACGGTTTGTGTAGTCATTATGTCACTATTAATTATTTTTATTGGTGTGAATTAAATAGTATTTCTAGGTATTGTAGAGTAGTTGTAATCAAAACGTTTCCCTGCTAAATGTCATCAACTATTAAGCGATCGAATAACAAACAAACATCCAAGGCTCTTGCATAATAGCATGACGAATACAATATCTACAAAACTGAATCTAAAACAATACCAGTGAAAACTTGCCATTATTAGATATCATTTGCAGGCTGTGCCATAGAGTACAGGGATTCGGGAAATATAATGGTTTATTAATACATGTAGCGGAAGAGAGCGACGGCTTTTTATATCCGCCCGGTCTGTGTTTGATCCCAAAGAATACCCAATTATTGGGCCTTTTTTATCCATTACTTTCGCAACATGACGAACAACCTTTCAACCTTAAAAAGAGGTACCATTACTTATCCCAATTTAATTTAAAATCATTCTCAGCTGGCGCCTTTTAAAAAATCTCTTATAGGCGATTGATCACTGATGGTAAGCGACGATGTGGTCGACAGTAGTAAGCACCTAGCCTAGGCCTAGGTGACTGCCTATCAAGGATGTAGGTATAGGTGCCGGTATGTAATTTTTTAGAGATTATGAGTAGTCTCACATTTGAAATGACCGCTAGCGTGTATAACTTTTAAGCATCCCTGCTTAAAAGGGTTCGATTCTCGACGGGAACACAGGGTTACTCCCCTAGGGAAAATTGTGTTTCTGATTCTGGTTGTGATTGTGTTTTTGTAATGTGAATGTTTCAGGCAATACTACTACAAATATAATTTAAGCATTCATATTTGATATTTATCGTGTATGTCAATTTTCGTGATCATGGCGCTTGTAATGGTGCCGAAATATCGAGCTCTCAATCAAAATGTACATGGTAAATATACCGTAAGTATCAAATATTCAGTGCAATGAATGAGTTTTGGGTACAAAGAGGTATCCCAATTCTATTTAAGAACAAGAACATAATTAGCATAGCAAAATGCAATGTAAAGTATATAAACCCAATATAAATGTAAGTTTACTTATCGCCTACTACAATGTCAATCGTATGGGACTAGTCCTCACCAGATAATAACGTACAAAATTGACTATGATAGACTTAGGGCTTAGGAGGATTACTATTCGCTCTCTATCACAGTTTGTCGTTTGGATCAAATCACCGGTTTCAATGGTAAATTCCCTAAGGTGGCAACACTGCGTATGATCGTAGTGACGATAAGCTTCCTATTTCCGTTACAGTTTACATGGGCGGATGTGTAGGGGCCGGAGGGAGCCTCGTATTTCAAACGCAATCTCCGACTACCCTCGCTATTTAGGAAATACCTGTATACTATTTGTGTGAAAATATGGTAACCGGTTATAAAAATGTAGCAAACTTCCGAGGCGTACTCGGTACACAAGAATCAATAATAATTTTAATATAATACGGTTTTCTATTCATACTAATATTTATTTTAGGTTACAGCATAGCCACCTACGCTGACTTATACAAGGTGCCCATGCTGTTCAACGAACGAGGCTCCGGTGAATCATAAAAACTTTCATACGGAGGGTCAGCGTTGAGATAGGTGGATTAAAAACTCAGGTAATTTTTTTACAACATGGATCCACAAGTGATTAAATTCGGCGCCGACCCCTGTCTGTAGAACAGATAATTTATGATGATAGTATTGGTTTTTGAGTTTTGGTGTTCACTTATGCTTACTACTCTTATTTTTATCACCAAAGTGAGGTAGTTGAGCGCTACACTACGCTACACTACAAAAAAATGATATCCTCGAGTATGCGTCCAATTATGAAATTGTATTCTTGCAATAAATGGTCTAGAGAACTGAAAATCTGCATGTTATTTTAAAGTGAAAAAAAAGTATTTCATAAATTCAACGCACCTTGACGATTTTCGCATTTATTTTTTTCAACCGACTTTAAGAAAGGAGGTTCTCAATTCGAATGTACGTTTTTTTTAAGTATGTTACGCGATATCTCCGCCAATTATAAATCTAATTTGATGATTTTTTGGCTGGTAGATTATACTTCAGACGTGGTCCCATAAATTTTTTATCGAAATCGATCCAGCCAAAACCAAAATGTAAGCTGGAAATCGGTTTTTTTAGCTTTGCTTGCGTTTAATTATTCATATAGAGATACATTTGTATTTTACTAAATAAATGAGGTTGAATTAAAACTTGATGTACAGCCTGTCACGCAGATAATTGTATAAACGATAATGGAAGCTTATTTCACATTTGTTCAGCCCCATAACCTGAACTTGCTTTGTACTCAATATAAAAAAAAAATTTAACTCTTAATATTATTCATTGAGTAGGTAACTATATACACTTTATAAATTAAGTGAGCTGGTAAAAGTAAATTATCCGAGGCTGCTTGAAACTGGCTTATCTGAGACCTAGGCAATTCCCAGCTGTGTTCTAGACTAGAGCTAAACTACTTTTCTTGCTCGGTACGAGGAGCAATTTCTATCCAACATTATCTTTTTTAAACATATAATTAGACCGAAGTTAGCAAGCAACGGCTAATGTACATCTTAGGTGCTCTTTATAAATTAAAGCTATAACAAAACAGTTTTGATTGTATAATTTGTTAATTAATGTATTTTATTATTATTAATTGATTAATGTTATTGCATATATATGATTAATGATTTACTGTATATTATTTGACAATTATTATTATGATGAATGTAAACTGACGTACCTAGTAGACGTACGCACATTGTTATAATGGTGAATAAATGATTTGATTTGATTTGATTTGATTAAAGTAGAACCCTTTTTAACAAATGAGTATTAATCTTGCAGCGGAATTTAAAAGTATTTTAGAACTGCCCCTTAGCTTAGTTGGGTTACCCACGACACAAGTGTGGGGTTGAGAGTGAAAACGTTAATAAAAAAAAATACGGTACGTGCTTACAATTTACTTTTTTCCAAAGTCTAAAAACAGCTATCAAATTTGAAGTTCATAGATCCTACGTTTAATTTGTGTAATTGAAAGCGAACTCCAATGCGTATTATTTAGGCTTGCGCAGAATGACAAAATGTAGTATCGCGTGATTTGGGAAAGTTAGCGCCGCTTACTGAACCCGCGAACTTGACAAATCACAATTTCTGACTTTAGACTCAAATTGCAGCAAACAAGGCAGTAAATTGTCTAGGTTTTTCAGTAACATGCACAGTTTGTTGTGTTGTGGTGTTTTGAAATCGGCTAAAGTGCCCAAATGCCGTTTTGATTTTAAGTAACATACATTTCAAAGCTCCATGGATCTCCAAGCTTTGAAATGTATGTTACTAAAAATCAAAACATCTGTTAATGCAGCCGACTGTACATGAGCAGGACTTCAAACAAATAATAGTCAAAATATAAAGAGAGGAATTGAGGTTAAGTCTATTTTATAAATTTTTGGTATGCAAAAAATACGGAAGGCATTTTGAAGCCTGATTCTCAATATGTAAAAAAATACGATCATTTTATATTGTTATATCTAGGATCTGGGGTCGGCAAAATTGGTATCATATACGAGTTTTATGTCAAAAATCTGGATATAAGGACTGTTAATAGTTTATTCGTATGTCAATGTCTGTGTTCAAAGTATCTAATCATTAGGAGTCTATGCCCGAACTACCCGTCCCGTAGTTGGGTAGGTATCCACCTTCCAAGGTTCGATCCGGGTTCGATTCCCGATGGGAAAACAGGTTCTGATTATGACTGTGTTTCTCAGACTCACGACACAATTCATCAAGGCTATGAGTGTGAAAGCGTTTATTTACCGAGGAAGCGCGAAGTGTCTCCGAGGGAACGGAGGGGTTCCCTCGGAGATACTTCGTGTTTGTCAGGTTGGGCAAAAAATGTTTTCGTCCGGTGTTTGTCCTGTGTTTGTCTAGCGGATGTCCGGCTGTTCTCGTCTACAGGTCACATTTCCCAACCGATTCTCGTCAAATTTTGTGAGCAGTTCCGATAATTGTATAGATTTCTTTGCAGAATCAGTTTTTGTTTTTTTTTTAAATGGCTGAATAACAAAGGTTTGAAAAGGTAAAATATTTCTGCCATTTCAAAAATACGCGAGGTCTTCAGCTGCCCGAGGCACTAGTGTTATGTTTATGCAACAACTGCTGAACGGAACAGCTAGTCTGAAATGTGTAAGAGCCTTCAAACTGTCGACAGCAAAAACGTTACAGTGGCACAAAATAAATGTGGGTACTTATAGCTAACGCTCACGGAAATTGACAACTGAAGAGAAAGTGCTAATTAAACTTAGCGAATTTCGATTATGGTGTCACTCAGCCCTTCTTTGGCATGTTAATTCAATTTAGAAATTTAATTTATGTTTTGTCAAGTATTTATTTACTTGTTATTTGGTTGATATAATGTAAAATGGTGTTTCCTAAATGAACGAATACATAGATGCGGTTCTTTTTAATAACAATACGATTAATAAAACATCTTTATTACAAGCTTTTATTTAGTTTCATCTGTCCCGTTATCTGTCAGTCTGTGATCAAATCATGCAAACTAAATTATTTTAACTTTCCGACATCCGATTGGACTCAAATTTGGTGCACTTATGTATCTTCGGTGACAATACAGTGATGTGGTACCATGGAGCTGGTCTGATAATGGAGACAGAAGATGGCTTTCGGGACTTCTGAATTAAACGAGACAAACTCATCGAGTTTGGGCTCGTTTGATTCGTCTTGACAAGATCTTATAATACATAACATTTTAGTATTTTTTTCTTACTAAAAACTGGTAAAAGCTTGATTTTAAAAACTTTTTGAAGTATTACTTGTTACTACCTAACCCTTCTTGAGATCAAAAAAAAAATCTTCGTTGTCTCAAGAAAAAGCCTTTACAATTCTCGGTACTTTCGCCACGGGCTACGGGAATTACAATCTATCCTACAAAGGATAGCCAGGCGAGCATGAAGAGGTTATTTGGGCGGTTGGGCGGGAGACGTGGCTATAATCCACAGGGTGCGGGATCTAGGCCGCACTCAAGGAGCGCATTATCACGGAATTATGCTGATGCGTGCCTGCTTCTCAAGACTAGTGACGTCACACTTTTCGTTATAATTTTTTTCAAAGCGGGTAATATATTCTTGGTTTAGGTAATGTTTCGGGACTTAATCAGGCTAAAAGCTATTTCTATTTACCTCGACTAAACTATGTATTCCAATCGTGAAAGTTTAAAAGTTACAACGGATATTCTATTTGACGTCTGCTCAATTATGTGTTATTAACCTTTTAGGTTTTTACGACGCAATTGCTTTGTAATGACGTCTGCCTTGAATATTATACTAGCAAAGCCTCCCCCGCTTTAACACGTATAGGTAATTGGCCCGTAGATTATAATAAATTGAATGAACCATACGTTCGAGTACATAAAAAAATATAACACATGCATATAATTATCGACTCCTAATTATTAATTAATTATATGAGTCTGACACAGTAATGTTTGTTATATTAAAAAAACAATTTTAACTTCCTAAAATGAAAATAAAGCATGCTGACATTAGTTGCCCTTTCAGGCATTGAAATATTTAGAGAAGCGCTCCATAGTCTCGCTCAAAATGACTCGCTTGAAATAGCTATCTGGGCTTTATGATCTAAGTTTAAGCAGCTTTTATTTAAGGCCAGGCTGACATTTCGCCGGAAACTGTGACCTGTAAATATCGGCCTAAACTCTATGTTGATTTATCTCAAAATAGCTACAGTGGCGCATTGACGTCCAAAGTGGATGCAGAAACCCTACGTAGCGACAGCTATTCTTCATTTTGCTTTTGCTTTATACTTTAATGGCACTTGAACCATCTAGTTACTACAATGAATATATGTTTAGTGCCTAGCGGCCCCCCCGCGAACGCGTATTAACAAATTTTGTCGTAAAAAGTGTTAAGTAATCAGTGGTTTAGTATTCTGGATCTATGATAATCGAATTAAAGTTATAAAGATATGACTATGTAATATTATAAATTAATTGTCTGTAGAGGAGATTCGTATGTTTCCTATTTGTTGCTAGATTTTGTCAGTTATCTCACGAGTTGGCGAGTGATACAGCATTATAGGGTGGGTGTTTATAGATGTGGGTGATAAACAAAAACAAAAAAACTAGGCAAGGTCCACGGCGTAGAGGGCCTGTCAACTGCGCTAACAGGGTCGTCAAGCGCTCTAGGTTTAGAAAAAAAAAATATTTTTTTATGTCCGATAGGCAAACGTTTAACTACAAGCTCACCTGATAGAAAGCGATGATGCGGCCGAAGAAGATGTAGCATGCTTGCCTTGAAGATACATATTCATTCTTGACTTGAAGACGTCCAGATTATACTGTTCGGGTAACAAAGATGCGGGCAATGAGTTCCACTCCTTCGCAGTACGGATGACATACCTATATTTGGGACTTATTGTATAGAATAGTATAAGTCTTCGCGTCCGTCAAAAATCTGACTGTTGTTATTCAAATTGTGTATTAAAATTTGTGTAATGCTATATTTTATTACAATAGTACCAAACTATGGTTCGTATGGAGCAAGGGCACCTATCTATAAACTATATCTTTGAAATGTAAGAGGGAAAGTTTAGAGAGTTATTCCAAGTAATTTCTCCTTGGTGTCTCTATCAGCGCCTCACGGGTCGTTGCGTCCGCGTTGCCTTTGGAGTTAGAAACTCTTGGGAGAGATCTTCGCAGCTAAAAATAACATAAAGTTCACGGGTACTGAGTTTTCTACTTCAACGGTGGGAGCATAAATAAAAACTCCAAAGTAAAGAAAAGATAACAAATGTAGCGACCCTTCGTAGAGACAGTGGCACAGATGGAATGAATTTAGAGTACGATTTATACTGAATAAACTTTTTTAAAGAGCACTATATATTATGTATTTTTATTACACTATATATCTGTGGCTTCGCCCGTGTTACAAATACAAATTGTATATTATGTTCTCGATACAAATTGTAGATGTCCCATTTTTGGAACTAGACTACGTATATCATAGTCCGTTAACATGTTACATAAATAAATTTACATTTTCTCTTGATCTTTTTTTTTTCTTTCATTGCTCGGCTGAAAACACGGATAAATCGACGTTTTCTAAAATTGATACCAAGCTAGAAGAATTGCTTGTTTAAAGTTATTAGATTAGCTGTAAGATATGATGATAAGCATGCAGAATTAGTTTTTTCACTGTCGTCATACAGTTCAGACAGTTTAACGGGCACCATAACAAATACTTAAACCGTAAGGTGTACGAAAATGTTCCACTAACATCCGCCGCCCAGTTACTTCATATTTCCCCAAAACAGTCACGTAACAAGTGTTCATGTACTGAGAGTGACATCTAAGTGAAAAATAAGTCCAAGCAACAAAAACTGAAACGAGAACAGAGAGATCTTCAACACGACATAAAAGTTCCCTCGCCAAGTCGTCTAGTCGGAGTTAAAAGTGCTGTAGCTCGGTTATCCAATAAAGCTTTCGCAACTTTTTATACGAGTCATATGGGAAAACATTCATGCAAGTATTACGCTATTCACGCTCTAATCGGTACTACCACATGCTCATAATAAAAACGTCATAACGACGACCGGGAGGACATTATATTTCATAGCACGTGTCAGTACTTTTTTTCCATTGCATTTAAATCATTTTTATAATGGCCTCACGTAGATATGTCGTTTCAGCTGATGGGAGTGATTAAACGGGTGAGGGGATTGTGTACACATGTATTATTATAACGCCGTGTTTCAGGAACGTGCCTACGCAGCGAGTCTATAAATAACATTGTCACAAACACGTGACTATTTTTCCTTGTTTTGCATGTCTTTAGCACACAGTTTACTTATGAGCTTACTTTCCTCGAAGCGAACATCTTGCATGTCACTGCTATTTAATTTACGAGTATCGACTAGGCCTTTCAAAGTTTTAAGCTCATTTGTTTTGCCTTATTTAATACACAACGTTAACTCTTATTGATACTTTAGGCTTCGAGTTCGAGTCGTGTAAGACTGAAAAATATAGGATGATTTATAGTAACGACCTGTAGTAAAGGATCGAAATATCTTGAGGTAACCGTCTGAGACGCAATTTCGGTGAATTTACGTTTCGGTCATGTTTCGTACGTTTGTGCGTGTATGAATACTGCATCGCTCTGTGTACACGATTCGTACACAAGTATTCATGGTGGATTTGTGTACGTGGAATTGTAAATTGTAGATAAGTTGGTTAGTTATTTCTCGGCTGAGTTATTGAGCAGAGAATAAGCTTTCAAGCGGCAGGCCACTTAGTAAGGACTAAATAAAAGAATAGGTTTACGTCAGTTCATCATGAATCGAGGATCTGTAAAGAGAACTGATGCATCCCGTACACATTTCAATCTATAGGATTCAATACTTCAGGGAGTAGTTTGTTGATCAATCAGCTTCAAATAATTTGGCACACACAAAATATTAATAGAATTTTACACGGACTTGCGTTTAATGTTAGGTACATTCTATAGTACTATAATTTAACAATTTACAGAAAACACATAAAAGTTTAATTAATTTAATTTACAATCTTCGATCTTATCGCTAACAGCAATCTCTTCTTAAACCATTAGGTGAATGGAATTTGTCAGTATAAATGGATAGTTCAAACCAATATACTTACTAGCTCTGCTTAATCCGTTATGCTTTATTAGTCTAGCCTACAAAAGATAAAAAAACTGTACTCCATGTTCCGGCAGCTATCGTTTAATGCCATTATTTTTGGCCTTGCGCTTACTAATCTCAACCACATCAACACTTATCAATAGATAAGATATTGGTCAAACGCTAGCCAATCAGAAACATGCACAACACACTCTCATACTGAACGATGTTTACCATCATAGGAAATTGGAAAATAATAAAATTTGTTTTACTGTATTTCTTCTTAATACTTGTCCCTTGTTATTCTCAAACTGTTTACATTGTCTTAGTATAATTACTTCTCAAAGTGACAGGTAAGTTATTAGGCTGCTCGAGTACTCGTAACTCGTAAGCTACGTTGTGGTTACACTCAACTATGCTACCCCTAAATATTTGCCAACTCGCCCATTACGAATATGAAGTTTACCCTTTTCTTACGTAAACATTGTGAAGATGATTTGATACTTTTTCTCGGAAGTGACATAAATGAGTAAGCCTTTGTAAACAAATCTTTTAGTTTCAGCTATAATGGTGCCGATTCTGCTGTCCAGAATTAGACTAAACTAGCCTAAAATTAGTTTTAGTCCTGCTTTAGTCCAAAACATATTCAGAAAATGCAAGATTAGACTAAAATTAAGTTTGACAGGACTAAGTTAGTTTAGTTGCTCTATTTAGTGAAAATGACCAAATTCTTATTCTGATGTACATGTTTTCGTTCAAATTAAGACTAAAATTAGAAATTTTAAACTCGAATTAGTCTGTATGAAAAAAGGTCTGGATTATTTTAAATGTGATCTTATACTTGAAAGAGTCCTGTCATTTCAACTTTTAAATTAAGTTCAACGTAAAATCAGAATAGCGTTTAGGTATTCTTTGACTAAAATTAGTTTATTTTTAGTTTAGTTTAGGTTAGTTCGGTGCTCAACAGAATAAGCACCATTGTCATATTCTTTATTTGGTTCTTGGTTCTTTTTATTATCCAGTGTCAAGTTATTGTTCAAGGTTACTTGGACTTCATAAACATTATATCAGTATAATAATCACGACCATAGTCATGACACGCCCTAGTGAAGTCGTGTAGAAACTTTAACTGATAAAAACTTCTAGTAGTTTTAAAGAAAACAAAATATCATTTTTTTACTTTTTATCGTTCGCCTAAACTCATACACGTTTAGAAACAACTGTGTTTAAAAATCTACTATTAATATTCACAATGCTAACTCTATTATAAATAATAGAAATCATATTTTCTATATAAAATTGACAAAACAGTATTTTTGTTTCCACGGCAAAATTTACCGATTGGCGGATCTTAGTTCATTAACTTTCACGAGTGCCTCTTTGGGGCCCATGTGGATAAACGATTTTGATTTTGATTTCAGTAAAGTGTTTCTTCGCATTTGCAATGAAAAAAGAAAACTATTTACATTGCTTCCCGAGAATGAAAGAGCACATAACCTTCAGTCCTTGGAAAACAGATAAATAACATGACTAATTTAATATTTTTAAATATATTATTATTTTTGTTAGATTTTATATTTGTTTTGATACAATTATAACTCAGCATCTGACAATTTTATGTTGAGGCCCCTATAACAGTAGCAAAGCTTTATCTTTGTTAAATAAAAGATAGGTAATTGGTGTAAAACAAAATGTACTAGAAACTCAATTCAAAGCTTTCCAGGGCCATGTAACTGACAAATTAGGTTAAGTTACGGCTAGAGCCAGTAGATAGTAGTGCATAGTGTAGGAGCGGCGGAAGGTCACCGTCGACACCTGTTATTTATTAGATTTGTTTCGATCCAAGATAATCTTGTTACGACTGACCCGCCTTGCCGCTCCCTGACTTAGACAACACAAGATGTTTTGGTAAGAAGCGTCGAGCCTACAACTTTTGATTTTTTATTCGTAGCCTAAACTAAACAAAGGTAGAAATTTTACGTTTAAGTTTACGTCTTTAGTATTGCCATACTGATTTGTTTCTGTTATACATATGAAAATATTTGATCTGTATCTGGATACAGCCCTTCCAGTCAGAATTTGTATTAATAATCATGTTCTCTTAAAATGTAAATCAGTATAGTTATCAATAAAAAAGTGTTTAAATATTTGGTTATTAAATTAGTTTATGCCGGTGTATGACTCTGAAATAATTCTAAACTAACTCGGAAAATAAGCTACATAAGTTGATTATGGGTTTTTATTATTTTGCAAATCTCAACTTTTTTATTTTTCAGCAAAAAATTGTATTCTTGGAAAAAAAAATTAAAGCTTTCCAAAAAAGCTTTGTAAAAAAAGCTTTCCACCAATTAGCACTTGATTCGACAGGCTGGCAGCTAGTTACGAAATTCATGCGAAATAAAGGCAGACAGAACCCAACATGTTGTGCTAATCCGAGATTGAGAATAGTAATAATAGATGGTGATACGTATGCCGATTAAAGATTAAGCTGCTGTGGTAGAAGAACTGAGTCTCAGTCACAGAAGATTCAAACTAAGAATGATATTGAGCTTTTTATTGGTTAAATATAGACACCGCATTATTCATTGGTCCGACTCTATTCGTCTGGTTGATACAGACACTCTTCATGTCAAAGAGTATTTGCCGCACAGATGTAAAATTATAGCCATCTCGAGGAGAAAGCGAAGCGAAACCATCTTTTTTCTTCTTTTCTTTGCAGATTATCCTGACTACTACGAATAAATGAATATTTAAGTTTTTGCAGTCGCCAATAAGTGCTTTATGACCTGTCATAAAGCTTTTTAAAGAAAGTTTATTTTTATCTTAAAGACTTTTTTTAATGCTGGATAGGCAAGCATTTGACCACTATTTCACTTGATGTTAATTAATTATGTGGATGAGGATGATAAATACGTTAGGCCTAGAATGATTGGATCTCAACGACAATTGCCGGAACATCATTTTAGTGAATATGGCAGTTTACATTTTCAACGGACTTCAAAAAAGGAGGTTCTCAATTCGACTGTATGTTTTTTGTATGTATGTTAGGTGATATATTTGCCAATTCGAATGAATCGATATTGTTTTTTTTTGTTTGGCAGATTATTCTTCAGAGGTGGTCCCATATAAAATTTATCGAAATCGTTCAAGCCAAAACCAAAATATAAGCGGTTAAGTCAGTTTTTTAAAGCTTTGCTTGCGTTTCATTATAAGTATATCTATCTACCTTTTGGTATGAGTAATATATAACTTCTGTCGGTTATTTAAATGCAAAATACAATCGATATGTCCCAATTCGACGACATTATCGTCAATACAATAGAAGCCGAGAGCGTGTTTGAATTTCTGTTCCATGATTGATGACTTGTGTGGTGCGGATGCTAATTCGGAACAATATTGAGTTTTCCTACGAACCTAGAGGGCATATTGGAATTCGTCAACAGCAATTCAGACATACAGTCGTTGTAGCTATATATATATGTCAGTTTTTATATTAAAGATATGAAAACTGGCATATGTAGACAAATTAAGGCTAAATGCATTAAAATAGCTAAGCTTGCCAAGAAATTCGTAAATAGGTATGCACTTGTAGCATGCATTGGCACAAATATTATGGCTTTTTATGAATCCGGGTCCCCGTCGTAATAGCCCACATTTTTGCTTCCTTTTAACCGGCTTCAAAAAGAGGAGGACTTTCGAAAGTCGACTGTATGTTTTTTTTTGTGTGTTACCTCCTTTTTAACCTTTTTCTAGATGACCCGGTTTTGATGTTTATTTTTAATTTAAAGGCTGGTGCTTCCCATGTGGTTCGATTTAAATTGAATCAAAATCTGAGGTATTATTTGAGTAATCCTCAATAATGCGTATTTAATTAATTTAATCTGATCAAGGGTTCCGAGGATGGTGAAGTCGGCTTTTTTAAGCTTAGCTTGCGTTTAAATGATTATCTAAAGCAACATAAAGCTATATATTTAAAGTTGACCAATAAAGTACCACTTATGTGATTTGGTGAGAGCATTTAGTTGAAATGTTCTTCAAAAAACATTCTCAGCATTGTGGCCTCAGTGTGGCACACTAATTTATGAATCGTAACAGTGACCCCATAAAGCGTAGAATAAAATGAAAGTGATTTATTTCTGAGTTACAATGATGTTATCGGAAACAAAGGAGGCCTTCTGAATTTAATTTCTACCTAAGGGTATATAGCGTACAATGTATATTTTTCAGGCATTTCACGCCTAAACGGCTGTAAGGTTTTAATTATTCGTGAGTAATGAAGATCTTGATATAAAACATGCGAGGATTATATTTGTTTAAGTTCAGATCTATGATCTTACCATTTATCTTTTAGTTATTTCTATCTATACGTATGTTTGTTGTACTGGCTATACGATAGATATTATTATTAAATAAAAAGCTGGATTTCTGGGACTACTTCCCTTATTTTTATATTACACTTTTTCGTTAATAAGAACAATTATATAATATATATAAGTACTAGCTACGCCCCGCGATTTTACCCGTGTAAGTGCCGGACCCGCGGGAAATCCGGGATAAAAAAGTGGCCTATGTGTTAATCCAGGGTGTCAGCTACCTCTATACCAAATTTCATCAAAATTAGTCCAGCCGTTTGAGTGTGAAGAAGTACAAATACACTAATTTCGCATTTATAATTTTAGAGCGATTGAAAATTTAAGTGCGAATGGTGACTAACCAACTTTAAATCGTCATAGATACTAAATGGTAAATTTATTATTTAGTTTGTTCACAATATGGCGCCTTATTAAATGTCTTCTATCTCGATGGTTGTTAGTATGTCTTTAGTGATCCTCGCAAGGTTAAGACAAATCAATTGACGTAAGAATCATCGAAATCGGCCCACGCATTTGGCCTCTAGAGCACCACAAAGGGACCAATATACATTCAAACAGACTGATAAACACATCATTCAAATTTAATAAAAAACCTGAACTATTTTCGACATAGATATTAAAATTACCCATTTTAGTACCCTTGCCACGCTCGTCTACTTCTAACACTTTAAAAATGACTAAATACGACTAAGACATGTACCTACTATACTTGACAACAACTAAGGATTGTGAGTTATTCTCTCGGGCTCACATTTGAGCAAAGAGTTAGCTTTGAAAAAGAAATGTAATATGAAATGTTCCTTGTGCTTAATATGTAACGTCAACTTAACTGTAATGCCATGGGATAAAAATACCTCATAAATTCAAGCCACGGGTCAACAGGTGCCTTCTAGGCAAACATGGTCTATCGTCAACCGCTCCATCACTTACTACCGTCACCTCAAGTGCTATGTTTGTCTATGCATATTACAATAATTAAACGCAAGCAATACAATAATTAAACGCAAGCAAAGCTTAAAAAAACCGACTTCACCACTTTATCTTCGGAACCTTGATCAGATTTAACGTATTAAACACGCATTAATGACTATAACTCTAAAACTAGAGATCAAATCTTAATCAAATTTCAATGGGACCACATGAAAAGCACCAGAATTCAAATAAAAAAAATCATCGAAATTGGCTCACAACGAAAGAAGTTATGAGGTAACTTTTGAAGTCGGGTAAAAGAGAACATCGTCAAAGTAGTCCACAAAATAGGCATTATTGACGATATTTCAAGAACTACTGATCAGATTTTGATCAAATTTAAATAGGACCAATTAGAAAGCAACATCTTTGAAAGATGACTAAAAAAAATGTTTTCGAAATCGGCTCACGTGGAGAGAAGTTATAAACACATAAAAAAAACTCAACTACCTCCTCCTTATTTGGGAAGTCGGTAATTTAAGCCTAAACTATTATAAAAGGTGGGTTAGGCTCAATATTTCAAAGAGTACATGAATCACTACAACACAATTGGTAATTAAAATTGATTAGTGTTTCCCTTACGCAGGCGGGCGGCGCCGGGAGCGAGCCATTGTTTGCTTCTTTTGTTTGCTCCAATGCTGGAGCGAGCAATAACGTTCAAGCATTAGAATTCGGGTCAGGTTGTTGACACAAATTTATGAGAGCCTAGTAACCTTCATTTTTACGCCGTATTTGATATAGAGTTTAAAGTTAAATGATTAATTATTTTTTAACAAAATTATCAACCACAATACCCAGGCCTTTATAGTAATCAATGTAATAATCCACAGGCTTCGCAGTTATATAATGTGATCTGAGTTATGTAAGAATAATTTCAACGTTCCATTGTAGATTCAGCTCGACAATAGAAAGGTCTCGCCCCAGTCCCGAGCGAATTGTAGCAATAAAAACTTTAAATTAGGACCCCAATCAAGAACGAACGTAAATTCACGTAAGCAGTCGTTCAGTTGAAGCGTTTTGTAGACGACTGAAGTCGCAATAATCATAATAATTATACTTGTAACTTGTGGTCATCATAAAATAGTATAAATGACTACTAATAGCGTGCGTTTTCTAACCACACGCACATTTTATAGCATAATAACTTAAAGCGTTTTAGCCGTAACTCGTCCGTGGGACCGAACACAAATATGTTCATATAAATAGAATTTTCTATTAAAAGTTGCTTATTGCGTTAGCTAGTGCCGTGTTTCTGTATCCTCCCTTAGGCACACAATAGAGATATCGGAGAGATTTATAGGTCACGCAGGCCTTGATTAAAAACCCCGTTAACGGTAATATATGGCTGGAGCTTAATCTCTCCGTTTTCAATTTACAGGTTTAATATTCATCCAATTATACATATGTTGAAATGATTAATTCAAAAAAGTGTAAATGTAGGTATGAATTCGGTCACAGGTTTCAATATGACGCACCTAATTCGTTTTAATATTAAAATTCTGAGCCGTGCCTCTATCTATCAAGTTAATATTAATATTTTGGGGCTATCAAGAATTGGATGGATATTCCATAATAAATATATACATAAACACTTCCACTCTCACAGCCCCACGCTAAGGTTAAATACTTGTATCGCGGGTGCCGGAAACATTCACATTACACACATAATGACACTTGTTTTTCAATTGGGAATCGAAATTGATACCCTTTACTAGAAGGCTACCAACAAATTCAGCGGACAATAATTGTACAGAAATAATCAAAATTTTGTTCGAAATTACTTTTGGGGCTATAAATAACTCTAATATGAAAATTTGATTTGGGGTTAACAATAATTGGGCGGACAAGTAACCACTCTATACGTCCATGTAACCAAACATGATTAAAGACAGAAAATGGAGCTGGAATATTATTCTCACGCAATTAATGTGCGTTAATAATTGACACGGAGGATTGTTTCAGCAAACAAAACCCATTAAGCAACTTGAACACATTAAAAGCCGTTGAAGTGAGGGGTTGACGTCATATATTAAAGGACTTCGCATTAATGAAATGTCTACCTACCAAAGAAACTATGTGGCAGGAGCAGCGCGGTGAATATAAACTATCCCACAACTTGTCCAATTTGTATGTTAATTTATATCTATTCTGTTACCAAAGTTAGGAACAAAGTGAAGGAATGAATTTAGCTGAACTTTGAATAAGCTGATCAAAAGGCCCGTACCACAATGCGACTGTTTATCATAGGAATCACCTACCCCTGCTGGGCTGTATTTTATCTGCTCGCCGGGTTTTTACGACTGCCATTTAAATATTTCGTATCGGGTCGTAATTTTTGTGAAAAACAACGTAGTATAGCGCGATATAGAAAGTATAAAACTTAGCAGCCAAATTAACCTAAACTGCAGTTTAACGAACAAGACTCCGATAGCATAAAAGGAGGTGACGTTAGACAGGCCTGACATAAAAACTCATGTCAAATATCATACAGATTATGGTTTGACGAGTGAATATAGACTAATGTGCACTCTCATTCTTCCTTCAGAAGGAGAACCTATATTTTGTGCTAACCATACTTGGTAGGAAAAAGCAAAAGAGATTCTTTTATATATTATGGGCGTTATTTGGGTGCTTATCATTTATTTTTATGTTATATATTATTTTTATATTATAGGTTATATCGGTTTTAATTGTTATCATGCTTATAACTATTGCAAAACATGGAATTATCTCAAAGACCATAAAACAATCAGCGGCTTTACAGTAACACCAACAGAAGTTTCTACGAATGACAAAATAGTGTTCAGGAAATGTAAACGTAAACGGTTTTGTCATGATTAGCCATGTCATAAGCACCACACATCACAGTTCACCGCTGACCTACAACTTTATTGTTATATTTTTATGAGAATACCAGGTCTACTCACGCTTTATTAAAAACATAATCATCCATATTTTTCGAAAAGTTGTAGTATTTACTGACCTGCAGCCCTGGCTTCCTTGCAGGCAAGAACCATACTGTGACGGACGTCAGGGTTGTCGTCGGCGATTGTTTCCCCGACGGCTACGAACCGTTCGACGGCGCAACACACGGCCGCACCGACGCGCTGCACCGCCGCGCCGCTCGCACCCGCCTCACCGCGTGTCGCCACCAGGCTGCTGATCTGCATCATAATCAGAATAATATAATGATAATTACTATTTATAGTTAACTATAGATAAATGGCGGGTTCTAAAAATATATAACATAATTTGCAGTAATATCCTTTTATAGCCTTAAACAAAAATACGAAACTCACACAATTTATATATTTGAATTACATCTACGATTTCAATAGTACTGATGTAGGCAATTACTGCCGTAGCAGAAGTTTCCAAACGAGACATGTCGTAGCACTACTTTCCCCATTTTAGTTGGCGTCAGAGGTACCGAAAGCTATAAAATAAGAACAAATTGCGTACTCAAGAATCGAGTTAGCATTTCTGAAACTAATTATATGAATGGCTAAATTATATAGAGTCGTCCAACGTCAAGTAGACTCATTTAATATAGAACGCATAGGCGTTCCATATTAAGACCAGTTCATTAAACGAATGTATTTAACATGCATTATTCTGTACCCTGCGATTTATCAGGCGTTAAGCTTTAATCTCTTGATGAATAAAAAGCGCGTTGAATTCAGTTCGATATGCCGAAATGCCTTTCACCGATATATTGCTTCATGGTCTGCACTATTATTAATTTCTTATTAGTCGAAGATACATTGTGCGATTTTTTTTTACCGATAGTACTTTTCTTCGAAATCAGCGCTAAAATCAGTGAAGCCATTTCCACCGGGAATTGAACCCAATACACGCTTCTCAGACGGCGAACACGCACCCAACTAAGTCAACGAGCAGTTCAAAGAATAGGAGAGGAGTCCCGAATAGTCCCGACTCGCAGTCTATGGTATATACTCTAAAATATGTGTAGTTACAATGAAATGGATCGAATAAAAGTTACATGAAAAGTCTAACTAGACTTTACAGAATAACATGGTAGGCTACATCTTATCTCAATTAACGCCAATAATGCCGCTGGTAATACGACCTCGCAAGTCCATGTCAGGCAGATTACTTCTATCAGTGTGCTCACTCAGCCTATATGTTTGTGTTAGGAGTGAAATTAAATAAACTTATTTTTACTCATACGTATCGCTTAAATAGATAATGCAATGAGTGATGTGGGATCTGCAGTGCCTTTGACAACGAGTGTAATCACTAAATTTGTTTCTTGTGGATTATATATTTTTCCAGACAAGCTTTTTTTAAATAAGTATTTAGTACTGCAATCTTATCAAATTGAGTTCAATCCTCATGAATTTACTGAAAATCATTGAAGAATTCATATGACCACCAACTCCCTCATGAAAACAGTTTCATGGTACCATTATTACATTATCTACTTAAGTCTTGTTTTTTATTTATAATTTTGTTATGAAAGTAACGATCATATTCCATCAACGGCCGTTCCATCAAGTAATAATTGCCCTCTATTTGAGGCTAAGGACCTAAGCGGATGAGATACTTAGCAGAACATTGGAGTTACGTAATGGATTAAGGAGCCCTCAAACTTTTAGGCTTCGGGTATGTTAGTTTCCTGCCAATGAGTTTGCCTTGTGCTCTATATAGATATAGATTGGTTGTTAGAACTTTATTAGTATAGTTTGGTGTTCAAAAGCTACTTAAAAAGGCTACTAGCATACGATCACCTACACATTTAATCATTACTTATGAGAGAAGTTACTATAAAACATTATTCAACATAATTTGTAAAACAATGATTCTTTTTAACTGATCTATGGAAATTTAAAACATAGAAAATGAAGTTTAAAAATGGAATTGATGTCACAGAATGCTTTCACTATATGCAAATATTGAACTAAAATGTCATGTCGGGGAATAAATAGTGCCAAAACGAGCTCTATTAATATTCATTTGTTGCATAATTTAACACGAAAGCAGAATAAAGAAATTAAACTAAAACTGTATAGCATAAAACACTTGTCAAAAATAATAAACTGAAATTAAATTAAATAACTATAACTTAACAAGCCGTGTACCAAGACATAGCCTATGTGTTAATCCTAGGTATAAGCTATGTACATTCCAAATTTTATAAAATCCATTCAACCGTCACAGCGTGAAGAGAAAACAAACATACTTATATACACACACACTTTCGGCCTGGTGTGATATATAATTGAATTGATCCTGGAATTTTTTTTTCATGGTCCTTTCACTTATCACAAGTTTACGTGGGCTGCGAAATTTGTCAAAAAAAACTATGCAACGTTCAGAGGTTCTTAGAGAAATGACGTAAAATACACAAAAATAATTCTGCCGTGCGTTAATAACAATGATATCGCGTATTACTTTAATATAATTTGCTTTTTAGTACCTACATTTAAAAAGTGTACTAAATTCAGTTACGTTGTGTTTTGAAATGTTTCTGGTCCTATGATTACAACATCCTTGCTACGCGCCTACGCTCGTAGAACCAGGTTTTGATAATTTAAAACCTTAATTTATACACTTAACATATTTTTAGTGATAAATATTTATTAATTGAGAACTACTATACAAATAATTTAAATATTTACCGTGATAATACATTTCAATACTGAGACAATTATTGCTACATCCTTGCTACGCGCCTACGCACGTAGACCTGACGAGTCAAAATAAATATCATTATTAGGGACGACAGTTGAAGTGAAACTATCATAATTTCTTAACGTACTAAGAGTATTATAATAAATACCATTATAATAGCTGAGGATAATATCACTAAGTTTTCCTACGTCTATCTACCCTCGTAGACCCAAATCTTCTAAGACGATAAGTAATAACTTTAGTATGAGCGTAAGAAGTGTTACGTGGCTTTAATAGAACATATTTTTTTATTACTTTGAGAGATAGACTCAGAGATGATAGTAAAATTGAAGACTTTTTTGTATGGATAAGTATTATATTCTTGAATTTCGGTAAGATAAGTGAACTGCCTAGATAGGAGAGAACATTAAGGGTGCTTCAATTGTGAAAATATCTACTTACTAAGCAATTTTGTTTAGTATTAAACAAATTGAAATAAAATGTCAGTGGTTTTTCTGATGTTATAATATTTAATAACTTATGACTTTAACAACATCGGAAATACAAGTTTCCTTCTTCGTTTATTACAACATCTATTTATTATGATACAAGGTACGGATACTGATACTTAATCCTTTGTCTGATGATCCTCTATTAGTTATCAGTTATTAATGAAGATTATGAGCTGGGGAATTAGTAACGTTACCTACACAAAGGATTTCATTAATTTTGATGAATATTTAACGACTTAGAACCCTTTGCCATAGAAGAGCATTAATTATGTCCATTTATATAAAATGTATTACAATTAACAAGTATGCTCAAATTCTCCTACTTATAACTAGATGAGTTAACGCTTGCACGTGTTTTTAATTGCATCTTGGGCTCAATTCTAGAAGTGAACAGAAAACATACATTATCATTGAATAAGTTTTTAACACTTAGTAGAACAACAAACATTACCTAGTATGGCTACAATGTTAAAAGCTTGTTTATAATACAAAACGAAATTCCCGTGATTGCGAACTTTACGTTCTACACCCTGACAAGAAGCCTTACAATAAATCGAATTATGTACTTGTCTAATTTTTAAGTATCGAGTGTAAGAAGTGTGTCGCTCGGAGTCGGCCGGGACGCGGGGCGAGACCGCGCGGCGCGGGCTCGATCAAGGTCATTCTTGCACGCGACGTCTTCGCGCCCGGGACTACTTGTTGCGTCGAGCACGTCCGCACTGCGATCACTCGAGCTGATCGTGCTCGTCACCGTGTTTGTTTTGAAACGCGCGCGAAAACGGTACACGTACCTGGGGCTCGCGGCGCGCGAAGTCGTCGTCATCGGATAGCACGTCCATGTCGGGAGTGAGGCGCGGGCGGCAGGGCGCGCGGTCGCGGCGCCGGCGGCGCGCAGTCCGAGGCCGCGCGCACAGCTCCGTGCTGCTGTGTCGTGCGGCTCCGCGCCGCTCCGCCCGCGTCCGCCGCGGCACTGCCGCCGCCGCCGCTCCGCCACCCGAGCCATCGATCCGCCACCCTCGCCCGCCCTCCACCCCACACTACACGTGGCCGCCCGCCCACGAGCACGCCTCGCATCGACTTCTCAATCGAACTAAACTTCGACAAAGTTTATTTTCTTCGACCAACTCCTACCTTCGACCCCTCGAGACCTATATGGCCGACGAACATACCAATAAAAAGCTTGACCGTGCGAGTTTCCAATTCTGACAGTTGGGAATTCCGTTCAAACAGAGCGCCAAATGGACGCGTCCACTGCGATTGCGCGAACCGAGGCGCAACAGTTAGTCGACGTCCGCGGGAAATTCTAACAACTCGCGTCAAAATAACATGTGGCCGAAATTACCACGATACGAAAATAAAAGTACCGTTTTAGACCGATTGCGTAAAACAGGGAATTAACGTCGGACTTCCCAAGCGACGTCAGAGAGGCGCCGTAGACGTATTAATCGCGCGAACCGGTGAAACGTCACAGCGGCGGCACGAGCAAGCCGAGGTGGCCAGGAGCCGACAGCGGAGGAGAAAGCATGCAGGAGACCGTACCTGCTTGATGAGGGGGAACAGAGTCTTCTCGATGGAGCGCGTTTTGATCTTCGAGAGGTCGAGTTCGGGCAGGCCGGCGGCCGCCATGGCTGGCGCGGGCGCGACTGCGCGGGTGCGCGCGCACGCCGCGCGCGGCGCCATTGGCCGCCGCCACCGTCACGTGGCGCCGCGCCGCCCGCCCCGGTCCCTTTCCCCGCCCGCCGTAAACACGGGATTGCGTGTTTAGTTATAACACGTCGTACTCTTGCGGGCTTTAAAAACTACGGCTTTACGTGTTTTACTTTGTTTTGATTTCGAGCGCCAATTATACGTTACGTTTTAGTTTCATCCACATTTTAATTTTGTTCAGTGTTTATCTTATTTCACTCGCCATGTGGTTAGGTATTGTTTGGGAAATCTCGAAATTCGGGGGAATTGAAACAAAGTTGGATCGCACAATGTTTATTTTTACACATTTTACGACTTTCATTGATGACTTATACTTATCAATAATCATTGGCACGTTATCACATAAATTGTCAATGATACCTAGATTATGATATAATCATATTTAAATACAATAGACGATTCATTAATTTCTGTAATATTGATGGCAATATCGGAAGTAAAGACAATTTAAGATATCTTTATGGTTATCTATAAAGTTCAGATAACGAAAATACAAGCTTACTTCGAATTATCCTTCAATACTCTTAACTCAATGTGCCTGTGAAGTATGAAAGTTTAACTTGAAGTAAGAGCTTGTACAACTGTAACATAATTTAGATAGGTAATAATACTGACAAATAATGTTGCAAGTGGTGAAAATTATAAGGCAATTAATAAATGATTAAAATAAAATATTTTAGAAGGTAACTTAAGTAATCATGATTTATATCTAAATAATTATTTACGAATAAAACTTTGGTAATTGATTATTACTTATAACAATAACTAATCGATCCTGAAATGTATATTAAAATTAAGAATTCTGCAAGAAGTCAAACATCACTGTAAGGAAATATTTATAAACTACTTGTAGTCATATGCATAACAGATCTAAGACTTTCATATGTTCATACATAGAGACTTTAAATTAAACTTCCTCATACATTTATATTATATCGGTTGCTCGTTTAATATGATATAATACCATATTTTTAATATTCATGATGGTTATGCCAACAACAATCCTGTTGATAGTTAAAACTGATATTTTATAAATCTGGTTCGCTGATCAAATGTTTTCTAAAATACAAATTACTAGCTGTGCCCCGCGGCTTTACTCGCGTTATCGGGATATAAAGTAGGCAGTTATATCTTGTGTTACTAACGAACGAACGTTACAGAATAACATTCACACACATGCACAAACTTTCGGATTTAGAATTATAGTGTGATTTATCCGAGTCCTTTACTCGGTACTAGTAAGTGCCTCTTTCCCATAAAAATGGGTCTAAATTGAGTATACCTAATCCTACTAATATTATAAATCCGAAAGTGTGTGTGTAAGTGTGTAAGTATGTTTGTTCCCTCTTCACGCATTAACGGCTGAACGGATTTGGATGAAATTTGGAATGTACATATCTTATACCTAGGATTAACACATAAACTACTTTTTAACTTGATAATAGTGGAAAAAGCCGCGTGGCACGGCTAGTTCACTATATGTATTGGCGTAATATAATTTCGGTATCATTCAAAATAACTTCAAATTAGTATACACATTCTGAACAAGTATCTACTTGAATATTAATTTTATAAACAATCCTATAGTACTTTTCACACAAAAATATATAACAATTCTTAATCACAATCTCATTTTAGATTAAACTTTTGAACTTGGTCCCAAATATGCAAAAAATTGAGGAAATATTTAATATCTTAACTACTTATTTCTTAATGTAGATGTAAGTAGTATATGTATATGTATATGCAGACGACGCAAACCATGTAGTATTATATAGATAAAATTTTCACAAATGTTTATGACGCAAGAGGTGTATCCAAAATAGTTTTCAACACTATATATCATAGCAAGAGCGTCGCTCTAATATTATTCACATTATATGCTATTTAGTTTCAATTCCAAACTAAATAAATGTACATAACATACAAGAAAAAAAAATATACCCTCCAAACTATATAAAATCGGAATCAAATCACTGTATATTCGAACTGTAGAATTTCAATTATAGTAAACACCCATACGGACTTGAGGGCGTCGTTTGTGGAACTGCTGTTTAGAACTCGTGCTATCCTGAGAGCTATCCGACATCCACGGGCTCTGTCCTGGAGAATTCTTCACCTTCCTTTTCCTCAAGCTCTCCGTTGGCCCTAACGTTGGTCTCAGCAGTTGCTTGAACCTGAACGGTCCTTCATTGTAATCATCGTCGGAGCTAAATATGGGTGTAGCGAGGATCTCGGGAGAATTTCGCAGGATCTTGCGGAAGTCTGACTCGGGGTCTGGAGCGCTGTAGATTGGGCGTGGTGGAACCGCTTCGTTTTTATGAGCGTTTCGAACTAGCTCATTGATTTTGTTACTGGAACGAAAGGGAAAAGTTAATTAGCTGTAAAATAATAAAAAAATATTAAGTGATTTTGATATCAGTAAATGAGCGAGTGATTCTTCTGATTCTTGATTTGAGTTTGTTTATGTATTAGGGTTATGGGTTATAAGTTTTCTACAACTGCGTGGTATTAAAAGCAACGTCTTCTGCCAGTACATAATGTTGTAAAGGCTAGTATCAAGTACAATGAGTTGGTTTTTAGTTTAGATGATGATATATGCAATATGTATGATACTTAGACAAATAGCTTTAGCGCGAATAAGTCCCGACATATTAATGTTTCTTCGAATCGTGAAAATGTAAAGTTAAAGATGCGTAGTAACTATTTGCTCATTAGTATTTAAACTAGATGAACTGTTTAAAACCAGCCAAATATTTGTAGCAAAGAGGCTTTAATGTCTATCGTGGCATTTTAACGAGCAAAAATGTGCGTAAAAGATAAATTTTATGAATTTTAATGTGATTGTAAAATGCCCAAATGATTCCAGACAATGACGCAAAAGCGATCTGTGACGAAAATTACGACGGCGAGTTTAGCAGTCCTTCCAATAAAATGGACATAAAATGCTATTTATTACCAGGCGTCAGCGTAAACAAATGTTTGTGCCAACAAACAATCGATATCTATACAAATTATAATACGGTTAGGACCATTCTTTGGTATGGAAGGGTACCCGTACGTCGTAATGTCCAATCAATGGTATTTTTGATATGCGATAAAATTTAAATACTTCATACATTATGACATATTTTGTTTGATTTTTTATAGCCATATTTGCCATATAATAATAGACGTAAAATTGTTTCTATGCAGTAAAATGTTGTTGAAGTTTATTTTGTTCAAGGAGGACATTAAAATCCATGACATAGACACAAGTCTATGCTATAGATTTCAATGTCCTACTAATTATCACTATTATTTAAACTATTCAATAATAGTGATACTGAAAAGCGTTTTAAAATAACTATGACTATCTTGCTTTAGTTATCACGATTTGAAAGGTAATCCTACTAATCTTATAAATGCGAAAGTTTGTGTGTGTGAATGTTTGTTACCACGAATCTTCGTAAAGAATAAACCGATTTTAATTAAATTTATACGACGAAGCCGCGGGGCACGACTAGTAAAACTTATACGATATTCATATTGTAGTTTTAAGTAAAATTCGTCAATATTCAACGTGAGAAGTGTCATATAACCCACGATTTTACAGATCAAGCAAGAAATGGAATGAAACCTATTGGACCATTTTACAATATTTACCAAGATGAGAAGCATTATGAAACAAAGACTACGAGTATAATCCCACTAAGTATTTATACCACATCAAGCTATATCTCAATGTCACTACAATATTAGACAATGGCCAAATATAGCAAAATAGTACTAAGGAATAATTAAACATTGAAGCTTTTTAAGGCATCGCAATGCTCGTGACCCTATAGCCCAGAACTTTCGTAATGTTTTATAGTTACCTGTACTCTTAATTAGATACAAATTGCAGTAATGTACTTAAAGTTCTTATATTTTAGCATACTTATTTGAGTATTTTTTTTTTTTATTTGTGACAGGGTAGTGTTTGACCACTATCTCACCTGATGGTAAGTGACGATGTGATCGAAGCTGGTAAACACACTAGACCTGGATAACGCAGGCTCTCAAGGATAACTGCCGGAACACCGTATTTGGCTTGTATTTATATTATATACTTAAAGTATTTTTTTGTTATACACTCAGTCTATTATGGAGTAATAGTATCGCATATTCTTATAATAATCATCAAAAAAAAAATTGGCGGTGATATAAGACATTTATACATAGTAATTTTTGTCTAATCATTTAAACGGCCCTCAGAGAGATTAAAAAAAGGTCAACAAATTTAATTTGATATTAATTTTGCAATTTTTTTTCTATATTTCTAGCCAAAACTAGCAAGTTCCTTGGTGAAAATTAGCTCTCCTAAATTTCAATAACGCAGTCCATACCCATTTCGTCTACAGAGCCCGGAAGGTGGCATGCAAAAGAAGCACAGTTAGTCTAAGGCCAGTGCCGCCAGATGTCCATATGGTGACCGTACCTGACCAGCCCACCGCATTGCCGACTGCAAGGGTTCTGCCAGTTTTGGTTCACTTGGATGTGGTCCTGATGATCCTCATAGTGACCGTTGCTGGGATGTTGGTATCTAGAATTATTTTGTGGTTTACTATTGTTATGTAGTCTTACTTATAACATTTTGATAACTGATTAGCATATAATGATATACATACCTATCTTAATATGCCTAATACTGGATTAACTATTGTTGTAGGTACATTAAGTAGTGTTTACTTTTTAGCAGAGACGGCCTGGGGCAATACACACCATTGCCTGACATTCCACCGCTAACAGTTATATGAAACATTACTGTATTTGGGATTAAAGGGCAATGTTTCCAGTGAAATTACAAGGCATAAAGAGAAATAACATCCAATGTCTCAGGGTGTTGAGCGCAGTGCTTTGCCACGCAAGATTTTGAGCTGTTTAAGTTCAAAACTCTGGGTGGCACTGATGGGCAAACGTAACGCTTACCATCAGGACTTGCAGGTCTCGTCTTTCAATAATACATAAAATAACTCAATTCTTATAGTCTAAGATTGATTAAATTTTATTACTGTGCTAGACACGAAACACCCTAAGTCCCAGGAAGTTGAACGCATTGTAGCCCCACGCAGAACTTTGTTATTTTCAGTTATACAAGGAACTGCAGATGTTTATAGGTGGACATGTCACTTAAAATCAGATGAATCTTGCTTTTTTATTTTCTTAATAGCATAACACAAAGGTAATGGGAGTAGTGAGTTCCTACTGATTAAAATTGGTGGTGGTAAAGACTCCTTGATACTTAAAAGTATTACGAGTTAACTATCTATAAGTTAATATCTACTTCTACTAATGATTCTTGCACTAGACAACTCTGAGATGACATTACATAATCTTTTATATGCATCAGTCAATATTAGTCGGATTATAAGGGCTATGAACGACGTTGCTGCAAAGTTTTTATATTTGGGGATATCAAATTGCGAGTGTAGCGTGCAGCTAGCTTTAGCACACATGCATTTCTTCTATATAGCGCACCTGCAGGGTTTGACCTCATAGTGTTCCTTTTTACTCAGCAACGGTTCATCCCACGCACGAGTTGCTGTTTCGAAGAACTCAGGTGACGGGCTATTCCGGTCAAGGCAGCGTGCGTAATGTCAAATTATACTATTTATATACAAGCATATAACTTCTACATTCCAAAAAAATCGAAGCACCAGTTTGCGTCGATACGTGATCAAAATGTTAGATGTTATTTGGCGCAACATATTATTATTGCGGTTCAGAGGGCCATCAGCATGAATGCACTGCCCTGAGTACTTGAGTTACCTTTAAGCTTGGTGGCTCGATAGTGAGTTTTGTCACTGTATTGATTTATGTAATATACGTTTAGTTGTAGAAATTGGAATTCAGGCAATGGGCCCATACATAGAGTTAATTCTGCCTGTAAAGGTATAAAGATATACCGTTATTTTTTATTTGTAAAAAAATTATATAGACTTCGATTATATATAATAGTTTCATTAATCGTTAGCAAATAAATATTGAGGAAATCTTTGCATCGAGAATTAAATCTTAGAGCGTGCTATGGATTATTCTACCTCAATTTTTATTATATAATTATAAGCGAGTTTTACATACCTATTAGTACACAGTGTTACATGCTCTTATTTTGATAAAAAGTAACGATACGGCCCGAGTGAAGTATGTTTGCCTATTCTGGAGCATGCACTTCTAGTTTTTACTTTTCTGATTATGAACAGAAACTTCCTGCCTGGATATTTAAATAACTATTTTCTATGAAAATGTTCTTGTACCTGCTGGGTGAAGCGTGGTGGCCCTTTTTACCAAGCGACAAGTTTTTTAAGGTGAAAATACTTTTCCTGGAGATGCAAAACTTTATTTAATAGGCTTCTTATGGGATTTTAAGATCAGTCGCTTATAGAGACTTTCACTACTTGTGAAGGCTATTACTTGACGGTGGCTAACTGTAGAACTAACTGTGGGATTGTAACTTGTCAAGTTAGCTTTATTCTTTGCACTTATGATTGAGCATATAATAGCCTAGGTTCTTAAAGATTCCTTGGATTCAATCTTTTTTTAAATACCTATTGACATCACTTTCTACATGCAAAAGCTATCCTCTGATCATTTTTGGTATCTGAATGAGCCCTGGAACCGATCTATATAATCCTCAGTCTATACTACGCGAATGCCATGATTTTGCATATTAAAGTTCCATTTTGAAATATCTATATTTTTATGTATTACCTAGACATTCTACTGGCGTCCCTTTCTACTTGCGAGGGCTGTCCCCTCACGATTGCTGGCACTAGCGTGAACCCTGGCGGTGGCCTGTACTCTTCAGGTGGTCGCTGAACTGCCACCAGGCGGATGCCAGGCTTGTTGCGACGCAGGTTTTTGTGGACTTCTTGATTCTTATTGTGGAGCTGGAAGTTGAGAATTTTGATCCAATTATGATAGACGAGAAAATAACTTCCGCTTCAAAATTGAAATACACTTTCTCGGCTCACGGAAGGCGATAATGCGGTAGAAGATGTGTCATGCTTGTCTATAAGATATTTTAAGACTCCCAGAATTCGATTGTGTATATATGAGGGTGTGATTGTGTGTGTGGTGTGAATGTTTCTGGCACCCACGACACAAGTCATCGAACTTAGTATAGGGCTGTGAGTGTGAAAGCTTTTATGTTTTATGTTTAAAACATACCGTTAGGGGAACAAAGACTTGGAAATGAGTTCTTTATTTGATAGAATTACTTCAGTATAGTACTGGGCTAATCCATTCCAAATAATAAGGACAGCCCTTCAGTCTTCATATCCTAAAAGTCTTGTGATTTCAAGTCACTAGATTAATTCTCCATATTTTTAGTTACCTGTTCTGCGAAGGTCTGCAGCTGCGCCGCTCGTTCTTGCACGGAGTAATGCTGCATCAGCTGAGGCGTGGGCGCGGGGTGTGAGGGGGGCGGGGGGGCGCGGCCCTTCGCCCACTTGCGACGAGCCGTGTAGCCACGGAAATCTGGAATTAAATACCAGACCTTTTAGAAAAGTATATTGCTCAGATAAAACAATAAGAAAGAACTTAGTCCGTATCCAAAAATCGTTTCCTTCGTTTTCTGTAAATTGTTGCGTGATCTCTGTCACAAAACCTTGAAACAAGTTCTTTATACTAACAGCATAATTATAATACTTACGGCTTTGAATAACTACTGCAGCTTTATTCGTGTCGATGTTTTCTTTGTTCCCGGAGGTCGCATCGTTTGTGTCACTATCATCTGATGTCATCCTGCGCAGTACCTTGGCTTTCATCATGGCTTTGTTTTTGTAAGGGTTTCCTTAAACGTTACAGATGGAAATTAGCTATAGCAAATGTTTGCTTAGCTTTGGTGTACGTAATAAGCTTAAAATTACTGTTATTCTCGTAATAGCTTAGTAAGATGATGTATGAACTTTTTACAGAAGATATGTTCCGAGTATGTATGTGATAGAAGTTTGCATAAAAATCACTGCACTGCTTTGAATAGTTCTTAGGAACCTACATTATTATCAGTGCCACTTCTTCAAAATGACAACAATGTTGATACAGTTGGCAAGATTTTACTTTTTACGGCGCGAGTTTTGGATTTGATTCTCTAAAGAAGCATATTTTTTTATAGCATACTTTTCCCTCCTATTTGACAATAGTACTCCTGGTGTGATTGTGTTTAATGTGAATTTTTTGATACCCGCAGTACCAGTAACTTAGTAGATATGGGTCTGTAAGTAGCGTTTGATGTTGATGGCTAGCATGCATAATAAAATTCATGTCACGAGACGTGGGAAAAAACCTCTCCGATTGTATATCTTGCAATCATTTTCTGTATACTATTAAGTGTAGGTACATATATTAAGATTACACATACAATGATATGTTATTGCCTACATACCAAACAAATACTTATCTTTTTTATCTTGACACATGCGTAGGTTGGACATCACCAACTTGTTCTCGCCGTATTATATTTTTATTTACCTGCTTTGTGATGTTTCCTCTGACTGTCTTGCTCTCTCTGAAACTCTCTCGCTAGCTGTCTCTGTCTCTCTTGCAACCGTTTCCTGGTGAGCCAGCCTCTCACATGCCTCTGGAGTGTGAGCACAGATATCGCCATCTGTGCTTTTAGTCGAGCGAAGTAGTGGCGAGCGAGCCAGGCGCGAGCGCAGGCTTGGACAAGGATCACCTTCCTTATCTGAAATTGTTGACCAGTAAATATTTAGTTTTACTCTCTTAAAAGAGAATACGTGCAAGATACTTGGCAAGATGATGCAAGATTACTACGTTCGCCAGTACATACTTATCTATACCTACGTACTTCTTATAGAAACTTCACGCCTTTCTATATCTACTACCTGGAGTATGACACCCGAAATTTTAAACGACAGAGCCCGTGGCACTGCAATGCGCTCTCATTGACGAGAACTGTAATATCTCATAATCCAATTATTTTTTAAGTCTGATAGGCTAGCGTTTCACCACTAAATCACCTCTTGATAAGTCGAGGGTGATAAACAGGTTAGGTCAAACTGGCTCTGAAAGCTGCCGGTACATCGCAATTAGGCACACCCATAGGATTTTTGCAAAGACGTAGCATCCGAGCGGACTACTTTTCTTCTTGTAAATTATTATTTGAAGTACAATAGATTAAACACTATAAACTTTTTATTAGAGCTATTTACTGACAAGTACAATAAGAAGTAAATTGAATAACAATATAAGTATAAACAATAGAATAAGAAGTAATTCAGCGTTTAATAGCATCTTTTCTATGAATATTTGAAGTGACCAATAGCACTTTATCAAATACTAGCAGTTTTTTTATTTGTGACAGGCTAGTGTTTGACCACTATCTCACCTGATGGTAAGTGACGATGTGATCGAAGCTGGTAAACACACTAGACCTGGAATACGCAGGCTCTGTGCCCCGCTTTGCTCTCTTTTATTAAGTTAAAAAGTAGCCTATGTTAATCCTAGGTATACCCTATGTACAATCCAAATTTCATGTAACTGATTTGCCGTTACAGCGTGAATAGAAAACAAACATACTCACACATTTACACTCAAACTTTCGGATTTATAATATTAGTGTGATTTTTATGAAACATTCCGGAGATACTACAGATAAAACGCACTTTATAGTGCAATTAATAATAATATATAATATAATCTGGGTGTCTTCAAGTCTATAGTGAATAAGTACCTTCTAGGCAAGCATGTTCCATCTTTGGCCGTATCGTCACTTTCCATCAGGTGAGATAGCGGTCAAATGCTTGCCTATCTAGTATAAAAAAATAAAATTATAAAGACTGTTTATACCTGTTCTTCATAAATCCTAGCTAAAAGTTCCACATGATAATACTTTAAGAAGACCTTGGACTTCCCCAGAGCCCACCCATCCATTTTCAGTCTCATAAGTAGTATCCGGCACGTGTCACGGTTAGGCTTTACTTCTTCCATGTAGCTAAATGCCAGAAAGCTATACCTGAAAATATTGAGAGAAAGTATTATTGCGTGCTTATTATAGTTGAGTCTTCAATGTATGCATAGACAATGATGATAGAATATCTGGGCTTACTTTTAAACGACTTCGATTCTTGGTGGAAACACAAGTTTTCTCCCCAAAAGAAATTTGTATTTGTGGTTCTGGATGTGAATATGTGTGATGTGAATGTTTCCGGCGTGTACGACACAAGTGTTCGTACGTATTATGGGTCTGTGAGTATGAAAGTGTTCATGTTTTAAGCGTTTATGTTTACCTTTTCAAGAATTCTTCAAAAGTAAGTCGGTGGGAGAATCCATTTTGCCTTATTCTAATTGTCTCAAGGACTCCAGTATATCGAAGCTGCTTTAATATTTTAGCCGAGTCAAAGTGTTTCGGCGACCTCGAGTCATTCGGCTTGAGACAACGCACGAACTGAGGCGTTCCGCTCACCATTTTCTGCAGTAGTTCCATCAAAGAATACCGGAAGTATGTCGATACAGTCTGCTGTGCCCGCGACTGAGACGCCAAGCCTCTACTATTGAAACGGTCCTGAAATTAAACACAGCCACGGAACCGTCTATAAATTTCAACAGGAATACAAATGAGAACAATTAGCGACGGCAACAAAAGCCTTCCCTTCAAAACGACCAAATTTAATTGAAGCAATTACCCTAGTATCTGTCGGGCTTTCTAAGCTCCTCGAATCCATGTCGCCTTGGAGCGGAGAATACAAATTGCCGGTCTTAGTGATCGGACACTGAAACAGAAACCTGATAATGTCGTATTGACTCTGTCTCATTAACTGAACCACTTCAGGCGGCAGGAAATTCCTGTTCTTCTCCAAGAAACCTTCGGCTTGGTAAACGACGCGTCCCGCGAAATGATGTATCGCGAAGCATATTGCGTCAGATTTCGGGCGAACGTAATACTTGCTCTTCACGTTGTTATGAAATTTTTCTGCAACGAAAATTGCACGTATAAATTGCGTGTTCTAATCAGCGGGTTGCATTGTACTTCATGCAAATTTTATTGAGCAATATTACCAATGAGGCTTCGGTCGGTGGCGCGTGGGAAACGGCTTTCCTCATCTAATAATGCTAGTAATCCCATGGGCCTTGATAGTAGCATGTCCAGGACCGGTCTGTTATCTGAGAATTCTACAAGGTCTACCGGGACCCCTTCAGCCATGTACTCTTGTTGTTCCCATGTGAAAATATGTTGGTTGAAATAGTACTGGATCTGCTCATTCGCGATGTTGATACAGAGCTGCTCGAATGAATTTCTCGTAAAGTTTTCGAAACCGAAAATATCTAATAATCCGATTGACAGCTGCTCATTACTGCAAATTAAATAAAATGTTATGAACGTGTACCTAATATTAAACGTTTTGTACGTGAACCTTCACCTTTTCTATAATTGCTCATTGTTAAAATGTCAGTCTTTTATGGTTTATTATCATCAGTCAGTCTTTTACGAGTTATTGATTTGAAGAACGTTGGACGAGTACAACAAAATTGTATATTTAACGATGCAATAAAATTGTATATTTGACTTACTTGTTATGTCTATTTTGGCACAGCAAAGCGTTGATTCTTTCCACGATCCTGTCGAAGGCTCTCGCATAAAGTCCTCTTGCGGTCGCATCCCTTGCTACCGCAGCTTCGGTGGGTGAGCTGTGCCGCGCTATGGTTTCGCCTCGAGCGACCACACTACTACTTGTGAGGCATTCGCGGAGATCAGCGGTTTCCACTCCTAGGAGGCATGAAGCTGGAGAAATAAAATATGATATATATATATATAATAAAATATACTTTATAACAATTATTTAAATAAATTGAATTTGTATGCTCAAGATTAGAATTATTTCATTAGAATTGCTAATAAACGCTTTCACACTCACAGCCCCACACTAAGTTCAATGACTTGTGTCGTGGGTGCCGGAAACATTCACATCACACACACAATCACAACCAGAACCAGAAACTTGTGTTCCCGCCGGGAATCGAACCCGATACCCCTGCTTAGAAGGCGAACGCTCACCCAACTTAGCCAACGGGCAGTACAATAATATAAAAATAATAATAAAAATTTGATATGCATAATCGTGTACATGCTGATGATGAAAGGTACCAAACATATAAAATATATACTGATTATGCTGATTAGACTATGCTGAATTATTCAGCCAAATTACCGGTCGTAATTAGTTTCATTTAATATAACTACTTCAAGAAGTAACTTAACCTTCTCAAATCTATTTTTACATATATAAAAATCATTGCAGTGCATAGACTCGAAAATAAGGAAAAAAATTGGGTTTTCGAAAATGTTGAGTTTTTATAGGTATACGAATTTTACAAAGTTATCTAGTAGGTATAATTGTATAAAAATATTATTTCAAAAGGGTTTAGTAGCAAAGTTTTATAGATCTTCTAATTTATTTCCTCTTTGAATGTTACCCAATACTGGCCAATATTAACAGTATGGACATTTTAAACTAGGTTTCATACATTACCCTTTTTGATGTTTTATTGTTAAGCGATCATAAAAATATGATACATATTATTATGAGGATAAAAAAATCAAATACCTCGATGAAGTGGTGCAGTATCAATGATAGTTGCCTTGTTATCTCCATTATTTTCGTCGGTTGCTTCACCAAACTCTATGTCCCCTAAATGAAGAATAGCTGCCAGCATTTTGTAAATAATTTGCACCTCTTCTTCTAGGAAACCGACAACCTGAAATAGTATAAAGCATTAATAGCGTTGCCAATAAGTACTTATTGCATAAAATACAGCAGAATGCATTTGCATCAATTGCTTGACTGCGATAAATAGGCGATAAATAGCAATAACAGTTATATCAATTAATTTAATATCTCTTTAAAACATTCATACATTTTGTGCTGTTCGTTTGTTCTAAATGTTTAAATATTGATGCATATTGTTCTTTCACTTCCAATTACTCTTAATTATTTAGTATTTTGTACCTTTTTGAAGACATTTGAGAATATCAAGAACGGGAATGAATTTCTAGGTAAACTCATTGCAAATACCTTAAAAGCCTGATTTAGCTGTCTCCACCGATGGACATTATGCTCCCGATGTACAACTGACAACGGTTGCAAGTACCGATGCCGAGACTTTAACTGTTCATCTAAATAGAACTTCCTCCAGCGGCCTTCGCTCTCCAACCCGTCGTACATATAGTAGAACACATGGAAGTTGCTTTCTCCTCTGAAAGTAAATCCTACTAATATTATATATGCGAAAGTTTGTGTGCTTGTGTGTGTGAATCTTTGTTGCCACGTATTTCCGTAACAAATAAACCGATTTTGATTAAATTTTGAATATAGATAGTTTAGGTTCCGAAATAACATATAGCCTACTTTCTAACTCAATAAACGCGTGCGAAGCCGCGGGCTACGGCTAGTAAGAGATAAGATAGCAAAATGGACTGATGATGTCGGTGAAGTGGTGCAAAAAGTGTTTGAATGTCATTACAAGTGTTCCTCTTCCATGTTATCAGTTACAAGTCCTCTTTGCTTTTTATTATTAGTTCAGACCAAGTCAAAGTGGATGAAAAGCGATTCTGCTGAAGTATTATGACACTTATAGAGATTTTAAAACTTACAGAGCTTGATGAACAACTCTTGACTGTTCCAATAGATATACAGATATTCTCGCGCCTGAAATGCGTCCTACTCGCATCAAAGATAAGTCCAGGTATTTGCCGAAACGGGAGCTGTTGGCGTTGATGCCAGTCCGAGCATTACCGAAAGATTCCATTATAGGGTTCACTTGAAGGATCTTCTCTTCAAGATTACGGTTTTGAGTCTGAAAATAAAATTAGGATAACAAGCAGCCAAAGCAATCACAACTAAATAAAAAAGTAAGCTGCGGACGAGCAATCCTCGATACGCTACATAGGGACGCAGCCTCCAGAAAATTAGGCAACCTCAAAGCATTGACAAATACAATTTCGACATCAACTTATCGAGATCTTCTGTTAAAGCAGTTGCTGAATTTAACGGTTTGCCATGATGTTTCTAATTTTAACGATGCTCTGCTTAGTAGGTACTGTCCGTCACAAGTGTCACAAATTTTCTTAAATGCACACTCAAGGCCTAGGAATAATAACAAACTTTTGAGAGCTCAAGGCTTACCTTTGATAAGAACACAAGATGTTTCAACAATAGATTAGCAGACTCAGTCTTTCCCGCTCCACTCTCTCCAGAAATCACAATAGCTTGATGCAGTTTCTGATGCATCAGAGCCTGATGTGCCGCGTCCGCTACCGCAAATATATGGGGCGGATTGTCCGACCGACACCGACCTTGATATATCTGCTGACTCTAGAAACAAATAAACATCAACAACCAGCAATTAAAACACACTGAAAGCTCAAAGGATAGTGTGATAATCTTTAGTTCCCACCTTTGTTGTATAAATTCCCACATCGGTAAAGGGATTGACCGCGACTAGAATATCTCCGATATAAGTGTATATCTGATTTTGATTGTATCTCTTCTGTAATTGTTCCACTATCGCTTCCTCAGTTAGTACTTCCAATGACGCCAAATCGTCGGTGTACATTTTCTCGGGTCGTGCTTTTCGGTGCGACTTCAGTTTGCCTCGTTTGGTCGTGGCTTCGGGCGCTCGGCAGCTTCGACCCTCGGCTCTCTGTCGTTTTATCTCGGCTTGGAGTTCTTTTCGGATCTTGAATAAGATAAAACAGTAGATTATGTTTATTTTTTTGTTCTATGAAGTTCAAAGCTCATATTACAATTTAATGTGAGCCAGCACTTTTAATGCGAGGTAAAAAATATTTGTTTCCTAATTAGATTTGTACAACGGTCAAGTTATTTACATACAGCCTAGGACTTCACACTTTAGGTATTCTAATCAAATTATTCACGAAATTAATAAAGTATCGCATACCTTATCCTCGAAGCTACTAACAGCGAGTAGCAGAGGATGTTCCAAAAGCTCCCTTGCGAACGGTCTTAGATTCATGTCCTTCACTAGACAATCGGCTATAAAGTCTGAGAGCTGATGTGAGAATAAATCAGGGTGGGTCAGCGATGGAGGAGGGTTGCGTGGGATTTGGAATAGCGCCCTCATTGGGTGTAGGCCCGATAGCGGCGGTTCGCCTTCGGCTAACTCGATTGCAGTAATGCCCACCGACCAAACGTCGCACCTGCAGTCGTAAGACTCGTCTAGTTGTTGTTCGCACGCTATGACCTGAAATCGTCATCCACATTAATCTTTAGTACAATCAACTGATGTAAACCTGATTGCGTCAGTAATTGAGGTCACTATAATGACGCCTTTAGGAACAGTCTTGAAACGATAGTAATATCTTACTTCGGGAGCCATCCAATAAGGTGTGCCAACCGAGGTGTTCCTTCTTGCAGCGGTCGCAGCCAAGTGTGACGACACTCCAAAATCGACGAGTTTCACCTCCGCGTCTTCAGTGAGTAGAATATTATGGCCTTTGACGTCGCGGTGCATGCATCGGTGGGCATGGAGATGTGTCAGGGCCCGTACAGTCCCGCGCAGAACGTAAGCCAATTGTGGCTCGGTCAGGTTACTGCCTCGTGCTCGCATACCCGCACATAAATCCGTCACAGATCCGCCAGTGCAAAGCTGCAAAATAAAAAAGAACTCGCTAAATATAATTCAAGTTAATGACGACGTGCACAATATTTTTTAGTATGTTTATTCTCACCTCCATCACGAACCAGATTTGATCGTCATCTGAAGTAGCACCGCGTTTCAAAAACAACCCAAAAAATTCAGGAATATTTGGGTGACTGGACAGATCACGGAAAACGAGAAATTCCTCTTCTATTTCCTCTATGTTTTCTGTGATATTTTCCAAAATCTGCAATACGACATATTCTATTGTTATGCAAAATAAGTGAATAGATTGACACAAAAGTTATTATCATTGACGTCATAGAAAACGAGAGGGTATAGCCGCAGTACCCACGTATTGTTTTACGGCCTTGACATGGATGCTGCGTCAAAAGATAAGCATCTAAGCTATTAATTAAAAGCTGTATGCTAACAATACTACTATAAAAATCTATTGACCCATTCTTTACTCCGCCGCGCATTCGCATGTGCGGTCGGATATGTTAATTTGGAGTTACACGCACTGCCTATCGCACACTCTAATTACTGCCATCACTTAGTGGTTTTATATAAAGAGGTGATTCTCAGCGACTACTTATCAGTTGATTATCATAAACGTTATTTAAATTCACCACTTAACTAGACCATTTCGCCAGAGCTATAACCGTTTTAACCATAAACAGTGAATTCATAATATGCAGTAGTCGGTAGGGCCGCCTCGGCCATAGGACGGTAATCTGAGTAGTTTCTCTCGGTTTCTCCGATGCAATTTATAGTTTCAAGCCCTTGTTTGTTGAACCTTGGTACTAAAATAGTTCGCGGTGAAAATAGCCGGTCATTGTGTTGCGGTAACCCTACATATCTTATGATATTATACGATATGTAAGTAGAGATTTAATATAACATTTTATTTTACTAGTTATGAGATCTGTCACGTAGTATAAATTAGGCGAGATGTTTTTATTAAAATTCGTGTGAATTGAAAATAATCACAAACACATTTGTGTGAATTGAAAATAGTCTGCCGGCGAACTCTTGGTGAACCCAGCGGGGATACTCACAAAAATCACGTGATAGGTAGGATATTAACGATAAGAAGTTTATATCGCGTGTTTTATTCCGTAAATAACTACAGTATGAGTATTTCCGCAAACACGCAAAGCGACATCGTTAATTTCCACAGTTTCGGCTAAACACGAAAATGGGGCCAATTGTTTCACGAGAGTTAGCGCTTGCCTGATAACAAATTAATCCGGCCGCGGCCGGCGCGAACGACCGTTTTGTAATTGAAATTGAATAGGTACCAAACAAGATATTTCTTCGAACACAGTTTGTTGACATGGTTCTGTTTACCACTAGACTTGACTTATACTTATGTTACACACATTTTTAATTGTGACTGTGCAATGAGCCCTGTGCTTAGTACAAAATAAAATAATGTTTCACGCTCCTGTCTTTTTCAAGACTAAGCCAGTCGAATCTGGTGAAATTATTTTTTATAGCTTCCATATTATGATTTCATACATTGTTCAGAATAAAGGACTAAGGCAGAGATGAAATTCATTGCCAAAATTGGGCTACAGTTGCGTGCTTCTTTACAAAATTTTTGCAAATCTAGGTACGGTAGGGGTATTTCAAATGAGGACTAATTTGAAAGTACTGAAAAAAAAATCTCTTTTGTTTCATCTGTGATAAAATCATGAAACATGTGGATTGCATCATTGCATGTTCTGCCTTTGTTATTGTTTAATATACCTTTTCTGATAAGTACAAATAACTAATTAGTAAAAATGGTTCCTGCACCAGGTTAAGACGGCTGTTTCAGGTTCAACTACTCACAATAATATATTGTACTTACCTTAACTGCAACCCGTCTTCCAGTCTTTTTATCCCTAGCGCAGTAGACTTCTCCATAAGTCCCTTCTCCGATGAGCTCCTGCAGCGTGAACCGGTCCCGGGGATCAGCGGCCCGGTCCAGCTCAACATGCTGCGAGAGCCCACGGTATGCCATGTCACTGCGCATGGCTCAAGATTTAGGAGACCACATCTGGAACAAGAAGTATTGATATTTAAAATCGGTGTCGTACGTTATATACTATACAAGAAAATAATTTAAACGCAAGCAAAGCTTAAAAAACCGACTTCACCGCTTTATCTGCGGAACCCTTGATCATATCAAATTAATTAAAAACGCAGTATTGAGAATAACTCGAAAACTATCTGTCAGATCTTGATCAAATATAAATGGGACTACATGAGAAGCACCAGTTTTCAAATAAAAAAAGAATCAAAGATCAAAATCGGTTCACTTATAAAGAAGTTATGATTTAACACTCATAAAAAAATACAGTCGTTAAGAACCTTCTCCTTTTTAAAAATCGCATGACACGCAGTTCGACGAGTAAGATTAAGAAATATACAATTTCGAATATTAACGCGAGAGACCTTAGGTCATAGGGTTAGTGGAAAAGAGTCCAAATCACCTTGAAGTGTCGACGGTTATTAGATAGAGTTCTCTGCTCACCTAACGTATTACAGAGCTCGTCGAACAACCTCAACTGGATATGTATTTTCAAGTGCCTTTTCGTGCATGCAATCTTAAACGAAAGTGCACACTGCATACCTACTTGTTATAAATCTTGTAAAAATAAGTTTTTATTCTACTTCCAAACATGCCAGTACGGTAAATAAACACGGCCAGAAGTACGTAGAATGTTACATATTTTTCAACGTTCGATAATATCAGGTGTTAAACAGTGTGGCTGCTGGATTATCTCACGATCTTGAGATTATTTATGACGTTAAGAAAGATGTCTGTAAGCGTTTAGAAACTATATGTTAAATGCCTGCGAAGTAATGTGTGGCCCAGTAATTAAGTAAATTAAACGCTACTAATATTTCTACCTCTTACCATTTACACTTTATTTATTGTTTTGTTCACTTAATGTTTGGAGACAAGTACGCAGTTATGCTGTTAAGTATTTAAGCCAAGCCTAATAATTTTGTCTTAAAACCGTAATCGACAGTGCTTGGTTGAAAATGGCCTTATGGTTTTTTAATTGGTTCTATTTTAAAGTCTATCTGTAGATAGAAGAGTTAGAGTTTTAGGAAATATAGGCAATTGGCCCTATTGCCTATATTTTCTAAAACTAAACTAAAATTATATACCTACATCTTTACAGCAAAGACAAGGCATCGAGCTTATAGGCAACTCAAGTGCTCAAGCCCACTTCCAGTGGGTAGCGTTCCCATTATTATTAAATTATTGTTATTAAATTGAACTATACATATGCAGCTACCGTTATATTTGAATGAGAAGCTATAAACATTTACGACTTGTTTCAAATATTGTGTAAAACTTTGACACTTGGATTCAACTTTCTTTTCTACTAGAGCGCTATATCGTTCATATTTAATTTGGAAATTTGAAAGAGAAATTGGTCAATTATTATAAAGATGACGAGGTATTAAGCAACAGATATGAATTTAAATTTATGGAAATCGGCGAAGAATGTGCGTAGTCCGCAAAATAGTAACTTGATACACGTCTGTAGAGTGACTCAACGTTATGGTTTTTTTTTTTTTTTTTTTTTTTTTTTTTTTTTTTTTTTTTATTTGTGACGGGCTAGTGTTTGACCACTATCTCACCTGATGGGAAGTGCCGATGTGATCGAAGCTGGTAAACACACTAGACCTGGAATACGCAGGCTCTCAAGGATAACTGCCGGAACACCGTATTTGGCTTGGCGGCAGACTTTCGACTTGATGGTGGTAAGCTACTTTGGTAGCAAGCCAGGCGAGCAACTCACAAAATGCTCTACCACCTCTCAAATGTCACCTGATTAGCACCACCCGGGGACCACGTGTAGGGAGTCAGACTTAAGGGGTATCCTCCTACGGACGTGGGTGACTCAGCCCCCATATTTGTATCTTTATACCTACTTATTAGGTATAATATTTTAATAGTTTGCGATACCTCGATTCCGTTTTGTTTCCTCCCTTTCTGGTTTTATTTACTTGAGCTATTGTATATATGGTAGGACTGGAAACAAAATTAAATGTTCAAATCTTATCTTATACCTTTAAACGAGCAATTCTTGTATATCCTACTTCCTACTAATATTATATATCCGAAAGTTTGTGTGTAAGTGTGTAAGTGTGTAAGTATGCTTGTTCCCTCTTCACGCTTTAACGGCTAAACGGATTTGGATGAAATTTGGAATGTACATAGCTTATACCTAGGATTAACACATAGGCTACTTTTTAACTTGATAATAGCGGGCGAAGCCGCGGGGCACGGCTAGTATTTATATAATAAGTAATTAATAAGTTTTTTGTGAATAACCTTGGGTGGGTGAATTGGAAATCTGTAATGCCCACCCTCGGCATGTTTTCTTTAATAAATAAATAATTTGAATCTCGGAAACGGCTCCAACGATTTTCATGAAATTTAGTATGCAGGGGGTTTCGAAGGCGATAAATCGGTCTAGCTAAGTTTCATCTTTATCGAGCAAAGCTCGGTTATCCAGGTACTATATCTAAACTGAGCGTGCCAATAAATTTCAATCTAGATATGCAATATTTAATTCTGAACGTAATGTTATAGCAATAGCAGCTTAGGTACCATACAGACAACTTTTTAACGTACAAGCTAGAGCTATCAATCAAATTTTAATGTATCATGCCACGCATTATGAGTTTTATTTAACGAACAATACAAGTATAAAATTGTATTGTTCGTTAAAATTGTGCTTGTTTAACCATCTGCATTGTCAAAGAAATTAATAATGTGTTTCTATTAATACGATTCGCTAAATAAGGTTGCCTTTAACGCGTAAAAGGAAAGGTATGGAATGCATAATTAAAGAATACCGTTGCATGTGTATGCGCATTTCATGCATTTGCACACCGAGACGGTATAGTGTGGTAATTGTCGGTTTGCTGACACTTTTTCATCATTTTAATAATTAAAGTGTAAAGATATCTTATGATATTAATAGCTCAAATAGAATAAATTATTCGAAATGATGATCGTTTTTAGGTATATACCTATGACTCCGATATGAATAATACTTACGTTTATCGGTCAAATACTAGCCTTTCAAAGATTAATTGCATTTATAATATTAGTACAGATGTTATTATTGACACTATCTTTTATTGATGACTCAAACTACGAGCCAATTGCCTATATTTCCTAAAACTAAACTGAAACTATATACAGCAGAGAACTAAGTTACCTACAAGACATCGAGCTTAAAGCCTCGGACTTTATCTTGACTAGCATTGACAAAGCCTTGGAGCATGGGTGAGAAGATTGTGAGTCAATCACTTTTCTAGGCTAATTATGATATTTTTTTACATTTTTGATAAATTCTTCAAATGGTCTGTTTGCGTCATGTGCTATGATTAAATAATAGTTGAGATTTATTTATCTATTCAATACACATTACATTTAAATAAATTAATGCTATATTTCGGGGTTTTCTTCCATTGAGTCATAGTTATATAGATTACGCCCGAGGAGCATAAAATTCTCATACCGAAAATCTAAAAACTCTCAACCGGTTTAACAAAGAATAATAAACACAGAACAATGAATAAAAAAAATTACAGCTTAATTATCTCATAAGATATTTTTTACGACTTTTTAACACTAGCATGTTTATTCTAACGTAGTTAATTTGCGTAGCTAATTTAGGGGTAAAATTTAGTATGACTAATAAACGTTTAAGTATATTAATAACTGTATTTTTTTGTGGTACTTTTTCTAATAGTACTCGCAATCACTCTACTAAATAATAAATTAACATTTCACAAGGACTTATGCTTTTTATCGTGGCTTTACTCGGGCTTTGGGCACAGCTAGCAGTTGAATAAAATCACGTGCGTTAGTATGTCATAGAGTATTTTTTTTGTATTTGTAGAATCGTTTGCATTGCAAGGTATTTTTCAGACGACGACAAAAGTCAATTTACACCTTGCCCCTATTCATCAAATGTATAAACGAAATCATCTTTTAGGCCTATAGAAATAGAAATTGGATCAAACTACATTCACCTATCATAAAACTACATAACATCTGTTACATCGTTGTATTAGTTAGTTTTTATTGAGGTATATACTACTGTCAAATTGGTGTCAACCTTGCGACCCGTCAGGTGTGGCGTAACGGTGGCATGAGTAGGCAATATTTGTATAATATATATGCCATATGCCATATTAGTAGGATTTATGTACTAGTAGCACTTAATTATGGTTATTATACTTTGAAAATGAGCACAGTTGTGAATGAATTTAAGAAATGTTTTTGGCTTTTGAACATAATTTTACTGTATTTTAAGTTATAGCTGTTCCTATTTATTGCACGTGTGAGTGTATATTTGACTCGTATAGATTTTAGGGACAGCTTAACAGATTTTGATGAAATTTGACAGATTAGCGCTAGAACTAGGACACGGGCAATTTGAATTCTGGAAATAACGCATATACAAATATACGAATACTGGTATATTTATTATATTAAAATTGCCCGTATCCTATATCAAAGTTCAGACTATCAACCTGTAAAATTTAATAAAAATCTATTAAGCTGTCCCATAAATAGTATACGAGGTAAATTTACACTTACAACTATGGCATCTGTATACTATACTATACTGTTAAGGCTATACTATACTATACTATACTATACTGTATACTATACTGTTAAGGCTACGATGAGGCTGACATAAATTTAAAGTTTAAAAACCTCTAAATAAAATAAAGATAAAAAAAACTATGGCATCTATGGGTAAAGATTTCTATTTTTCACTAATAATAATACTTAAGAAATCCAACGATTCTAACTGCTACCTACATATTCCAATTAGATATTTCCAAGTTTAACATCTTCGACAACATCATCACATAATTCGAGACCAAATTAATGAGGAAAGATAGTAGTCAAATGCTAGCGATTCAAATTAATTGATTATATAATGTTTACGGGTGCAACTGAATTTAACATATTAAAACCATTTATTAAATTAGTATAATATAAAGTAGATTATACCTATTATTTTAATGAAGGCAGATTATTATGTAGGTAAGGTTGGTAAGTACCTACTATGCAAATATAAACATGACATACATTTTAAGATGACTCTTAACTCTAAAGATGACATATGTATTATTATAAAATGTAAGTAGATCTGTGTGTGTTTCTTTTAACTAGAATTAGGTGTTATTGAGCTGTTAAGCCTAGGTTTTCGTAGCACCGCTCAAGAAGTGTATGTGTTAGCGTTTTCATATCAAAACAATAATGAAAAAAAAACCTGGTATAATAACCATCACAATTTATATACTTTTTGTTTCATTTAGTTTTTGTCAGAATATCCATAATAATTGTTTAAAAACGGTATTGTTACAAAAAAATGTTTTAAGATAGAAGACAGCCGGAAAGAAAGGCGCGTACGCTTAGTAATATATAGTGTGATAGTGGCCAAACGTTTGAATATCACAGATATAAAAAAAAACCCTTTTGCTCGCTTTGGATAGGAAATCCTAAATACATAAACCTAATATACTTACCATCTCACGAAGTCATAATATAATCTCTATTAGCTCAAGGACAAATGACTAGAAATCTAAAATATAAAAAAATAAACACTAAAATAAAATGACTCAAACGAGAGATGCGCAAACCCAAAAAAATATCAAAAAACAAAATCTAGGTAAAACTAACTAGAAGGGAGTAACTCTTCCTTTTTGGAAGTTGGTTAAAAATTGTTTTTCTTAACAAATCTATTACATAAAAGATTTGTTTGTGCACACTATACCTCCTCTACATGCCTCTGAATCAACGTCTTTGTTTATGATTTGGTCATCAATTTCAAGTTGAACTTTTCCTTGTAAGATGACGTCTTCAACATAATTCTTCGTAATTTGTATAATAAGTAGGTTGCAAAACAAACAGAATGACACTTTAACAATAAATAAATAAAGTAAATGCAAATAATTGAAAAGCAAAATGACAAAATCTTTAAAGCTAATTAGAACTATTCCTAAAAAAACTATATTGTGCCCAAATGCATTACATTAGCCACACATTTTTTAAGCGGTATGATATCTTGGTTGAATCTGAAAATTCTAATTCTTTTAAAAAATAATATATCCAGACTCAATTATAGGCTAGGTATTTTGGCAAGCATATCTTATATAGTTTAGGTAATATCTCGGGACTTAATCGCGCTAAAAATCTTTTTTTATTTACTTCGACGTTTCGGCCAAGTTGCATTGGCCATGGTCTCGAGAAGACATATCTTATATGTTCCAATCAAACAAACATACCTACTATATACTTATGTGTAGTATAAATATGTAACTGTATAAAGCATAAGCTTCTTAAATCGTGCTCATAAATTTACATCGACGTAGTTGAAAAAAAGTGTTCAGAAAAGAATGTTCTATCTGCCTGTGAGAAAAGAAAGGAACTCTTTTCAAGTTAGGGCATCGAACTAATCCGTATAATAACGCTATGCGATCAATTACCGCTGACAATAAACCGTAGATTTATAATTAAAATGTTTTCATGCAAAAAGGGGTCTCGCGTATTGCGAACGGCAGACGGACGCGGCTGAAGAGACACTTTCACTGTTTGTGACACGAAGACTGCAAACAACTTCATGTTTTACGATTTGACTCGGACTGTTCATAAATGTCAGATATAATCGCTCATATAATCGCCGAAAATGTGCACATTTAGTAAAATATTCACGGTCTCCAAAGCGAAGTTTACAGAAATGAATTTTTTCACAACAGCCGACTTAAACGACTATTTATGCACTAATGTTTGGAAAGTAACGTGTTATCAACTATATTTTCTCATTAATGAGTATTAATGTACAACACAAAATTAAAATTAATTAAAATAAATATGCAAAATAAACTCAAAATTTCATAATTTAAAATAATACAAAGTCATTCAATCGTGAAACGGTGACGACTAATGTAAAATCAATAATTAAAGTTTTTCACATAAGATTTACTCAAGAGAACGCAACTATCATATTCTTTGTAAGCCTCCATCTAAAATTAACCAACATATAAACACTGCTTAAAAAACTGTATCAAGAACGTTAATAATTGTTTATTTGACGTTCCCAACAACTTCTTTTTAATATTAATATAGCACAGTAAAAAAATTGCACTTATTGAAGTGCATACGCCAAGAACAAACAGCTTCTAGATAATCTTTCACTATACGTTCTCGAGCACGAACCTTGGTATTGTTACCATGTTCCTGAATGTAAACAATAACATTATGCTCTCAATCTTTTCTCAATCTAAACCATGAGATGTAATACATATTCACGTGATAATTAGTCTGGAAAAATTCTAAACATTCGCAGTTGTCTACGATGGCTATCATTAGATACCTCTAATTCTTTCACACAAACATTTTGTATACTCTTAGATAATAGCAGACTTCGAGGTTAAGCTACAAGTCAATTGCTGTCAAGTTTTATTTCAAGCGCTTCCTTATAGCATTCAATCTTCAATGTAAATAAATCACTGGCTATTACTCGTTACATATAAAAAAGAGTATGTTAAAAATACACGTCCGTAACGCGCGTGAAAAGAGAGGTTAAACTAATGACGTGTCAACTAATGACAGCTATTCTATCTCGAGACCGAGCATTACTTTTGTTCCTATAGAACCGTGTATGCTAGTAATAGCCAATTTGGAATATTGCTGCCTATAACCGAGATGGTGGCCCATTGCCGTGAACCGACATTTCTTTTATAGTGTTGGTAATCAATTTTATACTAGTAATTGTAGCGAAAGCGTAAAGAAAATTTTACTAATGTTCCATGGATGGAAGGTGAATTATAAGCGAGAGATCGATCTACGAATCGAGGCAAGTATTTCAACAAAAAAATATATAAGTACCGTTACATTTCAATGTTATTGCTATTTCGTCGATATTGTATTTCATAGTGATAAGTTACATCAATGGGCAATCTCACGAGATATTAAAAATATTGACTTTAAATCTCAGCGTGTTACAAAACATTTACCAAGTAAGTGATTAGATAACAAATTGTTCAATAAACAAATTAATGCATTATATGGATCACGAGTCAACATGACTTTGAAAAAAGTGCTTCAGTTACACAGAGATTGGAGGAAACACCAAGAAACTCTTTGGGAAGTCATTTTCTTTTATTGAAATTCAGTCTTGAGAATACACGTGATCTCATGATTACTTACAAAGCAAATATTGTCAGAAAAAAGTACTATATAATCATTATCCTTTGAAATCTAAGTTCTATAGTCAAAACAATTGGCACAAAACTAAGAACTAATATAATTTACTTTAACCGAACAAAACAGGGCTAAATAACTCGTTTATTTGCCTGTTCGCCAATTACGAGACAACGGATTTAGCCTGATTCAATTTTGTTGTACACTGAAGCCTTGTAGCTGCCAATCCTTTCACGCTACGGGGTGAGCCGTAATGCACGATCACGGCCACGCAGGCAGATGGTATTACACCCTGTGTAGGCATTCAAACCTGTAAAGTGCCAACGACTATGACCAATGACTCAGTACTATATGTATAGTTAGGCGGTCAGGAAAACAAACATCCTGTTGAATGACTTAAATCCTTAATAATATTGCAATGTTTTCGTAATAAGATATAATGTTAATAATTTCATTAATAATAATGTTAATTTTTAAGTTTTAATTTTGTTCGTTCAAGTTTTATGTTTGTGTGTGATGTAATCGATTTCATCGTGTAGTGAGATCTGTTGCTGAATATTTTTATTTTTATAAAAAAAAATATGCTTTTTTACATTCAGTAAGCCTTATCTTTTCTTACATCGATATTTACCCGATTTCAGTAGTGGAAAAAGGTAGGCATTATACAAGTACGCGATGCGTTTAAATAAAGTGGGTATTAATTGGAGACCCATCTAGTAACCAAAAAATATTTTAGCTTTAAATTGGATCTAGCTAAGCTACGTTAATATTGATCTACGTCTACGGAAGCCACGGTACATAATTAGGCTTAACAAATACGAAACGAATGCGCCAATGACCCTTAGCTAAATTATAACACTTTACCCCGAGTGTAACATCAATGTTCTTGTATGGAAATAATATTGTAAAAAAGGTAACAAAGCCGTGAAGTTATGATAACAATGATAATATTTCTTGCAATGTGCTTGTCGTGAGGGATAATAAAACTTTTTATGCCCTGCTATTACCTTTTAGAACTAATTTGATAACTTGTGCTAGAATGTTAACAGATTAACAGATGTTCAAACAGTGGACAATGTGTTGAAATATACGTATTCAACAATGGAGCGCTTGTCTAGTTGATGCTAATTCAATCATGACTTGCAAAAATTAGAAGTAATCCCTAATGCTTTAAATAGTAACAAGTAGAAGTATTTTTAATGTAATATTTAAGTATGTATTGTGTAATTGTGAGATACCCAAAATAGAATAAAGATTTTCAGTGAATACTTAACAAATGAAAAAGGCAAAATTGCGTAGCATCCGTTTTCTAGTACGATACGGTTCAAAAGATAAAACCCTGTGAAGGTAGGACAAATAGACATACATCGGCGTTAACTCAGTAATAGATGCCCGTTTGAGCCCTGTGCCTACTGAGGCGGTAATTTTGCTATTTAGGGTCCCGCAGGTAAAGAGCCCAACGTGTATTCCTGCGCTGCGCTGCTGTCTGTCTGTCCTACCTTCACATGACTTTATTCCTTTGCTATTTAGGTTTATACAACTGCAAGAAAATCCATCGAATAGGAAGTGTGATGCTGACTACAGCATATAACTAACACATATTGACCCCAAGCAACTACACTTTCAGCCATCAATAATTATTATACCACACAACGAACCGACACAATTAACAACTCACGAAATTGTTTTAACAATATTGCATAACTTTACAATAAGATCCAGTTCAATAACACCGTTAACAATATCGATTCATCAGAACACTCAACAAAAGCGTTATTTTCATAGCGTGACAATACCATAAAATGGCGACCGTGGCAGTCTTCGAAATAATCGTGAAGTTGAAATGATTGTTACCGCCACGGTGAGAAAGCAACTTTCTATTGTAATCAAGGGAATCTAATAGCTGCTCGGTATCATGACATAGCCTGGGGTTGGCTATCAGAAGATTGATTGATGTCTGTAATTTGAACACATTGAACGCGTTATCCAATTAAGCCATTACGGTACCCTGGTGGTCGTAAATTATCACTAACACAGTAACATATAGGTAATAAAAAAAGTAGCAGCTTGAAATCTTAACATAATGTAAATCCGTCGCGTCGTGTCGGTGATTGAACTAACGCACACCATAAACCAGAGCTGATATAAACGTAAAATTTTCTGGGTAGCTTGTTTTGGTAGAAGCACTTTAAGGGGTCGAGCAAGAGCTAGTTAATTTATAATTTTATTTCAGATATTAAATCCATAATTCAATTACGTTACATAATTAGACACTTAGAAATTTTAATTAATTTATATACAGTTTAAATGACTTAGTTTTTAATTTTATATATGAAGTATTTCGAATTGTAAATCTAGCTACTCAATCCGAACTACAAAAACACATGTAAGTGTACATGAGGTGCCTCTGCCGACTAACGAACGAGGCTTTGGTGCCTCGTTACAGGTATAAGGAGGTTTAATTGGCAGCAGATCTGTCATTAAAAATTATTCCAAACCTTGTTCATAATTTGATTGGAGCCTTCACCTAACAAAATAAAGAATCTATTTTTCACTCTTACTCATAGGAAGAATAGATCTTACGACATCCATTGTCGTATATGAACATGGATAGGAGGGCATTAAACATGTCATAACGTAATGGGTTGGTTTCAAGGATCTCTAGAGCAGGACACAATTATCCTGCTTGAAGTCTAACAACCTAATCGGAATTAACACTAAATAAACAAATTAACTTTCATAATTCAATTGTTTTTTTAAGATATCGCTTACCTGAGTTATATACTGTAAATGACCCTATAAAAAATAGCACACCATTTGTACAGTCTCTATTAACATGTATAAATTTCCAAGTTTCTATATAAATTGAAGTACCTATCAAAACACAATTTGTTCATGAATATGAAACCACAATGATGTTTTAATTGTTACAATGTTTAGAAATCTTAATAGTTAAAATGGACAAATTGATTACTAGTAGAATTTTAGAATTTGATGATTTAAGTACATGGTAATACAGCCGATTGTACATTGAAAATCTTTATTTGCTAGAATATGGATAGGTACAATTAGCTAGTGGGAGTGATGACAACAAAGCTCTATATTCCGCCATTGCGGCATTCAAAAATTATAAAATAACAGCAACTAGAGATCACATGTTATAACCATGTTAATGTATTATAGAACACACAGTAATTGGTACTCAAACAAAATTTTTTTAGGCACTAATCGAAATTATATATAAATAAAAACATTTGACATTACAAATCAGAAGTCAATTCATAAACAATAATAACAATAAGCTCGATGATTTGTAGGTAACTTGGGTCTTTGCTGTACAGATGTATATAATTTTAGTTTAGTTACAGAAATTATAGACAATTGACCCGTATTAAAGATTGTATTAAAAAAAAAATAACAACAGAACACAAGAATTACGTTTTTCAAGAACACAACTACAAAATATTTGCAAACATTTGTGTCAGGTACATTCTAACTATGCTTGTATCTAGAAAAAATATTCTACAGACCCCGTTAGGGTATAACAAAGTATAGAGATATAACTATATCTATAGATAAATTAAATGAACTAACTCATTATTTAATTTATGAACTCATTGCCTGCGTCTTTATTTTCCGAACGGTACACTCTGGGTGTCTCAAAATCTAGAGTGAATAGGTATCTTCTAGGCAAGCATTTTAGAGACATAATAATAAGCAAATATTTTATTCCTAATGCCTTTTAGGCTTTACACGTTCTAGCGATACAGACAGCTAAGTAGCTTAACAACACCAGTAATTATTAGATTGCACCTACTCGTAATAAGTCAATAAAGACGGTGCAGGTTATGATTTCATTATAGATCGTATGCATTGGAGTTTGCCGCGAAATTGAAAAAATGGCTTTGTTGATTTTGTATATTTTTCCAAACCTGTGATTCTTTGAGTGTTAATATGTAATAAGTAATTTTCACCTTCGCTCCAAAATTCCAATAGAAGTAAAGTTTCTACCATTTTACTAAGGCATGATTTGACTATGACTGGACCTTGACTCTTTTACTTGACTTTAACTGTAACTAGGACCTTTAATATGAAATACACTTGAAATATATTATTACTTGACACTGGCTAAATGCACAAGATTGCGAAGCCTAAATAAATAAAATCGTATGCATTAAGCATGAGCAAAAAACCTGGTGCATTCGTATATCAGATATTAGGTATACCTACAGTCTACGAAAAAAATTATTAAATGCTAAAATCCAATCAATTTCACTTACGTGGTAAGTTACATTCGTCGCAATAATTCGGTTCGCGCCATATTCTTGTTTCCTTTTTTGTCCCAAACGACACAAAGCGGACGGCTAAGGTCACATTCAGCCAACATTCTTTTTATTTGATCTTAGATTGCAACCGATAGGTTTGACATAATGACATCAGGTAATGGCTTTTTTTGTTTTATGTACCATAATTGTGATTGTTTTAAAATTTTTGCTATAAATGATTTCTATTCTATTCTATTCTTTACGGGCGAACACGAATTGATAAATTAAATGTAAAATTTAAGTCTGGACGTTGTTATTTAGAACGATTTCTAGAGTGATTGAGTAACTACCATTAATTAATTACATTTTACGGGGAAATTACCTAATATATCACACTAATATTATAAATTTGAAAGTTTGTGTGTAAGTATGTTTGTTTTCTCTTTACACTAACGACTGAACAGATTTGGATGATATTCGAAATATACATCGCTTATTTCTAGGCTTGACACAAAGGATACTTTTTAACTTTATAAACGCGTTCCAGTCACAGGGCACGGTTATAGTATTGAATAAAATACGCTCCTATTTTTCCGCGGCGAGTAAAGCCACGGGGCAAAGCAACTATCTGAGATCTAATAAAAACTCAGGCACAGTTTCAACTATTATATAAAAATTAAAACGGGAATCAGCGTGACTTACGCGTTGTCAATGTCAATGTCAAGATAGATAATTGTTTCGGCTTCATTCGGAAGCTGAAGAATCAGGATGAGTGCAGAGCGCTCGCCATCGCGTCCCATCTCGCATACCTGTGCGAGATCTCTAGTATTTGAAGGCTCTATTATTGTGATGATGTATATATATATTAGAAGGGAGTTCATGATTATATTGCTACTCGATTTTTTGCATACATTAAAGTTCATGATCATACCTAATAGAAACCTGTTTAATATAATGTTTGGTGTGTCGCTTATTTGTTTTTTGTAATAGTAGTTAGTGAGCGAGATACATACAATTTTGACAGCTTCTTCGGGCTGGTTGTACAATAATAGAAGTTAACAGCAACACGTTCCGTGTACATTCTCGTGTCTTATCGTAGCCATGTTATTAATGCAAGCGTACCTACCGTTGTGAATCTAACATTAGTAACGGGTCTGCGGTGAAACATAGAGCATACCACGATGTACTAAACCTATCAAAACTTTAAATATAAATATGTTATATTCTTTACTGTACTCACATTAATAATTGTTTTTACAATAAGGCCATAACAAAAGATGTACAAAGGCGAGCTCAACCATTCACACAGTTTCATCCAGCAAGCTCTTTAATTAGGATATAACATCTGATATCCTACTAATATTATAAATCCGAAAGTTTGTGTGTAAGTGTGTAAGTATGTTTGTTCCCTCTTCACGCTTTAACGGCTGGACGGATTCGGATGAAATTTGGAATATACATAGATTATACCTAGGATTAACACATAGGCTACTTTTTAACTTGATAATAGCGGGCGAAGCCGCGGGGCACGGCTAGTTATAAATAAAATAGATTCATTTCAGGCAATGAGGAATTTCAGTACAGATTGTTTTAAATCATTTTGAATATACTAAAATAAAACACTAGCCGATTGGATTGTGGAATGATATTTATTTGTAATATAATCAATATTAGAGAATGTTAGTTTTATTACGGGCTTATAAAACTGTCTTTATTTAATTTATAAGAGAACAATGTATTTATATATACACTCAAAGGTTTTGCAGCTTACAGACTTTAGAAAGAAAGAAAAACAATTTACTGCTACTTTAGGGCTCTCGTGTCTCAATAATTACAGAAAGACTATGTAATAATATGTATATAAGTATGTAATCAGTTATTTTATGCATTTTTAACATTTGGACCACCTACCACTATAGTTTTAGAATCGCTGTATTTTGTAGACCAATTGGTCCCGTAATTCGTATGAAAAATAGAGCTACTTATAACATAAAAAATACATCAAAACATTTGCATAATCGCGTAGGTAACGATTCTAAACACAGGAGTTACCAAAGCGAAGTTAAGATACAAAAGATCAGTAGGCATTTATTTAGTTTCAAAGAATTCGTGAAAATAAATTTGTCAAAAATAATTCCATAGTAAAACTTATAGTAGCAAACTCACTACTAGATTCAATGGTACAGTAGGCCGCACCTGTGTTTAACGACACTTGTTCACAAATGAGCCGTTCAATTGTCCCTTTGAGCTCTTTCAATGATCAATTTAGTGCATTATTGCATTTTGTACCGGGGCAATGAAGCGCACTTCCCGAGACAGTCGAGTGTAATTAAATCTCAATAATCATACCGTTCGAGCGTGGCATCAATAACGGGCCATCTTGCTTCGGATGCTTCTAGAAACTTTACTAATTGCTGTTATTCATTACGTGGAAGGAATAGTTAATTAGCGCATTTAGTATGTTATCTTTGTAATAATCGGCAATACGGTGAATTGTCCTTTCGTACATATGTTAGCAAAGGTACTTATTGTAACAGGTGTATTTTTTTCCAAAAGTAGACTGCAGTTGTCTCGCAGCAAAAAAACGTCGCTAACTACTTATTATCGCATATTTTAATTTCTAATTTAGTCATTTTAAATTTTATGTAAACAGTGCGTAAATATTTGTGCCATACAAGACAAGCATTGCACTGCTATCTCACCATATGGAAAGTGATGATACGGCTTAAGATATAGCATGACATTTTTAACATTAATGCACAGAATTAATCAACGCGTTAATATTAATTTACAAAATGACAAATGTAAAATATATAATACTAGCCGTGACCCGCGGCTTCGCCCGCTATTATGAAGTTAAAAAGTAGCCTATGTGTTAATCCTAGGTATAATCTATGTACATTCCAAATTTCATCCAAATCCGTTCAGCCGTTAAAGCGTGAAGAGGGAACAAACATACTTACACACTTACACACAAACTTTCGGATTTATAATATTAGTAGGATAATTAATATAAGTAATGAAAATAAACATGACTATAACGCAAACATAGAAACAAAATAACCACCACAATATACGTTAAACCTAGCAGCCAGACGACCTATCTTTTATATCAGAAGAATTACCAGGCACATGTAACACAGCCTTAACCGAAGAAACAGTATTTAAAAGCATTGTTTCCAGAAATTAAAAACAGAAACAATGCTTAAAAGCACTGTTTCTAGAAATAATAACATTATAATACCTTTATTCACAGTAGAAGACAAAATGTTAGTTATTCTACTACATTTAAAAACTACGATTTCATTTTTTTAACTAGCCACAAATGCAATGGGGTTTTGCAAGTCATGATGGGCTTGCAAAACCCTTCTACTTATACTGCCTGTCTAATTGCATTATGTAGGTATAAAGAAAACGTAGTAAAATAGTAAATTTTTTTTTTTTACTTTATAAACTGACTTTTAAACGCTACTACCACTAGTTGATATAGTTATGATCAACAGATCATCTAAATAAAATAGACAACTATACAGAATTCAACATTTAAACGCAAAACGTGACGAATAACATATAACTTTTCACAAACAAACAATCTGGAGAAATATTTTGATTATCTTCTACTAAAATGTTACATTATTTATAGCTACTCAGCCCGTTTCTGTAACTGCGTAGTGGAATTTGATATAATATTGATACTTAAATTATTATTTGATTTTGATAAACTATTTTTAGTCAGCCTACGTAACAAGCTGCTTCACTTACGATTTATTTTTATAGCAATTACAGAAGTATATAATACCTTGATTAAAGACACACACAAGTTTTCTCATCAAGGAAAATGTGTGTTTCTGGTTCTGGTTGTGATGGTGTGTGTGTGATGGGAATGTTTTCCGGCACTCACGACACTAGTCATCGAACTTAGTGTGGGGCTGTGAGTGTGAAACTTAGTGTGGGGCTGTGAGTGTGAAAGCGTTTATGTTTATGTGATAAATTATCTTTAATTACGTACCTTATAGAACAAATGTTAAGCATCGATCTATATTGTGATGTTAGATAATTATATGTTGTTCAGGTGTTACGACTAGGTGTGCTTTCATATCAATTTTATTCGTAATTTTAACGCCTGCAAACTACAATTGAAACGTGTGACCAATACCTGTTGGATTTAAATTACATTGTGTGGTGTTGCACCACATCTAATCGAAACAGCGGAGATCGCCGATTTCTACTTGGGCAACAGCCTTTTATAGTTCAGGATCAAATGTCATACGTCTAGTGAACGTATTGCGAGTTAAATTGCTTTTACAAGGGCTCTACTTTAGAAAAGAGACAAATTGATTCGCTTGAAGTAGATCTCACACGATGCTCGCCGAATGTTCACGTTCGTATAACCTTGAGGGAATTTCGCACTGAGCGTACATAATGCTCGCGAGCGTAACGAGCGACCTTTTTTGTGCTGTGTTTAATCCGCCTATTGGTATGTATATCAAATCCCTTTCAACATAAACAACAAAATAGATAAGGTATTTACACAATTTTGCCTTTTGAATAATTTAGATAATCCAATATGGAGTTGAATTTCTCTAACGCTTGAGTGAATATGAAATCAATGTAAACAACATAATTTGCATAGGTGAAAGACTGTGATAGTGAAACTTTTGGACCGATCGACGCATTGCATTATCTCTTAAAAGCATCTTGACATTCTGATCGCTGGCTTGTTAGTGAGTATACAACATGTCTTTGGTGAACTGCCCGTTGGCTCAGTTGGGTGTGGGTTCGCCTTCTATGCAGGGATGTCGCGTTTGATTCCCGACGAAAACACAAATTTTCTCGGAAAATGTATGTTTCTGGTTCCGCATGTGATTGTGTGTGTAACCTTAATGTTGCAGCACCCACGACACAAGTCATCGAACTTAGTGTGGGGCTGAGAGTGTGAAAGCGTTTTTGTTTATGTCATTTTTTAATTTGTGTTTATCAATTGATCACTATGAGAATAACTTAGACGACCGAATTAGATGAGTAAACATTTAATGTATGGAGCACATGAAATGGTTTTCGGTCCCTGGTTATATTTCATCATAGTTATCAAGAAACCTTTCGTTCAATGACTTTTTCATTCATAATCAGCAAGCATTTGACTACTATTTCATACTGTTAAAATTCGATGATGCGGGCGAAAATGTAGCATGCTTGGTAAGAAGAGTTTAGACCTATCCCTCTTGACTTGAAAACTCCCAGATATGACTACTCTGGTTTGTCTTTGTGTAACTAGTCAGTTTGAAATGTTTGAATAAAGCCTTTAACATTAATATAAAAGCAAAACGTTTGAAGAGGCTAGGAGGTAGTTTTGTCCACAATAAGTGGATGAAGTCTGAATATGTGAATATGGACATGAGGGAATTAATTCATTAATCATAGAAAACCGACAGGTTCACAACCTTACGAGGTTGATAGACACTTTAAAGGTACATTTGACAATCTAGTTGGCGCGGTGGGCAAGTCTCTGCCCTCTACTTCGTGGATCCTGGATTCGAGTCCCGACAGGAGCACAACTTTCCTGCCCAAGAGAGATTTATGCTTCTGGTTCTGGGTGTGATTGTGTGTGTGATATGTAAATGTTTCCGGCACTACTATACAAGTTTTTGAACTGAGTGTATAATGCGTTTTTTTTTGTTTTAAAAATCTAGTTTTGACTTTTATTTTAGCCTCATTTCTCTGTGCTATGTAATTAATACAACAATTTGTGTGCCAGTCATATCTTTAGCTATGAATTTACGGTCTGCAGTTATGCCAAAAAAAATATAACTAGGCCGATCGTGGTGTGATAGCACTAAAAAGGCTTCCAATAAGCTGTATCATTTTCACGTGACGACCCCGACGAATGGCAATGTCACGAGCAAGGCTAATCCCGCAAGTCACCTTGCCACGTGGATCGGAGACACGTTTGGATATTATCTTACTAAGCCTTTGCAATTTCAATCGATATATACTAAGGACAAGGACATCAACAACCTTTTTCGCAGGCTAAGATATTAGTATTTTTAGATGTAGGCATGCAGAGTAAAACCATTTTAAATGTGAACTCCCCTCCACCAAATTTGTCAAAGAATTGAGTGTCAAATGCATGAATTTTTTGTGGAGGGTCGTGCACCTTTTGAATAATTCTACTCTACCTACCTTTATTGACATCTAAAGTAATAATATAATTTTGTAGCCAGACCACATTGGGTCTAGTCTGGGTCCCCAATCTTGATGGTGAAACAGTTTTGATGTTTGGAGAACTCAAATTGAAATAGGACAAATTCCTAAATATGTAGATGGTAAGACTATCTGTAATAGGTATAAAATATATATATATATATATATATATATATATATATATATATATATATATATATATATATATATATATATATAGGTATATATATAAATATATGCATCGGTCTACTTCCTAAAATATTTTCGGAAGTAGAACGAAGCCAAATGCAGGATAAAAACTAGCATTTATTTTAATTTAGTTGCCTTCAATATTTTTTGTTATGTATTTAAGTTTATCCGACTTCTATCGCCACTATCTGCGAGATTGATCACCTTCCAAAAATTTGTTGACCGAGACGAGGTATGTCGCAACAATTTGACAACAAAATAACAAAAAGGTTTGATCCTTATAGTGAAGATGATTGTATTAACACGCATTTTTGACAATAACACAAAAAATCCTGATCAACAACAAAAATCGGTTAAAATCATTAAAATCGGTTCACGTGGAAAGAAGTAATGAGGTATCAAACATAAAAAAAAAAAAGAAATACAGTCGAATTGTGTACCTCCTCCTTTTTGTGAAGTCGGTAAAAATAAAACACCGCAAAATTAATAAAATCCAAAGACTAGCCAAGAAATGTATTCTGTGCATGTATCTATGAATGTTTGTTTGTCATTACAGAGCGTTCAAACTTATAAATCGATTGTAACAAATAAAGTATCGTTGAATTCGGTTCCATTCTACAGTGTTTTATTTTTTTGATAAAAGATTAAGAAGGTACTTAATAACATACATAATGTACTGTTACATAAGTTGTTTTTATAGACAAACGGATCAAAAAGAGAATCTTTAACACAAATAGCTACTTACATAACTATAAATATGGCCTATAGTTGCACTTTACATATTAATTGTTCTATTTAGAGAATTAATCTAGAATTTTTGATATAAATAATTAAATAATATATTCTAAGCCTATCTTAATGTTAATATTATGTAAAATATTTCCTTTAGTAAATCCAATTCAACTTTCCACTTTGATATTTATAACATAAAAGTCTAACGGTTATTATTTTTTTATTAAAATAACAGTGATAATATTACCGTTTCTTTTGAATAATGAGCGTTATGTTTATCTATTGCTTCGGCATATTCGCTTAGCGAACAAGCTCCGAAATTAAGAATCTATTGCTTACAAAAACTTTAACTAAGTATTATGTTTACCTTAGCCATTGGTAATTGGAAAGTTTGTGTGTGAGCTGGATGGATGGATTTAGACGAAATTAGGCACAGAACAGTTTAGATACTGGAACGTAACATAGTCTTTTTTATCTTTATTACTTCGGGCAAGGGCACGGGATCCAGCTAGTTCGATATCTCATATCATACTTATCCTGCGGCTTTGCATGCGTTAATCATGATAAAAAGTAGCTATGTCTAGACTATCTACACTTAACATCTCATCCAAATCTAACTGACAACGGTTAAATTATGTATAAACTCCTTGCTATATAGCAAGGAGTTAATATATAATTCAATAAGGATATAAAAGGCAATGTCTCTCGATAATATCGTAAATACATAAAAAGTATACGCGACAGATAATAAATACATAAAATAAGATCATAAGTATTGTTGACAGTGCCCATAACTCAAGAAAGGAATAAAGTTTTTTGCTAAAATAAATTATTGTTTCTTTATTGATATATTACGCTGTACTCGAGAAAATTGCACGTATTGTATAAAAGTTTACTAGGTTTTTTTTTATACTAGATAGGTAAGCATTTAATTTTGACCGCTATCTCACCTGATGGAAAGTGACGATGCGGCCAAAGATGGAACATCCTTGCCTAGAAGGTACCTATTCACTCTAGACTTCAAGACACCCAGATTATACTGTTCAGGGAACAAAGACGCAGGCAATGAGTTCCACTCCTACGCTGTACGGATGATGAATGTAGAAGCAAAACGCTTCGAGCGAACTGGAGGTACGTCAACCATAAATGGATGACGTTTGACAGTTTGTCTTGTTGTTTGATGGTGAAAAGGGCATGGAGGAATTATATCATGTAATTCCTGAGCATACTCTCCAAAATGTAAGCGATAGAATACCAATAGGCTCGCTACCTCATCCATACTGTATGTTTTATGGAAGACCGCTATTTCCAACGATCGCTGGAGGATTGCATTCAATTACTCTCCATCTGACTACAGAGGCATAATCAGCATCTCGCGTTATTACGCTGATGCCACATTATAAAAACTAATGTCTTATTAATGGCTTCAGAGCCCAGTTCATTAGATAAGTCTGACTGCACCTATGCACCTTCTAATAGGAAATGTGCACGTATAAATTATTCATTCACAGTAAGTGCGAGTATTTCCAGGAAGTGCTAGAGATGAAGAATTTGTAGAAAGTAAATATATATCTTCAGAATTTAAATAAAGTAGAAACAAAGATTAATGATGCACATTTAAGAATTGTGTTTGAATACAAAATTCCGTTAAGTATACAAAAAATGCGCTACTGAAACACATTTTTATGATACGAAATTGCGCAACTTTGCCTCAAATGAGTGTAACATCTATTGTATGGGTAATATCTCTGGCCATTCAATCGTAATTATGTATAACTATCAGTGTAATGGACACACAAACGTTGTGTAATGGCTACTAGATTTTATCACCTGTATGTTTTGACAACACATTCACGTGTATATGTGAATTGCCTCGAGCCAGTTTATGACAAAGGTTGTTAGGTCAGAACCTCGCTTTATCTAAACCAATGTCATCATCATCATCTCCATTCTCTTCTCCTACTAAGGTGGCTTAACATTAACAGTCTTAGTTTTGGTAACATCTCGTCGGGACTTAATCACGCTGATAACGATTTTTAACCGACTTCAAAAAATGAGGAGGTTCTCAATTCGATTTTTTTTTTATGTATGCCTGGTTACCTTATTGTTGTTTTTCTAGGTGAACTGATTTCGATGTTTGTTTTATTTGAAAACTTTACACGTGATCTCATTTAAATTTTATCAAGATCTGAGCTACTAATCCTACTAATATTATAAATCCGAAAGTTTGTTTGTAAGTGTGGAAGTATGTTTGTTCTCTTTTCATGCTTTAATGGCTGAACGGATTTGGATGAAATTTGGAATACATAGATTATACCTAGGATTAACACATAGGCTACTTTTTAATTTGATAATAGCGGGCGAAGCCGCGGGGCACGGCTAGTCCTCAATAATGCGTATTTCATTCATTTAATCTGATCAAGAGTTCCGAAGATTAAGCGGTGAAGTCGTATTTCAAGCTTTGCTTGCGTTTAAATTGTTTACCTTTTGTTGTGTATCGGGACAACATTTTTTTACAAGAACATGTGCGGGTAGTTGAATACAATACTCGACAGCCCCGACGCTTACACACGCATTCTCCAGTTTTCTCGAGGCTAATGCAACTTGACGTTTAAGTCACACTTAATCCCTCTAAAAACTATATTTTCGAAAAAAGAAAGTCGCGTATTTCCGGAAAATGTGTTCGAATCGCGAAAGTTTAAATATTTCTAAAACTTGCTACCACAGAACTAAAGCTACTTCTACAGCATATAAAGGAGTGATTGAGCTTGTTAGCTCAATTCAAGGCTGTTGCCTTGCCTTTGAACCGCCAGACCAGTTAGTAGCCAATTGTTGATTGATCGCTTCCAATTGCAGAACGTCTCCAATGCATTAAGTAATTGACTCTGTAATTGAAGCGTTGTCGAGTTTATTTGCAGAATTGTAATTGTTTTTCATTCTTTGCTTAAAGGCTTCGCGAGCTTTGTGCATTTTGCCAATGTCACGTAATATATATTTTTCAAGATAGGTATGTACTTCAAAAAACTAATCCTATCGTCGCGTGTTACGAGTGTCTGTATTTTAACCAAACAACTAAATTACGCCAACGCTTTCAAGAAAGAGGAACGTAATAAATTGTATGTAGGGAATCATCGCTTGCCTCTTAGTTTTTATTTATTTAATAACAACAATAAAATCAAATTCTAAACCAAACTGTCTTACTTAATATATAAAACTACTTCATTAATAAGGAGAATTATAAAATTATTTCACTAATTACATATTAATTACTATCTACACATTTATTTATGCCGATGCATAGGAACTATGATGTCATAATATTTTTTTGAGCAATTTATATAATATGATATGAGCATGTACTCTTATGCACTTATTTTTAATCCATTAAAATATTTAGCATGAGTTTATATGACCGGACGCCTGCCTGACGTGATTGATTGGGAATGATACAATTCGCCGGAGCCTAGTTTGTTAATCGGCAGGTCCTGGTGCACCACGGCAGGTGCATGCAAGTCAGGTCGGCTTGGTACCAATCTAACTATTGACTAGGACAAAAATGTTATTACTGAACATTACAAAACATCGAAGGTGACTGGTAAGTAAATACAGTACATATACTTGTACGAAACTCATTATGTTGATACAACAGATCTACCAATTGCCAGTTCATCTACAAGGCTACCACATGAATTATTGTAATTATATTCTTTGGGAATAAAATATTTGTGTAGACTCAGGTGAAGTAATTATTTCCAGTTCTGTTAAAATAATTGGCATAACTTCTCCAATATGATACCTACTTCTAGGCAATATAAATATATTTAAAAAACCCTGTAGTCACAAAACTTACATTAAAAATAAAATACATCCTAGAAATAACTTTCTATGATATAGTTAGTTGGAACTCATGGGTGAATGTAGATACATTTCGACTTACCTTTTTATCTTTTTAGTAGGAATTGCCATTTATTGGTATATATATGTATATATATATATATATATATATATATATATATGTGTATATTTTGCTAATTTATTCATATATATAGCAAAATATACACATATATATATATTTTGCTAATTTACTCGGAAACAGGAGGCTAGCAATTTTATAATTTATTTGTAGTTTGGAACCAATAGATGTATACATTTAGAGTTACTTTTTAAAATGTTTAGTGTTGACATTCATTGGTTTATTGATGATTTGCTCAACCTCAGCAGGCTAGTAAGTTTTTTTATGTAACAGAAAGCATCCTATATCTAGATAAATTAAGGATTCAAACATGTGTAATACGATAACTTAAACTATAAGGGTGAAAAATGCAGACCATTGCAGTGTTGTACAGTTTGTAAGATGGTCTGCACATTAATCCTTTTCACCAGAGGTAAGATACTAGTCTCTATAAAAATAACTGGAACCTATGACTCACCCACAACACCCTTGCTACTACTGACAAATCTCGATGACCTTAATAAAAACCTATTGTGACGCTCAATGCATTGTATGCAGCCGCTATGAATCATTGAACTTTGCAAATAATATTGATGTACTTACTGCCAATAGTAAACTGATATTCATTTGTTTCGATTACTGACCACATAACATGCAGACTTCTTTGATAGTAGAATGTGTCAAAGGAGTTCTGTTGGTCCATTCTGGTCGTTAAACTACGATTGTTCGAATTGATGCGACATCGATACGACAGTCGCTAGTCGATCGGTTAAAAGTTCAGTCGATTCGATGGTTCATAAGAAAAGAAAATTATTCGATTCCGACGTCGATGTAGAGAAAAACGAGTAAATCGAAAGTTAAATAAAAAATATTTTTTTCTTGTAATTTTTCGGTTCGAGTAGGCAAATCATACAAAATTAAAAAACGTAATTTTCGTTTTCGCTCCAAAATCCAATAGAAGTTCTAATAAAGTTTCTACCACTTTACTAGGGCATGACTTTACTATGACTGGACTGTAACTTGTGACTAGGACTTATTTAAAAAATACTTGGAACATGTTATATTACTTGACACTGGCTAAATGCAGAAATAATACAAAGCCAAAATAATAAAAAATTGTCTCAAATTCTCCGAATTCTGTAGCACTCAATCGGACAGTGAAATCTGCCGATCGAGGTCGATATCGTACTATAGTCGCTCGCATCCATCCGCTCCGATTGACAACTGCCGTGACGGCTGCACCGAGACCGATACTCGAATTAACAACTCGACTGCGACACAGATACTATCATTACTAACAACGTATTCAATTAATAGCCACTTACCTAGCTCATCGGGTTTTTTTACCTCTAGATGTTAAGGGCCTCTATTAAAAAAAAAACTAATTGATTTTGACTTGAATTAACTACTTGACTGCGACACAGAAACTGTAATTACTAACAACGTATTCAATTAATAGCCACTTACGTAGCTTATTGAGATTTTTTAACTCGAGATTTAAAGGGCCTCTATTAAAGACAAAACTAATTGATTTTGACTTGAATTAATAACTTGACTGCGACATAGAAACTGTAATTACTAACATCGCATTCAAATAATAGCCACTTAGCTAGCTCATCGAGATTTTTTAACGCTTAACATGTCATTTATAAACTGCATCAATTCGAATATGGTATTTTCATGCTTAGTAAGTAGTTTACTTAGCCCAGATAACGTATTGCACAACTGTGAACTTAGCGAGGAGGCTGCATAGCGGAGACTCCTTCAATAAATAGATATACCTTTCTAATTATAGTCGGTATCATGTTATAACATATTTACTAAAACGAATTCGTTTGTATGCTAGTTAATTTGGGAATCTTCAAGTCTAGAGTTAATCCGCATCTTTACTTTCCATTAGGTGAGATGGTTGTCAAATGCTTGTCTATCTAGTGTAAAAAAGTCATGGGACCAGTAAATACGACTATGGTTATTAGTCTTCTTTAACCTCAGTACCTGGATGACCTTGGTAAATGACGTTTTCTTAAAATGAAACCTAGCTAGATCGATTTATCGCCCCCAAAACCCCCTGCGTACTAAATTTCATTAAAATCGTTAGAGCCGTTTCCGAGATTCAGGTTATATATATACAAGAATTGCTCGTTTAAAGGTATTAGATTAGATAGATTATCACTCTTACATTATGAAAAAACCGTTTGTCGATGTGTTTGTGTGTGTGTGTGTGTGTGGGCATGTTTTAAACGAAGTATCACTTTAACGGCTCGACTAGTTTTAAAATTCGGTATTTAAACATTCTAGAGCTTAAAATAGGACGTGGACCACTTTCTATACCTAAATGCGTATAGTTATCAATCTCTAGCAAAGTAGGTTTATTTGTAGGTCATTCAGAACGCATTAAATTAAACGTGTTTTAATGGAACCTACCTACAGTACAAAAGCCTCCTTTGAAACTATAAATTATTGATTTATTAGCAGTCGTAAATAAAAGCCTATAATCCTCGTGGCCTTAGCATTTCAAGCTGGAAACCAAGCTCAGTCAAGCTGAATATGTTAAGCGCTCATGCCATTTAAGTGCCATTGAACCCGTTTGTAAAGAACAAAACGCGAAACAAAGTAACCCATAGAATAAGTAGTGAAAGAACAGTCAAACGACATCGCCATTTCACAATTAGATCCGGAAGAACCTCACCATCCGCTAAGACCCACGGACCATCTCTAATGTATTTCACAGCGATTGTGCCGAGCAAATTGACAAAATTTTATGTAAATAAACGCGCAGCACGTAAGCACTGCATTTATTTACTGTCATCGTAATTACGTGCCTCTTTTATTTTATTTTGTTGATGAAAGTTGAAGAAAGTCATGCGAGTGATGGCGGATTTTAACGGCGTCATAACCATTAAATATCGTATCAGTAAAGGACATTACGACCAAATGATACACACAATATTAACAATTTTGTTTTATCGTATTAAGCTTGAATCAATTGAACGATTTTAAAGTATATTTTTTTTTTAACAGACTACAAAAACGAGCAGGTTCTCAATTCTATTGTATTTTTATTTGTGTTACTTCAGAACTTTTTTCTAGGTGAACCTATTTTGATGATTCTTTTTTATTTGAAAGCTGGTGCTTCTCATGTTCCATTTTAATTTGATCAAGATCTGACCAGTAGATTTTGAGTTATCCTCAATCATGCGCATTTCATTTGAACTGATAAAGGGTACTGAAAATAAAGTGGTTAAGTCGGTTTTTTTAAGCTTTGCTTGCGTTTAAATTATTTTATTACTGATAGGCAAAGTATAAACGTATATAACGCGATAGGATTACGGGATGTTCTAACTTAGGCCTTGTTTTTGGATGAGTATATCTCGTGTTCTTTTGTCAAATCAAATTTGATCTATACATATAAATATCCCATGATGTTTTTTTGTAACTTTAACATCCTGAAATAAGTGAGTTATGACAACAATAAAACAAAACTTTCCTAGAAGTGTTTATAACCTGAACCAAGGAAACAAGTTATCACTTAAAACTTTAACAAAGTATCAAACGGTTAACAGCATGAATATATTTCATGATAAATCTTGTCAGTATCGCAAAATGAGTCGTAAATCCTCTATATGTCCGCACATAAAATGAAGCTTTTCCCATTGCAGTTTTCCGGTACAATTGCGTCAGTACTGAACAAAACCGTGGGCGCGCTAGGAAATCATGTGAAAACACTTGAACAATAAAACGCGAGCTCTATGTATGGCAACGTGCTCTCAGCTATGTAAAAAATTGGATGATCATTCGATTGTATCGCCTCGTTCGAGACTGTTTGCGGTCCGCGAGCCGCGATCCGAACGAGACGCCCCAGAGCATATTTGTTGCTAGGGTTAGCCATGTTCCATACATTTCGTCTTGATCAATACAACTTTATCTAACGAATTATAAAATATAAATAAGTTAAACGCAATCAAGGCTTAAAAAACCGACGTCTTCATTTTCTGTCTTCGGAACCCTTGATCAGATTAAATGAGTTAAGGACGGATTGTGGTGAAATTTTTGAAAAAAAATACCTAAATAATTTGTAAAAGTTTTTATTTTTAATATTTTGTGTAAAATTTCGATTTATTTGTTTTTTGCCGCAAATAAAAATTATGTCTAGGTATGTCTAATCAAATACCCATTATTGAGGATAACGTGGGGACTACAAGAGAAGCACTAGCTTTCAATAAATGAATAATCTCAAAATCGGTTAATCAAGAAAAAAGTTCTTAGGCAACACATAAAAAATACAGTCGAATTGAGAACCTCCTCCTTTTTACACAGAGGTGTAGAAGTTCTTTTAGTGTTCACATACAAGCTACATTAAGCCTTGTGATGAGGATAAATTTATGGAGTGAAAGCTGACCCCGAGATTTTAATTTTATGTCTCCTATGCCTCCTATTTTCTGGTAACTTAGTCCTTTCTATCAGAACTTTTACTTTCATTCGACCTAAACACACAAATAAGTCCCATCATCGTATTGTTTTCCCAGTGATGTGATCCACTGGAAGTATTTTATTTACTTTCTGATTGTTAGGTTGGTTACCTTCCAATGTAAGCACATTGGGAGGTTACAAACCGAGGGTTACCTTGGATGAAAAAGTGACGGATACATTAACATGTATCCGTCACTTTTTCATCACTTTTTTATGGTAATTGAGTGAAGAAACGAGCAAGTAGCTCGCCTGATGGTAAGCGTCACGCTTGCCTATTATAGTTTAGTGGCACCCAGAGGGGAGACGAACATACACAGACATACTTATAATCTTCCTTTTTGCTTTATACTATAGGAAGGAAGATATAGCAGTGAAATAAATCATTGCATATAAAAAACACATTGCGAATTGCTTGTATATGCTATGTACTCCTATATCTTTTTTATACTATGGTATGTGTATACTGTAGTATAAAAAAATCACAAAAATATTATATATATTAATTTATTAAATCTTTTTTTATACTATGGTATTTGACAACCATACTATAAAAAACAGAAAAAACAACAGAATAAGGGGTAAATATCCTATATTATCATGTGATAATACATGGTAGTTATCCCTCATTAATGTGAGGATAAATAGAATCTATTTATGACTGAAAATAGCATAAATATCTTTTATTTTCTTAGATGTTAAGGCAACCCTAATGATGCACACTGATGCAGTGCATAACGGTAATTATTTGTTTACGCAATACTCCGCGTGCACTCCACGTTGTTACATTTATCTTAATTAACGTACTTATAACTAATCCAAGGTCATATTACTACTACTTGTCTACGTGGAAATGCTGGACATACAAATATAACATTTGATATTTTTAAAATAAATCGAACAAAGTTTTTACTTTTAAAACTGAATTCTTAAAACAAAATTTAAACGCAAGGAAAGCTTAAAAACTGACTTCACCGCTTATTTTTTTTTTTCTTAAAAAGCGCTAAATCAATTTCAATAAAATTGAAATGGGACCACCTCTGAAGTATGATCTACCAAACAAAAAAAGACTCATCAAAATCGATTCATAATTGGCAGAATGATCGCATAACATACAAAAAAAGTAGGTACAGTCGAATTGAGAATCTCCTCCACTTTTGAAGTCGGTCAAAAATACGACACATAATGTTTATAAGATCAGCTATCAATTAAATCAAGGAATTCAGTTTTTAAAGGGAGACTAAAACAATTTAAAATATGTTCTTCTCTACTACAAACAGGAAAATATTCGCAAAAACATATGTAGGTACCTTTAATAATATATATGGCGATAACGCATTAGTATACAGTAACAAGTGAACAGGTATTGTACCTAAACAATTGAAATATAAGTTGGTTTTATACATTTATTAAAAAGTATCGTAAAAGTAATGATTGTTAACTCGTTGTTAGAAAATATTAGCGATAAATAATTGTTAACAGACAAAACATACAAATTACGTTTTGTAAATAAATTTAACCTATATCAAGAAAATTTAATTCCAGTATATATAATTGCTAATACTAACTCATTACTAACCTCTATAATTTCAACGATTTATTCCTATCTAATACCTCAAACGAATACCAATGGTTATTTGTTTATAATCGTGATAAGTTTGCTATTCCTAACGAATACCAAATTTTAAATATTTAAATGAACATACCACAACAGCCGAAATGTCAGAAAGAAGAAAGGTGTTCAATACATAAATCAATAACAAAACACGAAACTAAATAAAATCCAATAAAACAACTTACCCGCCAACAAAATAAAATATCGAAGAAGCGCCTTCCAATATCCGCTCGCATTAATTGTCCAACGAAGAAACAACTGCACGATCACTTTTTATTAAAACTGCTAAATTAATTGAACGTTCGATAAGTCAAGTTACCGGCATTTTAGACAATGCAAAGCGCAGACAGCCGCGCAGCACCGGAGTTGAACACATGTGAAATCAGCTGTGGAGTGCCGACGACGCGGCTAACGGAACCTCCCTCCCGCACCCCTCTACCCTCCCCCAGCCTGCAAACCTGCAGCATTTAACTGATAACATCCAGATAAGATTATCGCTTGTTTATTTACGGATAGATTACTAAACATTTTATTTAGTTTTGTTTTTGACTTATGTATCTAACGCTTATTTATGTACTCGTATCTGTAAAAATAAAAGTACTGTATTACTATTAATACTATCTGACTATATCAAAAAATAATATCAGTATTATTTTTTGATATTATTGTTAACATCTAATTAAGTACTATCAAAATTTTTGACACGAAAACATCTTTTTAATATTGATAGGTTATTAGTTATATTTATTTAAATTACCGACTTTGAAAGATGTTGCTTTCTAATTGGTCCCATTTAAATTTGATCAAGATCTGATCAGTAGTTCTTGAAATATCGTCAATAATGCCTATTTTGTGGACTACTTTGACGATGTTCTCGTTTAACCGACTTCAAAAGTTACCTCATAACTTCTTTCGTCGTGAGCCGATTTTGATGATTATTTTTTTATTTGAAAGCTGGTGCTTTTCATGTGGTCCCATTGAAATTTTATCAAGATCTGATTTCTAGTTTTTGAGTTACTGTCAATAATGCGTGTTTAATACATTAAATCTGATGAAGGTTCCAAAGATAAAGCGGTGAAGTCGGTTTTATTTAAGCTTTGCTTGCGTTTAATTATTTTTATGTAATTTTGGTACAAAATCCCATCCTAATGCGGAAGTATAATATAAATTTTAGTTTGTAATGACCAGTTTAGGCAAAACTAATTTTGCACGCCTTTTCTGGCAAACAAACATGTACCTACCGCCACAGTCGAATTGTTACCAACCTTTTTTATCCAATGTATAAAAAAAATAAAAATGATCTTTATCTTATCTAAAACTGCGATGTCGTGGGAACTTCGTAAACTCGTAACATCTTCCTCTATCACTCACGTGTTTACGTTTAATTGAGTCAAATTACTCGTATTTTTGGATGCGTGACTTAAGCTGAACGGCTAGAAACGAAGAAAGAAAGGTTCATTCACATCGATAAGTTATCGGTTATTTGGTGTAAAGAAATCTTACTTCACGCGACGCTACACACGTGGTTTTTTATACTATGGGTACTACTTGGTATCAATTTTGTGCATGTATTATAGTTGTGACCCGCGGCTTCATCCGTTAATCCTACTATAATATTATAAATGTGAAAGCGTGTGTGTGTGTGTGTGTGTGAATGTTTGGTACCACGTATCTCCGTAACGAATAAACTGATTTTGATGCAATTTAGAATACAGATAGATTAGTTTCCGGAATAACACATAAACACACTACTTTTTAACTTAATTAACGCGGGTGAAGTCGCGGGCACTGCTAGTCAGTAATAAGTAAGGTAGCATTATATTTGTCGGTCTCCATAGGTGTTACTTTCTCCTTGTCAATTTGATTTCATTGAACAAATAAACATACAGAATCATTATTTTATACAATTTTTAGTTAAAAAGTAGCCAATGTGTTATTCCAAAAATCTAAACTATCTACATTCTAAATTTCATCGAAATCGGTTTATTCGTTACGAAGAATCGTGGTAACAAACATTCAGACACACACACAATTTAATTTTTTAAACATTCGCATTTCTAATATTAGAGTAGCATATTACATACATTTATAGAAAACTTATTTTTGTTCGAAAAAAACTGCAGCTCCAAAAACGAATTGCACACTGCATCGTTAGCAGCGCGTCTTTTTTTTGACAAACCAGTTGATGCAGTAGGCATGTCTCAGCCCACTGCGCCGGGGGTTTTGGGTTTTATTCCTGGCAGGAGCACAATTTGCCATACCAAGGGATATATTTTGTGCTCCTGGTGCGATAGTATGTGAGATGTAAATGCTTCCGGCACCCACGATACAAGTCTTTAGGAGAAAGTCTTTCAAGAATTTAGTGTGGGGCTGTGAGCGTGACTTTCATTCTCAATTTACTTTGTGCTCCTAGTTTTGGGTGTGTATGATGTAAATGTTTCCCACACCCACGATACAAGTATTTGAACTTAATTTGGGGCTGTCAGTGTGAATGCTCTGTTTGTTAGTTTGTGTGCCTTTTAAGCAGCGGGTATCGTGTTGTATTCACGATTGGAACTCAAGTTTTCTTCCCAAAGAAAATGTATGTTTCTAGTTCTGGGTGTGATTGTGTGTGCGTGATATAAAAGTTTCCGGCACCCACAAATCTAGTCTTGGAACATAAGTGAGGCTGTGAGTATGAAAGCGTTTATGTTATGTTTAAATTCTTCCGGCAGTTCATATTTTTTACCTTCCAAAATATGAACTGCCGGAAGGAAGATTATGTACCGAAAACCAGAAATAACAAAAAAAGAAAGTAGTAAATAAAACAGGTTCTTAGACTGCCTAGACTAGCCTAGACTTATAAATCAGTAAAGACGTAAGAGCTTTAAGTAAAAAAATAGCATGCAACTGCAACATAGACATAGACAGCCATTAGTCAAAGATTAGGGGGTCAATTCTTGACAAGTTTCCGTAGTAGTAATACATAACACATTAGATTCGGCTATACGAGTAAACATATTACAAGATATATGAATAAAAAAACAATAAAAATTGGTACTTCGAGTCGGCAGCTTGCATAAGTCTCGTTAGAAAACCACTAATTTAAATATTTTAAAGTTTTTAATTTTCGCTGCAGTTAAAAAATGTTGAGCTCATCAAAAACTATTGGTTAGCGAAACACGATACTTATACGTAAAAGGTGAGCTTCGTTTCTCAATAGTTTGTATGAAATTTAACTTCTTATTTTGTTTGAAATTGGACATAATCAATTACTTATAGAGAAAAACGACCAAGTGTGAGTCTAACTAGCACACTGAGGGTTCCAAATAGCATTTGGAGGTTTTACTACTTATGTTACACTTTAGAGTAGTACAATAATCACCCTAAATTTGGAGCTTGTATTAATCATCTATTATCAATCTACTTACATTGATGCTATTAATTGGTGGTCCTTGCTCTTTTCCTTTGTTACAATATTCGCCACAGTAACACATATCCTGTAAAAAATTACCAGCAATAGGGAATATGCGTCGATTGTAAATATAAATAATAAAATAAACGCTTTCACACTTGTAAGTGTGCTCCACACTAATTTCGATGACTCGTTTCGTGGGTGCCGGAAACAATCACATCACAGATACAACCACACCCAAAAATAGAATTTCCTTCCAAATGTCCATTAAGAAGGAAGCTTTTGTTTTCTCCTGGAATCGGAACCTAATACCCGCTGCTTAAATGGGGTACGCGCACCCAACTAAGCAGTCGGACAGTTGAATAATTACTATTTAAAATCTTTATAGCTATAGAATTATATCAAAAAATATATTTTCTTATTTAAATAATGTATATTAGGAGTTCTAATTAATTAAATGTGATAAAAATTCTTTAATAATTAAAATAGTAATGTAGTCTAGACATCAGTCTAGATTACTAGACTACTACTACTCGTGACGTCAGTATCCACGATTTCTATGTGAATGACCTGTCAACTTTCTTTCAGGACAGTCTTTGGGTCGTAGGAAAACACAAAATAATGTCAAAATTGCTGCGTTTATAATTGCCCTAACCAGATTTTCAAACATTTATTTTGATATGAAATGTTATGTTATTTTAATGATTATTTTAACCGGGAGTGTAATATTATAAACAATCAATTAGAAAGTAAAATAAATAAACGCAAGCAAAGCTTAAAAAAACCGACTTCACTGCTTTATCATCGGAACCTTGATCCACCAGCTTTCAAATAAAAAAAGAATCATCAAAATCGGCTCACAACGAAAGAAGTTGTAAGGTAACTTTTGAAGTCGGGTAAACCAGAACATCGTCAAAGTACGCATTATTCGTCACAAAATAGACATTATTGACGATATTTCAAGAACTACTGATCAGATCTTGATCAAATTTAAATGGGACCAATTAGAAAGCAACATCTTTCAAACTAAAAAAAAAATTTCGAAATCGGCTCACGTGGAGAGAAGTTATGAGGTAACACAAATAAAAAAAATAAATACACTCGACTTGAGTACCTCCTCCTTTTTTGGGAAGTCGGTAAAAAATACGTAGATGTTCGTTCCATATTACGGTTCAGAACATGGTTAGAATAAACAGATGAAGTATAGGGTCCCATTGATAACCCTTGGGTGCGGAACCCTAGAAAAGTAAGCAGTCATCTTTATCTAGCATAAAAAAATAAGTATGGTCAGATTAAAAAATAAGTATGTGTCATTGTAATAAAAGTTTTTTTATGTTCGATAGTCAAACATTTGACCACGATCTCACCTGATGAAAAGCTATGATGCGGCTGAAGATGTAACATGATTGCCTAGAAGATACCTAATAAGTCGTGACTTTAAGACTCCCAGATAATAATACTCTAGAATGAAAATCAACTATTATAATTTTTTCTGTGATGGAAATTGAGGAAAACTAGAATAGTTTTCTTAATGATATGTTTATCTTGACAAATGAAAATGTTATTATTTTCTTATTTGCTGATTTCTTAAGTACTTGATTATGTCAGCAGCTTTGAACATATTATCAGGTTAAAAATCAACACTAACTGTATACAAAACTGTATTAAAATCTGTTTAGTTATTACTGGGATACCTTGTAATAAATTACTTGTTAAAAACTTTTTTAAAGACAAAATAATTAAACGCAAACAAAGCTTAACAAAACCGACTTCACCGCTTTATCTTCGGAACCTTGATCAGATTTAATGTATTAAACACGCATTATTGACTATAACTCAAAAACAAGAGTTCAGATCTTGATCAAATTTCAATGGGACCACAAGAAAAGCACCAGCGTTTAAATTAAAAATGAATCATCAAAATCGGCTCACAACGAAAGAAGTTATGAGGTGACCTTTGAAGTCGGTTAAACGAGAATATCATCAAAGTAGGCGTACAAAATAGAAAGAGAAGATATGAGGTAAAACCCATAAATAAAAAAAAAGTACACTCGACTTGAGTACCTCCTCCGTTTTTGGGAAGTCGGTAAAAAAATAACAAAGCATGTAATGCTATGACTTCTGTATTTCTCGAAAAGTTTTATACAAAAAATACAAATGGTTTATTTTCCTAAAAAAAAACACTTTACAAACTTAAGTTTCCTAGTTACTAATGGTCCCCGCATTAGGGCTTGCCCGTATCGCGGAAGAACAGTCTACGATTTGCATATAAAAATTACGCGGATAACTAAAAATTATAAAGATTTTAAACATTCATTGGAAACAAAATCTTACAAATATAGTCAGTTAAACTAAGGCAATAGAACAACTCGGCTTATTTCTTATTAATAAATATGTGCATGTGTCAAAATGTGAGGTGAATATTTAAGTAAATCAAGTATGCTTCGACAGCATCGGCGCTTTCCGGTTAGGGTGTAGTCAAACGCTTGCCTAATCACGTAAATAAAATCTCAATAGTTATCACGTTAGTTAAAATTGTTACAGATTTATGTTTATAAATAGGCATAAAATATGGCGTCTTGCATAATATGATCATTAAAAATCTCGTAAATACATAATAGCTAAAAGTTAGACTTCCTAAAATCATAGACTTTACATAATAGGCCTAAATTATAGCGTCTAGAAAAATTATCTTTATGACATGTTATATAGAAGTTAGACTACCTAAAATCAAAGACTAGAGATCTTTTACGTAATAGGCCTGCTACATTTTATTGCCTACTAGAACGACTGATACATTAGCTAATTTAAACCATTTGTTTTTGTGTCGATCTTCTCTTACATCATTAAGTGGATATCAAAATGGATCGTGGATATCACTAGAAATATAAAGCTGTCAGTATTATTTTTATATTAAGTGAATAATAATAGCCGTTCCTTGCAGGCTTCGCCCGCGTTTATTTAGTAAAAAATTTGCCTATGTTTTAAGCCTTATAGGTATAAGCTAGGCTTATTCCAAATTTCATCCAAATCCGCGCAGTTGTTACAGAGTGAAGAGAAAACAAACATACTTACAGATAAACTGTGTGTGTGTGTGTAATTGATACAGTAACAGATTCTTTTGCTTTTATTTTGGTGGTTTTTCTTTGCAAAATATATTAAAGGAAAGTCGATCAATTACATACTATCGTCACTTTCCATCAGGTGAGATAGTGGTCAAATGTCTGCCTGTCCAGCATAATATATATATTTATATTATATATATATATATATATATTATATATATATCCACAAAATGTATGTGAACTACATCACAAATCAGTCTAACTATATAATAGCGTGCGTTTTGCTATTTTGAATTTCCCATGCATTTTTATCACTTTTTATTCAATAAAGTAATTAAAACGCATTTAAATAAGAAATGAATGTTATAATTAGGTGTAGTGCAGTGGACAGGTCTATACGCTTTTCGTCGTAAGTCCTGGGTTCGATTCCCGGCAGGAGCGCAATTTTTCTGCGCAAGGGACATTTGTTTGTGTAGCTAGTGTGGGCTGTGAGTGCAGTGAATGCGTTTGTAACGAATACTATTGCTACAACGGTTCAAAAATATAACAAATCCTTATTTATATTTCATGCATACTACTTATTGTGAACATTGTTAGTACCTACCCAGATAGATATTTGTACGTTAGTTATTTATTTTACCAAAAAAGTATCAAAGTCGTGCTGGAATAGTTCGTGAACCAAATGCCAGCCAAATTCATGGGACATACGCACACTACATGCTCTAATAACGAGCACGACCTTATTCGGGGACCGTTTTGAGTCACCAAACGCCTTTTACTTTAGAAATAACTGTTTCACAAATAACACTGCTTTAGATTTAGACTTTTTGAATACAATTAAGATAGACTTGATAAAGTTTGCCTGTATAAGTAGGTGGGGCGATTCACTAGATTTTATTACGCTTTCCCATTAATGGTAAAACTGGGACATAAAAGTTTTAAGACGTACCTACTCAATTCGACTGTATTTTTTTTGTATGTAACCTCAGAACTTTGCTCTAGGTCAGTCCAGGTGAACCGATTTTTATAATTCTTTTATTATAAGCTTGTGCTTCTAATGTGGTCTTATTTAAGTTTGGTCAAGATCTGAGCGGTAGTTTTCGAGTTATCCTACTAATATTATAAATCCGAAAGTTTGTGTGTGTGTGAGTAAGTGTGTAAGTATGTTTGTTCCCTTTTCATGCTTTAACGGCTGATCGGATTTGGATGAAATTTGGAATATACATAGATCAAACCTAGGATTAACACATAGGCTACTTTTTAACTTGACAATAGCGGGCGAAGCCGCGGGGCACGGCTAGTCCTAAATATTGCGTATTTAATTCATTAATTCTGATCAAGGGTTCAGAAGATAAAGCGGTGAAGTCGGTTTTCTTGCGTTTGAATTATTGAGTGTATTATGATTGAGCTGATTTCCAATGATTCATAGAATTGGGTTTATTCATAGGGTGGTAGGTTTACAAGGGGAACAAGAACAAACAATTATATTTCGAGGGTAACATACAAAATGCAGACAAACAAAGTTAATTTATAGTTTAATAATATTACTGTCAAGTTTGGTTAGTTCAATGGCAGTGTTAAATTATCAGTAAAACAATGTAATTACATTCACATAACAAAAACAAAAAACAGCCAATTACAATAAAAGAACAGCACGCGTTGGTCTTATAGTTTCGCATCTCATTCTGGTGTGCAAATTTAACATCAAATACTAATTGCAACCGTATTAATTTTGCAATCACACTATAAATAATAAATCTTAAAGTTTGTGTGTAACGAAAAGTATGTGTGTCTTCGTGCTGTAACGGATGAACGTAAATAGATCAAATTTGGAATGTACATACGATATATATACCTAGTAGTAACACATAGACTACTTTTTAACTTGACCAAAACGGGCGAAGCCGGCTAGTTGCTTCATCAAGTAAATTATTCTAAAAAATCACCAAGCAATCATGAAATAGCCACTGCTGTGTACATTTTGTGCAATTTAGGTGTCATACTGTATTATTTTACTTTAATTTGAATAAAAAAAAGACGATATTTAAAAAAAATAGTTAATAACACAGTTGTTTAGAATGTCTTTATAATTCTTTCTTCTTGTGTCGAATCGAAATGTAATATATAATATATCTTTTATATATAATCTTTCATCCGAAACAAGTTACTCACTCTGCGATTTGATGATATCATTTATTTATCAACAACATGTCTTAACCACAGAATACATAATACCTCTACTTAAATTTAAACTGAATCACTCGAGTGGAATTTCACCGTGTTTAGATAGTTTTATAGTTAAAATACATTATGCAAAAGAATGTGTTATATTGCACAATTTAGTCAATGATATCTAATAATAATATTGTTGATCTCAAATAACATGTAGGTACTCTACTGTATCTACTTTCTAATAATGAGCCCTTACTGGTTTTAGACAATAATGTATTTTAGTTGCAACTGATCTTGAGCTCAGATCGGACCAACAGTTATGATCGGTTAATGTGAAAATCTAATACTATGATCCGTTGAGAAGTACCCAATAGTTTGAGCTGAGCTAAGCATTGATCTGCTTTGTTTGAAAAGTAATACATTTGTTTGAAAAGTTATGTAGATACTACTTCAAAATATAACCTTTATAAATAAATATGTAAATGTCGGACTCGTGCACTGAGATTTTTTTTTTCAGTATAGACAACCCCACCCCACCAACTAAACCACTTTACCAAATAATAAAATGATTTTTTCTTGCACTTCGTCAATTTTTGTTTTAAATGTATTAATATAGTATACACTGAGTTTAAAGCTTGTATGTTTTACCAACTTTACAACAGACACAAAATACAATTAATAAAATATGTTTTCTATATAGAATATCTGGAAATGTGTCAGATATATTTAGTAATTACACCTATTTAGTAAGAAAATAAGCTACATTTTTTATACTGGATAAGCAAGAATTTGACCGATATCTCTCCTATTGCGGCTCAAAAGATAAAGAGCTTTTTAAAGAACCAGATAGACAGACGGTAGGGTAATTTTCGTGATAGCAACAAATAGTCATGGTTCGAAAATCTATATATATTTTGCGAATCATGAATTATAATTGTAAATATTATGAAAAAAAAACATATATACACTGTGTTTTAAATATATCTACCATTGATTTTTCATATATTCATATTCATTCAATAAAATACAAGTTGTTTTATATTGCTTGTAAACCAAGCTTAAGTTTGTCAATAAGTTCTCGCAGTAAGCTATTACATCATAATATAATAATGATAATACATAATAATAAAACATAATAATAAAACAATAATAATCAGTATGACTTAAAAGCAATTGTTAATATCTATTAGTTATATTATTATAACAGAGCCATTTTTTGGATCGAGTATCTCTCTCAATTTGGCTTTAACAGGTACCAAGCATAGGTAAAAAATGAATACTAGAGTATATTTTGAGGTATGTGCGACCTACGACTATCGAGGCCGATATTATCTGACCAATCTCCTTGACCTTTAGCTGAAGCTGCTTGACCTCCACACTTTCAATTGGCGCACACACAATAGCTCTCTGTACTTAAATGATCACAAAAACCTTGAAATCGATGTTATGCATCACCAATCAAAACATTACTCACCTACGATCAAACTACAATATTGATACTCAAAACTGTCTGATGGTACGTTTCGTACTTAATTTTTTTGTTTGTGATATGCAAACATTTGACCACTATTTCACCGAATGTTTTGTCATTGTACATCGGGCCTACAAAACCAATTTCTTCAAAAATATTTCAATACTCAAACTCTACTGAAAATTCTATAAAAGCAAACATTTGATCTCATAGAAAGTGACGATGCGGTCGACGATGGAGCACGCTTGTCTAGAAAATCCCTATTCACTCTAGACTTGAAAACTCCAAGATTGTACTTACCTAATTCATATGAATACGCAGCTAAATCTAAAAGTTTAAGTGAGTGCTAGTTTTAAGCAATACCGGTACCACTCAAATTCTATTGGTACCAGTTTTTCGTCTAGTTTTCCCAAGTTTGTAGGGCGAGCCATAATAGTTTACTTTGAAAGCGATCTCAAGAAAATGTTGTAGGACTATAATTTTGTAGAAACGGTAAACTAGAAACTTGTCGCTTAGCAAGAAAAGCAGCCTTCAATTTCCACTGCAAATCACTATTTTTAACAAACTAAACTATTGGTTACATGTCTAGCCTACTAGCTGATCTGCCCTTGCTTCGCCTGTCGTTTTTATATTAATAGACATAAGCTAAGAAAGGTCTTCGCAAGCTTCGAGCTAAGAACGCTCCTCGTAAAATTCACCTGCTCAAAGATTTCGTTATTCCTTGTTCCTGTTAATTTCCCTTATTTTCACTATTTTCGCTGGAGACCATATATTATTCTTTGGATTTTTTTGCTTCGAACTGTATAACTTATAGATATATTTGTAACATAATATTTCAAATTTGTGGTCTATTTTATATTCAGCAGGACGATTAGGAATACCTCTCTTGATAGATAAATATATGGGAAGAACTTCCATAGCCGTTGATATAACGTAGAAGTATACGAAACCTTTATTAAAGCATGCTATATTTATATAATTATATTATCCTTATTGAAAGATTAAAAATCGAATCAACGTTCTTGAACCGATGATAGCCGAGCGTTAGAGTTGCTTTCCTAAAGGGTAAGAACATGTGATAATCATTCAATTGTCAAAATATGTTTTACATTGGTTGATGTTAAATGTCACGTGTAAAAAACATTTTAACTTTATGAGCTTAATCAAATGTTTTATATTTATGTGAATAAGCGGGCCGGATAACTCAACATCAAACACCATTGAGGTCGGCCCCTGATTGGCCGGTCGCGGTTTTGAAATCTACCACAGACTTGAGCTTCCGGTACAGGTTACGTCTTGATACTGATGGTGTCATCTATTAGTAGTTGTGAGTTCTAATGCTTGCAAAGCTACTTACACTCTGCCGTAGCCCAGCCGTAATTTGCCATTATCAACTTAACAAATCTACTTCCAAAAGAAACAAGTCCTTATTTGTTATATTCTAACGTGATCAAAACTCTAGCGTGGTTATAACTAGATACTTGTTCATTGATTACTCCGCTCTAATAAATGAAAACATACATAAAGGGCCACCCAGTTCAGAGACTGTACTCCAGACTAGAAGATAACATAAATGCTCTCAAAGCGATAGTTGTGCTTCTGGTTCTCATTGTGATCTGCGTGTTTGTCGTTAATGTTTCCGGCACCTATGATATACAAGCATTTGAAGTGAGTTAATAAAATAATATGAATAATGTTGCCATTAGCAGATACGGAAAAAGCGCCTCCGTGCAGGTTGAGATTTATAACTTCATAGAAGTCTAACTTACATATATGGTAAAAACAACTATCCAAACGAGATGGCGTAGCAGGCAATTTTATAATCTCAGATCATTTAAGCAAAGAACAAAATAACCTTTTATATCACCTTGTATATCATAAACACCTATCCTTTTATATCACCCTGTATATCATTTCCTAGAATTACTATCTAATAAACCATAACATTTTTGTCATTTTACTAAGTTGTTATTTTATGCTGCACTGAGAAAATATTGTCGTTACTTCTACTGAAATTCTGTAAGTATGAAAACAACAAAAAAATACTGTGCTATATGTAACAACTATAATTATTTAGTAGCAATCACAATATGAAAATCTGGTGGTACTCATTAATAAGGAGGTTTTGTATGATATGGAGGTTTATTGTATGGTGTGGAATGTCTTCGATTAATAGATGCATCTGGTCCAGATTTTACTTGATGTTAACGCATACCTACCGTACCTTCCAGTTTTGTCAGGCAAATGATGCTTTAGAATAAATGTAATGCTTAATATGAACTGCCCTTTGGCTCAGTTGGGTGAGCGTTTGCCTTCTTAGCAGGGGTATCGGGTTCGATTCCTGGCGGGAACACAAGTTTTCTACCCAACGAAAGTTTGTGGTTCTGGTTGTTATGTGTGATGTGAATGTTTCCGGCACCCGCGACACAAGTCATCGAACTTAGTGTGGGGTTGTGAGTGTGAAAGCGTTTATGTTTTATGTGTATGATAATAGAAAAAGTGCTACAGATGGCTGTAATATATTTATGATAATAAGGTAAACTTTCCGGTACTCTGGTACACCAACATTGTTCTCCATGTTGCCTGATAAACTAAGACGATTTCTTGGATCTCTCAAACTTTTACTCATACATTACGTTAAAGGTATTAATGATACCTTACCAAAATATGAGATAACTAGCTGACCCGCCCGGCGTTGCCCGGGTAAACAAAAGCTTACATATAAACGCTTTCTCACTCACAGCCCCACTGTAAAAGTACTATAAGTTGTGTCGTGGGGCCGTAAACAATTAACACCACACACACAACATTCACGTCATACCCAGAACCAGAAACATAAACTGCCCGTGGCGAAAAAACTTTTGTTATTGTGTTCCCACCGAGATTCGAACCCGCTGCTTTAAAGACGAACGCGCACTCATCTACGCCAGTTGGTAGTTCAAAGTTCAAAGATTCCCCACCCTGCGTCGCCCGGTTAAAAAATCTACACATAAACACTTCCACATTCACAGCCCCACACTAAGTTCAGTGACTTGTAGCGTGGGGCCGTAAACATCCAAGATTCACAACATATTAAAAACCAGGAACACAAATTTCCCGTAGGGAGAAAACTTCTGTTACCACCGCGAATCGATCCCGCTGCTTTGAAGGCAAACGCGTACCCATTTACGCGAGTAGATAGTTCAAAAGATGACCCGCCCGGCGTCGCCCGGTTAAAAAATATACAAATAAACACACTTCCACATTCACAGCCCCACACTAAGTTCAATGACTTGTATCGGGGGGCCGTAAACATCCAAGATTCACACAACATTCACAACATACTCAAAACCAGGAACACAAATTCCCGTGGGAAAACACCTGTGTTCCCACCGGGCATCAAACCCGGTGCTTTAAAGGCAAACGCCCACCTAACTACGCTAGCGGGCAGTTCAAAGTTCAATGATAAGACTAAACAAAAAAAAACATTCGAATTTATATCCCCCTTCTTATGTTAGTCGGTTCAAAACATAGACGTATGCCGGATTACGCAGTAACTGTTCCATTCTGTGATCCACCGTTTTCACCCTCAAATAAACTTAACGATTTCTCCTAGACTATAGGTCCAAATTATATGCAGTAAAGAGCAAATTAAATCTACGTGAACTACGTAAGCCGATGAAATAGGTTTTTTTGATAAGGATTAATATTAAATACTTAAAAAAAGCCAACGAAATAGAAGCCGCTATTTTTTAATGAGCAGGAATTCGTAGTACGTTTCTGTACATTTCTGACCCGTCCCGTTCACGGGCGGGCTCCCGTGAAACTAATTTCACGATTTCTCATAGACTATTTATCCAAATCATATGCAGTAAAAAGCAAAATGTATTTACATGAACTACGTAAGACGATGAAATAGTTTATTTTGATAAGGATTAATATTGAATGTCTCAAAAAGCCAACTAAACATAGGCCGCATTTTTTTCAGATTTTTTACAAAGAAAAGTATTTTTTCTGAGCTATACATACATGTTAGATATATGCTGTCGCGGACTTTTTTGTAAAACTCATGAAGGCCAACATTTTTGCCATACATTATATTCAACTATGTCTTACCGCTTAGTCAGCGTACGCCGATAAAGCGGAAAGTTAGCAAATTTTTCTCCGACTTGTCTTACGAATATTATTATTTCGAACTGATAACTAACTTCTATCCCGACAAAACATAGCCTATGGCACTCAGTGATAGTGTAGCTATCTATTGGTGAAAGAATTTTCAGAATCGGATCAGTAGTTTCAGAGATTACCTTTTACATACAAACAAACAAACAAACAAACAAACAAACAAACAAACTTTACCTCTTTATAATATTATCTATATTATCTATACTAATATACAGTAAAAAGCAAAATGTATCTACATGAACTACGTAAGACGATGAAATAGTTTATTTTGATAAGGATTAATATTGAATGTCTCAAAAAGCCAACTAAACATAGGCCGCATTTTTTTCAGATTTTTTACAAAGAAAAGTATTTTTTCTGAGCTATACATACATGTTAGATATATGCTGTCGCGGACTTTTTTGTAAAACTCATGAAGGCCAACATTTTTGCCATACATTATATTCAACTATGTCTTACCGCTTAGTCAGCGTACGCCGATAAAGCGGAAAGTTAGCAAATTTTTCTCCGACTTGTCTTACGAATATTATTATTTCGAACTGATAACTAACTTCTATCCCGACAAAACATAGCCTATGGCACTCAGTGATAGTGTAGCTATCTATTGGTGAAAGAATTTTCAGAATCGGATCAGTAGTTTCAGAGATTACCTTTTACATACAAACAAACAAACAAACAAACAAACTTTACCTCTTTATAATATTAGTATAGATCACAGATTAATATTGTAAACTAGAAAGTACTTCAGTTCTCTTCTCACGACGCCACGGCTGAATCGATATCTTTTAGTAAACATCGTCGCATGGTGGCGAGTCTCTCGGTATTTTATCGGATACATTTCGGAGAGTGTGCAACGGAATTACACAACCTAATTCCCCCATCCCCATTCTATCATCGGACATCGAGACAGACTCCTAAGCGACACCGCTATATGGTTGATATTCCACAAATGCGAACCAAGCGTTTTGCCTCCACATTCATTATGCGAACTGCAAAAGAATGGAATTCCTTACCTGAGTCTGTGTTCCCTGATAAATACAATATGGGAGTCTTTAAGTCGCGAGTGAATAGGCATCTTCTAGGCAAACGTGCTCCATCGTCGACCGCATCGTCACTTGCCATCAGGTGAGATGGCGGTCAAACGTTTGCCTATCTTAAATAAATAATTAAATAAATAAATACCCACAGGATTCACCAGAGGCTATATGTATCTTGATTTATCATTACCAACCACATCATTACTTACCATGAGGTGAAATATAATAGTGATGAAAAGCTAGTCTATCAGTTATTAAAAATGCGCGGGTCAATGTAATTAACAATATGGGTGTGATTGTGTGTGCGATGTGAATATCTCCGGCACCCACGACGATAGTCTTGAACTTAGTGTGGGGCTGTGAGTATGTAATCTTTAAAAAAATATTGTATCGTAAGAGTAAATGATGTTGTTGAAAGAGGCATGTGTCATAATTGCCAGGTGCCGTGATCTGATATGATCGGCCACGCCGATAGAAGTAATTAATATAATAACAGAGTATATTACATTATAGCGGTATTGCGTGTTGAAGACATTATCTCTCGTATTCATTGGGGCAATTAATAATCTAAAGAGTATTAAATGTCCGTTCACACTGTTCTCATCTTTAGGATGGCTCGGCGACGTAACAGCGTGAGACACTTGACACTATTGAACGTAGAGCCAAGAGACTTATAGGCAACGACCGGCTGATTAATGCAAGGCTTCAAACATAGTGTTTGCTTAAACGTCTAGAGCACCGTCGCTAGGTTAGTTTGTCGGTCTTCTATTGTTTACGTCTCGGATAGTGAGTTTTCAACCGACTTCAAAGAAGGAGGTTCTCAATTCGACGTATGTTTTTTTTTGTATGTATGTTACGCGATATCTCCGCCAATAAAATTGTGAATCGATTTTGATAATATTTTTTTTGTTTGGTAGAGTATACTTCAGATGTGGTCCCACATAAATTTTATCTAAATTGGTTTAGCTAAAACCGAAATATAAGAGTTGAAGTCGGTTTTATAAGCTTTTTAAAATAGGCTACTTTTTAACTTTTTTTTTTTTTTATTAATTTGTGACAGGCTAGTGTTTGGCCACTATCTCACCTGATGGTAAGTGACGATGTGATCGAAGCTGGTAAACACACTAGACCTGGAATACGATAATAGCGAGCGAAGCCGCAGGGCACGGCTAGTTATTTTATAAACGTTTTACCTGATGATGTGACGAGGATGGTAAACACGCTAGGACTCTATGCCTATTTTACTAGTTAACTATCCTCCTATGATGTTCCGATTATCTTTGAAATCCAGTTATTCTAATAACTAACAAGGATAGCCGAAACATTTTTTGTGATTTTAGCGCCAGATTTTTCACTCGTGAATTGAAGACCATATTGACTTATCAGGAAACACCTACTCAGTACTACCTGAGTAAAGAGTACCATGTTTTTGCAATACGCAAAATTATTGTAAAAGCAAAAGCTTCGTGCGCACTGCTGGAATATCTACAATAAATCATATAATATAATATACAACTTCATGAGTTGATATTCCACAAATAAGCATGAAGCGCTTTACTTCCACATTTATTACGCGCACCGATCGATGAGGAATAGAATACCAGCTTGCCCGTAGATAGATAGATAGATACATTCTTTATTTGCACACCAAAAAATAACACTTACAAAGAAATCTTAAATATAACTTAGGAGCACAAAGGGCGGTCTTATCGCTCAAAGCGATTTCTTCCAGACAACCAAAGGGAGATGATAAAAATATTACAAACAGGGACGGTGGTGTACCTCAACACGTATTTAAATTAATAAATGTACTTACACATACTTATTAATATTAGATACATAATATACATACAAAAACCTACACAAATAATAATAATATATTATAAACATACACAAACTAATATATATTATATATAATATATCTGTGTTTCCTGATATATATAATCCTGTATAATCCGGAAGTGAACAGCAATCTTCTAGGTTAACATGCTCTGTCGTCAACGGCATCGTCGCTTGCCGTTGGGTGCTATGATCTAATGTTTGCCTATCCTAAAAAAATGTCAATGAACAATTTATTGGTCAAAATTATCAATCCTGACTTCTGACTTGACTTCTGACTAGTTTAAATTTATAGTCTATAATTATATAATATAGACTAGCTGCGCCCCGCGGTTTCACCCGCGTTGATAATGATGAAAAGTGATGATGATGAAAAATAGATGTTGGCCGATTCTCATAGATACCGGATAAGCACAAAAAATTTCATCAAAATCGGTCAAGCCGTTTCGGAGGAGTATAGCAACGAAAACTGTGACACGAGAATTTTATATATTAGACTAGTCAGCCATTGTTTTTTTTTGGTTCCGGTTTTTAGTACCGACTTTGGTTTCTTACTTATCCATACCTACATCTACAATAAAACGTTGTTTATTATCTTGTTTCTCGTTCACGTCGTAAAAACATATTTGATGAAAGTTTGCCCATATCTTAACATTATTCATTCATTAATGCGTTAAGTCTACCAGTTGAATAAACAGTAAGTATATAGATTCTATAATGTTTAATAAGTAGTAAGCGTATAATAAGTCGTAAGCGCATTGAAAAGATACAATTTTTGAAGACCCTACATTTTAATTTGTATGGCGCTCGAATGAGAAAGGATTTGTTTGTGGTTATGTCTGAATAGATTGAAAACTAACACTCTCACTTCTTCTATAAATCTCGACATCAAAACAAAAGAACTATGATACATAACATTAATTTGTACTTTACCCTTATTACGCTATTATACGTTCCTATAAGCACGTATCATTAGGAGCTCTCTGTGAAAGTGTTACTCTTGTTATGGCATTGTGGGTTATTTTACAATAACAAGCATGTCATTAGTGTACCAACGTAAGCCGCACACTATTTCTGTTTACGGCTGCGAAACAAATCGCTTACATTTGTCATCTCTTATTACTGTGAGGACTATGAGAGATTTCTCCGCGTTTATCACTAAATAAGCGTGCGTTGTATGCGTAATCATAATCCATAAATCAGCCAGTAGGTGCGGGACATATATTCCCATTACAATATGCGTAGGAGTCATCTGCTTATACAACTTTTTTTTAGCACCGCAAATCTGCCAGATTCGCAAAATTACAGCCATTTCGATAAGTACCTGGCAAGAAAAACGACTAAATTTATAATAGAAGTCCGTTTAGTCAAAATCAAGTAAAAGAGTCATGGTTCAGTCATTGTCAGTAATATATACACACTTTAGTAGAACTTCTGTTAAAGTTTTGGAGCGAAAGCCAAAATCATGTTTTTCAACTTCCACTAAATATTAACGGTTAATAATCCACCATTACCACACATTACCACTGAAGGAATCACAAGTTATGAAAATAATACAAAATCAACAACGACACTTTTTTACGCCAAAACTCCCTAGACAACGTGTTATATAACATGTTAAGAAATTGTATAGGGAGGTTTGGTACCACAAAGTATATGACAGTTATATAACTATTATATACTTTGTAGTGCTACATGACTACTTGAAGGTTTTATTTTTAACTGAGAGCTGAACTTATGTGACGGGCAGCGGGTTCTTAAATTTATTTGTTGAATTATATTTGACGACATCTCAAAAGATATCGGACCTATGCTTCTGCGTATTTAAATGAATTTGGCTCATAGTTTTACCTATGATAATACAAATTTGAGCTGGCTTTGCTCATGTAAACCGGGATAAAAGTAGTAATTTATTTAATGAAATTAATTGAAATCCGTAACCGAGTTGATAGAGTAAAAAAAATAATCAAATGTATTTGTTGAGTAACAAAGTAAGATCTAGTATCTTTGATATCTTTCACAGTTATTAGTTCACAGCAACTTCTGGCTGAACACACTTTGCAAAGAATAAAAAAGCAGTTTCTTAAGCTACTCTCTTGTACTCGCTACTTTGTCTTCGTAGTGAGGCTGTGAGAAACTTGCGAGGTGCGTGACAGTGTCAACTATTGTGCCGCCAGCCTGCGCTACTTAACGTTCGTATAAATAATTTAACAAAATATTTGTTCTATCCCACGAAAGTAGAGATTAAATTATTGTATTTTAATTGCAGTCATTTAACGAATAAGGAAATAGCACTAAATTGGTTGAGAAATCTCTTTCACTGTTTTGAAACAGAATTCTCTTGAGCATTGAATACAGCTTTGTGTATTTTTTTTTATTATTTGTGACAGGTTAGTGTTTGACCACTATCTCACCTGATGGTAAGTGACGATGTGATCGAAGCTGGTAAACACACTAGACCTGGAATACGCAGGTCTAGTGTATAACTAGCTGCGCCCCCGGTTTTACCCGCGCAAGTCCCGGGCCCGAGGGAATCCAGGGTTAAAAAGAATGCCCAGGGTTTCAGCTACCTTACCAAATTTCATCAAAATTGGTCCAGCCGTTTGAGCGTGAAGAATTGAAAAACATACAAACACACTCACAAACTTTCGCCTTTATATATTAGCGTGATAAGAGTGCCTACATAGGTATCTATTCAATTGAATATTATGCCTATTATGATATAATCCACTTATGACACCAACTGCATTCCACAGCCTTATTTGTCATGCTAGCTGTTACAAATTGTGTTATATATGTGGCTTGGGCACGATAACTATATAACGTAGTATTCTTACATGGCTATAGTTTGAGATACTCCGTAGAACACAAGTACAGGTTTTACTTTACCAGTCCACAGAGGGTGTGGCGTAATGAATAGATAACCCTATACGTATAGATAGGATATCATTATAGACAAGAAAGAAAAAAACAATGTGAACTATAAATAGTACTAAAATGTAATTCTCTATTTGAAAATACCACAAGTAATGTTTTAATCAAGGTAAAAATTTTAATAAAAAATCTCGCACTTATTTGGCTTAACGTATTAGAATTGCAATTCAGAGAGTCAATGCCGCCAGCATGATGGGAACGCTACCCACTGGTAGGCTTGAGCACTTGAGTTACCTATAAGCTCGATGTAAGTAACTTAGGTCTTTGCAGTATACATTTTTAGTTATTTTTTAGGAAATATAGGCAATTGGCCCGTAGATATGAAAAAGAATTAGTAAAATGCAAACATTTGTAATAATAACATTTAACTAAAGTAAATTTCAACTAAAGAAGTAAATTATTTGTAGTTTTTAAATAACGATTATCTCAAAAACTGTGAGACTTTTACTCGGCACATTTTTTTATTTTCAGTACCATCATGATGTCCCCTATCTGTAGGTATAAAGATACCCATTCATTACGTCAAAACCTGTATACAGTACATTCTACACGTAAGAAATTCGATGCGATGGAATTCAATTTTGTTTTTATTCTCGATATGCAAGCATTTGGCCACTATCTCACCTGATGGAAAGTGACGATGTGATCGAAGATGGAGAATGAAACATATCTGTTCACCCGAGATTTTAGGACTCCTAGATTGTACTTATCGGGAAATACAGACTCGGGCAAAGAGTTCCATTCCTTAGCAGTACGTATAATAAATGTGGAAGCAAAACGCTTCGTATATACGCACCCTTGGAATATCAATCATAAATCGATGTCACATGGCTGATTGTCTGGTAGTTCGATGGTAAAAGGGGGATGGGGGAATTAGATCATGCAGTTCCGTGGCACTCTCCGAAATGTATCCTATAAAAGACCGATAGACTTGCGACCCTGCGACGACGATGTTCTAGGCTTTGAAGCTTCGCATCAGTCAGTTCTTTGCAGTAAGAGACTAATAAGTCTCTTAGCTCTGCGTTCAATAGTCTCAAGTGCCTCAAGCTGGCTCAATTCACTTAAAACAAGTCTATAAGATGAATAAATGACGCGTTTTTCTGCTGTCGTGTGGCTTTCTTATCGAACAACCGTTACTATTGTTGGTTATAATTAAGTTTTTATAAAACAGTTACCTTACAATGTGACATGATACAGTTGTGATAAGATCGTATTAAAGGTTTCTCTGTTACACTTTCTTTGTTATTTGCTGATGAATTTCACATGAGAGATCAGTGTTAAATTGAGATGCAGAAGTAATTAATATTAGAGTTTTAAAACCTATGCATGTAACTAAATAAAAAAACATACCTACGCATTCACACTCACAGCCCCACACTAAGTTCTAAGACTTGTATCGTGGGTGCCGGAAACATTTACATCACACACACATTACACCCAGAAGCACAAATATCCCTTCGGAAGGAATTTGTGCTCCTGCCGGGAATCGAACCCAGGACCCACGGCGTAGAAGGCGGATACCTGTCCACTGCGCCAAATGGGTCGTCAAACATACTCGTAGCAATCATTTTTTATTGCACTAAATTATTTCAAGTAAGAATCGAAGGACGCCCTTATTGGTAAGATCGCTTCGAGTCAAAGTACATAATTATATAGAATACGAAATCTGAACTTAGTGGAACTGAGAAAATATGCTCTATAATTGATTGAATCAATATTTTATCAGGAGATGGGGCTGAGTCATCCACGTCCGTAGGAGGATACCCCTTAAGTCTACCTACCTACCTACCTACCTATATGTAGGCGGGTATCTAGCAGGTACATAATACCTATATAACTTGCGCGTTCCGTTTCAAATAAGAATCAAGTTTATTTTTGTGAGCGCTAAGACTCCCTACACGTGGTCCCCGGGTGGTGCTAATCAGGTGACATTTGAGAGGTGGTAGAGCATTTTGTGAGTTGCTCGCCTGGCTAACTACCAAAGTAGCTTACCACCATCAAGTTGAAAGTCTGCCGCCAAGCCAAATACGGTGTTCCGGCAGTTATCCTTGAGAGCCTGCGTATTCCAGGTCTAGTGTGTTTAACAGCTTCGATCACATCGTCACTTACCATCAGGTGAGATAGTGGTCAAACACTAGCCTGTCACAAATAAAAAAAAAAAAAAAAAATAGATAACACAGAGAACCTAGATCTGAGACATAAAAGAAAAATAATTCATTATTTTGTAATATTATACGAATTAAGTATTTAGTTTACATTTATAAAAAAAAAAAATATTTAGTGTGAAACAAGTATTTGTATAGAAACTTAATGTAAACGCTATTTATCTTAATTAGCCGAACCTGATTGTATTTTCAAATATTTATTTTGATATGAAATTTAATATTTGTTAAAACGTTATTTTATACGCTAATGTATTACCCTAACCCTAAACAGTCAACTACGAGTTTTTTTTTTCTATTACTAGCTTGTACCTTCGATGATAACACTCGTTTGTATCACGAGCATCATTATGTTATGGAACAGACAGATAATCGTATTTAGTTTTATGATACAAGTGATACTCTGAAGCTTATTGCAACTCATGCTCAAGCTTTCATCCGTAACCTACAACTATACCTAATCAATCAGTATCTTAGTTTAAGGTAAATTAGGTAGTAGTTACCTGCTGTAGGTACGGTACTATTAGAAGTTTTTATTCATCACATAAAAATAATGCAGTAGAATTTTTCATCTAGGCATGCAAGCCCAGGATAAGCATAGCAATGAAAAATAGAATTATTGTCCCTTTAAAGGGGATTTTGAGACTTTTAGCGTCATAATCCCCATTAACCCGAATTTGAACCCGTAATGTGGATTATGATACTAAAAGTCTCAAAATCCCCATTAAAGGGGATACCTAATGGGGATTTTGACACTAACCATTATATATTAGCCATACTAAGTACCTCCACGTAGTTATGAATGGATGTTTTGTATAAAACAATCCCCCAAAAAGTTGGTAAATGGAAAGAAGGCCAAACGCACGAACAAGACTTAAGTATTTGACACATCAACACACATCATTTCTACAGCGGTAGAAAAAAGCTCACATTCTATTCTCTAGAGGTTCCAGAAGTTCACTCGTCTTTGTAAGTATTATAGTAAAATATTCTAAAATCAATTATGTATGAGAGAAAAGCAATAGATTTTAATTTATTATCCGGTCTATCGATGTTGCGCCTAGACCGTAACGCAGTAATGCTCGGCAGAATTTGCAATACCAAACAGCACATTAATAATGTAACTTTATAAATAAACTAAAAAGTTACATTGTTGAGCAGAAGAAGAGTACCTGGTTGATAGTTACTGAGATGGTAGTAATCTACCTAAGAGCTATTTACCATTGGAAATTGTATTAAAATTATGAAAAGTCGGCACAGTTGTACACAGTTGTTTATGAATCTTTTCGCTCTTTATTTTCATAAAAACATAATTTTTACTAGCCTCAACGTTTCGGCTGAGTTTCATAGATATCCCAAAAACTCGTCAAATCATACCGGCCATGGTCAACTACTTATACTCTTCTCTTAAAAACTTTGGGTTTTTTTCTCATAAAACGTGATAGCAGTTATACAACAATATATGAAGTTCTGAAGAGGTCGATTTAATAGTCGGCACAACGGACTTGCTCTCCAGAAATACCATCGTAGTTCCAGCTTCAGGTAAACTATCGCATCATATTTTATGATTACCAGATACCTTTATTCGAAATTGAAAAGAATAAGTTTTCCGACTTCGTATGAAAGTAAAAATAGATTACGCCACTTAGAAAAAAAATATTTTGATCAAAGTTTACTAAATCAAAGTATTTCTTTTTGTTTATGTTTTAAATAGACAAATGTTTGTTGTTGTGTTACAATGATTATTTCAGTTCGATCAGAAGATTTTTTTTTTATTAATAAAGTAGTAAATGTAGTTAGTAGATTTTTTTTTTATTTGTTTTTAAAAATCTTAATTACTCATAATATTCCCTCAAAGTAGCTCAGTAACATTATTTCTCAATGCTAAGACAATATTTGGGTAAAGTATTTTATCAGAATTGTATTTTAATTGGGATATATTGTTCTTCGAGAAGTCGAGTAATTTTTTATTATTGTGCCAAATAATCACATTCATGTTTTGGGTGCGATTATATAGAGCTAGTATATAACAATAATTCTTCTGCACATTTCTAAGATTGAACTTCTCCTAAACCGCTGGACCGATGTAGAAGAAATTGTTTGTGAGTGTTCTGGTGACGATAGATAATGTTTATTTTTTTATTTTCGCAAGCAAACCGCGGGGAAAAAGTAGTATAATATATATATTTTTAAGTATTGTTTGTTTGAATTGAACCTTCCATATAGTGAGTAAGGTAGTTAAGGTGATAATTCACATCACATGAACTGCTCGTTAACTAAGCTGAATGCGTGTACACCTTCTAAGCAGGGGTATCGGGTTCTATTCCCAGCGGGAACACAAATTTTCCATTTGGGAAAACCCCCGTGGAAAATTTGTGTTTCTGGTTCTGGATGTGATTGTTTGTGTGATGTAAATGTTTCCGGCACCCACGACACAAGTCATTGAACGAACTTAGTGTGGAGCTCTGAGTGTGAAAGTATTTATGTTATGTACATACACTATCACAACCAAAACCAGAAACACATTTTGCTTGAGGAAACTAACCACGCCAGCGAGCAGTCAAGTCTATAGACATGACAGTAAATACTGTAATCTTTTTTCTGGGGGGAAAAATGCCTTACACTTCCCTTCCTTCCCAGGGGTGAAGGAAAGGGGTATGTGGGGCTCGATCCCGCTAAAAACCCCCGTGAGCCGTCCCTCGCCGAGGTAGGGCAAGATAGGGTCGCGCTAGCAGTCACTATCCCGCCCGGCGCGGCGCGGCGGTAGGACCGGATGCAAACTCCTCCGGGCCACTGTGCTATGGAGGGGTGACCTTGCTCACCAAGGCCACCCCCCAGACGTGTTGAAATACTTATGCCACATCTCTAAATAAGGAAACTGATAATATAATGAGAATGGTGGAAACCTTCGCAACATCACAACATTCACATTCTCCAAAGTATGCACAGCATATGTAGAACTTGTGGGAAAAGGCTAAATAATCGAGGCTAAAGTTAATATTGTATAATATATAAAAAATCTTAACGCTACCTACAGATAGAGGGTAAAAGAAGTGTTAGGCCAATGAAAGGACCGATTTAGTTTTTGAAATTCAAAGTAAAGTTGATTATGAACCCAGTAGGTATTACATTATTTTTTTTAATTTAAAAAGCGTGTACTTATATTTAACTGGCTTTTATAAAAAATAAATTATATACCTACCGAAAATTTTAATACAGTCGTATGCTGATGGAATGTTTTTGAATTCACAATGTGTTGAGCTTTAATAATTATGTAGAGTCTTCATCATACAAGAAGCGGTACTTAGTAGTTTTTTAGACCAGAATTAAAAGTGTATATTCCGATGAGGAAGGTTCTACGTAGCCTCAACTGAGACTTATTCGATTCATTTGTTTCTTCTTACTCACGGTGGCTTTCGTCCAGTCTGGATTTTGATATCCAGTCTGTACTTACTCATTGCAACATAAAAGTCGTAGAAACTCATGTGATGGAAAGCGAAGTACTCAGGGTTCCTATAACAGCCGCATTTGGAGGCTTGCCCTTGAGGTCCTAAGCACTGAAAATATAATAATGCTTACGTCACGTTTGAGAACGTATAACTTTAATAAAACAAATCTGCTGTAGTTAATAAACATAACCGCTTTTACTCTTCTTATCAGCCACACAAAATTCTAAGACTTTGGGAACCGGAAACATCCAAATCACACGCAATCACACCCAGTACCAGAAACACAAATTTCCCTCGGGGAGAAAACTTGTATCCCCACCGGGAATCGAACCTGGAAGGCAAAAGCTCACAATCATCGATGCAAACGGGCAGTATTTTACACGCTTCCTACAATAAGGTACTCTGTGATGCGAGTTATTAGTTTATAAGATAAAAATAAATAAAATATAAGTCACCTCTCCATCAGTGCATCTAAATACATCAGCCGGAAAATCATTCAAGATTCCAAAATGGCATTGTGCTCTTGTGTTCCCAGGCAAGCCAGCACTATACTTTCGACACTGAAAAGATATTCGTACCTAATGTAAATAAATTATTTTCTAAACCTGTGACAAAATATTGTGACGTCAATTCACATATTTTTGCCGTCTATGATTGGTCAACTTTGCTTGACGGCAGCTGGGCTGCGTTCGGTGACTACTATTTCGGTTGCTCGTTTGATTTTTAAAGTGAAACTTTTTATGGGAGGGCTTTGAAATTCTGGTCCGCAACCTTTTTATGTGACGAAAAGTATAACGAACCGAAAGCAACATGAACATACCTGAAATACGCTACAATCATACTTACTTAGTAGTAGAAGTAGTAGTAAAGTAGAAGAGACATCTCCTGGAATTATGTTGAAACAGGCCGGTATAAGACTAAGCCTTAGTTCGAAACTATGAACTCGCTTTTTGAGTTAGTAAATAGTTTACTACTTATACGCAAGATGGCGTTGTTATTGTACCAAAAATATTACAGTCAAAACTTTTCAGGCCAGATGTCTCGGTAGTGGTTTATGGGCGAGGAGTTCTTTTTTTATTATCTAATTGAAAGACAATGACAAGCAAAACGCTTGTCTGATAGTAAGCTTCATACTTGCCCATTACAGTTCATTTCTACCCAAAGTTTTTAACTTAAATTCAAAATCCGGCGCGAAGAATTTGGATTTTTTAGATATTTTTTAATAATTACATCTTTAATTCTATTTAGATATTATGTGACTGAACTGAATGGTTTAGATTCACAATTCGATTTGATAAATAATGTTTTTTTATATAAGCGGGAAACCGCTGGGAACAACTATTTTATATCTTTGAAAAAAATATTGTTTTTTTTTATTTTGGAGCGGTTAGTGGTACCTAATTCGTTATGCACAATCAATTATCAAAAAATTTCGCTGATGATGGTTTACACATTTGAGGATTTCTATGACCATATATATAATATTTATATTTTTAGGTATTTAAATATGTTGTCCGATTGATTTTGGATTGTTTTAAATAGTTGTTATTGAGCAATTTGATCATTTAATTTTGAACGAAGATCATAGAAACTGTTTGTGTTTTACTTACGTCATACGCGCTTAGCGTGTTTCCGCATGGACTATTGCAACATGTGCAACTACACGAACAGGACTCATCTTTGTTTTCTCCATCTTTACCATCATCATCATTACCACAAGTGCTGGACAGAGCCTTGCACAAAACATTGACCCTAGTCGCCAAAGGATTCGCTACACTATTAACCGAACGAACAATTTTATATAATTTAAGCATTTTTTGGTTTTTATGTCATTTAAATACCTATCATTCTGTAGTTACATGAGTTGCATATTATTTCTTGAATATATTCTGTTTTTACAAACAGTTTTGGAGTTCTACATTTTTATTCTTAAGATTTTGTAGTGTCTTTTCCTTGGGTATATATCTTATTTATCTCTGTGTCTTTTGCACAGAATACTATTACTCCCACCGGGAGCTTTTGCACAGAATACTAAACTGGGAGTCTCCCGGTAGGGAGTATTTTTTTTTTTTATTATTTGTGACAGGCTAGTGTTTGACCACTATCTCACCTGATGGTAAGTGACGATGTGATCGAAGCTGGTAAACATACTAGACCTGGAATACGCAGGAGTAATAATATTCTGTGGGGAGTAATAGTATTCTGTTACTGGAAGTGTCTATTGGTTTGCTTTTGATTACAGACAATAATATCCAAATAATATCATCGAGATAGAAAACAAACCTACGGTCTTATTTAGTTTATGTTGTCGAGATACAAAAACGATAAAAGAACTTGAAGATATGATCAATAGAGAAAAGTCTAAAAAAAATGTGACAAATGCACAGAATACTATTACTCCCTACCGGGAGGATGAGTGGCCAAGGAGTTTTTAGCTTCACAAACCGTAAGCATCGAGATAGGAAACAAACCTACGTTTACAACATCCTTGACCGTAAGTTTATTTCCTATCTCGATGAGAGCGGCTCAGCCAAAGATATTGTAATCACTCCGCTTAGGCTCAGCTGCTAATACCAGCCCCCCGACTACCTATCTTTGTTGCAAACGGTTTCAATACTAAATTGACAAAACTCCTAAGAAATAAGGTTCATTTTTGCTTAATTTTAATTGAAACCGCGTGCAACAAAGATACGTAATAGGGGGTCAGGTACCCCCTATTATGTATCATTGTTGCACGAGGTTTCTATTTGAATTAAGCAAAAATGAACCTTATTTCTCAGGAGTTTTGTCAATTTAGTATTGAAACCATTTGCAACAAAGATAGGTAATCGGGGGGCAGAAAGGAGTATGAATGTTACAATAAATGTCATTTTTAATGTGTCAAAAACAAGACCTTTTCAGTCCTTTTCTTTTTCTCAGGTAGAGTATATTCTTTTCTATGATTAGCAGCATAGAGGAGCTTTTTATACCGGTATTTTTTATTTTTTTATTAACAGTATCACTAAGGTTGTTTGAAACGTGCTCCCCAATTCGCCAAGGATGGAAAGCAATTTATTGTAGAAATGGCTGTGGAGAACTCTTAAATGTCGCATCTACTAAACATTCTTACGCACTTTTTAATAATTTCAATGAAAAAGTCGGCAGAAATATAACTAAAAGTAGAAAATAGTCGATAAATATTAAAGTCGGCATACCGACTTCATTATGTAGGTACAGCTCTAGCAATTATTGTACACATAAAAATCAGTATGTAATGTGATAAACGAGAAAAAATATCCCTTTGCGTATACGTGAATGTGCTCAGGAACTACACAACCTTGCTCCCGCTTCACCTTTTTTCCACCTTACATCCTTCTGGATGAAATGGGTAACGCCATTTCATCCAGAAGCCGCCGATCGTCGTTACGCGCGCGTCATTCACGCGCGCCGGATGTGTTTCTGTTTAAATTTGTAAAAATAAAATCCTTTTGTTAGTAAAAGTTCAACAAATGTAATTCAAACATAGCTTGAAATAAAGATTTTATAACAGTGAACAAAAAGAGATATAGTGATATTAAAAATAACCACAATCATAAGTGCAATCACGAAAATAATAATCTCCAACACTAGAAAATATTGACGCCGCCGCCCGCGCCGTTGCTTCCCGCTCTGAAGCTTACATCGCGTCACTACGATTTGAAGCAGCCAACCGCCAACCGCCACAAAGACCGTTGACCTTCCCGACTTCGGCGCTCTATGTACGAGCTCACTCTACGGAATGCTTGGCAAAAATTAAGTAGTATTTGCTTATAAAGTGCATTACTAAATTTTAGGAGCTAGAAGGACAGTGGTGAGTGAGTAAATTAATTTATTGTGAATCTAAAAGCACTAAATAAATTTAATATCTAAGATCTGGTGACTCGGTAATACAACTAACATCGTAAGTTTGTGTGAAAAATAACTAAATAAAGTACATCCATACCTACCTACTAGATTACAGCAATACATATTACCCATAAAAATGAGGACTTGTATCGCATGTACGAAGCACATTAGAATATCTGAAGTTTTAGACTGTACCAAGTGCAATGGACAATTCCATAATTCGTGTGTCAATATATCGAAAGAATACTACAGAGCTCAACTGCAGGACTTGCAGCGAAACTGGACCTGTCCAGAATGTGAAAATCTCACTCGCCGAATTAGAAATGACGACACCCCAATACGTCAGCACACTAGAATATCACCTAGTGGGCCAACTGCTGTCACTAACACAAGAAGACAGAAGCCCGTCATTAAACAGAGTGCCTTAAACAAAAAACGTACTAATGCATATGATATTATTGACGAAAAAACAATCGATATCGAAGAGACTACTGGCGACACTCAAAGTGATGCCCAAGAACACTCTATTAAAAGAGCGTCCCCAGAAATGCTAAATAAAACTATTTGCATTGAACCCTCTATCATGCAAATCAGAAATAAAACTCCCTCTATAACTTTGGATCAATTTAGTCAGTTGTTAGACACAAAATTGGAGAAGATGAAAGAGTCAATACTCTTAGACGTAAAAGCCACCATCCAAGCTGAGTTAAATAACGCGATACAGAATATTCAAAACAACGTAGAAAAAAATACAACCTCTATCTCTACTATGCAAAAAAACTACAAAGAAGAAATAAACACCATTGACAAAAAGATACAGAGCATACAGCAAGAACTGCACAATCTCGAGACAACAAAAAAAATCGTGCTCTATGGGCTTCCGGAAGAATACAACGAGGAGGAAGGGGACTTGTGCAGTCGAGTTTCAATGGCCTTCCAAGAAATAATGAATATAAATATCAACCCCTACATAGAAGAAATCAAACGCATAGGAATCCGTGGAAACAAAAGACCTTTAGCCATCGAGTTAATAAGCAAGAGAATGAGTAAATACATAATTGAAAATGCAAAAAGATTCAGAAACACTGGATTAGCTGTTGGACAATTCTTAGATGGCAAAACTCTACAACAGAAAAATGCAATGCGTAAAGATCTAAATAACGCTCGGAAAAACGGTGATCATGCTTTTATTAAAAACAACAAACTGTTTGTAAACGGAAAGCAAATATCAGACTATAATTCTTCATATACCAACGATGTAGAACCAACGGTCCAAGATGAACAAGAACTAAAAGCCACCAATATACAAACAAACACAACTTTACAGACAGGCGATAGACAAAACAAACAGTTTTTTCGAAAGTAAATATATTGTAACGTTCCAAAACATTCAAAGTATAGGCAATAAACTACATCTATTAGAACAATTACTAACAGACATAAAAATTGATATATTTGTAATGTCAGAACTATGGAAATGTGAAAATTTTTGTCGATCCATTAATCTACCTGGATATGTGCTTGGATCTATATTTTGTAGGGAAACACATGAAGGAGGAGGTGTTTGCATCTATGTAAAAGAATGTTTTGAATATATAGAAAGAACAGATCTTGTCAACTATTCCAAAGAATATGTAATAGAAATTTGTGCAATAGAAATACCAAAACTGAATTGCATCGTTATAGGAGTGTATAGAGCAGATCGTAGTATAGATATATTTTATGAGCAAATGTCCAAAGTTTTAAATAAAATTAGCAAAAATGATAAAAACAAACTAACAATAATAGGCGGAGACATTAACATAAATATTCTTGAAAAAACTACTAAAAGTAACGAGTTCTTAAACTTCATGTCCTCTTACAATTTTAAGCAATTAGTTAGCGAGGCCACACGTGTTACAAAAACTACATCAACATGCATTGACTTAATATTTACCAACAATGTTGCCCTATTAAACGAAACTTACGTAAAAGATTATGGCCTGTCTGACCATAAGTCTATAAATGTTACAATAAATGGTGAAAACAATGATGAGAAAAAAGTTTGGTACAAAGAAAAAAGATTATTCAATAATAATAATATCCAATGTTTTAAAAAAACATTAAAAGAGGTTGACTGGAACGAAGTGATTGACATAAACAAAAACATAAATGAAAACTATAAATCATTTGATAACCAAATTAAAATTCTACTCAATAAATCTATACCAATACAGAAAATAAAAATTAAATGTACACATAAAAAAGGATGGCTAACTAAAGGCCTAAAAAAGTCATGTCAACATAAAAGAGTGTTAAGAATTATCCACAATGAAACTAAAAGTCCCATTATAAAAACATATTTAAAAGCATATAGTAAAACATTAAAAAGCATCGTCAATGCTTCAAAAAAACTTAAATACATTGAACAAATGAGAAAATCAGATAATAAAACTAAAACCATGTGGCATATTATAAATAGTAAAACAGGAAAGCATAAAAAATTCAAACATGAAAATTTTACTCTTAATATAAACAATAACAGCATTACTTGTCCTGAAATCATTTGTAACACTTTTAACGAGTATTTTGCAACTATTGGCAGCACAATTAATGATCCTAACATATTGGAAAAAACTGGAAGACCAGTTATCAGTTCTCCAAGTAACTCCATGTATCTGCATAATATCGACCAAACCGAAACAATAAAACTTATTAATAATCTAAAAAACAAACACAGTTGTGGTATAGACGATATACCACCAATTCTAATTAAACAATGTGCGGAAGAACTTGCAATTCCATTGACTACTCTAATTAACCAAAGCTTTGAAGATGGCCAGTTCCCAGATTTATTAAAAATATCACTTGTCAAGCCCGTCCATAAAAAAGGAGACACTAAAAACCCTTCAAACTATAGACCAATATCTCTTTTACCAAGTTTTTCAAAAGTTTTCGAAAAGGCAATGTATAACCGCATTTACACCTTCTTTGAAAAACATAACATCCTTGATGATTGTCAAAATGGATTCAGGAAATCGAAATCCACAACGTCAGCTGTGTATAACTTCGTCCAGACTGCTTTGAAGCTTATAAATGACAAAAAACATGCCTTGGGTCTTCTATTGGATATGACAAAAGCCTATGATAAAGTCTCGTATGATATCCTGTTGTCTAAACTTTATGGCTCAGGCATTCGTGGTGTTAGTCATCTCTGGTTTAAATCGTATCTCAGTGACAGAAAGCAAATAGTTCAAATAGAAAACCACAATTACACAACTAATAAAGTAGAGACTGTTAGATCTATAGAAAAACATATGACGAATTCAATACCCCAAGGCAGTGTACTAGGATGTATATTATTTCTAATATACATCAACGATTTACCAAAAATTTTAGATAAAGAAACAGCACTACCGGTATTATTCGCTGATGATATTTCAATTCTCATAAAATGTGAAAAGACTGATGACCCAAACACACTTATAAACGATAACTTACAAACCGTAACAAACTGGCTTACAGAACACAACTTAGAATTAAATATAAACAAAACAAAAATTATGCAATTCAAATCTTATAAAAACCCTGCTTTAAATATAAACATTTCCAATGATAACATCGCCCTCGAAGTCGTAGAATCTTTTAATCTATTAGGAATACATATCGATACTCATATAAACTGGAAAACTCACGTAGAACAAATTAAATCAAAATTATCTAGGTTTATCTACGCATTATTTGAAATTAAATGCAGCACTGATTCGGAAACAGCAACATCAGCTTATTATGCGTACGCCCACTCTTGGCTAAAGTATGGAATAATGTTGTGGGGAAATAGTGTAAATGCCAAAGATTTATTCACTTTACAGAAAAAGTGTGTTAGAATCATAGCACATATAGATACCACACAGAGTTGCAGGCCATTTTTCGTTAAATTAAAAATACTCACATTGATATCAATGTATATAGAAGATTTATGTATTTTCGTATATAAAAATAAAAATTTATTCACCCAATTCAAAAACGTCCACACCATTAATACCCGTCATAATAACAATCTATTCCTACCACCTTCAAGATTAAAAATGCTTAACACTAGCCCGTACTTCATGGCCATCAAAGTATTTAATAAGTTACCACAGGATATTAAGAACCAAACAAAACTTGTTACTTTTGGTACCAAGCTCAAAAAGTTCCTTATTAAAAAAGCTTTTTACACAATAGACGAATATCTTACCATCAAATAATATTAATACATACTTAATTGAAGTAATAATATACTTACTATCTGGTCTGTACAAATGATTCTCCAGCTACGGATAATTTAATATTTTGTTTTGTTTTTTATGATGTAATGTATAATAATTTGCTATGCTTGTAAAAGGCGGCTAAGTTTAAGTTCTGATTACTTAGAATAAGACCCATGTAACACTTAGTTTGCAAATAAACGTATGAGTATGAGTATGAGTATCTTCCGATCGGCGTCGCGTCACTCATTTATGGTTGAGATACCGTTCATTCGCACGAAACGTTTCGCGTCTTCGTTTATTTATAGAACAGCAAAAGAATGGAACGCTTTGCCGTCGTTTGTGTTTCCCGAAAGGTACAATTTGGGTGTGTTCAAAAGTAAAGTGATTAGGTATTTACTAAGCAAGCGTGCTTCACCTTAGACTACATCGTCACTTACCAACACAAAAAAAACGTAAGATATGAATTCGTGTCCAAAGTGCGCGCGGCCTTAGATCATTTATTACTTATCGAAAGTACCTAGACAAATTTTAGAGACCCGCTACTTCCTGGGATGAAAATGTGGACGGATCGAAAAAGTGACAAATTCTCTCGTGCAATTACTCTTTCTTTCGTCCAGGGGTCTAACCCTACATGTATCGCTGTTGTCAGCTTAGTACATGCCCGGAACCTTCCAAGGAGTTTCTCTTGTAACGAACCGTCCACCCTACTAAGTCTCGTGGGGTAGACGGCTGCGGGACACCGAATTACTGTAGGTGTGACTTCCTAGTATATGCAATAAAAAACGTACTAAAAAATAAAGTATTTAATTCAGTAAAATGTTATTTTGCACTTTTTCTTAAGCTTCAGAAAGTTGGAGTTTCACTCAGCAAAGCTTCATGACGAGCACCGGCATCCCTGGCACCGGTCCCCCGCCACCCATCGCAGACGCCGCTGCGCCGCCGCTTGGTGCTGAACAACCTGTACAACAGTTGAGTATCAGGGAGCGGAGATCTCAACTCTACGGTTGGGGAGTCAGCACTATCATTCTTCCTCGAGTTGAATCGCGCTCAGGAACACGACCGCCGCCACGTGTTAACGGATTGCGGCCAGGCTGAATTCCTGGCGGAGCCTCGAAACAGTCAGCTTTACAAGGGGCATCCCAACAGCAAGGCGGCGGCGGCTGCCAGTGTATACACCCAGCCCTAGTACAAGGCTCTTTGACTACAGGTTTCTTAATCTTACGCGGGCGACCACCAGGTCCTATTACCACATCATCATCCTTGTGGACCTCTAGCTTTTCCCCATCGAAGCTAGAAAGTATCTTATTGATAGTCTTCTCGTCAAAGACAAAATTTCCTGTCTTACTAGAGGAAGCTTGATCGCTTTGGCAAGGGCACCTCTTTCCGGAACCGGAGGCCTTTACAGGATTTGATATAGGAACACTGGTAAAAAAACAAGACCCTAGATTACCGCCGCTTGTATTGACATTAGGAGCAGTTACTGCATTCGGACACTTACAGCATTTCCCAGATTTGTCTACGGAAATCTCAGGCGAGATGCCCTTCAATTCGCAGACGATAAATCGCTTGCCGGAACCCCCACTGGACTCTGCGGATCCACTCTTGCCAGTACCACCACCCTTCTGTGCGCGCAAATGCGCCGCCAGTGGTCCGGGATCGGCTAAGCCACGAGCGCGAGCCAGTTGGCTGGGGGCGCAAAGCGGGTCAGGCATGTGCAGGCACGCCGGCTCCCCGCCGCACCCCGTCCTTCGGCAGTCATGTTGCAGTCCATTGCGCTTGATGCAGTGGCAGCTGTAGTACATGATACCGCCTCGCAATTCCCGACTCTTCGTTCGCTTGAGCTGGTTTTCCTTTTCACTCTTTTTTTCACCGCCTCTCTCCTCTGCTCTGGAGGTGCCCTCGGAGGACTTTCCTTTCTGTAGAAGAAATATTTTTTTAAGATATGTTGTGAAACGTGCCCGTCCGCCGTGAATCATTGCAATTTTAATTACCCTGAAGGGAAGAGCGAAGGCGATATTCGCACTACCATTGCGATATCAAGTCGAAGTCACTGAAGCGTGTGACGTAGGTCTTTCCGGGAGGCGGGCGGCGCACGCACGGCGGACAGGGTGGTGGACAAGGCTTGCAGCAGCATGGACCGGACCGGCACAAGTACCGGATCGAACCTTGCTGGAAGAACTGGAGGTCCTGGAGGCCGTTGCGCTTGAACGCGGACCGCGGAAGGCACTGCAGCTGCACAAGCACGACAAGAAAATTATATAGGTATTAATCGTTTCAAAATGTATAATTATATATACCCTTGACTAATCGAGTTACTTTACTGAACTGATTTTTTTTTTATGCTAGATAGGTAAGCATTTGGCCGGTATCTTACCTGATGGAAAGTGATGATGCGGCCGAAGATGAAGCATGCTCACCTAGAAGATACCTATTGACTCCCAGATTATACTGTTCAGGGAAAAAAGACGCGGGCCGCGACATTCGTTTTAGAGCTTTTGATACCTTATCACGGACTTAAAAAATACGCACGTAACCTCATTAAAACGTGGGTGCATGCAAATGTCCGTGAGTGCGTGCATTTCGGTGCAAATTTTAAGATAGCCAAATGGAAGGTGCATTGGCGCTGATTGTCGGCACTTTGGTGTATCTGTGTGTGTAGTTTGAGTTATGATAAGCGAAATTTGTAGGATGGGTACTTCAGTCGTTTTGAATGCGGCATTACGTCCTATTTTTTTGCTGACAAAGCTACAGAAGAAGTAACAAGGGCTGCAAACATCGGCATGACGTCTTTGCTACTTGCACCAGCCTCTGATACGAATACAAGGTTCGGTGACGGAGGGCGCTTGGACAAAAGCGTAGACGTTAAGCTGTAAAAAATTTGGACACTGAAAGTAACTTACAGCAGGACCACAGTCTTCATATTTGTAACAAACCATGGGACCACACGGAGAACACCTGAAACATATTACAAAATATAGACCCAGGTACTTGCGACAGAACTTACTTCAAAATAAGTAGCAGAACTTACATTGTGACACCAAACTTTTAAAATATGAGACAGAACAGAAGAGAGGGCTTTTTATTGAGATTATTATTAGGTTTAGAAATTAGAAATCACATCGATATATACACTTAAAATTTAGATATTTTTATAAAATTTTATAAAATTAATACTTTACAATTTTTTAATTTTATGAATACATCTGAACTGATTGAAATCTAAAAGTCTTCTGTCATAAGTTGTCTTTATTTTTCGATTCTCATTTTTTTCTTCTTCATATTTTGAAATGATGACAATGCAGCCAGTTTTTGCTTGAAAGCCATGAATACACTTTGAAAAATATTTCACAAAATAATGTTTATGATATTGACAGCCATACTGTGTTTCTGTCCTATCGACGACACATATCTCTCGACATCCGACATACGGCGGAGAGTGATTCCGCATGTGGATTCCGCATATGAGAGCAGCAGGCTACCCTGGAAGGTTCACACAAAGGTGCGGGCAGAGTTCCACAACAAGGATGGTTCTGGCATCCGGTTCTCCTGCAATCGTACTGTAAACCATTTCGTCGGAGACAAAAGCAGTCTGTATATAAAATTCCGCCCCGAAGCTCGCGACTTTAGCAGTGTCGCAATGGCCCACTGCTACGACACTTTTTGTTAGGCATTGTGAACTGTGAAACAAGTGAGGCCCCTTTATATTGAGGTCGATATCCCAATGGTGGTTTACAAACAGATTTGATATTCGTACATCACGATGTCTATCAACTACTTGTAAAACACAATAACGAAGCATATTTAAGCAAACACTTACAAAAGGAACTGAACGCATAGATATTCAGTAAGATATTATATTTGTCTCGGTATCTACTACGCTGAGAGACTACATAATTCCACTTACAGAACAAAACGTTTTTAGAGTTACTTTTTTTCGGTCTACGGGACAGTTGCCAATATTTTCTAAAACTTAATTTCATCATCTACATACATCTATACAGCCTAAGTTACTTGTAAGCTCACTACAAGCCACCGAGCTTATAGGTTACTCAAGTGCTCAAGCCCTCTACCAATTCTAGCTACTTTGAATTGCGATCTAATACGTTGAGCCAAATAAGTACTTACATTTTGAAAATGGTTTGATAATTTTATAATTATTTTATACAAGAATTTTGAATTTTGTCAATTTTATTACCTAACTGGTACCTAGAAACATGGCCGAACAAGTGATATTTTTTGCAAAACTCTATATGGCCATGCGAACTTTATACCCAGTACAGACACATTATATGTTGCGTTTTTCAATCGAATGCCAGATAAGCCCAGACTTGGCCCAGAAGACGCAGAAGGGGGTGGATTCCCAACCAGTTACACCAATCTAGTCAAACTGTAACTCGGGCCGCTTAAAATCACCTTTCCACACGGTACAGGAAGCCGCGTCCGTCATAACTTCTTTATGCTGTAGTTCGACCAATACACAGGGAGTCATTGCTCCATCTGCCGACCCCAGGCACCAAGCAATTAGAATCAATATCTATAACCCACCAAGCCAGAGAAGCCAAGTGGTAGATACTCCTGATTGATTGATTATTTTTTGTTGTACTGTTCGTAAGTTCGTAGTTAGCAACACTTTGTAAATGTAGATAGGTATAATTATTTGCCCACTCACAAAATTATTCTAGTACGTCGTTCGATTTAACTTTTTTCAGTGCTAAGGCGTTGTGAAGAGAAAATATATGGCGCCTAAGGGACTCGATATACAAAGCGGCCAGGGCGCGCGCGCCCGGACGGCGAGCGCGTGCCTGCGACGCTTCCCCCCGCGCTCCCGACGATTTTGTATAGGCTCTAGTGTAACAAAATATACTGAGCGGATAGGGCGCGCGGATTTATACAGTGGCAGAAGCAGCCGCCGAGGCGCGCGTACAAAACGCGCGGACAGGTCGCGCGGCTGGCGCGTTTTATATCAAGACCCTAACAACAGACACTACAATATTATTCGACATTATAGTTACGAATAACGATTAAGTAGTCATTTATGATTTTAGTGCACTTACGATACAGGATCATTTTAAAATTATTTCCAATGGTAAGGTACTTGAAAAACAAAGCGCCCGAGGCGCGTGCCCCGGGCGATGTGAAGGTAAAATGTAAAATGTATGTCGCCTATCGGACCTTGATATACAAAGGAGCAGGGGCGCGCGACCAAGCGGCGGGCGCGCGCCCGCGACTTTCTCCCCGCCCGCTCCCCGCGCTGCCGACGTTTTGTATAGGCTAATATACAAAGAGCTTTGTATTCAAGTCTCTAATACGGCTACCTACAATTATAAATGCTACATGTAATGAGGCTTTTGTCTCATGTGCCCTCGGCACAAGAATTGCCACTATGTCGTACTCAATACTGTCCAAAGAGTTTATCTACAATAAGACACTCGTTTAGGCCGAATATATAAAAAAAATAACCTTTTATTTACCATGTCTTCATTTGAACCGCAACCGAGGTGTTTTATAAAAGTAAAATGTTTCAGAGGGTTAGTACAGATTAATCATTTGAGATAAATACATTAAAATCACATAAAAAAAAGTTTAAAATCCTCTTAAAAATCTTCAAAAATTTTTCTTTTCTACATTACCCTTTTAACATATTCCCTCTCATTCCTGACTCAAGGTCTTTAGACCGTTAAAATTTTTTGATTACCTGTACTCCAAAATTTATCTGCAAAGATGTAAGTTCTAGTATTAAAATGTCTTATCAAAAGTAAACCTTTCGTGAGGAAATCTCCCAATTAACAACTTTTATTTTATCAGGTGTGGTGGATGCTGCGGAGGCTGCTGCGGAGGATGCTGTGGCGGTTGTTGCTGCCCTTGCATAACCATCTACACTTGCTGTACGAAGATCTGCTAGTCTCCATAAGCATGATCGCGCCTTGGAATGCAAAATGCCAAAGCCAGGCACGAAGAGCCATGCTAAGTGTCGTCCGTACTGTTGTCAATAAAGTGTTAATTTAAGCGTAAATTTTGTTTTTTAAATATGGTTAGTTATGAAGATTATCTAAGACGAGGGGAAGCGTACTGGTCCAAACGTCTCTTTCGTTATAGGTTACTTCTTAAGCAAACCGCAAAAGTAGACCACGTTCACAATATTTTTGAGGAACATTAATTATAGATTCCGGTCTCGTGTCTCCCCTGATGGCTCCCCTTGGGGACACTACAGGATTCTTTCAGTCCTGGTGTCTCCCCTAGGACGGATTTTTTTTTTAGTTTGAAAGATGCTAATTGGTCCCATTTAAATTAGATCAAGATCTGATCAGTAGTTCTTGAAATATCGTTAATGTCTATTTTGTGACGAATAATGACGATGTTCTCGTTTACCTGACTGCAAAAGTTACCTCATAACTTCTTGTTGTGAGCCGATTTTGATGATTCTTTATTTGAAGTCCATATATATCTCCCCTGCCTAGGGGAGACACCAGGATTGAAAGAATCCAGTAAGTTTTTCTGGCGCTTCGCCGGCCGCTGCCGCGTCGCGCTCGCTTGGCTCGCGCGTTGTGGTCACAAGAAACCTAGCACTCTTCCTCGCTTCGCTCATCGTCGTACGACTGCCCTAGCCTAAATCCCTTCGTCCACGTTCGTAACAAAGATTTCATAACTGTCATGAAACGTTTTCCGATAATGCTACTTAGTGCCTGCCACTCCATCGAATTCTTCAGCAAAAAGCATTAGGTGGGTGCAGGCGTAGCATTATCGGAAAACTTAAATAATTAAACGCAAGCAAAGCTTAAAAAAACCGGCTTCATCATCGGAACCTAAATGAATCGGTCCACTAAAATCCCATTGTAGAGATCAGATCTTGATCAAATTTCAATGGGAATACATAAAAAGCACCAGCTTTATCAAAATCGTCTCGCAGAGAACATCGTCAAAGTACCTACGCATTATTAGCCACAAAATAGACATTGACAATATTTCAAGAACCACTGATCAGATCTCGATCAAATTTTAATGGGACCTTTGCAGCGCTTTGCAAGCGCCCTACCTGCATGTGTAGTGGTGAAGAGCGCATTGCAAGCGCCCTACCTGCATGTGTAGTGGTGAAGAGCTCATTGCAAGCGCCCTACCTGCATGTGTAGTGGTGTAGAGCTCATTGCAAGCGCCCTACCTGCATGTGTAGTGGTGAAGAGCTCATTGCAAGCGCCCTACCTGCATGTGTAGTGGTGAAGAGCTCATTGCAAGCGCCCTACCTGCATGTGTAGTGGTGAAGAGCTCATTGCAAGCGCCCTACCTGCATGTGTAGTGGTGAAGAGCTCATTGCAAGCGCCCTACCTGCATGTGTAGTGGTGAAGAGCTCATTGCAAGCGCCCTACCTGCATGTGTAGTGGTGAAGAGCTCATTGCAAGCGCCCTACCTGCATGTGTAGTGGTGAAGAGCGCATTGCAAGCGCCCTACCTGCATGTGTAGTGGTGAAGAGCGCATTGCAAGCGCCCTACCTGCATGTGTAGTGGTGAAGAGCGCATTGCAAGCGCCCTACCTGCATGTGTAGTGGTGAAGAGCGCATTGCAAGGGCCCTACCTGCATGTGTAGTGGTTAAGAGCTCATTGCAAGCGCCCTACCTGCATGTGTAGTGGTTAAGAGCGCATTGTATGCGCCCTACCTACACGTGAAGTGCGCATCAAAGCGCTTTATGATTTAGTCACCCTTTTAAGTTACGATTAATAATAAATATACCAGAATACGCTTATGAGTTACATTTTATTAGCACTTAACAGCACGGAAGAGCACATGTGGGACTTAGCATATTTTCGTGCAGTAAGAGTGTATTGTTATGCACGGACAGCAACAGCCTCCACTACTACTACCAAAGCAAGCTCCGCAGCTGCCTCCGCAGCCGCCTCCGCAGCCGCCACCGCAGCAACTACCATAACCGCCGCAACAGCTTCCGCAGCCGCCACAGCCACCACAGCCTCCGCAACCTCCGCAGCAACCAGGCCTGCAATATAAGTAGGTTTAGCATAAGTTTTAAAAAAGCATATCCAGATCAAACAGGGGCCCCAAAACTCGCCAACTTACATCTTATCCGTATCAGATGTAACGATATAGAAAGAGTACAAAATTTTAAGCCAAAGTTAAAAGTCTAACAAGACAATGTTTATATGGCTCGGTACACTTATTTTTATTACGTTTAAGAATTTTTAAATTTTTTTAATAATTTTTTTAATGTTTTTAACACGAATGATTTGGTTGTACTAACATGCTGTTGCCACGTGTCTTTACAAATCACCTCGGATTGGGATCAAATTAAGAACAAAAGTTCGAAAACAGCAATTGATTTTTCAGAACTCTCTCACGTTTCCTTTATAACTTTAGTGAATAAATACTTTTTATAAACCTTCTAAAAAAGTATTTACACGACCATATATATACGCACCTCGATCCTGGATATGATCAAGGTGATAGGCTCAGAATACAGAAAGGTGATAGGATTGTCATGAGCAGCTGCTGCTCACAAGTGATTTCAAATTTTAATACGCGATAAAACTTGACGACTATTGCTTGTATAAAGTATGTGTGAGTCAGCACATTGTCCACGCGGAGTCAGTTGTTGTTGTGCAAAACGCACACCATGAAAATCTGAAAAAAACTGAAGACAGTGGGTGATTTTGGTGGTTTTGTGCTCCTCACTTACTTGTATGCCCTTCATATTTTATCATTTTAATTGTCATTTCTGGCTTTAGGTCATAGCTTTTGATATTCCATGAGAATTTTAAAGTTATTAACTTATATGGTTTCAACGCTAAATCTCTCTGACAGAAGGACAGACGGATAAAACATTGAATCACCCAAATCAATTGAGAGATCGATCAATTAACATCAAGTCAATACAAAAGTATAATATAAGGGCTGGGTGCGTCGGTACCCAGACATTATTAACGTTGGTGTAAGTGGGCCACATGGGCCTAATCTATTCTCCTTGACTTCTAAAGATAGTGAGTTATATTATCACAATACATTTTATTATTCTACCTATATAAGAAAAATAAATAATAATATACACAAGGTAAACCAAAGAGGTATACAAAATATTATCCTCCGAGAAAATATCAAAAGATTTCCTCCTTGTTTATTAACATATTGTCTATAGCTACATTGTGTTTGAATTTAAAAATCGATACAAAGAATTTGTTTTTCACATATAATATTATGTGGTTTCCTAAGTGCTAAAAATGGTCAAGATTGAATATAATTTCTTAATGTGGAGTTCTGTAGCTTCACCAATGTCAAAAAGTATGAGTCAAGTCATTGTAATTGAATTTGTATTTTTAATGTTATGCTTGAGTATTCACAAAATACTAGTTCAAAAAATTATAATCACTGTCCGTTGTCCAAGTTTAATTAGTTTATCAGCCATTAGTCGACAATATCGCGAGTGCCGTCGTCGACAGCATAATATGAAAAAATCCCTCCAAAGGATAAGTATACAATTTGTGCTTTTGACTCAGTGTGATGAGATTGTTTTTGGCACCTTTAATATAAATCTTCCAAATAAGTCCGGGTTAGCGAGTATAAAAATAGAATGTTTATAAAATTAAAATAAAATCTTTATACACTAACAAAATAGGATTAACACATTTTTTAAAATAATTAAAATAAGATAATTATGTTTATATATAGATACTAAATGCGTTGGTAGGTCCGTTGATGCACTAGTACTTTGAGAGCCAATGAATATTCGGCTTTTTAAAATAAAATAGCGATGAGTTGAAGCCTTCATACCTCAAAAAGAAAAACAGGACCCCCTATAGTCACTTCCTTGTTGTCTGTCTGAATTTTTGACAAAAGTATCAATCTGAATTTTAAAAAAAATCAACGTTTCATGGTGGACATTCCTTCGATTCGCCACAACTTTTATCATGCGAAATGCAAAGAAATTGAACGCCCTGTCTTGGTTCTTGTTTCCCAATAAGTATAATTTAATAATATTTTATAATAATCGAGTCAAGAGACAAAAGGTATTTTCTAGGCAGGCATGCCCCACCGGTGAGGACCGGATCAGGTGGGACCGCGGTCAAATGCTTGCCTAATAAACATAAAAAAATAATTAATTACACAATTGATATTTTGTGTAATAAAAAAATATATTTTTTAATGACATAATTGAATAACACAAATATAAGACTCAAATGAAATTAAATGAAAAAAATGAAATTAAATATAACTTAAAATAAATAAAACTAAATAAACATTGTTGGTTAGATTTAACTCAGTTTTTAGTTTAATTTAGTCTTATTAGTATTCAATTTATTCTCAATATAAACTCAGAATAACCGACTTCTTATTCGAGAATAATTTTAACATGTAAGATATTTTAAATTGATATCAAACAGTATTTTAAAGTAGAAAGAAAAATCAAGCTTCTAAATCTACGTTATAAAAATATAGCCATTCATGCAACGTTAGGATTTTGATACGTATAAATATACATCAAAACGTTTAGAGCATTTTCCCTAGAGCTAGAATCATGAAATTTTAATATGCAGTAAAAATTGGGAATAAACTGAATCAAGGCCAAAATTTTCGAATTCGATTGCTGTGATGGAGGAACTATCTACATACAAATTTGAATAGAACCCTCGAGGAATAAGTCAGATTCGCATTGATCTGGTTTTATTTTAAAAGTAGTAATATAAGTATAAAAAAGTAAAAAATAAAAATAACGTTATAAAATGTTTAGATTGTATTTTCTGTAACGTTTCTTATTTATCACAGAGGACCCCTAAAATTAAAAGGTGTGAAAGACACTGCCAAATTATGACATTAAACTGCTAAAAAACCTTCAAAAACAATTTATAATTTTCGATAATTTTCTAAATTTTAAGTAAAAATAACAAATACCTATATCACGATGTGCACCCCGGTTTGCCCCGTTTGTCCTGTACCAAGCTATAAAGAGCCCCCGGACCAACTTCCCTGCTACCGCGTCTCTGTAAGTATCAATAATTAATTTAAATAACCTACATGGATAGACTAACAAATCTCTCCCACATTCCTATCAAAATGGTACCACTCGCAATGATCATTATCATCAGCCTGTATTGGTCTGCTTCTTTTCCAACTGTTGCCAGCCCCTTTACGTATGACATCGTCCTCGTAGTCCTCCACGTAGCTAGAGCGCGTCCTTGCCAACGTTTGCCGAGACGCGGTCTCCACTCAAGAACACGTCTTCCCCATCGATTTTCAGTCTCTTACTCGCTGTTATATCTGCAGATATTTTAGACAAATTTACCCTTCCCTTTAAATATTGTTGTACCGATAGTATTGATGTTTAGCTCTGTTTAATTATGACATAAACTGTGAAAGCGCATTGTCGTTGGCATCACTTAATATATAAACATTTCTACGTTTGCAATTTTATCTAACTAATCTTAACGGAAATTTGCATTTTAAGCAGCTGAATTCAAATCATCATTACAATTTATAAAAAAATAATTTCACAAATTCTGTTTAAATAAGTTCTTAGTTCTTAGACACCTTTACAATAAGCGTGTAATTTAACATGTGTAAATACAGCCGACTACATAGAAAATTTGTAAAATAGATAAATTCCTCGAAATATTTTTTCTTATCATTGGAAATGTTTTTATGGAGGCAAAAATCCTCCTAATCCTCCATCGGAGCTAAGAAGTTGAAATGTTTAATTAGTATATTGTTATATTTTTGTTGCTTTTAATTATTTTATTTTATTTACGCCAAAAACAAGTCCTAAAGGAGTTGACGCACTTTTAGCAGGCCTATCATCATGTTTACTTCGGTATTGTAATTTATAAAAAATAAGTATGAATTTCACTAGATTTCGGTAAAGGGTAAGCAAGCTAGGCAAGCACGAAAATGCCTTACAACCATATATTTTTCACGATCTTATCATCACCAGAAGCTTAAGCTATCCTAGGATTCGATGAAACCCAATTAGATGGCGGGTTCCCGATGTCGGTCGTCGCCATCACGGTTTAAATCTTTACATAACGATTGTCTGAAGACAACCACACAATTATTTGTATAGTGATAATAATACTTCATGCTTGTCATGACCTATTGTATTCTTTTATCCAGGGCCCAGCATGTCTCCCGTGCGGAATGGATCCGGTGACTGTACGAAGACCACTCATTGTTCATGACAGCACCTTCGACTACCGTCCCACCAGCTGGCCGGGTATGCTCCTCAACAACCAGGACAAGAAAGTCAGATACCAGCTCATCAACTATGAACGACCTGTGAGTATAAACATATAGACTGCAGATCTGACTTGCGCAAATTCTAAGGTCCGGTGATCACCTCAGCCATCAGAGAAGACATTAAATGATCGGTTTGCAGCTGGGAAGCTAAGCAGTGTGTGCTGGCAAGAACAGAGCTGACTGGAGATAGGTGGGCTCACTCGCCCGTTTCCGCCAAAATTAGCGGCTTTTAGGCATTACGAAACATACCTTTCCACTTTATCACCGCCCTATCTTCGTTTTCGTCGATATCACCTCTATCTTCTTTGCAGCATATCTATCACCGCCTGCTTTCGAGACAAAGATATTTGCGCTTTATAATACCTAATACTTAATTCTTCTATATGAGACATAAATGGAGTGTTATCAGAATGTCTTCTAATACGCTTGACTTCATAACAGGTTTTGTCTACATTCAAAACAAAGACCTGATAAACGAAACGGTTTTGCGTGTGGTACCTACAGAACCAGAAGCACAATTATTGACCCATGTGAATGTTTCCGGCAATCACGACATAAGTGAACTTAATGCGTTTACACCTCTCCGCTCATCTAGGCTCTAGTGGTGGATACTGAAGATTAAAATATGATTCCCAAGTAAATGCAAGCGAGAAGTAGATTAAACGAAGATATCAAAAATCAATACATGTCTTTTTTATTTTCAGGTACAATCGCATTATGCAACATGTGCTCATTCTTACAACTACTAAGTAATTAGTAAGGTATGTTTTCATTTGTGATTAGATTAATATGACCAATTTAGCTGTAATATGTATGCTGTAATATGACCAATTTAGTCTTCTCGAGACCATGGTCAATGCAACTTGGCCGAAACGTTGAGGTAAATAAAAATAGTTTTTTAGCGCGATTAAGTCCCGAGATATTACCTAAACAATTTAGCTGTGTTTTAAACATAGATGACGTGACGACTTGAGAGTGACCCGAAATAAAACATAGGATATGTGTCATAATTATAAAAATCGTCAACTCACGGGAGAAGGCGGATTTATACGGGCCTTTTCTGAAGTCAGCTATTAACGATGATAAACTTTTTTCAAATTCGTGTTTAGAAAACAATTGAAAGGTTTTGGCATTTTTATGTCAACCAAATATCAAACTGACATTACAATTTTCCTTGTGTTTGGCTGATGTACAAAATTTCTGGAGTAATAAATTAAAGTTACCAAATAGTTTTCAAAAATACTACTGTTACGAATTCAAGTTATATTTTTATTAAACAGAACAAAATGTGTGACAGAATGGGAATAATCAACCGATTACAAACCGTTATGAATGCAATTCGGTAAATCACTTTTGTACAGAACTAAGTGTTAATTTTAGTGCCCTGCGTTTTATTTGCGTTAATTTATATAATAACAGCCGTTTTCGTGCTCGCTTTAGAGCCTAGACTCCTCTGCCTTTGTTTTATAAAAGTTCAAAATTTTTAAAACATTTGGCCGCTCACCTGATCGAAAGTGATGATACTGTTTATTGGGCCAACTCATTTCACGCACGGGGAGTGAATACCAGGAAAGTAATCTATTAGCGTGATTCCTATGACCTTACCCATTATTCTTACATTTTTACCTATAGATAAACGGTAGTTGCAATGCTAGTAGCGATGCATCGCAGCTAAGCGTGTGCCCACTAAGATGAAGCCATAAACTTAGAATATTCCAAAAAACTGATGCTTTTCTAGAATATTGTACACAAGTATTTTTTGATGTTCCAGCGGACCTTGCGGTGGCTGCCCAGGACCGTGCTGTGGGAGGCCGTGCTGCACCCCTTGCTGTGGAGGCGGAGGCTCCCTCGTCACAGTTTACAGTCAAGTAGCACATATCCAGTGATTGCGCTCGAGCTTCTCGCAAGGCACTTGTTTACACACCTATTGATAGGAAGTAGACCGTCGGTATTGCAACAAAAGTGACAGCAAGCAACCGCGGTTGCTCGCTGTCTGTTACGCCTACGTAGAAGCCTACGAGATCCGTTTATTCTACCATAAAATCTTTTTTCTGGATTATCTCACTATTTATCGACTATCACCGCGTTGATAAACGCTTATTTTGAACTTCATTGCGTTACTTCACATTAAATCACTGTTTCCATGATTGCGTTTTATTCATTTGACATGTCTTTAACAGATGCTGTGCTTGCTGTTGGTCAGCCGCCGAAACCTGTAGCTGCCTTCGACAAAGCAACAATAGCTATCGGCTGCCATGGCTCATCGTGCTAAAAACTGCAAGAAAATGTTTGATAAATTACAAATTAAGATGTGCTTGTTTGTACAGTCCTGTAACTTGATCAGTAAGGTGAAAATGTAATAAAGATCGTCTAATGATACGTAATTGTTTATTTCTTTTTATTATAGTGCATATTGCTACTAATTCTTATGGGTACTTAACTGGGATGTATCTACAGGCATTTGCATATATCTACAGGCATTTCAGGTCACGCATTGTAATGAAATCATATCTTAGGGCCGGTGCTGGCCTTTACGGCACGGCAGCAGGGCGTGCGACGGCAGCCCTGAAGACTTGAGATTTTTCGATTAAAGTCAACAAGTCGAAAAAAAGTAATATGAATTATATTCATAAGATTTAAATTAACATGATCAGAAATAAAATATTTGCCGTGCCGTCAGTCAGAGCCGGCATTCCAATAATGAAATAGCTTTTTGAATAAAAAATGGGATTTTCTTCTCGTTGCCATATGGTCATAAAACATACCTACCTATACTATTGCTAGAGGAATTCTTCCCCGAAGATACACTACCCGTAAAGATACCTGAAAAATGTTCTATTCAATTCCTTACTCCAAACGGACTATCCGCGACCTGGAGACGCACGGCCTCAACGAAATTAGGATCTTGTCCATGATTGGCACAATTCTGTTTGAGCAAAGTCTATGCTACGAGGCAGAACTTTAATCTTCTGATGATGGAATAGGGAGTAGTAGTGAACTAGTTTGGAATAGTTACTTTAAAATAGGCTGATTAGGGAAGGTGGAACTAATCGAAAAATTCCGTAGGTAGGTTCGTAGCACATTCACTCAACTACAACCACTATCACTAAATGGAACTTCATACCGTGCAAATTTCTTATCCCATGAATTTAAATAAAAAAATTCCAAGTCGGGACTAGTTTTAGGTATGTAACTAAGAACTGGGTACTATCATACAATCTGTATTCTGAGCTTACAACTGATAGTACTTACTAGTTTTATGGTTTTAAGCGACTCCTGTCGATATTATTTGATTTCACGTTCTGCGCTAAATGAACATTATACAAGGCGCTACTATTCCGCGGTACCTACCATTACAGAGGCAACTTTTTTTACCTATTACTTGCGCCCTGCGGCTTTACCCGCGTTAGGCAGAATAATAAAGTTGCCTATTTTTCAATTTATAAAGTCTTATGCCTGGGTTTAGACTATCTACTTACCAACTTTCATCCAAATCCAAATCGGATTTGGATAAAAGCGACTGCTAAGCGAAGCTTATTAATTAACATTTCAAACATATTCACACATACACATACTATTTCTATAATATTGTAAAAGCCATCTAGATCCTAACCAAGCCCTTGCGATTTCTTATCTAAATCGCGTAGGTTTTACCGCTGTTATAAATAGACCCGCGGCACAGCTCGACCTTCATTTCAACTCCGACAATTTTGGGAATACAATCAAAATTTTCAAGAAAATAGAAACATGTCTGGATGTGGCCCCTGTTTTCCCTCCTGCACCGTGCCCTGCCCCTCGCCCTGTCCGCCTCCGTGTCCACCGATGAACTGCTGTAGTGACAAGCCTGTGGTCTTCAACTGCAACAGCCCCTGTGTGCAACGAGTCTACCCAGTGAACCCCTGCATCAACATCTACAGTTGCAACACCCAAATAATGTAAGCAAGATAAGCAAGTGATACGTTCTCATTGAAGAAAATACAGTGAAATCCGTCTACTTCTATGAAAAAAAATATTAGAATAATCTAAATATTTGTCATCCCACGTAAAAAATGTGAAATAAATGTTATTATGTAATTCGAAGTAGTTAAACATAACACTCCTTTTTTCTTCGCCGCAGTCGGGTTAATATGTAATTACACGCGAGTCTTGGTCGTTTTCATCCGAATAATGCGAGTGTAATAAAAAGTTAGGTATTGATAGGAAATTAAATAAACGGCAAGTCTAGACAGCTAGGTATACACCACAAAACTTACTTAGTTCCGACTCGAATTCATATTAACCAAACTGCAGGTAAAAGGTTGATTGTATGTTCCCATATCTCCAAAAATGTGTGACTCAAAACATTTTTTTTTATTTGAAATATTTATTAATCTTTCAAATAAAATCTCGGGGCAAACAAAAAATAACTATTTTGGCCACTTGCCTATCTAGTCTAGAAACCAGGGGGTCCATTCCGGGCATAGATTATCTTTACATCGACGTCGAATACGAACGATTTTTTTTGTTATGGACATCGAATCCACTGAAATTTCAACCAATCGACTGTCGTATCGACGTCGCACAATTCGAACAATCGTATTTTGACGACCAGAATAGACCTACAGCATATTAACGACTTGCTTTACTGGCAATATAGCTATGGTATACTTTTATCTAGAGTCTAGGTAATTGGCCTGCAATTTGATTGATTGGAATTCCGGGTTTTTCTAACTTGAAATCTTTGATCTTACCTTTAATTGATGGTAGGAGATAATTTGTGCCAAATAGACTAGGCCAAAAATGTGGTGGACTCTTCAATAGCTATCAAATTACTATCTATAACTTGTCGACCAATTTTTCTACTAAATACCTACTGGATACTATATAATATGACCACCTATTACGGTACAGGTTAGTGAGCTAGGCGAGCACAAGATAACCAGGTTTGCATTTTAGCTTGTTATTTTGGTGTAAATGCGCTTTCCTTTACACTAATAGATCAAGAAATAATGCTCTTGTTCTAGCTTAGCTGTGTGTTACCTCATAACTTATCTCCACGTGAGCCGAATTCAATTTTTTTTTTTTTAGTTTGATTGATGTTGCTTTCTAATTGGTCCCATTTAAATTTGATCAAGATCTGATCAGGGGGTCTATTCCGAGCATCACATCGACGCCGAAATCTAACGATTTTCTTTTGTTATGAACATCGAATCAATTGAAATTTCAACCAATCGACTGTCGTTTCGACGTCGCATTAATTCGAACAATCGTATTTTGACGACCAGAATAGACCTACAGTAGTTCTTGAAATATCGTCAATAATGCCTATTTTGGGGACTACTTTGACGATGTTCTCGTTTACCCGACTTCAAAAGCTACCTCATAACTTCTTTTGTTGTGACCCGATTTTGATGATTATTTGAAAGCTGGTGCTTTTCATGTGGTTTTATTGAAATTTAATCTGATGTCTAGTTTTTGAGTTATAGTCAATAATGCGTGTTTGATGCATTAAATCTGATCAAAGTTCCGAAGATAAAGCGGTGAAGTCGGTTTTTTAAGCTTTGCTGCGTTTAATTATATTAATATTGATTAAGATAATTAAAACACAAGCAAAGCTTAAAAGCATTCATCGCTTATATTTCGGTTCAGGCTTGACCGATTTCGATAAAAAAAATTGACCACTTCAAATATACTCTACCAAACAAATCATCAAAATCGATCCATAATTGAAGGAGATATAGCGTCTAATACAAACAAAAAAGTCTAATTGAGAACCTCCTTTTTTGAAGTGGGTTGAAAATATAAAAACAACTAGGTACATATAAAAACGTTTACTTCAGAACTTCGTTTGTAGGTCGACTAGTCTGCTGCAATTAAGTAGTAGACTTATTGTAACTTTTGTTAAGATGTTCACATACCAAAAGAAACAAACGTGCTTGTCAAGAACGATTTTAATCATATAAATGATATAAACGAAATGTACCAAATACAATACAATGAACACTCACAAAAGTATTCAGACTTCACGTAAGTAGGAATTCTTATCGCATCTGCTATATCAACGGCACTGGTAAATGTCTCACGCAACCAGACTGAGGACCCTGGAACCAATAAAATAGTTATGAAACACTAATGTGCTGAACCAATTTGTAGCGTAAAACAGTTTAGGCATAAAAATCGCACTGACCTGTCGAACGTAATTATTCACAGTGTATCGCACATTAGGGTTGCGTCTTGTAAAGCATTCCACCGGTAGCCCTGATGGCCTGTTTTGGCAAACGCTATCGTGGACAATCAGCGGCCGCCTTCGCGTCACCGGGTCCAGCTCGCAGTCTGGACAACAGCTTCGACAGACCGGCAGGCAAGGGTACGGGCACGGAGGCGCTCTGGGGCAAATTGGACGCTGCTTCGGAATGATAGGCGGTGGACATTGAGGGTTGCAGCAAGGCAGCACAGGTTGATAACACGGCGTAGGTTCTGGACACGGACATACCTGTGGAATAAAAATATTTACATAATAAATAATAATAATAATAGGTTTACAATTAACAGTTTACCACAATTCAATTTATCGCTGCTGATATAACCGAAGATTTGGTGGAAGCAATTCCCACATACATAGAATATATAGAGCATGATGAGAATTTAGGAAATGAGTGGCACTAAAGGTTTTAATAAGTCTAAACTTAAAAGAATCAAGGTGATTTAAAGTAATATATACCGGCGGAGGATCACATGGTGGTGGTGGCGGGCAGCACGGCAGGACAGGTGGATAGAAAACAGGGCATGGCGGTGGAAGTGGAGGTGGCTCACACACACAGCGGCGTGGCTTGCAAACTGGCAGTATAGGCACTATCGGTGGAACCATATCAGGTATCACTGGTGCAGGACACTGCCTAAACGTCGGACAACATTTGCATGGAGGGCATGGAGTACACGGGCAAGGCGGTGGGCAGCAGGGCTGACAGCAGCATGGTGGTGGAGGACATGAGTAGCAACAAGGACCCGTTCCACAAGGCAAAATAGCTGGACATGTTGGACAGAAGGTATTACTCATTTTGTTTGAGTTTGTATTTTACTTTACAATTTTTCCTTTAATTTTTCCAAATTTTTACAAGTTTTTACAACTATTTTCTATAATTTTTACCTACCTACTCATTTTCATCTGTCAGACTGACAGTATTATGTCTCTTTTCTAGCGAATATCAGCCAGCGTTCTTCTTGATGCATACAGAATAAATTCTTTCTTGGATTCGTAGCTAACCACCTTCGTGGAGCAACTACAAAAATAATTTACCTATGTCACTGTCACCGCCAATCAATTAATTGTTAAATTTACATGTGAACTGAAAAATATTTGTTTTAGATAATTATTTTTTATAAACTTTAATAAACCTATCTTAAAAACAGCAAAACTCAAAATGAGCGCTCCGTACTACAGCTTTGATCCCTGCGTATGCTCAGGCATGCCTTGCGGTGCCTGCTATCCTTATTCCACAAAACCCTTCGCTGCTTCGAGGAACAACATTGGACCATGCTCAGTCTGCCCAGGAGGTGGCTGTTCTGCATGCCCAGCTCCAGTCAGACCGTGCCCTGCACCATGTCCACCTTGTCCAGTGCTGCCATGTATTCAACCATGTCCACCTTGTGACAAGGTATAACGAATTTTGAAGCTTGTTAAAATTTCCAGATTCGTCGCCGTCATGCTTCAGTTTACTGGCAGTTGGCCAGTATAATAATTGACAATAATAGACATATTTTGTACTAATTCTTTGTTCTCTTCTAGCCTAGTACTCCTGTGCCGTGTCCGGAGCCCCTATGCGACACGGTAGCTATTCCATGCTGTCGTCCAAATCGCTGCAAGCCTTGTCCGTGCTACTGCTGTACAGAGCCCGCTATTTGCAGTCCAAAACGTTGCAGTTACCCTGGAACACCTGTTTGTGGTTGTTGTGGTTGTGGCCCTTGCATGCCAGTTTGGTAGCGAATTTGTCTCTAATGTCAATTGTTCAGTGAGATCCAGTGTAACGTTTCACCAATAAATACTTTAAAAATATATGTTTACATAAGAGCATTTTTATACTTCCCAAATAGTTCCCAATATGACTAACTTAGTACACATTATTCGTGGAGTAGTTTGGGAAATTATTTTGGAGTACTTTGGGAATAACCCAAATAAATCAAGATCGGTCCAGCCACTTAAGAGTTCCGAATAATTATAATTAAATAATTACCCAAGAACAAGTAATACTTTAAAAAGTTTAAAATTAAATCAAGCTTTTGCAACTTGTAAATAGAAAAAGGACTAAAAAGTTATATAACCAGAAAAATACATACCATATCTGTAGGTATACCAGCGAAATGAGAATCCGACCATCAGCGAATTCGAACGAGTTCTAATAAATGCTACAAATTTAACATTTATTATTTCTCTAATTTACCGTGATTATTCCTACTCCTACTCGACACCTATTCGGCTCCTACGTAACAATAGAGTCGATTCTGATAAAGTTATGAAATTAAATTGAATATTTTGTGTGAAATATACTCAATATTTCACACAAAATAGAGTATACATACCTATTGGTCTTCATGGTTGAATCGTCCTTCTATTTTGCCATGTGTTAGCATGTGAAATTACATGTTAAATTAATATAATGACAATATTAAATTGAATTAATTATATTATGTTAAATGTCAGTAAAAGAATTAAAATACAATGTCAAAAATAATAATAACGAGTTAAATAGAAATACAGTTATTGATTTTTATATAACAGTACGATGTATGTACAAATATTTGTTTTAGATTTACGACTAAGTACTAACTTTGTCGTTAGGAAGATACCTCGTGAATAAAAAGCAATATACGCAAACTATCTGAATTATAATAGTTAAGAATACTTATTTTAAATGGTATACCAAAAATCCAAAGAAAATACAAAACATACGTAATTATTTGAACTGCTCGCTAGAGTAGTCTATGTAACAAAAAGCAGGAATCTGGTCGCATTTCCCATGCGAACACAAGTTTTCTCCCCAAGGGAAATTTGTGCTTCAGGTTCTGGGAGTGATGTGTTTGTAGCAACCACGATACAAGTTTACGAACTTCGTATGGGGCTGTATGTGTAAAATAGTTATATGTGACTACCCTAGAAATATGAAACAAACTTATGGCTTGTTAGCCGAATTACTTAAGCAAAATCATGGGTACACATAGAAGCTTTATCGACATCAGTACATCAAAGCAAACTTTCGTATGTTTAATATTAAAATGGGGAATATGCGTTACACGTAAACATAGGCCAAAATTATACCTACAAAAAAAAGTCTATCCCCGCGGCTACACCCGCGTAAATAAATAATTAAACGCAAGGAAACCGACTTCACCCCTTTATCATCGGAGCCTTGATCAGATTTAATGTATAAACACGCATTATTGACTATAACTCAAAAACTCTGGACCTTGATCAAATTTCAATGGGATTACATAATAATTAAACGCAAGCAAAGCTTAAAAAAACCGACTTCACCGCTTTATCTTCGGAACCTTGATCACACATTAAACACGCATTATTGACTATAACTCAAAAACAAGAGATCAGATCTTAATCAAATTTCAAAGAGACCACAAGAAAAGTACCAGCTTTCAAATAAAAAAAAATCATCAAAATCGGTCACAACGAACCACGATCCGCAGACGCCGTGACTTGCACGTGCTGTCATTCCTTTTTTCCTTACTCTCTAATCCACAGTCTCCTCCTTATCTACGGGAGCGTTTTAGCTACCTTGTGCCACGCGACGTACAGTGTAGAACAGCGAAGTCTCTGCTCCTTAAGATAACTCCTCACAATTCTAGTCGGTATAGTGACTCATTCACTATAAAGGCAGTCAAGCTTTAGAATTCTCTACCACATGACATACGAGACAGTTCTTCTCTTGAAATATTTAAAAGAAGAGTGAAAAATCACTATTTAAGTAAAGTTTAAATTTATATATATTTTAGGTATTAAGTGTAATTTATATATATATATATATATTTATATATAGGTGATATTTATTTATTGATATTGGTATTTATTCTTAATTTATTATATTGTTTATATTTATCTATCTATATTTTATAATGTTGTCTATTATTATAAAAAAGGGTTTGCTGGAAGAAAACTCTGTGAAGGGTTATGCTCGCCTATGTACATCTTTTGTTATGGCCTTATTGTAAAAAAATTATCAATGTGTGTACAATAAAGAATATAAGGACGAAAGAAGTTATGAGGTAACCTTTGAAGTCGGTTAAACGAGAACATCGTCAAAGTAGGCGTACAAAATAGGCATTATTGACGATATTTCAAAAACTACTGATCAGATCTTGATCAAATTTAAATGGGACCAAATAGAAAGCTACATCTTTCAAGCTAAAAAAAATTTCGAAATCGGGTTACGTGGAGAGAAGTTATGAGGTAACACACACAAAAAAAAAAAAAATACAGTCGACTTGAGTACCTCCTCCTTTTTTGGGAAGTCGGTAAAAAAACATTATTTATCGGATCGAATTATAAATCTAAACCATTCTTGAATCCACCTGAACACACAAAAAAAACATCAAAATCGGTCCAGCCGTTTAGGAGTGTAGTCACATACACACGTACAGAAGAATTATATATAACAAGATAAAAATAAACTTACATAGATACAACATACATATTCTGCTCAAAACATGAAGATAGCCATCTATATTCTTTATCTTATTTAGATATTATACAAAATTGTAGTTTAAATGTAAAACGTAGACGGAGAAACGAATCGTAACCTACAGCTACTCCATAGGAGTAGTTACCTACAAGCTCGATGTCTTGTAGGTAACTTAGTTCTTTGCTGTACATAGTTTTAGTTTAGTTTTAGGAAATATAGGCAATCGGCCCGTAGTTAGGCATGAAAAAAAAAAACTCCATAGGATAGGTAGTATGTGTACCTCCGTGATCTTCCCCCATATATTCTTTCATCAAGAGCTGCAAACCTTCTTGTTTTAATTTAAAAAATCTAAAACATAACTGTCAAGATTATTTTATACCATCAGAAATGATGGACTAGCGCCATTTTATTAAAAAATTCAAAGTGTAAAAATCATTAAAATCTTAAAAAATCCAAAAAATTGGAAAATACAAATCCACAAACTTTAAAAATCACCATGTAAGTGCTAATCTTTATTGTAGCCATATTTTATGATTAAAAGTTACGTGGTGTAACTTTTTAAGTCTCGTACAAGACACTAATTTCTCCGATCTCAAGATAATGTTGTCTCACAGCATGGCCTTTCTTGGAAATCGTAATACGAGCATGCAATATTAATAAATATGCTATAAAAAAATAAATAAACTTTTTCACTCCCAGCCCAGCTTATAGGTGTCGGAAATATAACAACACACACACAAATATTACAGACCATGGTGACTCCCTAGTGAGTTTTTATTTCGGGATTCGATAGAACTATCCAAAACAATCTTCTTTAGTTAGAACAACATGTAATTTAAAACACTCACATCCCCGTAATATACAAAATACAGAAAGTTTTTCTGGCGCTTCGTCGGCCGCTGCCGCGGCACACTCGCTTCGCTCGGTTGGGGCGCGCGTTGTGGTCACAAGAAACCTAACCACTCCTCGCTTCGCTCGTCGTCGTACCTATTGATAGACTGCCTTAACACCTGCGACACCCTAACCGGCTATTCGTTAATAATGATGATGACGATTGTTTTAGACTTAATTTCCTGCACACGGGTGACGATTCACAAGCATGTCAGTACTTCCCCGAGGCTACGAATGCTTCAGACCTTGCCCGAGATACGGGTGCGTGCAAGGGGAGTACAGCATCTTCTACAAAAGGCCGAGATGTGGTCAACCTAGGCAACAACCTTTCCAAAGAGAGGTGGCGCCTTATTGCGGTGGACCTTCCAATGCTCCTAGAGAAAGGTAGGTTATTAATAGCGATATGTTAAATCCTTATGATTGCAAACCTCGGGGAATTCAAAGTAGATTAATTCAAAGTAATTTGAATTAATCTACTTTGTGGACTGATTGCTGTTGATGCCAATGCTCTCGAAGTTGTTCAAGAATATGTGTACCTAGGGCAGACGCTCCAACTAGAGAAGAACAACTTTGAGAAAGAGGCCAAAAGAAGAATACAGCTGGGCTGGGCAGCTTTCGGAAAACTTCGTCGAGTCTTCTGGTTGCCAATACCGCAAAATCTTAAGACAAAAGTCTTTAATCTGTGCGTCCTACCAGTTATGACATACGGAGCCGAAACGGCAGGATGGACACTAACGGCAGGACTAGTCCACCAATTCAAAGTCGCTCAGCGAGCTATGGAAAGAGCTATGATCGGTGTATCTCAAGGGATCGAATCCGGAACGAAGTAATTCGCCAGAGAACGAAAGTCATCGACATAGCTCAAAGAATTAGCAAGCTGAAGTGGCAGTGGGCTGGTCATATATGCCGCAGAACTGATAACCGTTGGAGTAGACGAGTTCTGGAGTGGAGACCACGAATCGCTAAGCGTAGCAGAGGACGTCCTGTGACTAGGTGGAGCGACGATATACGTAGGGCTGCTGGTAACGACTGGAGAAGAAGAGCCGAAGATCGGGCTCAGTGGCGCGCCTTGGGAGAGGCCTATGTCCAACAGTGGACTGAGATAGGCTGAGCATGATGATCTTAGGGCGACGAGCGAACTTTGGGTGGCACTGAAATGGATTCTGTGCGGCGAGGCGACTTCTTTGTTCGTCTATCAGTTGCATAATAAAATACTTATCTTTTATAGGCTAGCTTTTGACCACTATCTAACTGATGGTAACAGATGTGTGTCTTGTTTGTTGTTCCTGTATGTCTTTGAATGCCCGGTACCTGCGTGAAACGTGTAGTGTGTCTGGCAACAAGATGGATCCTATGTTTTGATTTACCTAATAGAGATCCGCTTGGCAGAGTACCGTGGTGAATGACATGACAAAATAGTCAAGGTATTTAATTTTGCTTGGCCATTGGTTAGACAGTGATATTAAGAATAAATAGATAAGGTCGACAAATTAATGACACCAATCATCTGGGCTTGTTTTACTCGTAACTTAGGCTATAGCTCTCACATTGTCCGTCCGTTGTCCAGAGGCTTAGGTAATCCTTAACGAATATTTTTTTATGATCATTATTACATACAGTAAGTAAATTAGGATGTCTAATTAGGTGCCGAAACATCATTTTTAGTGACATCAGCTACAGATCTTTCAACTTAAAGTGGTAAACTACGGTTGTATTTTGTTTTAGTATCGAAGTAAGCGCTAGAAATCTCCTGCCTTCATGAATTTAATTATGATGTAACCTTCATCAAAAGTTCAAACGAGTAAATTGTTGTTTTATTCGCAGACCGTGCTGCTACGATTACCCCTGCAAGGCTGACTGCTTCAACCACGGCGCTTGCACGAGGCCCAGCGGCCGCTATGCCCGCACAGTTTGGTACCCTGGCGAGTGCTGCCCGGTAGTACCTCCCTGTCAAGCCTTCACCTGCCCCAATCCGCCCTACCACCCATGTTGCTACCACACTTGCAACAAACACGTCTAAACTCTACCAAAAATCCGTCACTAGACTCGTATTTCCGAACCTGATTTTCGATAACTTTCTGAGAAATGTCTTCGAAACCGATATTGTTTTTGTCTTTCGTTTGTGAATCGTCTACCGTGCTGTCCAATAAAATGAAAATACATTCTCATTCGTTTCATTCTAGGGAATATTCAATGACATTGAGATTAAAGTATCCGCGTGCAGAACGTATTCTGTGACCTGTTTATTATTAAACAACTTATGCTCTGGCATGTGTGAGCTCCTCCCACGTTCAGAAGCTGTTGAGCTTCCGACATTAGTGGTTTTCCCGCGTTTTTCGCGAACAGTTCTGTTGGCTCTACGCGAATTTTGGAAAGTGCCAGTTTGGTCAAAAATTAATTTAGCTCAATTTTAAAATTTTTAATAATTTATTAGAAAACGTTACGTTGTGATTTTATTGTAATAGGAAAATCAAATTAGAAAAAATCTAAATACGAATGTTTTCTTCAAGATGTCTATGATTTCGGCAGTTTTAATTTTTATTTTTATTGGTAAGTGCTTATTATTTTTAACTACTCATTGAGATTTTTATTTGTATTACTAACTTATTTGGACTATTTCATAAATTCCCATAAAACATAAATACGAAGGAAGATGTAAAAGCTTAAGATGGGTTGTTTGATACTATAGGTTTAAATTCTGAATTTTCTAAATGTTAGGTAAAGTACCTACTAAATTTTCTAATTTTAATTCCACTGACAAAGAGCCGCCACCTGTAAATGACCCTCTAGTAGTATAGGAGTTGTTCCGATGTTAGTCCGCTTGGTACAAAAAGCACAAGAAATTAATCACATTATAAATCTGAAAGATTGTAACTTTTTACGTTTTTTTGTAAGTATGTTTTTGTTTTCTCATCACGCTTTAACGGCGTATTTGGATTTAATATAATAAATAGATTATACCCGGGATTAGCACATAGGCTACTTTTTAACCTAATATGCACACTATATTTAATTTAAATCATATTGTATCTATTCGTTAATTTGTCTAAGTTTTTGATACTTTTTCCGTTGCTTTCTTTTATTATTATTATTTTATTTTTCTTTCCTTTAAAATTAATAGACTAATGTATTGTTTGTATATATGTGTATTGTTTATATAAAATATATATTATTATAATATAGTATATATGTACCTATGTATATGTAAATTTGAATTGATGTGTGTATATATATATATATATATATTAGATCCGTAAGCACCGTTATGAATAAGCTTTTTATGAACGACGTCCTATTACTTTGCGTTTTTCCTATCCATCCAAAGGTTGTCTGGAAGAGATCGCTTTCAGCGATAAGACCGCATATTGTTACACTTTTCTAAAAATTTACTGTTAAAATTTTACTATTTGTGTTATTTATTATTAAGGTGTTCAATAAAGAGTATATCTATCTATCTATCAATCTATGCGGGCGAAGCAACGGCAATATATAAATAAACCGAAAAAAGTAATTTTACAATGCACACATAAAACTAAACGACTAAATCATCTTCAAAACTTGTTATACCTAGTAGTAGAGACGACTCTGGGGCTTCTGCTGCTGTAAACGTTACATTCTCACTAGCAATTAATCGTAATCGATATCATCTACCATTACACAAAAAAGGAGGAGGTACTCAATTCGAATGTATTTTTTTTTGTGTTACCTCATAACTTCTATCCACGTGAACCGATTTCAAAAATATCTTGTTTGAAAGCTGTGGTTTTCCCATTGGTCCCATTTAAATTTGATTAATATTGATCAGTAGTTTTTGAGTTATTATCAATAATGAGTGTTTAATACATTAAAAAATTTTATAATAAAAAAAAAATAAGTTCTCATTTAGATATTTCTTTTTATTGCGTTTTTAATGGCGTTTGATTTAGGGTTTTTTTTCAATCTCTAATTCGAATTGTTTATTTTAAAACCGACTTCATCGCTTATATTACTTATATTATTAGGTTTTGGCTTGACCGATTTCGTTAAAATTTATATGGGACCACCTCTGAAGTATACTCTACCAAAAAAAACATCAAAATCGATTCATAATTGGCGGAGATATCGCGTAACATACCTACATACAAAAAAAAACGCAGACTAATTGAGAATCTACTTTATGAAGTCTGTTGAAAACAATAATTTTAAACGCAAAAAAAAGCTTTAAAAAACCTACTTCACCGCTTTATCTTCGAAACCCTTGATCAGATTAAATTAAATTAATACGCATTATTGAAGATAACTCAAAAACTACTGATCAGACCTTGATAAAATTTAAATGGGATCACATGGAAAGCACCAGCTATCAAATAAAAAAACCATCATTATCCCTAGAAGAAAGTTACCTCCTAGAACTTAAAACGTATTTCTGTTAAGTCTAAGTCGGTTAAAAACAAAACAAAGCAATGGAAAATGAGTACGTACAGTCCGTTGTGGGCACTATATTGATGTACATGTATATAATACACCACTTGTGCTATATAGTAAGTGAGGAAAATCAGAAGGTTACTAGGTTATTATCACGAGGCCATCAATCTTAAAAAACTTTAACAATGTTGAGACGTTGACAATTGGAGCTATAAAATCTGTTTTTATTTATTTGTTTATCACTTCGGTGTTCGGTTCATTGAAATTATAATACGGTATTTCGAATTTACAAAAATCAATGGACACATTTAATGCGAGGTGATTGGAGTGTAAAAGCACCTCAATACGTGCTATATAAATAGTTTTCGGTTAGATATGTGCTTAAAACATCCAATATATAAATTATGAACTGCCTGCATTAGCTTAGGTGCGCATTCGCCTTCTAAAGCAGAAGTGTGGAATTCGATTCCCGGCCGGAACACAAGGTTTCTCCCCATGGAGATATGTTTCTGGTTCTGCGTGTCATTGTGTGTGAGATGTGAATATTTCCGGCACCCACGAAATCGCGGCAGCAGCATGAATATTGAATTATGATGAATTGAAGTTTCCAAAAAATATGTCATTTGCAACCCTATTTCATCAGCTACCGCTCTAGTCCACATAGTCTTTGGTCCTAGACGTGTGACAGTGAAAAATGTTAAAGGAATAGTTAAACAAAAAACAAACAGACAAACGCATTTACACTCACATCCCACACTTAATTCAAAGACTTGTATCGATGATATGACTTGGGTGTCGGAAACATTCACATCACACACACATTACTCCCAGAACCAGAAGCACAAATATCCCTTGTGAAGGAATTTGTGCTGCTGCCGGGAATCGAACCCAGGTCCCACGGCGCAGAGGGCGGAGACCTGTCCACTGCGCCAACTGGTTCGTCTACTAATATTATACATCCGAAAGTTAGAGTGTAATTTTGTAAGTATGTTTGTTCTTCACGCTTTAACGGCTGAACGGATTTGGAATTTACATACATTATACCTAGGATTAACACTTTTTAGGCTACTTTTTTACTTGATAAAAAGGCCAGCCGATAAAAAGGGCGAAGCCGCGGGGCACGGCTAGTAATTTTGATGGAAAAACATACATCCGATTTCGACTAGTTCCCTGGCAGACGATTCCTGGCACGATACACTTAGACGTCAACAAGTATTACTAGGTACACCTTTTTGTTACAGGTTTTATGTGTAAGAATCCATGTCAGTTCATGTCAGAAATATATAAAAAGGTAATAAAATGCAAGCAAAGCTTAAAAAAAAACGACTTCACCGCTTTATCTTCGAAACTTTGATTAGATTAGATGTACTAATCACGCATTATTGACGATATTTCAAGAACTACTGATCAAATGTTGATCAAATTTAAATGGGACAAATTGGAAAGCAACTTCTTAGAAACAAAAAAATTAATTAAATATCGGTTCACGTGGAACGAAGTTATGAGGTAACACACATAATAATCCTTCTCCTTTTTTGTGAAGTCGGAAGTAAAGGTGGAGTTTTGCCGCGAAAGTGAAAAAATGGCGTTGTTGATTTTGTATAATTTTCCAAAACCTGTGATTCTTCGAGTGTTAATGTGTAATAGATACCTATATAATTGAAAAACTTGAAATTTAAACAGCGGTATGTACAAGCCGATTATCTCCTAACTCTAGCCGTGATGTAGTAGTGATTTTTTTGTTTTTCCGGCATCATGTGTTTTTCAGTATTGCTGATAATCACTCGATATTGGGTATTAGTAGTACCTACTCTCGGGTAGAGTATATTCTTTTCTATGGTAGTACTTACCATAGTCCGTATTTTTACACATGGTGGATACATTCTAAAAACCATCCTATCCTACTATAATATTATAGATGCGAGTGTATGTGTGAGTGAATGTTTGTTACCACTTATATCCGACGTAACGAATAAACCGATTTGGATGAAATTTAGAATGTATATATAGGTACCTGAATAATTTAATATTTTTTTAACTTAACGCGGGTGAAGCCGCGTGGCACGGCTAGTATGATAATGACATAGGTGCACCATGAAAATAAATTAAAGGCCCTGGTACCACAGTTGAGATGGACCACGGGAATAAAAACATTGCCCCTGGTAGCCAGGTGGATTATGTAGGTGGACCACAGGAATGACTGATGAATAGTAGATTTGCCTACTTACTTAACGTTAAGTTCACATGACTGCATCCTCTTTACAAACCACAGACTATTTCGGTTAGAGCTGGATCACCTAATTGTAACCCAGGTGATAAATTATGAAAGCCGTTTGTCGTGGCAGTTGGAGGTTCCGTTGGTTGTGGCTTTGAAAAGAGCCTTTGAGAAGCCCTGAAGAAGGCCTTTTTAGATTATCGTGTCGAAAGGATTAGTCAGTGCGCAGAAAATGCCGACTGTCCAGGGTGCGCCGGTATTTCCGCAATCAAAGGTTCCGATCAAAAATTAGCACCACTCGTGGAGGCTCCTTTCGGAACCTATCCCATCAGCTGTACAACACAGTACGACCACGGTTAAAAAATCGATTTTAGTAGGTACTTATATAGGTACCTACCTAACTTACTCAACTGTAGCCTACGCAAAGTGACATTACTATTCTAATTTGGAATTTGAGACAAAAAAACTAATTTGACAAGTATAATTTAATAACATGATTTCAAAGTGGCTATATAAGTGCTAGATACTGTCATATATAGTGTAAGTAGGTACTCAGTCGTTGTATGACTACATTAAATGATGATATCATTTGTTATATATGCGTCTCTATAACCATTTTATGCAGATACAATATTACTAAGCATTTGTAAGCGCATTCACAATACATACTCTAATAATTCTGTAGAATTTAAATATTTTATAGCTGCCACACAAGATACGCAGTTGGTTTGAGTGGACGGTGAGCGGGGAAGCGGGCGCAGTGCCTTCCAATCCGTACCGTCCGCTCGAACAAAATACGTTCAGTTTGTAAGCAGCTATTACTACGCAGTACTGAATGCTTTTGTTGCTTAATCGACTAAGGACAGCAGATTCCGGTTATGATAATATTCCTTTTACAACAAATGTCTGATACGGAAGATATTGCAAATATCACGTACAATATACTTATAGTAAAAAAAATTGACCCAAAGACGACCCAGAAAAGACATCTTAGAAGAAGAATGTTTAGCAAAACCGACCCAAATAAAGATAAGATAAGGCCAGAAGAAGAGGAATTATTTTATCATTGAAAATGCGGACTTTCCGAGAGTCTTTTTTAGACTCGGGTCTCATCACACTAATATTATAAATCCCAAAGTCATTCTCTACCTTTGTACATATCTAGCATTTATCATTAGTATATATCCTTTGTATCTATACTCTATCTGTTGGATAACACGGCTAAGCCGCTGGACCCCAGAACTCGCTCGCGCTGCTTCCAAGTGAGTAAGTAGTGCGCTGGACCAAAGATTCCGACTGGAAATCTTTGTCCTGGCCTCAATCAAGGGCCAGCGAAGGTCAAACGCTACTTTTCATCCCAATTCATCAACATGACAAGCAGGCGAAGCCGCGGTCACAGCTTGCATCAGCTAGTAATCAATAAAAACTTTTTTGGCAAAATATTTTATAGCTACAACTACCACGTAATTGCAGCTGTGCCAAATTTCAAGTGATTATTAATTTCAAAGAACATTTTACAGACAAGCACACGGAGAACCATGACAAACAATCTAATTCAATTTATTCCAACAACACAAACCTATATATAAATACTTTACCTATGTGCCCCTCGGCTTCACCCGCTCTCATATTTAATGGTAATTATTAATGAAGGACAACTAAATTGTCCGAAACTAGTTGACTACAAAGTAAGTCAAAAATTTTCGTGTTTTAAGCCGAATATAACATAACATAATGTAATTATTGATGTTTGAAAGATAAAAAGTCTATGACGGGTAAGCTATTTATTACGAACACCCAGCCGTTGCAAAAATAACTTTTATACACACTTAGTTACACATTCGGGTTTATAACATTATAGTAATTCAGTATAGTATTATTATCTATATCTATATATATAAACGAATTGACGTTTGTTAGTCTCAACAAAAACGAGATTTATTAGTTTTAAGTTCTAGAGTTTTTTTAACCAAAATTAGACAAATCGGTTTTGAAATATTTGTCCAAAAAAGGTTTGAGAAAATGTATAGAAATTGCAAGGAAAGTAGTAAGAACAACTATTTTATTTTCCCATACAAACTGTTCGTACCTATCAAAGATTACAGACAAAATTAATTTCTGAAGGCACTATAAATATTTGACAAAAAATATTATATATATATATATATATATATATATATATATATAAATTTAAAAATAATTTTCCTTATCGATTCAGGCGTCTTCGAGTATTCGGTGAACATACGTATAAAAAAAGGTTGCGACGCATTGAGAACCTCCTCCTATTTTCTGCTTTATAAGATTTTATGAGAGCTCCTTTTTTATAAGATCCTCGCATTGACACACATCTGGGCTTTATGAATCGCGTGTTGTAAAAATGTCTGAGATGAGCTTTTATGTTAAGACCGGCTACCTGCCTGACGTCACCCTCGTTGGAAATATTTTTGTGATTCACAGGCAACATTTCAAAGTAATGTAGGTAACAAAATAATAAATAAAAATTAATTCTTTGGTTTTCGGATTCTCGATACGAGATGTAGAGTTACCTACTACTAGAAATTGTAGAGTTCTTATATGAAACTTTCCTTTACCTCGCGACATCTTTTACATCATTTATATACTTTTTGTTTAAGTTCAGGATATAGCGGATATTATACGTAAGTTTTAGCTAAAAGAAGTGTAGCCGTTTTTAAGATAGACTCCGGAACAAAATTGGTCAAAAAACAGTTATTTTAAACTGTGCTCCCAAATTATTATAAGCTCACATAGATTTTCATTAAAAAGGGGTTCGTACTCTTCTTGCAAAGTTCTTTTCAATGATACCATACACGGCAAGAAAAAAGAAAATTATTAGCCCTTCCGTGTATGGTCAACCCCTTAATATTTCATTAATAGGTATCATTTTAATTACCAACTTTGGCTTTAGGCTAAATCCCTTGCCACATTGTCTGAGAATTTGAAGTAATTCATCTCTGTAGTTTAGGCGATGCCTCTGACAGAAACGTAAAGACGGACGGACAAAGAACAGAATCAACTAAGTCAACTAAGAGACCTCGCTACGCTTGTTCAAAACGATGTGATGCTCGCATTGACATAGGTACATCTGGCCTATAAACTGCGGGCGAAGCCGGAGCAGTAAAAATAAAATACAACACACGCTCAGTCGTAATAGGTCCAAGTTTTTATTCGACTAAACTTGAACTCATTACGACTGTCTGTCACCATTACCTCAACAAATTGTTTCATATAACATTGTTTATAGGAACTCTCGGCGCCTGGCGGCCGGACATAGATATCAACAGGTCTGTATCCAACGTGAAAAATCATATTTAAACTCTAAAACTGTGTTATAGAGGCGAAAATTACTCATCAGTACCCGCTCTCTTTCTCTAATGACGTAGAATATATTTTGGCACTACATTATAACAGCATTTTGTCTCAGTACCGTACTATCATCATTTCTCTAAATAACACCACTAATATCTAACTCAATACGTTCAAGGACAAAATTACAGTAAACTCGTGTCACGTTTCTCTACTTTTATTTGAAAACCGGCCAAGTGCCTGTCGGAGTCTTGCACCATGGGTTTACCACAATGGAGCGAGACCGACTCACACTTGGCCGCTTTTTATTATTTTTAAGTTCGAATCTTGTACACAAATAACATCTTTCATTTCAGGAGTTACTGAAATTTTAATCTAATCTTTGTTAACAATTGTTATGATTTAGTATCAAAATAAATAATAACATTTCTTCTGTGAAATATTATATGGAGGATACTAATAATACCCCGGTTACCCGTCTTATTGTTGAAATGCTGGGTACATAACTGCTCACTGTAGGTATCTACGTTTGCTAAAACAATCAATCAAAATACCTACAATAAGTATCGCGATAAAAGCTTGCAGATATCTGCAACGCTCATCAAAATAATTTTACTGAACTACTACAAAGGAATTAATAATAACCTCACAAAACACGTTTGGACTTACTAAATGGTACTAATTAGTTTATGACTTTCTGCTCTTCGAACGCAGTTCAAAGGTAAAAAACGTTTAAAAATCTGACTTGAAGCGTCAGATTAGAAATATTTAGAGCGTCTATCAATATTTGTATTAAGCATAAGCATTTGATCTAGATATGCCGTTAACCTACTTTGGACATCTAGTTCTTTGTTTAAAGCGAAGCCATAATGCCTGCCTACTTACTATAATCCTAAATCATGTTTATCTGACGCATGTATCAAATATGAGAGATAGGAAACGGTTTTAGATCCATTCTAACACCCTTCAAACACTAATGTTTTGTTTTAAACAAACCATCAAAACAAAGATAGTGCTTCTGGTAATATTTCACTAATAAAAGCTCTATACCTAAGCTCTAGAATAGCGTTTTACGTCATCTCTATTCCTAAAATGTGAGCTTTCGATCCGTGTGTATGAGCTGGATTCATAAAATTCATGTTTAGAAAATGTCTACGTAAATATTTGGAATTCTGATGAAATATTTCATCGATACCTGTTATTCGACGGCGAATTTATTGCCTCTATTAATATTAGTTGTTTTCCATTTCAGGGTCAGACTTGTGCCAAAAGAAGAAACACGCTATAAATATCGTGGAATAGTAAGAAGCAATCCTCACAGCAGGCGTTCTGTGTACCAAAGCAATGATTATGACGATCATAGCAGCTGGATGTCAGAGCCACGCTCGCCGATGCAGTTTCGACACAATGTCCTTCCGACCTCCTCACCGAAGGCGATCAAAGTCCACCAACCAAGAGAAGACCCCAGGCTCTTTTATCTCTCTGATGCGTATGCTAAGGAAATTAATGCGAAGAATTTGAACAATGAAGTGTCTTCGGTATATCCTGGAGGAGATGTCGTCCGCGCTGATGGCGAATATTACCGATATGACCGACCAGTGCCTTCACGTTTGAGGGAGAGAGATTTGAATAATATTCCCGAAGGTATCTACAGGGTTATCGTCTTTGTGTTTACGCATAAGTAGATATACTTGTTTCAAATTGTGTAATAATAATATGTTCTTAAATCAACTTCTTTCAGCGGTTTACACTTACGAAGATGTGTGTGTGAAATGCCCTCATGACAGAACTTTATTGGCTAAGCCTGGATCAGACCGTGTCATGATACCTTATCCCAACATAAGATCATGCTCAGGGTCAAGGGTCCCAAAAGGAGTCCAATATGAACACATGCACGGAGTTAATTTTGGTTCATTACTCGTCGAAGGCTCCTACGCAATTGTAGGTCGAATCACTTACAAAGAAAAAGTGAGTTTAGTGAACCTTCATTCAATGTTTTGTATATAAATCGTATCTTTCATTGAAGATATTACTGTTCCAGATTCTGAAACATTGCTTTATGGAAGTGCATGTGCTGACTCAATTATGCCCATTGCCAAAATATCTTGTGGCTCATTGTGGCGACCAAAACAAAATATGCAATTTCACATGTCGCGATCGGAAGGCCGAGTTGCATGGATCTACAAATCTCAGTTGTGGAGAAGACAAAAAATGGATAGGGCATCTCCCCATATGCAAAGGTACGAGTACGTCAATTCGACACAGCCAAGCACATTTAAAATTTTATTTCACGAGAAAGTCGAAAGTTTATTTTAGTCCGCATTTTTCGCTTCAGACAATTTTTTTATTGTGCTATGATATACTTGAACCTGAATCAACTATTTGGGCCCCTTGCCAAGATGTTGGAAATACAAAATGCTTCACACCTGCATTATAAAAGCGAGTCTCAGACTGTCTCGTAATAATTCATTGCATTAAATTGCTTATAGTCACATTGTCAGCAGTACGTTTAGATCCGTACTAAATTACATATTTCATTATACATGGCTATGTAATGGTAAGTAAATCATAATAAGTAGGTACCGTTACAATAAAATATAAACAGCTATTACGTAAGGGAAATCGCTAGATCATAACTAAGTGGTGTTGATAGGTATACTATTTCTGGTTACAGGGTCTAGTCTAGTGCGTCATACCCATACCTTCATTTAGAAATACTAGCAGTATTTGCGCAGCAGTAGGATACTTATGCATTTTTATGCTTTTTATGACGCTTTTCATTGATGATGCAATTAATTAATTAGCATTAGTAAAAACACAAAAATATAATATTTCAAAGGCAATAGGGATTATGGATGAGATTAAAATAATACTTAACTGTACATATAGATTTAGTATTTTTTAAACCTTTATAGCTATATAATTACACCTATAACGTCATTATCTTCTTATTTAAATGCTTTATAATTGGGAATTTTAATGAATAAATAGTGAAAAAAATGCGTAGGAGACGTCATTTCTTTTGATGTCTAGATAATTGTTCAGCTTTATTTTACGGGAGCCATGATGGACGTCGCGACGTTCGCGTTGTGGACGTCTCAGATAAAACGTCAATATGGCCGCATCTAAAATTGCTTAAACTTGCTTGCATTTGCTTTTTATTATTATTAAATATTGATATGAAATGTAAATTTAATTTTATGAAAGAAATTTTATTTTTGGTAATATATTATCGCAAACAATCGATTTAAAACAAAAAAACGTGTATGTTACCTATTTCGATCGAGGAAAATTTTGACGTTCTCTCTGTTACGTCAGAGTTCAGGACTAAATCTAGCCAACACTAGCGTCCATTTTGCAATTTTGAATCATATTGCATTATCGTTTTCCATCAGGTGAGATAGTGGTCAAATGCTTACTAATCGAGCATTACAAAAAATGAATTCACATACCCACATATTCCAGTTCCGTCCTGGTGCCAGCCTCCGCCGCCTCCAGCCCACGGCCGAGTGAGCTGCAAAGGCACCCCTGTCAGTTCAGGACTAGCTGAAGGGTCTACATGCCGTGTACGCTGCGCCCGTGGATGGGAGGACTCTCATACTTCAACCATGTGCAGGAAGGGGGCGTGGACGCATGAACTTAGTTGTACACCGATTGATTAGGTATTTTATTGAAAACATTCAGGAGTGCACAGTGTATTTTTCAAGTGTGCTTTGCATGGATGACTAATAAATCCTTAAGAATTACGAGTCTTTTCTTTGGTTTTCCATATGACATTTCCCTAGAACTATATTCTTACACGAGCCTCTATCGGCTGGTGGATGTGATATAATTAGCAATTTTTTTTGGTTTGATATGCAAGATATGTAACTAAAATTCGTTTCGTAAAACAATGCCTTAGATAGGTAACTATTAGTATATACGTTATTAGGTAGTTAACCTAATTATATTTATTATTTATCTATGAACCCACCACTAGGGATTAATAAGATTGATATAAATCAAAACATCGGAAAATTATCATTTATACAAATGATATTAGATACCTGCCTACAATAGTTCATATTTTCGTTTTTTGAGCGTTTGATACAAATGCAATGAACTTGCATTGCATTTGCAAACGGTTACGTACTATAAATAACTGTAGGTCATACTCATTCGGAGCAATTTGAATATCCTCTAAACCTATTCTCTGGGATACATATATTTTAAGCGAATAAATAGGACTACAAATAAGCAAGGATTTTGTAAACCGTAGGTTTGTTTCTTCGATGCAAATAAATCGGTGTATTTTTTTCTTCTAATTTTGGCTCCGCAATCTTGTGCATTTAGTCTAAGTCCTCGTCACAATTCACAGTCAAAGTCAAGTAAAAGAGAGGTCAAGTCATTGTCAATTTATGCCCAAATAAAGTAGTATTAGAAACTTTACTAGTACTTCTATTGGAGTTTTGGAGCGAAAGCGAAAATCGCGTTTATTAACTTTATATGATTTGCCTACACTCGTGCTCGATCCCCCATTATTACACATTAACACTCGAAGAATCACATAGAAAATAATTCAAAATGCGGCAAAACTCCATGAACGAATCACAAAATTATTATTCACAAAACTCAAGTTATTACACATAGGAGATTGGAAAACGCAGTTGCGGTGAGCGCGGAGTTAAGGCATTTCGCACACACAGCGGAGCGCGCGTCTAGTTTGTTTTCTAATTTGGCGCTACCACCTCTGCCCCTTTGAATTGATCTTGGTATCGATCTTAACCAGAATCAATTCAGAAATATAGGGTTCGCTTCATTCGGGTGCGGGGTGCCAATGTAAGTCCTTCCGTAATACGCACTTCAGTATGTACATTTCCGTGGGACAGCGTCGATTAAGGTATATTATTTTACAACCGCTCGTATATTAACTTATAATAAGACGTAATGATTACATTATAAATCTTGTGAAATTACTTATGAACACTTGAAGTACTTATGAACCTATTTCAAATTGAAACTGATTGCAACAGAATTAGTAAACTGATGTAATACTCTATGATTATGGAATTTTTGAACGAACAGCAAAACGTATAGTTTGAAAATAGAATTTGAATTTGAGTAATTTTGACGTTTTCGGCCGTTACGTGTTTTGAGTTGGTGTTGAATTGAAAATAAATTTTGCCTCTAAAGTTTAATTTTAATGAAAATGTATTAGTCTATTCCATTAGAATCGCTGTAGAGTCAAAAAGTTGATTTCTGATAATGGGTAGTAACGGCAGTAAACCGAACAATGAGTCCGTCGCCGCACAAAGAAGCGACTTTGACAATTCCAGCAATTCCGATCCCAGATCTCCAACTCCTGAAATTGTACGGACTCCTCTACAGGTGTGTACAACTGTATTGATTGTGTATCCAATTTTAACAGTATACGTAGTCATAGGTACTCTGAACCATCTGCAGCTAATATTCGCCTAATTTTGAATTCCTGCAGTTCAACAGTATTACTACTTATCTTTCCTACTTCTTCGCAATACCTGCCTTTTATTTTGTATATTCCACGTATTTTCCAGATAACAAATCTGCCAGATCATTTGGCATTTAACTATTCTACTATAGCCCAGATAAAGGCGCGAAAAGGGTGCGATTGCAACAGCTTTATCAGTTCTCATTCAAACTTGTTTTAATTTTTGTATTGCACTAAATTTCTATACTTAACAAATTCAAGTTTTCTGTTTTTAATTATAGAACAAAGTCCCAAAAAGTGTATCGGAAATTAAAACTCTGGTGTTGTAACTCAAATGAAGATGGAACAATATCAAGGGTGTTATTTTATTTGATAGCTTGTTATTAACCGGTTCATAAACTGTTCTGGCATTTTTTTCTAACAACCCAAGCATAATATTCATGCTTGAGTTACTATCAGATAACTAAAGAGGAAAGAAAAGGGAAACATGGTAGATGATTAGTACAAGAACATAAAGTCATATAATATGATTAGAAAGAGTCATGGAAAGTCTTTGCCTAGAATATGGTCACTAAGTGAGTTACTATTAAAAAGCAGACAACAAAATTAATTTTATATAAAATAAAACTAAAATTATGACTATTTTTATTATTATTAAATTTTTAGGTAATTCACCATGAAATCACGAACCATCTAAAGGTTATTAAGATAAGTACTCTAAATCCTAGTTCAACCTCAAACTTTGCTTCTTCAAAATTAAGATTCATAATGGCTACTACATACTATTTCAATCATTGTGGCCAGTTATTTTAGCCTGTACAAATTCTACTTGTGAATTAAAAATGAATGTAAATCAAATATTATTGTTTTATTGGGCAAGTTATTGTAGGCTATTAAACACTAGGCAAACATAAATACTAATAACATTTCAAATTAAAAAAATCATAGAACCCTATTGCAAAATAGTTAACATAAGAAATGCACTCAATACAAACATTTGAATGTACTGATTGTCAATTTATTATTCCTTATTTAATTTAGACATATGAGTTATACATATATTTTTTACTGACTTCCCAAAAAAGGAGGAGGTACTCAAATCAACTGTATTTTTTTTATGAGTGTTGTTAAGAATTTTTGTTTTAGTTTGAAAGATGTTACTATCTAATTGGTCCCATTTTAATTTGATCAAGATCTGATCAGTAGTTTTTGAAATATCGTCAATAATGTCTATTTTGTGACGAATAATGCGTACTTTGACGATGTTCTCGTTTACCCGACTTCAAAAGTTACCTCATAAATTCTTTCATTGTGAGCCCATTTTGATGATTCTTTTATTATTTGAAAGCTGGTGCTTTTCATGTGGTCCCATTGAAATTTGATCAAGGTCTGATATCTAGTTTTTGAGTTATAGTCAATAATGTGTGTTGATACATTAAATCTGATGAAGGTTCCGATAATAAAGTGGTGAAGTTGGTTTTTTTAGGCTTGCGTTAAATTATTGTAATCTCTTATTTATTTCCTTAATATTTTACCACTTTTTCACATGATGGTAAGAGATTAATATTTTGTTATGCTACTTGATTGGTTTGTTTAAAAAAATTAACCAATTGCAATTTAGCCCCAAAATACTGCCATTTAGTTTTTTTAAAACCTATCTATCTCCTTAGATAGGTTCATAAACCCAAGTGTGTTTTTGAGAAAAATCTAAGGATACCTTCACTGAAAAAAGGTGTTGTGATAATGAGGTAACATAGAAGTTTACAAACTTAAACCAGAAGCACAAATTTCTCTCATGGAGAAAGAAAACTTGTTGTTAATGTATTTTGCTACCGGTTCACCATGTTCTTTATCTTGTTTACAGGGAAAGCCAGGAGCCAAGCACAACATTACAAAAAACTGTGACCTGAGAAAGACATTTGATTCTGCGAATACAGAAGAAAAGCTTATACATAACAATCCTATTCTCTCGGCTGTTATAAAAAATCATTTACAATCTTACGATCCCCGCTCACCTACACAAGACTTTGAAAGAACTCCTATTATAATTGCCTCTAAAATTGATGAAATGAAACATGCAAACAGACTTTCTCGACAAAATGAAAACTGTGCAAGCCCACTACTGAAAATGGATGAAGAAGATGAAAATTGTGATAGTTGTACTGAAGCAAATGAATTAAGCCCAGAACTAATTATTCCTAAAAATTTATGTGATGGCTTTTATGACATCACCCTAAACGACAGTATCAAGGAGGCTGAAGAACCTTTGGGCTCATCAACAGCTTCCAATGAAGCCATAGAAGATAATGTATCCTCAGTATCAAATGATACCAAACCGATGAAGTTATTAGAAACAAATTTTGACTTTGTGGAAAGTAACGAAAAGTATGAAGATAGCGAAGATGTGGAGAGTCCTTGTGACTTGATAGAAAAGCACAGTAGGGCAGTTTATAAAATTCTTGATGTTGATCCTCGGTCCCCTTCTATTGGAATTGAGAGAACTCCCATAGTTGTATCTAAAATTATTGAAGACACTGAAGACAATGTTGAAGAGATGTCTGATGATTCACTAATAAAAGTACTGCAGAGTACAAATGCCGAACTTCGTCAGGCCGGAATCAAAATGCTTGAAAATAATACAGATGGGCTGTTGGTTTATGAAGATGAAACCTCAAACATCAATGGCACCCCTAAAAAGTCTAAATCAACCAGCAATAGTGGATCACGTACTCCTTTATCATGTATGAAGAATAAAGATGGAGTCCATGCTAGGTCAAAGTCAGCTAACATGTTGTACAACCCCAAGACTCAGAAAGCTCCTGTGTCGAAAATACCTAAACGAGTTTCTCACATTCCAAGATTGAAGTCTTTGTCGAAGCCAACTCAACTAGTTACTGCTGGTAGCAGTGTTTCATTAAAAAACCTCTCTAAAGCCTCGTCAATTAGTGGCGACTGTGAAAATACTCCACCCCATTCCCATCGTGATAGATGGGACAAAGACACAAGCATTGTACTTTAAATGTAAATAAGTAACTTAGATCATAAAAAGTAAATTAGACCTGAATGCATTCATGAAAACAAATTTAATTGTGTCTCTTGTTTCTTGTTATTATGGTTTTGACATGTTATACAATTCATAACATCATGCTTCACACTAGTTAATTAATATCGTTTACAATAAGTGCTTTTAGACTCAATAAAAAGTTTCAAAGTCTAGATTAGTTTTCTTTACACTATATTATTATTGTTCAAGGATTATATTGAAATGACGAAGTCCATTGATCTCATTGCCTGCGTCTTTGTTCCCCGAATGGTATAATCTGGGAGTCTTCAAGTCTCTAGTGAATAGGTATCTTCTTGACAAGCATGTCACATCTTTGGCCGCATCATCACTGTCTATCAGGTGAGATAGTGGTCCAATGCTTGCCTATTATGCATAAAAAAAAGATAGGTAGCACATTTAATACATTAAATCATGAATGTATAATTCTATTAGCTCAGCTTTTAAATAATCCCGAGTTTTGTTGTTACCTGTCTAATTTGAGTAGGGGCCACGTAGTGACTACATTCTTTGCCCGAGGCGGCAATCTTCCATAGGCCTAACCTAGGTCGCCTAGAGCAGCCAAGGTATCAAAGCCGTACATCATGTTGTGCTGACCTTTTGAGATTTATTATATTCCGTACTCAACACGCAAAAGACATGCGTAGGTAATGCAAGGTAGTCATGCGAGAGATAGGTAGGTCATCACTAGGGTCACTACACTCGGTGGTATCGTATACATATATCGGGACGGTAGGTCTGAAGAGGGTCTACCCGTAAGCACCATGACGAAGGTATATCAAATATTTTAGGTAATGAATTACCTATTTCTTGTAAACTATACATATTTACCTAATTGCTACGCCCACTTTATAATGCACGCCCTTCGCCCCTCCAGTAAACTTGTCAAACGATCCAGTGTATATTAAATTAAAAACGAGTATAGGGCTCTCATCAAAGTGGACCAAGGTTGGATGTTCTCTATATTAAATAAAATATAAGGCTGTATAGGTACAAGATTTTTTTCTGATGGTGGTTTTGGTAAAAGATGTAAGTACCTACGTATAGCTAGGTAGACACCTAGCTGATACCTGGACCTAAGATATAGGCATACCTTAGATCCACAGTCTATTTTGCTGGTCCGATTTCGGCGACGACTAAAGGTAATTCACAGTTGGTATGAGTTACATGTATATAGCGAGTGATATACACAATTATTATGAAGCAAGATGTGATCTAGTAAAACTATTAAATTATCATAAGGATAACAATTATTAGTGATCCAATAAAGTTATATATTACACAAGGATTTTAGATACCATCGCGTATAGAGGCGACATCTATCGGGTAAAACATAAATCTTAATTATAGGTACGTCGAATAAGTCAATGCAAATCAGGAAACTCCTTATTATACCATAACTTTTAAGTTAATATCTATGAATATATCATTGTCCTGAAATACTGATTCACTGACTGACTTAGAGAGCGCACACCCTAAGCCGCTGGTCGCAGAGACTTGAAATTTGGATGGTACCTATCTGTTATATTACTATAATTTCGTGTATTTTATGCATATGTCCGATGATGTCGCATATATCCCTGTAGGTCTCCTAACTGTAAGCCTTTCGATTGAAAAAAACTTTACTTAGAGTCTGAAAACTATCGCGAGTGTCATTCATATTTGATTACTAAAATTATCGTCGCTTACCATCAGGTGAGACGGTGGTCAGAAGTTTGCCTATCATGAATAAAAAAAACTTACCGATTGGGGCTCGTGGCGATTTTTGCTAGAAACTTCACTTAGTTTCAATCAAATCTCGTAACTAACACATATCTATAGGTGAATGTGGCATCAAAGAACAATTCAGAATTATATCAGTATAATGTTAGCTATGTAACTACACCATGAAACACAACTATACTTAGATTTCAAGAATATAGCACCTATATATATAGGTAGGTATAGATAGGTATAAAGTAAAACAAAAATACAAAATTAATCATAATAGGCAATTTATTTTCTACAGGTACAACACTATACATACAAAATACAATATGCAAAATATTAATATTAACAAGTTACACCTAGACGTTTGTTAAATACATAATAAACGAAATAAAATTAAATTATGCATAAAATTGCTGCAGTATTCGCTTTTTATGGAATGGTTTTTAAGACATCGAAATGGAGATGATTTAGTTCTCGTTATATAAAAATAAGCTCCAGTCGTTAGTTTAACATTAATAAAATAAAATAAAAACATTTATATATAAAAGCACTTAAAAATATTGACAATTCCTCCTGTGAGCTCCTTTTCACAGCATTCGAAGAACTAGAAACCAAAATTCTAAAATAAATAAAAATTTAATGAAACAAAATAAAGTTTTTAATTCCTGTATAGTCTTAAATTTGTAAATATGCTTAGTTAGGGAAATAATAACAATAAATTATGCGCATGTCTAAGTAAATTAATTATTATGTATTATGTTGCGCTAAAAGACAAAAACTGTTCAAAATAACAACGAGAACGCGTTGATGATTATTAAATTGAAATCTGCAGGCCGTTTTCGATTACAATGATGCCAACCTAATCCAAATCAAGAATGACTCCAACTGTACGGATGGTAGGTATCTTTACCGGTCACGAATCACATTCGAGTATTTGGGTATTATTTGACCCACCATTCTATACATCGGCTCTTCGAGTCTAAGGTTACGCTGCCAAGAAATTGGGAATCCTCAGCAAGGTGAAGCGGTCACACCTAGATATCTTTGTCATCTTTACCAACCACAAGTCCGAACCTGTATGGATTACTGCAGTCACCTTTGAGACGGTTCAGCGAAATACCAGCTTCAGTGTTTGAATTCCATTGAAATGCAAGCTAGAAGGCTATGGCCCTACAGATCTAGCGGAGAAAAGACTTCAAGGCCTCGAAAATCGGCATGCTAGGTTATGGGTGTTTCACAAGATACATTTTTAAGAGCGCGCAACAGAACTGCATGATTTAATTCCTCCAGCTTCCTTCCATCAAACTACGACAAGACATTGACTTTTGACATGACTTTTATTATGCACACTGCAAGGGAATGGAATACCCTGCTTTCGTTCGTTTCCCGATAAATACGGTAGTTTTTGTATGTTGATAAAAGGCTGAACAGATGATGCCAGGATAGGTGGCATACTAATATGAGTGGCGAGACAGGCGACATATATGCAACGAGTACATGATGAGTTGTGATCTAAAAGACACAATTCGCAGGTCGTAGGCCTCTCGGAAGTACCACACAGCGTCATGGTTATCTATTTCGGTCAACAAGCAAATTTTGTCTTTGAGCCAAACATATACACATTATTATAACATAGTTGTAATATTACATTTTAGTAAATGTCATAGGGGTTAAAAATAACTTGACCATAAAACATTAGTCAACAAATTATTAAGATCTACTTTACTACGTTGCTAACACATATGAAAGCCAATCTCCTTAAGTTTAAAGCATCTAATGCTTTTAATAATATGCGACGTGAAGCAGACACGATTCTAATATATATTAAACATTTAAGCATGCATAATTATATTAGTTGCAGAGTGTAAGTTCTAACTCAAATATGAGCAATTTTAATTACGGCTCTACAACTGCAGATATTGTACCAGTAACTACATAATATCACGAATTTGGCACTTACTACTGGAATTCTTTATGAACGCACGTATTCTAAAGCTTAAGACAAAAATAATTACAATAAAACCGGTCTAATAAGTCGGACCCGCACTTCAGTGATTAGATTCCGTACTATGACAGCCTGGCTCTCATAGGGCCAGTTTTAATATTTGCTTATACTTTAAAGTTCATACTATAGTCATATACGTACAATCTTCATCGTTCTCACGACGGAAACATATATTTTTTAAGTAGTTTCTTTTTCATTGTATAAATTTTTTTATTGTATAGGGGTCGTATATATTTATGTATACTTTTGGTTTTTATTGTAAAGTCGTAATATTGTGAAATTCTGATACCACAATAATATTAAGATTAGCTATGCAAACAAATTACTAATTTGATTAATTACCGGAAAGGCGAAGAAACATTAACAGAATTTTCTTTCCGTCAGAAAAAAAAATGTTTCACTGGTGATAAGTACAATTTTAAAATAAGAGCTATTGATTAGATTGTTAAACAATTTACAAATACGTAAGTATTGACAAGCCGAGATTCAAAATGCAACTTCATAAAAATATTTGGACAATAAGGTGATATTTTATTTTATAAAATGATTCACAATGTATAAGTAATATTTTTTTAAATAATATCGGGCTAAATATCTACATTATTCTAAATACTTTTAAACGGGTCAACATACAGGTTTGCAAAATGAACGAAATTAGTTATTTACAGAGTTATTTTTAAAATACCAGTAAGTTCATGCTCTCAGATCCTGATTCTTATAGCTCATTAAGTTTTTTTTTATTAATTTTGGCTTCGCAATTTTGTGCATTTAGCCAGCGCAGTGTCAAGTAAAAATATATTTCAAGTGTATTTCATGTTAAAAGTCCTAGTCATAGGACACAGTCAAAGTCAAGTAAAAGAGCCAAGGTCAAAGTCATAGTCAAGTCATGCCCTAGTAAAGTGGTAGAAACTTTACTGCAACTTCTATTGGAGTTTTGGAGCAAAGGCAAAAATCACGTTTTTCAACTTGATATCATTTGCATACACTTATGCACGTTTACTAAGTATTAACGGTTAATAATCCACCATTATTACACATTAACACTCGAAGAATCACAGGTTTTGGAAAATTATACAAAATCAACAACGCCATTTTTTCACTTTTCATAGAAACAACAAAATAATATATTTTAAATTTTGAAAAATCATAAAACAGAATTTGCATTAGCCATACGTGGCAGTTGATCTCAATGGTTGGTATGAAGTCCAAAGAGTTCTGGTATTTTACAAATTACGCTGTATAGTTATAGTAATTGAAATAATGAGCTTTATCCAGCGCTAGGGTATACGCGTACCTGTATACTAATAAGCCACGAGTTGCATTAGACGTGGTCACGGGAGACTGAAGGGGCAAAGTGCAAGGTAAGCCCGGATAAGGACTGAAACCAATTACGTAAATTTTATCAAGTCAATGAAGATCAAAATAGATAAAAAACAAAACGACGATGAAAGATGTGACGGTGATGGGTAACAACAGTTTTTAAAGCTTTTTCAATTACCACGTGCCATATCATATACCCAGATACGATAAAATTTATCAAATTTATGTTTAACAAAAAATAATTTTGGAGAATCGATCCACAAATCGGGGAGAAATCCGTGAACATACATAAAAAAAAATACATACAGTTGAACATAGTACCTCCTCCTTTTTTGAAGTCGGTAAAAAACAAGACATGATAAGAAAATTTTTGAAACATACACGAAAACACAAATAAAGAAAAATAACCATTCCGGCACCATTTGACGAAGTAGGAAAAGCCACACAACAAGAAGGCACTCCTTTGAATGGGAGAAAGGAACAAGAGAATTGGCAATAATTCTTCTCTACGTACAGCGTATAAGATTATCTTACGTTTTGCTGGAGAAACTTGAACCATATATCGAAAAGATCATAGGCGATTATCAGGAGTTCCGATACAATCACAGCGGAACTGATCAGATCTTCCTTCTGTAACAAATAATGGAAAACAAGTGAGAGTTTGCATACAGCACGTCCACGCTGTTTTTGGAACTAACATAACTATGACAGTCACGATTCTCGATACCTTAGATATCCCGTTATAGAATAATATAGAGGTGTCCTTAGCAAAGCCAAAAACGTGCAGAATGAAGATGTTAGAGAGTAAATGGGTTCATCAACGAGGGCTGGATCTGTAAGTCTATTGCTATTTAAAGAGACTGTTAGCTTGGCCCTGTACAACAACGCAGTGTAGAGAACTCAGGGCTACGCAATAAATTTCAATGGAGTGATCTGGATATAGGATTTCAACAATGAGGAGCACTATTTCTATGCTATTTAATTTAAAAGTTAAGTAGGATATTCGATCAGTTTTGACATTTAACAGCGATTACAATTGAATGGAATAGATCATTAAAAATCATCCAGCGTAAGAATACTCCAAATGAAACCTTACAAAAGAATTAATTCCAAGAATGTCATGCATATACATATAATATACTAGTTGACGTCTAGTTTCGCCTGGTTGGGCTTAACAATTCCTTTTTAGAATCCTTCCATAGATGATGTTTACTTTCTCTAAAGGATCTACCCGTCAAATTTCAGCTTCATAATATGTAAAGTACTTTGCGAGATTACGTGATTAGTAATTGAAACATTGGGCAAACCTGTATATCGCCTATCTAAATGAATTAAATGCACAACATTAAAAACAACAGCAAGCTTTAACTCCTAAACTGGTTAAAATTATGGATATGGCATCAATGCTGTACATCACTATTTTTTTTAAATCATTTTACCATTGCATGGTAGGTTATTCAACAATACTGCTTCCTTAGGATAATACAGAGGTAGGTTTACTTTAGTAAATTGATATAATTTGCGTAAATATACTCTTACACTATTGGGGCCTTTTAGAGTCAAAAATTCTAACACCGATTTACAACATCAAAACGTGGGCAAAATTAAATTTAGCCCATTTTTACTACGACATGCGTCATGCAATGTTCACTGTCCTGAAGTCTCTTTGTCAGCCAGACCATCTGTTGAACACAATGTTAGTAAAATATTAGCAACTGGAATAAGTTGATACAAGTTTATTGGTATCATTTAGGGTAAAAACCAGGGAGGAAAATGAAGGTCCAATAGGAAAATAGTAATGTAAACAGTTACAGTTATTTCCTGTTAGGTCTATTTACAGTCTTCCGCGTTGTAGCTATTTGTATGATTAATAGATTTATAAATTATTATTGTAAGTAATACTTATATTTAAAATTATTATGATACAATTATAAAATTACCTTCATTTTCCTAACATCTTTGTTACAAAATCACACACAAGTGTTTATTTATTCAATAAAAAAAAATCATGCTTCAAAAATCTTTTTTTCTTTCTGGTACATATATATCAACTATTGTAAAATCAGACAATTATTAACTTTACAAAGTAGAATAATTCCCTAATATAGAAAATTTACAAATATGCTGTATTATTAAAAGCTTAGCATATAATTTTGATTTCATGCTTGGTATTAATATTATTTTGAGGGCAATATGTCTTAATCTGAGCAAATATTGTTACCAATGATAACGATTTTAATAACAAACTGATAAGACTTGCTGTTCAACTATAAAAGTGTAGGCAACAATATGACGTAGTTAAGTAACTAAAGTTTGTGAGTGTGTTTGTATGTATGTTACTTCTTCACACTCTAATGGCACGACCAATTTTGATGAAATTTGGTATGGAGGTAGCTGACACCCTGTATTAATACAGACTACTTTTTATCCCGAATTCCCGCGGGTCCGGGACTTTTGCGGGTAAAATTGCGGGGCGCAACTAGTTATATATAAAGTTTTAATACAGAAACTGTAATCAGTTGACACTTGAGACTTCATTCTTGTAACCCATCAATGCGTCAGACATTTTCAAAATTCACTTCTGATGAGAACCTAGAAGTTGTAAATAAATTCTTTGATGTTGAAAGCTATAGGTATAGACCAACAGAGTTTCCTTGTATTCAAGAGGTTGTTATGCATAATATATAAATATGATATGACCGTCAAGTTATAAAATATTATAGTTGTAATAGGTCTTGGAAACTAAAATACTCTAAACATTTCTTTTTCTTTGGCAACAAATTGATAAATTATTGAATTTCAGAGAAATGCCGTAAAATGACTTTAAAAATATCACTCACTGATCATTCTTGCTTTTGATGAAAAGACAAAAAAATCTTAACAGTATGTAAGTTAGCAAACACTAGCGTGTTTCAAGCTATCTCTCCCTACTTATCTCTTATATTTTAATATATATGTACTTGGAGGCCTTTGCAGTGGAACTAATACTACTAAACAATAATCTTTAGCATTGATCCATCAGTAGTTAGGGCTTTACCAATCTGCTGCTAGAGAGATTTTGAGATTATAGTTAGATCTTCCAATCCAAGAATGATCATGCCCACCCAAATTTTTCATAATTCATCCTAACATAATACATTGACAAATTTGGTGGCAGGCTATGCATTTTTATACTAGAAGCTCTCTACGATGTTATTCAAATTGTGTTTTAGTAACATTTACCATACCTTCTGTTTTATCTTCCACATTCCGAGCAATGAAATCACGGAGCTCTGAATATGCCTTGTCCAGGTTGTCATTAAGGATTATGATGTGGAAGTTACCGGGTAGTTTGCCTGAAATTTCACAAGACAAAGTTAACATTTTCTGAAAATTAAAAATAGCATAACACAGTCATGTCTAGACAAATTTTGTGTCCGTGTGTTAGATGTCAATGCCCTGTCAACTTTCCTTCATAGCAATTACTGGGTATTGAAAAGTGACATTACAGAAAATGAGCCAAAATGGCCATGTTTATTATTACTGACCAAATCTGATTGCAGTTTTATATATTTATTTTAATTATAAATATAATCTTTATACATAAAAATGAATCTCTATTTTCCTTAGTCATCGCATCATGCTCGAACGGATGGAACTATGTAGCTAATCATTTTTTTGTTGTGTTAATTAGGGTCAGGAGAAGGTTCTTATGGAAAAAAAAATTATCCCGGAATTCCTGTGGGTCCGGGACTAACATGGGTAAAACCACGGAGCACAGCTAGTGTATAACAAATATTTATTTTTCAGCAATGGATCACATATTATTATATGAAAATCGATTAAGATTTTGTTGCTGCTTAAGACTACACTCAGTTCATAGTCCACACCTAATAGATATTATTGATTATGAAATTACTATTCCAGAGTAGTAGATAATGGCCTCGATTCTGATGTCACCCACTAAATTAAATTATAATAAAAATAGGAACGCAAGACAGAGATAGCATACATTTAAATGCTGTCAAGTTAGTCAGAACTTAGATGTCTATGCAAGCTTAGTTGAGTATGTTATTGGTATTGATTAAAAACATGCACTTTTCTGCTTCTGCTGTTCATTTTTTAATTGATAACCTAGCTTGACAGCACTAAAATGTATGCTATCTCTGTCTTGTGTTTCTGTTTTGTAAGAGACAGGGATAGTTTAAATTTAATTTAGTGAGTGTACATCAGAATCGAGGCCAATAACTTCCAAAATACATAATGACATTATATACATCTGTAATAGTCTAATGTCTATGATTAGAAGTCCAAAAAGATATTCACCAAATTCAATTTCCCTGCAGGCAGTCTCAAGTCTCTTCCGCAGAGCATCTTCTTGTTCAGTGTTGCGGGCACGCAAACGTCTCTCTAGCTCCTGAACAGATGGTGGCATCACAAATACAAGCAGTGGGTCAAGGTCTGTCTTCTTTACTTGTTTGACACCCTCTATTTCAATGTCCAGAACGCAGATTTTGCCATTGCAGCGGACTTCATCTACAGCCCTTTTACTGGAAATTAATCAATGCCTTTGTTAAGATGGTAACCCAATTTTTTTTTTATGGAAGTGCAAAAATTGGACATGCTGTTTACTCGTTATTCTGTAGAAATAGATAATCATAAAGATCAGAGCTTCATAAGTCACTGTATTTTGCATAAGTGAGCTTTATCAAATATATTGATATTTTTTTTTAATACCATGCATTGGCAGTGGTATTCTACAAAAATAAAATAATCATAGCTCAGAAACTAGCAATCAGGAGATTGCTCATTATACCTAGGAAGGTAGAGAGGGCTGGAGGAGGAAGTTCTCTAAACCTTAGACCATATTATTATGATATACAAACTAACCTTAGCTTTTTCTAGCTTCTGTAGCATAAACTTAAAAAAATTAAAACAAAAACTATAATCAATTCAGTAAAAAATGTCTTGAGGGCACACATTTCTACCAATATAATAAAAGATGATTCTATTATAATTGAAATCCTTAGAAAGATTTTGAAATGAATTTACCACTGGTATTGATTGTAGACCACTTGTTTGGGTGTCACTGGTAAATTACCAGTCACACCAAAACAAGTATCAAAATAATCCAATATATGAACCAAGTAAACAATGTTGGTAGGAGTGAGAAGGCGTTACTAATTTTGGATCGGCGCCAAGGATCTCAAAACAACGAGCACATGGCCACATCAAATTCTGAAAGAATAATGTTAAATATTAGGTGGACTAACCTGGTTCCATACATGTTACCACTGAATGTAGCACTCTCAAGGAATTCTCCTCTCTCTACAGCAGCGGTCATTTTTTCTTTTGTGGAGAAATGGTAGTGCACTCCATCTATTTCGCCGGGTCGAGGACCTCGCGTAGTGTGCGAAACGCTAAATCCGAATTTATCCGGAAATTCTTTTAGGAGTCGCTTTAGCAAAGTGCTTTTCCCAGATCCTGAAGGCCCGCACAGCACTAAAGGACGTGGCCCTTTCTGCACCATTCTCGAAAAAACTGAGAATAAATAATTTAATTATCAAAAACGCGCATTGTAAATGTTGAGTAGAAATTATTGATTTCTTCTTACATTTTAAGAAAATCGTCGTGAATCGGTTTCGAAAGTATGTATTGCGTGTAGTCTGATGAGTTCTAAAAGATTAAATCTCAAACACTTCTGGATAACACCGACTTATATACACTTTTTAGCACTTTTCCGCCACGGAAGAATATCGTGTTGCGGGAAATTATGTCAGATCGATTGTGTCAGACAGAACTCAGATGCCAGATGTCATGAGTTAAGACACTGACTTTGACAACATTGAGATGAACATGAAAGCTATGTTTTGGTAGGTACCGCCATATAATAGGTAGAGCCATAGAGAAGTTATATACCCAAGGGGTAGTACCGCAAACGCAATTGCGGAACAGGTGTACGCTGTTACTGTGACAGTGGCTAAAAATAAATGTCTTTTAAAAATTTAAATTTAAAAAACAATGAACATCTTAAAAGATGTTCGTGATAAATCATGACAGACATGCCGCAAAATAAATTGATCAACTGGGCCATATTGTTTTTATGCAATTTGTATTGAATTGTAAGGGGCCATTTTCTATCGCGAAAATATGAGATTATCTGAGAGACCACTCTGCTTTCAAAATCAACCATGTAGATTTTTTTATTAGATTTTATTCTCATCAGTAAAACATTTCACTGCACAGATACGCTGAAAAAATATTTTATAAAAATTTATTGATACTTAAAAAAATGGACTTGTGACAGTAACAAGTCAATTTTTTACAATTCAATGAGTCATACTATACTGATATATATAAATAAAATAACATATTATCTCAAGTATTACCACTTGGGTGGTTCAGCACTTTGACCGTCCGTCTGTCATTGATATTTAGCGCCTATACCATGCCAGTGAATAACTTGAAATTTTCGGAGAATATGTAATGCTATGACCCAAAGCTAAAAATGGCTATTAAAAAATGATATTAATTAAAATATTCACGTAAGGGGAAAGTAACATAATATCTAATTATTTTGGAACGTGTGGGTTGTAAAGTTAATAAAAATAGTTAATAATTACGAAGACTGTAGTAGAAGTATGAAACTATTTAAACAATCTATGTTTATAAATAATAATTTGGTAGAATATCAAAATTACTATTTTAGACCCATTTTGTCAAGGGGTCTATCTCAAAAAACGGGAACATAATTAAGTAAAGCTGAAACTTGCATATAATATCCGTTATATCCTCTTATTAAATTAAAACAAATGCAAAACACAAACAATTATTGATAATTAAAAATGTAATAAAATATATCTTAAAAGTTGTGTGTAAAAATGCCTTTACATTATTTCTTTATTAGGTCTTTACCTATTAAGTAAAATGTAGGTGCAAGATCTCAGTTCGGGGCGAACCACTAATGAGGTTGAAGATCATTTATTTTCTCATAAAGAATTATATTCACTTAAATGAGAATAATTTAATTTTTATGATTAACCAGCCTCGAAGATATTATCCGCTTTTACCAGCGCCAATGTTCCAGCCTTTCTCGAATGGTCTGATGCGTGACGATATGGTAAAAAACCCGTTGCGCGACATTACTTTAATTCCATGGCAGATGGGACGGCCTTTAGTGTGGGATGCAACTTGTGTTGACACTTTAGCTCCGTCACATCTTCCTGAAACACAGAATGGGGTTGACGCTGGCCGGCCGTGGCAATTTCGGCAGAAACGGCGAAAATATGGAAACCTCGGCCGTGGTTACATAATAATATTGGTGCTGAGACACTGGGCCAATGGGGACCGGGAGTTCATTCTATTTTCAAAAATCTATCAGCCTATCTGAGCGCCTAGTTGAGGCGACGCGTAATCAAAATTCTATTGTATATACGTATTAACATTGCAATTCGCAGAGGCAAAGCCGCCACCATGATGGCTAGCGTTCCCACTGGTAGTGGGCTTGAACACTTGAGTTACCTATAAGATACTTATACTCATATTCATACGTTTATTTGCAAATTAAGTCGATGTCGTGAAGATAACTTAGGTCTTATTTTTACTGTATATAGTTTTAGGAAATATATGTAATTGGCCCGTAGTTAGAAAAGTCTTAGACGTATTTTATTTTTATGATTCGATTATATGTATAAATGTATAGGTACCTTTATTTCTGGTAAATATTAAAGATTTCTAAATAATCTGTTCAAGTAGCCAATTTGAAATCCACACTGCTAGTTAGAAACGCGCGCGGCGTTATGCGCGTTTCCGTTACGAAGTGTTTTATAGCTTAAGTGTATGCATCTTACGAGTATAGACAACTTCTAGAGATAAATGTGCTTTTCATGTTTATGGTTTTTCATAAGGAAGCGGAAATAACAATCAATTACAAACTCTTTATTTACGTTTTATCTTTATTGTCATTAATTTTCAGTAAAAATGAAACAAATACAACAATAATAGATTAAATTAATTAACATTGAATGATTATTTACATTATAATTAAAGTTTATTTAAATAATAATTATATTAGATTGATTTGATATGGAATCAACCAATCACAAATCTTACAGCTGATTTTGCTGGGCCAATGACGCACTGTTTTTTAAAATTGAATATCAGTTCAGCCGTTATTTCCAAAGCGTTATTTTGGGACAAGACAAGCAAAGCAAATTAAATTCTTACAAATCGACTTCAGATAAAATCAGCGCCAGGATAATTGAATGTAATCTCGTAATTACATTCAATAGTCATAAGGGCAGCTCGTTTTCCTTGGATAAATAACAGTAGAGAAATGCAGGCCCACATCAGAAGACCTAGAACGGTGAGTATTTACGTCGCGTGTGTGATTTTACTGTTCTGTATGGTCATATCTTCTTTGAAATAATGAGCTTTGTAATTGTTACTGATAGGCGAAGATCCAGGACCAAGAAAATGTTTACGCTATCAAAGGAAAGGGCACCTCATTGACTACGAGACAAGGAGTGACGATTCGAGGTGCTCTGGGCGATTTGAACGCCAATATCCATACTCAACCAGAAGTCAATGTGGGGAAAGTCGCGGAGACTACTGCCGAATATGAGAAAAAAGTGAAAGCTGTAAAAAGGTATTTTTTTTAAATAATTATCGTGTGCGTTTCCTACCCGCAATAACATGTGTAGTAATAAATAAATTGGCGATACAGTGACACTACTTTTTTGCGTCACAATAAATGCCTATGTGTACTTCCATTTTACAAATGAACATATTCCATGAAATTTTCATACATTCAATAACTACTATACATATATAACAAATTTCGTGAAGGATGCTTATTTTTGGGCTGGAAGAGCTCTATTTCGCATTGTATACATTAGATTATTGTATTTGTCATAGCAGCTACAGCCATGTCCAGTCCAGAGTTGATACGGGGCTTTCGGGCAAGTCGCAAGGAAGTATCAATCCACCCACAACAAGGCATCCATTGAGACGTGAAGAAAGCACAGCAGGACTAGCTGGCAAGGCTATTGCTCGCACTAGGGTAAGAATATAAATAATAAGATTTTATTTAAAACAACAGACGTTACATTAATTTAAAACAATAGATGTTACATTCATTTAAAAGCACAATAACATGGTTAATAGCTGCAGTACAAACAGGCGCTATTTGTCTCATATCCATTGACATTGGAAAAGATATTTAGAAATAAAATGGATTATATTATATAATTTTAATACAGTTAAAGGCCTAAATGCCATTTTAAATGACTTTAAAAAATTTATGAGGTTCTCAAATATGTACAATACAATACTATACAATACAAAAACTCTTTACTGACCAAAAGATATATACAACTTACAGAGAAACTTATAAAGATAAGATAGGTAACTTAATAGATAACTTATAAGATAGGTACATTATTTATTATATCTTTTAATTTATATATGTTTCTCAATTGTAATTGAAGATGGCTGGACTGATTTGTAAAATTGTTTTTCATAGTATCTTTGCCTGCTGTCTTCTGTATCTGTTATTAACACTAAAACATTGACAAGCAGTTTACTGCCACAAAGTTTTCATAACTTAAATATTTAATTCCAAAATAAAGCAATGAATGCTTGTAAAATAGCTTGACCTAACAGTAGCCTGCCCAAAGACCTGTCTTCCTTTGTATCAAACGCAAATTCGATCATGTATGGAGTAATGCGGCCATCTCTGAGATAGATCCGCTAAGTACCAGCTTGAAGGTCTTGAGTATATTAACCGATAAACGAAAAGACTCATAGGTGATGCTAAGCTAGTAATTCCAGATTGCGGAGTCTCGGTCACTGATGTATGGTCGCTAGCGTATCGGTACTCATTTGCATTTTGGAGAGTGTGAGCAAGAATTACATGAGTCAATTCCATGCCCCCTTTTACCATTTTGCAAAATGAATGTAGGTTCATCATCTGTACAGTGCAGAAGTGGAACTCATTACATATGTCATTGTTCCCCAAGGGGTAAAATCTGGGAAGAGTGAATAGGTATCTTTTAGGCAAGCATGCCACATCTGCAGTGGCAAAAAGACCCAATGGTATGACACTAATTCCTTGGAAGATGGTTCGGCTTTTAGTGTAGTGTACCACATGTGTAGGCCTCATATTATATAGGATATCATTAAACTCCCGTCTATTTATTGCCAAATTTTATTACCATCTTTTCTATGTTAATCTTACCTAAATATTTATAAACAGGAATGTCGCTGATTGACTGACCATACACTACCTATACCGGGAAAGATTGTTAGCTCCCCTTGGTAGGTCTTGCATTGACTAGCCTAAATCAGAGGGAATATAGATGCGTTATTTAGGGTACCCTGTTTCACTTTTTCGCTAAGAGCAAATTCCAATATTTCCATGGGAAATAGTTTTCTACAACAATGTGTGTGTCAAAAAACATTATTTTAACTATCCTCGATGTTTAGGCAGAGTTGCACTAGCCTAGTCAACCGGCTCAGTCTCAAGAAACTGAAGTGGCAGACGTCATCGTCTAGATTAGCAAGCACTATTTGCAACTACCCGCATTTGTTTTTATATTTGACTTATCCATGTTCTGCATTCATGTTCTTCATTATAATGATGAATCAGGATATAACACTTATTTTATTCCTATGTATGTATTACTTACAAGCTATGTCCATTGCAAATTTCATCCAATCTGCATATAGTGTGTATATAGTGTATAGTGTGATTTAATAGGCATAAAGTTATTTATTATAGCTAGTTATCATAGCTCATCGTAAATACCCATCTCATAATTGTTTATAATTACACATTATCCATTTATTTTCAGGCTGCCCTGAAAGATACCAAATCCGTATCTTCCGAGTCAATAAATGTAACGAAGAAGAATGAATCTAAAAAGCTAACAAAGCTGCCCACAGTTAGAGAAAACAAAGAACAGAAATGTATTGTGCGTTTAAAACCTTTACTCAAGGAATCAACAGAAACATTAGGGAAGTTGAAGCTAGATGAAAAGCCTTCATCGCTGATTAACCTTGCTAACTTACCGAAACATATCCATACAAATCTAGATGAATCTATCAAGCTTCCAGATGATATTGAAGATATCGATAAAAATGACAACCAAAATGTCATTCTTAATATGCCGGTGTACATCAAAGATATCTACAGGTATTTGAGAGAACTTGAAGATAAGTACTCAATTGAACCTGACCATTTGAAAATGCAGGTAAGATTTTACGATTTTGCATATGTGAACCATTTCATCGGACTGGAAGCTTATATTGGTCCTGTTCTACACACCAGAACCTGCCCTTTATTATTATTATTATTTAATTCTTTATTGCACAAAAAGTACTAAAGGTGGACTTAATGCTAGGGGCATCTTTACACAGATACTTGTTTGGAATGAACTCAACACAAACTTTCAGATTTCAAAGTTTTTTATATTCAGGATAGGCTCAAGTGTCCATTGACAAAACCACTTAAAACAAAAGTTAAGTTCAATAACAATAGGCAAAAAATATCTGCTCTTGGTTTCTACTGCTTATATCTTTATACAAGTATAGTGAAATAAATAAATATATATATATATATTTGTAATGTGTGTAATGCTCTTTGCTTATTCCGACAACAACTGGGGGATGAGCCTTCATCGAAAAATTTTTACAATACATTTATGAATAGTATTTTAACAACTCTCAAAAAAATGGATCTCAATTAATTTAATTTGTATATGACATCTTGTAAATATCTCCAGCATAATTATATAATACTTAACTATTTGCCCGCTTCCTTGACTCATATTTGAGGGAAGGCCTTTGCCCTGCAGTGGGACACTATAGGCTCATGAAACTGTTTATTTTACTCAAAACAAAACAGACAATACAGGTAGTTGGTAAAATAAACATACAATGTCAAACATTTAAAGTGCAATTTTACAGTACAGTATTGAACAGTGCAGAGGTCATTTATATAGAGTAAAAACAGGGAGGGACCTAGTACGCTACCTTGGGACACACCAAAGGTAACATCAGCAAGGTTGCTCCAGTGGTCGCCTAATTTTCTTTTGCTTCCTGTCAGATAGATAGGATATAAAACAATTCAGCACTACACCTCTTAACTCCGTATTGCTCAAGTTTTGATATGAGAATTGGACGGGATACTGTGTAGAATGCTTTTGCTATATAACTTTTGCTATATATATAATAAAAATATTCTAATTTTAGGGTCACATTTAAGATTTTGGTGAAGCTTATTATCATAATAATAATAAATAATTATATAAATCTATTTGAATAATTCCTTTTTCTTTGACTAGCAGGTCCCATTAATAATGTTTTATCCATAATGTTACCGCCAATCTCAGTAGATCTGCTTAAATTTTAGATTTTTTTGCAGTCAGTTATGAGTTCTGGAACTGTATTGGTTTTATCTTTTTCTAGGTTTACGTTACCGGAAAGATGAGGTCAACCCTGATAGATTGGTTAGTGGAAGTACATCAGCAATTCTCCCTTGTTCTCGAGACGTTACATCTTACTGTGGGAATCATTGACAGATATTTACAGGTAACCTTTAAATATTTCTATACTAGCCATGTTCCGCGGCTTCGCCGCATAATTCATGTGTGAAGCATAAGAATTAAGTGACGATTTACTTGGAGCCGTAGGCAAGCCTGCTTGGATCTGACCGGACACTACACTATACTGATGTGCAGTGTAGTATCCTGGGTTTGATTCACGGCAAGAGCATAATTTTCCTTCGTTTGAACTGCCCATTGGATTAGTTGGGTGAACGAGCGCTTTCTAAGTATGGGTATCGGGTTCGATTTCCGGCGGAAATTCAAGTTTTCTTCGCAAGGCAAATTTGTGTTTCTGGTGCTGGTTGTTATTGTGTTTGTGATGTGAATGTTTCCGCACCCACGACACAAGTCATCGAAGTGTCGGGCTGTGAGTGTGAAAGCGTTTGTTTATATATTTTTTAATGTCTAGATCATAAACTTTGATTCTTTGACAGGCGGCACCTACAGTCCAACGTAACCAGCTCCAACTAGTCGGCGTGGCCGCCATGTATATTGCTGCCAAATACGAAGAGATCTACGCACCAGATGTGGGAGACTTTGTCTATGTTACAGACAAGGCTTATACGAAGGCTGAAATTTTCCAGTTTGAACGGGACATCATGTCGAAGCTTGATTTCTGTCTGGCGAGGCCAATACCGCTTAGCTTTTTGAGAAGGTAATTATTTAAATGGATTTATATACTAGTGTGTTTTCTGAGAGCTTCAAATCTGAAGATAAGGTGATTTAAAGCAATTTTAATAAGACATACTGAAACTGGCACTCTTAAAATCGATGCTCCTATCTTCAACAGATTCATCAAAGCTGCACACGGGTCGTCGAAGAATCACCACTTGGCGAAATATTTTGTAGAACTCTGCCTCATTGAATATTCCATGGCGCACTACCGGCCTTCAGAGCTCGCGGCTGCCGCGCTCTGTCTATCTCTCTTCATATTATCAACAAAGGAGCTCGATGAAGTCTGGACCCGCACCCTATCTTACTACTCGGGCTATGATCTCGAAGAAATCGAGCCTATCATCAGAAAAATTGCGAAAATCGTGGTCAACGCTGATAATTCCAAACATCAGGCAGTCTACAACAAGTATCTTCAACCCATTGTAGCCAAAGTCTCGAGTCTGCCGCAGCTAAAGAGCAAAGTCATGCACGACCTTGCACAATCTCCCTCAGTCCCTTAAAATTGTATTTAAATTTAGAAAAGAATTGAAAATCCCTTATTGTACACCAAATTAAGTTAAGTTACATGGGTAATCTGTAGGTATAAATAAATATTTGTGGTTTGTAAGTGTTGGACTCGTCAGATAGACCTAGAATTAATGATTTTTCTTTGACTGAGCTCTTTGTAACATATTATTATGTTTAGGTACCTGGCTTGTTTTTCTAGTTGTAATTTAGAAATAGTTTTAATTTTTAGATGTAATGTATGACTGAGTATTTTTTTCACATTAGCTTTATCAAACGTGTATATTGCTTATAGGAAATGAAGACGCGATCTTGAATGTTAAATTCAGATTTTATATAATGTTATTATTTAATTTATATCCTCAATTTCTTATAGACTATAATTTATTTATTGTTGTAAGTTTTTTTTCGACTTGTAATCAATTTTCTTGAGGTTTCATAAATCTCGTGGATATGCTATAAATATTTTGTCTAAAATTGTATCTGATGTTGTCTGTGTAGAATTGGTGAATTACACATTCGTTTTAACTTTTACATATAAGTTTCTACGCACATTATACATAACAATTTTATATTTTGTTATAAGAACGGTTTTGTCATACATTTTCTCTTATCGGTATTATTAGACTAGAATAATGAAATTCATAATTGTATCTGTCAAGTAGCAACATTAATGTATAGGTGTTTGTTTAAAATTATTTGTAATGACTTCCTATGAACCAAAACATTTGCTTGACATGTTTTAGTTATAATTGCGTGTTTTAATGTTTTTTTAGGTAAGATCTACATTATATTGTCATTGATAGAATATTTTAAACGTAATTTGATATACCTGTGATTAGAATTATATGGATAATTTGTTGCATAAATACTTAATGCGTATTATTTACTTACAGTACAATAATTCTTTATTGCTCTCCAAATAAAAGTAAAAATGTATAACTTAACATAAAACAGAAGTTATATGAGGTAGTACAATGGACACTCTTATCGCTTTAAGCGATTTCTGCTAGACAACCTGTGGATGGAAAAAATAGGCAGGATGATTTGGGTTGGTGTGGCGTTCTAACAGGACCACCGTTTTTACTTACCTCACTAACATACCAAACGCGCAGTTCAACTTTTTTTAAAATTCTGGATAGGCAAGCATTTGACCGCTATCTCACCTGATGGAAAGTGACTATGCGGAGGAAGATGTAAACTGCGTAATTCATATAAAAAGTGTTTGTCATATATTAATGCCTCGATGGTGGGCGTCGATGTAAGCTTTTCAAAATCCTATCCGTTCTTCCTTTTACTCAATCAAAGCAGATAACATGAAAAATATGAATAAATGTACCTAGATTAAAAGTCCTGTACATAGTTGTAATACTGGACACAAGCGCGTTTATATTAAGCAAAAGTAAAACCATTAGATTACATAACAAAATTCCTAAAACTGAGATACCAATGGGGAAATTTAGACTTTCCGGTATAAAAAGTTCTTCAATGATTTAGACCAAATAGTAAAACGGATGTATGTTGATAAAGAAAGCTTATTATAAAATCAATTATTATGTTGATGACAAGGATACATATAGGAGGCAAACTGCTTTCTGGGCACAAGTGCTTTTCGGCGAACGGAAAAATATAGAAGTATGTAAGTTTTTATTTGAAAAAAAAAAATGAGCCGCCGAGTTTCTTGTCGGATTTTTCTCGAGATGGATGTAAATTTGCGAATCTGGCATTAAAGTCGTAAACGGTCATAAGAGCCTCTATGGGAATAAACAATAGTGAATATGTGTGAACAATTATCTTTGTGTGTGAATGATACTGGTACCTACTAATTGACAGGTAAAAATACACACGTTTTCATATTCACAGCTCCCCGTACGTCGATCTGTTTGAACCAAATGCGTCCTGTGTGGCGGAGCCTAGTGTCCGCGATCTTGTTAACGTTTGGTTTGCGAGGAGCTAAGGTTCATCAAGAAACCCAACCCTGTTCCAATACCGTGGATGAACGGTTAAACCGGTATTCACCACATTTGGAACTTTGTAATAGGATTGATATTTTAAGCCTCGTCGTTATGTCAATCAGTGCAGCTCTCGATAAATTCTCTCAGTAAAAAATCTTGATCTCTTAACGCTAGAAAGGGCTTCAGATTCTGACAGGTCTCATTAAACTTTGCAAACTCTGGGAGTTATAAAGAGCCGTGATCGATTATTTCAACGTAGGTATTTAAAATGAAAGTGGCGATTTCGAGAGAGGGCTGTAACGAGATGTAGATAATAATATAATTTTATTATTAGCTTTATAGATTTCTATTTTCTTGCAATGTCATCCTTGATAGTATGAACTTATGAAGGAATTATTTTTAGCTTTATCGTTAGAGTCACTATCGCGTAGGTATACTCGTATAACAGTAAGTACCTGGATGACCGAGCTTTCCTCGGATAAAATGACGTTTTCTAAAAATGAAACCTACCTAGATCGAAACCCCCAGCATACAAAATTTCATGAAAATCGTTGGAGCCGTTTCCGAGGTTCAGATTATAAATATACATATACAAGGTTACTTTGAATTAGCGCTCCATACTCCACAGGAGGGTCAGGTATCGACAATACAACACAAAAAAAATTAAAGAAAAACTTTTTTTTAATTATCTAATATATAAAATTCTCGTGTCACAGTTTTCGTTGCCATACTCCTCCGAAACGGCTTGACCGATTTTGATGAAATTTTTTGTGCTTATCCGGTATCTATGAGAATCAGCCAACATCTATTTTTCATCATCATCACTTTTCATCATTATGAACGCGGGTGAAACCGCGGGGCGCAGCTAGTTTTTTATAAGTTTGTAAAGTGCCTAGCTACTATTACAACCAATTATCCAACACGTAAACTCAAAAATAAAAAACAATACAACTAAAACAGCTGTTATTGTTCGCATGCAACAACATGTTAACGTAGGTGACGCTGCGCGGCACCACTATGATCTATGCGTGTGCGTCGGGGCGAGTGTCGGGTCAATGCCCGTCCGCGTGCAGTCGAGCCTAGTATTATTGTACACTGCGCTTTCAATGACCAATTTTAATAAGTGAACAAGACCTAATTAGTTTTTTTCAAAACAAAATAAACACTTTTACACTCACAGCATTACCTACACTAAGTTCGAAGATTCATGGTCATTCATAACCTACGAACTGCCGAGTCACATTGACAGCCGAGTCACACTTAGAAGAAGAAACACGAAATTCCTTTGAGGAGGAAAACTGTGCTCGTGTCGGGAATCGAATTCGCTACCCGCGGCGTAGAAACGAAGGACTCGCTAACTGTTTTAGTTGTATTGTTTTTTATATTTGAGTTTACGAGTTGGATAATTGGTTTTAATCGTAGGTTGGCACATTACAAAGTTATCAAAAAAATAAAATAAAAAAAAAGTTTTACACTCACAGCATTACCTACACTAAGTTCGAAGATTCATGGTCATTCATAACCTACGAACTGCCGAGTCACATTGACAGCCGAGTCACACTTAGAAGAAGAAACACGAAATTCCTTTGAGGAGGAAAACTGTGCTCGTGTCGGGAATCGAATTCGCTACCCGCGGCGTAGAAACGAAGGACTCGCTAACTGTTTTAGTTGTATTGTTTTTTATATTTGAGTTTACGAGTTGGGTAATTGGTTTTGATCGTAGGTTGGCACTTTACAAAGGAATCAAAAAAAAAATTAAAAATAAGTTTTTTTTTTAATTTTGAATTTGAATTTCGAATTGCTCGTTTAAAGGTAGGTATTAGATATTGCATGCATCCCATGATGTCGCGCTGCGCCTCTCAACACGTGACAGACGGGTTTAGATGAAATTTGGTATGTAGGTATACTCATATAATCTAAATTCTGGAATGGGCCGCAATATGTGACAATTTCGTCTTCCTATCTAAATTCCTTTTTGAGGTGCACAGAGATCTTTTCGCTAAGCTCGTTATAGACCTCTACGGTGTCTCAATGACTTTGGACTAGGTACCTACTTACCAACCGGAGTGAAAATAAATGTTCTACTTTATTTGTGTAAGCAGTCCGATTAACTTTTCTGACTTAAATTACAGATATTGTGTTTTAATTCAAAATTGTTAATTCACATTGGCCCCCATAGAGGAACTCATGAAAGATAATCACTCCAAAATGTACCTACAGCTATTTCGAGAAGAAGAAACTCGGCGACTTAACTTACGTATGCAGACATAAGTTATCACTACATAGGTTTATCTATATTTTGCAGTCGCCTGAGGGCGCTTGTGCAGTTTGCATCCTCAAATCCTTGTTATTAACATACTCATAGATTTTTTTATAATAAGCTTTCTTTATCAATACTTTTACAAACTTTTCCATTGGTAATTCAGTTACACTTTTAGGAATCTTGTAATAAAACCTAACACCATTTGTCGTAAGACTTCTGAACTGCCCCTTAGCTCAGTTGGGTGTGCGTTTGCCATCTAAGCAGAGGTATCGGGTTCGATTCCCGACGGGAACACAAATTTTCTCGCCAAGGAAAATTTGTGTTTCTGTTTGTTGTGTGTGATGTGAAAGTGTCCGGTGCCCTCGACATAAGTCATCGAACTTAGTGTGGGTTGTGAGTGTGGAAACGTTTATGTTTATGTTTTATGTATGTTATTTGTTTAGCTTAATCTAAACACAAGTACCTATATTATTTTTATGTCTAGTCTTAAAATGATGCACACCTAATTTTTAATTTATTTTAACTACCTAATTAATATTTTTCCGAACATGCATTATATTTTCCAAGATGTAATAGCGCTGGGTAACCATACCTATTTCTTTAGAATTCTCGTGTCTATGTCGTAGATGGAATGGACCGCTCTCTTTTGTACAATAAATAATTATGGTTTTAAATTTGGTTTCTTACTAATTCTTTCAGGATAAAAATAGCACATAATCAGATACAAGGTTACTTTGAATTAGCGCTTCATACTCCACAGGGGGGTAGGGTATCGACAATGCAACACAAAAAAAAATACAAAATAAATCTTTTTTTTTATAAGTTTGTAAAGTGCCGACCTACGATTAAAACCAATTATCCAACTCGAACTCAAAAATAAAAAACAATACAACTAAAACAGTTAGTGAGTCCTTTGTTTCTACGCCGCAGGTAGCGAATTCGATTCCCGACACGAGCACAGTTTTCCTTCACAAATTAATTTTGTGTTACTTGTTCTAAGTGTGACTCGGCTGTCAATGTGACTCGGCAGTTCGTAAGTTATGAATGACCATGACTCTTCGAACTTAGTGTAGGTAAAGCTGTGAGTGTAAGTGTTTATTTTGTTTTGAAAAAACTAATTAGGTCTTGTTCACTTATTAAAATTGGTCATTGAAAGCGCAGTGTACAATAATACTAGACTCGACTGCACGCGGACGGGCATCGACCCGACACTCGCCCCGACGCGCACGCATTAATGATAGTGGTGCCGCGCAGCGTCACCTGCGTTAACACATTGGTGCATGCGAACAATAACAGCTGTTTTAGTTGTATTGTTTTTATTTTTGAGTTAATGTGTTTTTATTTTTGAGTTAATGTGTTTTTATTTTTGAGTTAATGTGTTGCATTGTCGATACCCGACCCCTCTGTGGAGTATGGAGCGCTAATTCAAAGTAACCTTGTATATTTAAAGGCAAATAATACGATACAAAATAATTTATTTACCAAAAAAACACTTTACAAACATAAGTATACTAGTTACTAATGGTCCCCGCACTAGGGCTTGCCTATATCGCGGTAAATAAAAGATACTTACACTAAAGTTGCAGAGAAAGTAGTTTCGCTATATGTATGCCCATTCTTATTTGAGCATATGTCCTGCCTAGTCTGTCGGCACACCCTAGCGCCAGCCGTTCCGCGTTGCGATTTCCACTTTTTCCCCCAGCAAATTCGAAGAATTTATTAACGCTTGGCGGTTAGCCGAATCGTTTTTGTTCCCCTTTTTACGCTGACCGGAGTCCTGCAGTGAGACCAATGTACAAAGAAATCTGGTTTTTGTTCTGTGAAAGTTGCATTTTTGTTGGCTTTTCGAAAACCTACCCGTACGGAAAGCTATCTTGGTAGCTTTTAGATTAGAACTTACCTGGGATCTAGTGCGAGCCATGGTTGTATAAACACTTGTTTTCGTTTGATTTCTTTCATTTGCTATGAGTAGGAAAGAAGAAAATAATAGTGGAAGAAAACGAAACCCATTTGACAAAACCAATTGATAAAAAATCACAGGTATTCAGTTTGTACTAAAGAACCTGGTGTAGTTATTAATCAATCGTAGACTGTATCATCAGGTAGTACGTTTCATGGTGCTAATACACCTGCCCACCTTATAAAATTTTTGAATACGTCTCATAAAAGGTGCAACAATAATTTTCTCTCATCATTGTATGTTTAATTTTAATTAAAATTCTAGCTGCATCTATCCTATCATCCTATTTCGCTCACATAACTTGTTATAATTTTGTAAGAAAATCCGAACAATTTATTTTTATTTAGTGGTCGTCCCACATAATTAGTTTTAGTTTCACTTTATCCATATACTCGTTCATGAGTAAAATAATATACTCTACCCGCGATGATAAATACCATGACAGGTAGTCATGTCACTGTCAATTACTAAATACAGTACCTACCTACACGTGAGGATTAAATGTACTCGGAATGTACCGACTAGCCGCCATACACAAACACAGCTGCATTCGGTTCGCGCGCGTTCATCGCTTACACTATACGCAAAACGTAGTTATTAAGGACCTACCATAAGCAATAAGTCACGTCGACCTATTGCTCTTCGATAGTAAAATAATACACACCAACAAATATTTACGCGTTTGCTGCCCAAGCCGACCTCATCTGAACGTGGCGCCTCGCCGATCAACGGATCTAAGCTCCCGTGATAACTTTCCCAAGGAATGTTGACGATAAGCAGCCAGTCATTACAACTCATGCCAATTCTTATTCACAATATGGATTTGAACACGAGTAGGCATAGGTACCTAACTACAGATATACAATTTGGAATAAGTGAATAATAACTTAGGTCTTTCAAGTAACCCGCCGAGTGTCGCGTTTTCCCATTCGCATATCGTTCGAACGTTCAATGTTTGAATTTTCGCACCACGGAGATCTTTTTTCATAGAATGTGCTTCCGACAAAAACGTGAAAATCGTGTCAGGTCCTATAAACAGTGCAGTTATCTAGTCTAGTCCACGGTAAAGCCATTATATACTTTACAGTCAGTATCTTTAACAGGAAAATTCAGATGTTGTTGCTCGTGGCACTCCAGATATAGGCTGTTATGCCGACTATCATCAAGTTTCTTGAGTATGGCCTTTCCTTAATCCGCATTTATCAGGTAAATGAAGCCTTTGTCCAGGTTTTATATACTCGACTTTGGAAGTCGTCCTAGTCCTAATACTATTACAAGCTTCATGATATCAAACATGCACACACACGATCCTACACACCACCTCACCTAACAGATTTCACACATTATTGGAAATAGTCCAGCACTAGTCCAGCATTGGATTTAACGTAAATTAATTCCCCCATGCCCGTTTTACCATCTAACAACAAGACAAACTGGCAAACGTCATCCATTTATGGTAGACATTCCTCCGGTTCGCTCAAAGCGTTTTGCTTCTACATTTGTCATCCGTACTGCGAAGGAGTGGAATTCATTGCCCGCGTCTTTGTTCCCTGAACGGTATAATCTGGGAGTCTTCAAGTCAAGAGTGAATAGGTATCTTCTAGGCAAGCGTGCTACATCTTCGGCCGCATCATCACTTTCCATCAGGTGAGATAGTGGTCAAATGCTTGCCTATCGAGAATAAAAAAAATAAAAAAAATATTGACGAAATAGTAACGTCGACGCGCACATACTTTAAAAATACCTTAAACTTAGCTTTCTTTTTGCCTAAAATGAGTCCATGGACAACTTAGGTGTTAAGGTAGATACAATTTTTTAAGCAAATAGAAATTATTTTTTAATATCATTGTTTGTTATATGTCAATAGACGTACTTTAAAAAAAAGAACGTACCTAAGTACATTTTGTTTAGACGCTGCGGCTTTATACCTACATATCAAAGATACATCGCTGATACTAGTTCTAGACTTCTAGTATTGACAGATCCAATTACCTGTCTAGAGTAGATATCAACTGAGTCCTTAATATCTCGGTAATTGGTAATCCATGTTAAGATCACATCCGATCTACTGATGCGTTAGGTACTAACGTTTATGTCATGTCGTAACAATGCATACAATTAATATTAGTCAGCTTATGTTAAGTTTAGTTAAGTAATATCATACGATATAAAAATACCTAGCGTGTTTAATTCTCTTAACCATCTTACCAGTTGTCAAAAGGGGAGATAGACACGAGTCTATCAGAAAAAAAATCACAGATGTAATTAAGTTAGGTACAAATGTAGTGTAAAGAGGTGAGTATATAGGCATGTAGTTAAAACAACTTTATTGTTAAGTAATTACACCTCGAAAAATAGGACAGTGATTTTTTCAGGATAAGGACACTTAGGTAAAATAAGTATCAACGACCGTCCGGAGCGACCAAAACTGTTGCACTTATTATATTGTGCTATTTGAGATAGGTCGGCAATTGTATAATGTACATACATTGTAATTGTACTAAGATTTTTAATCTAGCATCAATTCGATAGAGTGGGACCTCTCCAAGTAACCATGAGCTATTCGTTGGTAAAGTATTTATCCTCTTTGTTACGGGAGTAATGTTGTTTCCGGTGCTTACGTACCTGTACACAACTTGTTGCTTTGAGGTTTTCTAATCAAAGAGAGGGTCGGATGTTCAAATAGTGCTGCGGCTTATAAGTCGGTCACAATGTTCACTACTGCCTCAAACGGAGCCATTGTAGTTAATGCAACGCCGGCGGGCCATGTTGCATTTTTGCAACAAGCGCCCCGCAATGTATGCACATAGTCGTTGTAATGCCACGAAAGCCTGTCTCGTAAATATTTCCCCCACGCAATTTACAGCTTTGGGAATCCTCTTAACGGAATACACGGCAGTTAGTGAGCCACGGCATTTATAATTTTAATTTAACTACAAATTAAACCCGTTCTGTGAAGTACAAGGCTGAGTTGTAGGATTGCAATTTGCGTTCTTGAGGTCAGGGTGGTTAACCTACTTAAAAAAGAGCAGGTTATGTATGTATGTGTGGCGATTTTTTAAATTGTAAGTTATACATAAGGACAACTGCCTGCTGTCGTAGTCGGTTGAGCGTCTACCTTTTAAGCAGTGAGTATCAGGTTTCCGGAGGGAAAACCGGCACCCACGATACTGATCTTCAAACTTAGTGTGGGCTGAATGAGTTGAAAGCGTTTATGTTGATGATTAGCCAAAGTTTATCCACCAGAGAACTCTGTGTGTCGATTATTTGGCGTATTTTTTTCTATTTGGTAGAGCAGAGCCATTCCGCGTGGTACCTAGATCTTCTAAACTTTTTTAAGAAATATGACAAAGAAGACGCTCGCCTGATGATAAGTGACACGTCCACCCATATCTGCGGTGCCTAGTAATTTAAGTTCCGCATTTGACTATTTAGGTATGCCCAGCAATTATATTTGCAACTCGCTATTTCTGCCGGAATTAGTCCTTTTACATCAGTTAAATTTTTTTAATTTGGAGAAGAGGTGCCATCGCCCCAAATAAAAGAAATGATATTACGCATAAAACATGAAACAATTAATAAAAAAAAAAAAATTCATATAAAACAAAATATCTTTGATAATAAAATTATTTTGTAAGTTAAATTTTTAATATTACGCATAAAACATTGAAACATTTAATAAAAAAAAAAAAATATCTTTGATAATAAAATTATTTTGTAAGATATTCAGTTTCATTTTAAATAATAATAATTTCCTTAATGATCAGCTGTTAGATTGAAATAATTTCGATCAACGATTTTCGAAACATCGATGTGAGGCCTGATTTTTGCATTATGAACACGAGTTAAATAGAAAATTTAAAAATATATTGAGTCATATATTTTTAAACCGAAGATGCTTGAAAGGTATCTTCTATTCAAGCATCTTCGGTTTTCACTCTACACTTTATTGAAGATATTCAGATTACATGCACCGTTTGGGGGACAAAGAAGCGAGCAATGAGTTTCTCCCCTTGGATAAAATAAAAGAAGGTAATTTAAATATGAAAAATATTAACATTTTTTACACTTAACTAAGTACGAGTATATCTACTTACCAAATGTTTAAAGTTACAGTCTGCAAAGTGGGTAGGTATATAGGTACATCTTTGGTGGCCGGTTCATACCCGTGTTACAATCACCAAGCTCCTAATCTAGTGCACATAGTTAATATTAGGTATGTCTTATTATTGCCCTTATGTATAGGCACAATAACATGGTTCGAATTGAATAAAATTATTTTTCTAAATAATATGCAGTACATAAACTAAACTGCACCAAAACGAACTGCTTGGTTCGAAACTGGAAGTATATGTCAACTATTATACATTGATGATGATAAATGCTCCCGGAGATATCCGTAGTCAAGTATGAGGTCCTCTTTTAGTTATCCTCATAATCTCATAAATTCCAAAACCTCAATTTTATATATTAGGTATAGATAATAAGTATGTTGCACCACGTAACATGTGGAAGTCTCGGCGCCGTGTCCGACAAACTCGTTAAAAGTTGGCGAAACAACAGCACCGACCTCGGAGACACTTGCGACTCCCGACGTTAAGTACGGAACTGTAACACAACAATAATATGAAACATTTTGTTGGCGGGACCTAACTTCTTTGTGTTTAAGCTAGCAAGTTGCTGTCTTCTTAGTTTTGCCCCGCAGGAACTGTAAAACCAAAAGGTTACACATCTATCTTTAATCGATTTATTTCCATCATCGGACATCCAGACAGACTTCTAAGCGACACCGTTATATGGTAGATATTCCACGAAGGCGAACGAAGCGTTATGCTTCCACATCCATTTTACGAACCGCAAAGGAATAGAACACCTTGTCTGAGTCTGTATTTCCCGATGAGTACAATATAGGAGTCTTCAAGTCGCTAGTGAATATATAGGCACACATGTTCCATCGTAGAACGCATCGTTACTTAACGTCAAGTGAGATAGTGGTCAAACTTTTGCCTATCTTGGATACAAAAAATCGAAATTGTGATGACTTGGCTTTCAGAAACTGTTATTGTTGTTCCAAAAAAAAAAAAATATTGAAATACATGTATGAGAAAATATGTAAATAACTACTACTAAAATGAAAACTACTATTTCAGTATATTGCATAGATTTTATCAACAAAAATAAAACCGCCAATAAAATGTTACAATATTGTTTTTTTTTGTAAGTATATGCTTGGATTTAGATATTTTGGGCATGGCTTGACAGATTTGGATAAAATTTGGGTATTCCATGGTCTACTACTATGGATTTTTATCAAGATGTGACCCGCGTATTTGATTTTTTTTAAAAGCCCCCACAAATTCTTTGACTTGTGTCGTGGGTGCCGGAATTATTTAATTTACTTCACACACAGAACCGGAAACATACATTTTCTTTGATCCTCGAACTTGATGTTCAATCCTCGAACTGCGTCAATTTTAATGATCTGCTTTGACAGATCTTTCAAAATACCTGAGAGCACGTTTTGCTCCTGCTAGTTTACGTTAAATCCAGCATTTGGATCCTGAGGGTCTAACAATCGTTGTATTGTGCATCGGGCGAAATCACGGTGGTTCTAGGTTATACCCCATTACCTGCTGTTCTCGGGACGTGGATCTTGTTAGCTTTTCGTTGCAACATCAGTTTCTTAGATTGATTTAACCGTCGGCGACTGTTTAGTGTCCCTGGTTATACTGATTAAATTATAGTGTCCGTAATTAGACTGGTAGATGTGGTCAAATGGCTTTTTTTTTTAACTGAAGGTTAGCGGAGTGCACCTTTCCCTTTTTTTCGCTAGGATCGATACATCTCTTACCTGTTCGTTTGCTCACCTCATGAGACCATTCGAAGATATTCTCCCCCGAGATCGTGAGTGTATATACACAAACACACATGTACAATCTTTCATACTTATTATTAATGCAATACCTGCTCATATAATATCCATTCATGTACATGTAAATTTACACTAACTTGTATGCCACAAACCCCATTGGAGCCTTATTTTTATAACTCCACAAATTCATTATTTTGTGTACAATATTTATTACCGCTGTCGAGAAAACTGCCTAAAATTAATTTGACCGTTCGCTGGTCGCCAATCACTTGCGGCTTGTTACAGCGATCAACCGCTACTAAAAGAGTCAGTATGCTATATACCTACCAGTAAAATTAATTACGTTCAAAATATCTACCATAGATAGCATCTTTACATTTTACACAGGATTTAAATGATAAGAACAATTAAAGGCTGTAAATCTTTTTCAGAATAAAAATACATTTAGTTTTTGCCAGATAGGTAAGCGTTTGGCCGCTATCTCACCTGATGGAGTGATGATGCGGCCGAAGATGTAGCATGCTTACCTAGAAGATACCAATTCACTCTAGACTTGAAGTCTCCCAGCTTATATTGTTCGGGGCACAAACACGCGGGCAGTGAGTTCCACACCTTTGCTGTACGGATGATAAATGTAGAAGCAAAACGCTTCGAGCGGATATTAGGTATGTCAATCATAATCATACTTCGTGATAGACATACGCAATATACCCTAAAACCCTCACATTCATACATATACTTTTCAAAATCGATGCATTTTATTATTTACTTTTACACAAACACAGTCGCGGGTCATAACTAGTTATGTATATATATATGTCTAAGCCTAAGTCGACAAGGTTTATTTTTGAAAAATAATAGCACTTAGCAATCGTAGCAGTCATAACTGCTACGAGTGCTAAGTGCTACGTTATCATTGAACTAACATGTGACGAGAGGTCACAGCAGATCAAAGAAAAGATTCAAAAATAAAAAAGAACATATTTCAGCCATTTCAAAAATACTTCGTCTTCAGCTTACGTCTTTATTTTTGATCTGACAACATACAGAACTCTTTGTCGGGAAAGCTCTGGTTAATCTGCTCGTTGGCTTAGAAGGGAAAATTTGTGTTTCTGGTTCTGGTTGTGATTGTGTGTGTGTGTGATGTGAATGTTTCCGGCGCTGTGAGTGTGAAGGCGTTTATGTTAATGTTATGTGCCATTAAAACAAATAGTCACAATATTTCGACAGTGTGGATGATTTTCAAAGCTAATAGCCAACTCTGTAGTTATTGTTACTCCTAAACATTTTTACACTTAAATATTTTTACACTTAAACATTTTTACACTTAAACATTTTACACTTACACATTGTTACACTTCTCAGTTGTTCATTACAAACGAACTAAATTTCCCATAACAATATATTAACGTTCTTTACTGATATTAAGTATACTGTGTCCCCGGGAGGGGGTAGCACTTAAAACTGCCGTTAAAGGGACCGTTCAAAAGCTACGTATAAATAACGAGGTATTTACGATACGGACGATATTTTACGTTATTCTTTCATTTCAAAGTGGATTCTTGAATGTCGGTTGTGGCTTTCTAAATAGTTTAGTAAGTTCCAGTTAAAGGTCTTCGAGTAGAATGACTAGACGTCTTCTAACTTAGACTACCCAAGCAAAACTAAGTATATTTCAAGTAACTTTTTTAACGTAACATTATACACGTAACTTTAGTTTAGTAAATGAATCGAGCTGATTTTGATCATTGAAGAGTCAAATATTTGTAAGTCGTCGAGTTTGGCATATTAACGATAAAAAATAAATATAATAATATATTCCTATCCAACATTGATAAAATAAATATATGTAGAATAATTTTATTTTATTTTAAGTGTATAGATAGAACCTGATCTCAGTATATTTTTACATATATAAGACAGGTCTAATTTCATGTGCGTGTTCTAAATTTCACGTGTACAACGTGACGTCATTCAGCAATTTTATTCAAATTAGTAGGAATTATATTTTTATATACATGAGATGTCAGCTCTGTTATATAAGCACTTTAATAATAATAAAAAAAATATTATATTATTATTTTATATTATTATTTTAATGATTTTTTATAACTGCGTAAATCGTTAGAAATATTACCTTGATATCGTAGACTTTCTACGCCGTGCCGTCTACACTTATGATCAGTTGAGAACAATAATATATAATTTATTTTGGTTGCAAATGAATTTGAGATCAGATGGGAATAACAGTTATGATCGGTTAATGTAAAAATCAGATGCTATGATCCGTTGGGAAGTACCCTTCATAGACAATGCTTTGAACGGAATCAAACATTTGAAGTAACGGGGAACACAATTGTTGTAAATTTTTTACCGACTTCATAAAAAAGGAGGAGGTACTCAATTCGACTGTATTTTTTATTTAATTGTATGTTACCTCATAACTTCGTTCCACGTGATGTGGTCCCGTTTAAATTTGGTCAAGATCTCATCACTAGTTTTTGAGTTATTGTCAATAATGCGTGTTTAATACGTTAAATCTGACCAAAGTTCCGAAGACAACGCGGTGAAGTCTGGTTTTTTTAAGCTTTGCTTGCGTTTAATTATGTTTGAAATAACTATCAGCCTTGAGTTACTTAAGTAGTTAAAAGCTAGGTATAAGTTATATAAGTAACCATAACACTGGGATAATAAATCTAAACCATTGCAAAAAAAATGAGTGCTATGCGTGAAACATATCTTGTTAGGGGCGCGGGTGAGTGGACACAATAAACACCCTGTGGGGTCAAATCTGTCGACGAGTGCCTGATCCTCGCATTCCTGTTGAATATGGTTGAATGAAACTAGAGATTTGAGTTTCGTATCTATATCTATACTAGCGATCCGCCCCGGCTTCGCCCGGGTGTGATAAATGAAGAACCGCTCGACCGATTTTGTGCAAACTTCACATAAACCATCTACTAAATAGTCCGAACAAAGCCTAAACATTTGGTTTGGATAGGTGAGCCCGTTCTTGAGTTATAAAATAACAACGAAAAATGGCATTGATTTATATATATATACTAGCGATCCGCCCCGGCTTCGCCCGGGTGCATTTGTATGGGAAAAAGAAAAGGGCTATTTTTAGGGTTTTTCCAGCAATAATTCTAATTTTTCTCGCCGTAAAAACCATCCTTGAACTTCAACGAACATTTTAAAAAAAGATTTGGCCAAATTGGTCCAGGCGTTGTTGAGTTATGCGCTTACCAACACATTTTGCGATTCATTTTTATATTATAGAAGATATATATAGATCTATATACAATTATACATACATATAATTGTACGTCAATGTGCAGGTGATAAATCATTAAGTACTACAAAAAATAAACATAAAATGAACATAGTAAGGAGGTAGGTACCATAGGTATTATTATTGAAAGTATTCATGAAGTCAAAGAACGAGCATGCCTAAGAAATACTTACATATAACTTCAAATGATATAAGCAGGATGTTACTTACTTGGGTGGATCACTGGTTAGAGTAATATGACATGACCCTATTTGCGATATTTTCAATCCTAAATTTAATACCTTTGTTCTGCCGTGCATGTGCATACTATGCCTATAGAAATAAACGATTCACGAATGCTTGCGAAAAAGATGACCAAATGATGAAGAAGGTATTGAATTAAAAAAAATATATACTTTTTAAATCACGTTCAATTTCAATAGAAAAATGTTCAATAGTGTTAGGTTTCTAGACCCATTTCTGCCTCCAGAAAACTTTAAGTAGTAGATGGCAATGTAGCTTAACACGTTGCAATAGCCTGTTCAATCTTATAATTTATATGTGTACAATTATTGTAAAAATAAACTAGTTAAAAAATCTTACGCACGATAGTCAAATATTTCAATGTAATATATAATTCACTTCATTCAGATCTTTGCTGTCATGAGTGATATGAATCCCATTGTAAGCCAAATATAATTTACAAAAATTCAAAAAGAAGGAAGAAAGGCGCATATTAAGCATTTTTGATATTTCTGTTGAGCTGGCGTAGTCGGTTAAGCTTCTGCCTTCTAAGCAGCGAGTGTCTCATTCAATTCCTGGTGAACACAAGTTTTCTCTTCAAGGGACAGTTTTGTTTCTGCATCTGGATGTGATTGTGTGATATGAAGGTTTTCGGTACCTACGGTATAAGACTTTGTACTTAGTGTGAAACTGTGAGTGTGAAAGCGTTTATGTTAGCTGTCGCTCGTGGTAATCACTATAGAACTAGAATAAATGACACTATAGCATATAAAACGACATTAAAAAAACAATTAATACCTATTTTGAAGTAATTTAAAACAATGACGATTATTTTGCACATTATTGCATACCAACCGGCTTGTTAAAGTTTATTTTGCTGTCGTTACTTTTTATTTTGAGTATACTACATCTCTATGATCAAATATAAAGTTAAGCCGCGGTCCCGGCACTACGTCGTAAGGCAACAGTCGTTATGCCATGTCAGATGCCTGCCTGAAAAATCCTGACTCTAGGACTGACCACTAGTCTATATGACAAGCAAGCAAGCAATGACCAAACATTTTATGTATTAACCCTCTAAAAATCTTCTTGAAGTTTCGACCATCACCCTCTTCAGTTCCGATAACCTCTCGTTTCATTTGTTCCCAGGATTAACACCACACGTGCCTAGTATAGTACAGTTCCTATCAAAACTTTTACACATCCGCTTCAACGTTTATAGCAACCGTGTGGTTGGCTAGCTTTTGTATATTATATCAATCGATTGCTTTGTTTTTAAAGACGCCTTCTTCAGGCAGCCTGAAAAACCACTAAAACTGCGTACTAGTCTAATCTTAATTATTGCCCGCGTCATTGTTAGCTGAGTGGTATAATTTGGGAGCCTAGATTGGTATTGGTATCTTATAGATACCTATTCAACCGCCGATTTTCCTGCCAAATTCTTATCGAGATGGCTGTAATTTTGCGAATCTGGCAGTAGGGTTATTAAATTTCATGAGTGTCTCTTTGGGGCTCATGTAAATAAACTATTTTGATTTTGATAATGCTACGTGTTTGGCCGCATCATCGCTTCCTAACAGCGGCAAAATGATTGGGTATCGGGCGTAAGAAAAAGGTCAGTGTCACTTGTCCATACAATAAGCTAGCAAGCAAACACTCAAATAAATACCTTTTTTTTCACACTTCCTGCCTCGCACTCACACAATACAAGTTCGGTGACTAGGATTGCGGTTGAACATTATAAATGTGTACACTCAATTTTACAACTAGAAGTAGATAAACTAATTCCTCTTGGGTATACAATTTGTGTCACAGTGTAGAAGGGATGTTGTGTGCACCCATAACGCCAGCGGGCATTTCGATACAGAACTGCCCGTTAGCTAAGTTAGGTGCGCGTTTGCTTTTTTAACAACGGGTACCAGGTTCGATTCCAGGTAGGAACACAAATTTTCTCCTCAAGGAAAATGTGTGTTTCTGTTTCTGAGCGTGATGCAAATGTTTTCGGCACCTACAAAACAAGTCATGGAACTTAGTGAAGGCTGTAAGTTTGAAATCGTTTATGTTTATATAAATCTAAATGTTGATGTGTATTTTTTTCTGCACGGTGCTGTATTATTGTGAGATTTGGCGCTTAGTTCGATCAGGAGTTTGCTAATTAGTTCCGTCTTAGTTAGCTGTGAACTATTTAATATTAATTAGTAATTTATACTTAAGTCCATAAGTTTTGAACCTCTCTACTCGTGAATGGCAATTTCCTAAACCGATTGGCTTTTGTTAGTATTACTCAGTCGGTATAATCTCTGAGGCTTTTCTTTCTTTCGAGGTACATTAGTGTGTTTGTCGCAGTCGTGTTGTAGAAATCACCGAATTAAATCACGGCAAACTATTTTAAAAATGAAGCCGTATGCAGCGCAGGTAACGGTTAGCCAGATTGCATTACGGCTGAACAACTTTTAATATAAAACTAGGTAGTATTTTCAGTGACCTATGGTATCTAAGAACACATATAGTCTTTTTGACAGTACCCCATATGCTGATTCTAATTTTATGGTGTATTTTTTTTATTTTATTTAGATGGGCAAACTTTTGACCACAATATCACCAGATGGTAAGCGACGATGTGGTCGACGATGGAGCAAGCTTGCCTAGAAGGCACCTTTTTTCACTCGCGACTTGAAAACTCCCATTTTGTACTCATCAGGAAACACCGACTCAGGCAAGGAGTTCCATTCCTTTGCAGTTAGCACAATGAATGTGGAAGCAAAACGCTTCGTACAAATTTGTGGAATGTTTACCATTTAGTGGTTTCGCTTAGCAGTTTGTCTGCTTGTCCGATGATAGAACTGGGATGGGGAAACTAGATCGTGCAGTTCCTCGCATCATCCTCTTTGTATCATTTGTAATACTCATGCTGCGGCCCGCTAAGTCTATCGTAATTTTTTGACAAGCTTAAGCAAAGCTCAGTAGGTCAGTGTTTAGATGGGTGACCATTTAGTGGGATTTTCAACTAAGTGTATCTAATTGTGCTGTGAGGGGGAGGTTAGGCCGTAGGTCCCAGTTTTTAGTCTTAAAGCCACCAAGTTTTTTAGGTACTGAGTAAGGTCAAACATTTATTGAGTTCGCGTTAAAAGAAGTTTGCAACGCTACTTCCACTAATTCTGTAATTTTTTTTCATAAGAAAGCAAAATATGTTTATCTATTGGAATGCAAAATATTACGAAGAAAACTTTTTTTTAACCAACAGCATGCATGGATAAAACAAACAAACGCAAACGAACGCATTCACACTCACAGCCCCACACTAAGTTCAAGTACTTGTATCGTGGGTGCCGGAAACATTCACATCACACACACATTACTTCCAGAACCAGAAGCACAAATATCCCTTGGGAAGGAATTTGTGCTCCTGCCGGGAATCGAACCCAGGACCCAAGGCGCAGAGGCGTACACCTGTCCACTGCGCCAAATGGGTCGTCAAAGAAGATAAATACTACATACGACAATGTAGTAAATATTAGTTAATACTAATATTTACTACATTGTAAGAAAAGAAAATATAGGCAATTGGCCCGTAGATAGTAAAAGAAAGTTGAAAAAAAAAACTTCAATGCGTCTCATTGTTTGCCCTTCTTAATTTAGACTGACTCGTAATTATTATATTCTGCCGGTTATTTTTTCAATAACTTGACAATAACTAAAAGCATAAAGCCTATCCAAAATAGAACTATAATCTGGCAAAAAATGTTTACATAGTATCCTTTTATTCGTGCATCTGATTTGCATTTCATTCCGAATCCAAACCCAGTTAAATAAACATGGCTGGCCCGAATCAAAGTGATGCTACTCTGGCTTTGAACGCTACCTACTGTTAGCTAGATAGCTATTTCCAGCTACATTAGTTTCATTACGTCTATTTATTATGTATGAGACACATGCATATGTACGGCACTCATAATAATATAGCTAGTCCATCGTTACAACACGATCCTTTAAAGCATTTTCGTAAAGCTTTATTTATTTACAAAAATTAAGCTTATAAAACCATTAATCGAATATTAAACTGCTCGCTGACGCAGTTGAGTACGCATCAACTTACTAACCAGTGGGTATTGGATTCGATTCCCGGTGGGAATACAAGTTTTTCTTAGTGTGTTTTTAGTTCTGGGTAGGATTGTGTGTGTGTTATGTTAATGTTTCCGGCACCCAAGTCATGGAACTAAATGAGGGGCTGTATGAAAGCGTTTTTTTATCGCTGTATTTAGGGGCAACAAGTTAGGTACACAAGTTTGAAAATTTAGTTTCGTGGTCAATCAGTGCTACCAGTCAATTACTGAGTATAACGATCAGTAACTACTCTTTAACATTATACTTTTGTGTAACAGTAGAATGTAATATAATAGTTAAGAAATATTTGATAAGAGAGAGAGAGTTCTCGATTGTTCAGAGAAACGAGCAAACGTTCAAAACGATACAGTATTATACAAATTACCTCGCCTAATATTTTATTTTATTAATTTTGGATTAGCAATCTTGGGTATTTAGCCAGTGTCAAGTAATAATATATTTAATTTGTATTTTGTATTAATAGTCCTAGTCACAAGTCACATTCAAAGTCAAGTAAAAGAGTCCAGTCATAATCAAGTCATAAAAATTTTACTATATTTTTTAGAGTTTTGGAGCGAAGGCAAAAATCACATTTTTTAACTTTGTATAATTTGCCTACACTTATGCACGTTTACTTAGTATTAAAGGTTAATAAACCACTATTATTACATATTAACACTCGAAGAATTACAGGTTTTGGAAAATTATACAAAATCAACAACGCCATTTTTTCGCTTTCGCGGCAAAACTCCCGTCTAATATTCTTTTTTACTTTCTATTAAGAATTTGGAGTTGCCAGTACTACAAAAACCTACGAATGTCGTAGCATATAGCGTAGCAATTTCCTATAACTTTTGTAGTCGTAGGTTAAGCTGTAGACAATGCAGTAGCAGATCTTTTCCAGGTTACTTCGCTTGATTAGTGACTGGTACGGCTTCGTTTTTTAATGGCAAATCCAAATCTTTATTTTTTTGTACTTATATACCTAAATTTATCATAAAATAAGGATCATGCATATAAAATAAAGGCCTGAGTCTGTAGGGTAAAATCTGCGTCAGCATGGCCCGGGTCTGATTGCCCCATCCATCAGCAGAATAGTTGTGTACGCCGCAAAATACTGCAAATAAAATGGTGTGCAAATTATATTTATTAAGGGAAAATAATGAAAAGAGCTATACAAATGAAATGCACTAGTGTATATTGGTGTATCATACTTCAGTTGCTTATTGTTGGTGGTTCTCTAGGCTCCAGTCAAGAAGTTTTAAGAATTCTTTATTCATGCCTAAATATTAAAAAAAAAATCAGCGCTTATTATGTAACTCTAAATAACCCATCATATATATATATATATAAGGTAGAATTGCATAGAAAGTTAAGGGATTATCACGGATTGTTATATCTTTATATAATCTGTGCTCTGCAACTTTGTAAGTTTTAATAAGATAATAGTTTTGGTAAGATAAAAAGTAACCTCTGCGTCTGATTCCAGGGTCTAGATATTCTACGCACTAAATTTCATTCTAATCTGTCCAGCCGTTACAGATAGGTATTTATGTTTCAAACATAGACACGCACTTACAAACTTCAATTTATATATTTTTTTTAATTCAACTTAAGCAAACTTTTGTCCACCATCTCACCTGATGGTAAGCGACGATGTGGTCGACGATGGAGCAAGCTTGCCGAGATGATACCTATTTACTGGCTACTTGAAGTCTCCCATATTGTACTTATCAGGAAACACCGACTTAAATAAAGAGTTCCATTCCTTTGCGGTTCGCACAATAAATGTGGAGGCAAAACGCTTAGTGCGCATTTGTGGAATATCCACCATATAGCGGTGTCGCTTACCAGTTTGTCTGCTCATCTGATGATAGAACGGGGATGGGGGAACTAGATCGTGCAGTTCCTTAGCACACTATCCGAAATGTATCCGATAAAAAACCGAGAGACTAGCTACCATGACGTAATTTACCATAATATGTATTAGTAGTGAATGAAGTACGTAGTTATAATTTTAGTTTATTCCAACATGAATCACCACAAAAGCGAAGTTAATCTCACCCATTCAGCACTTCAATATTTAGCCGAACCGTACCTTAGGAATAGTTCAGCTGTTCAACCCAACAAGCCGCATTATTATGCATATTTTATTCGAGAGAGCTCTGCGGCTAGAGCAGTAAAATTGCCTATTGTCGATGCACGTAACCCCGGCATTAAACTGAAAGCGATTCTCGAATGCGTCGCGACGTAAAGTATCGGAATACAACGGGAAACCAGCCGACTCGCCTTGTTTTGTTCCCTACTCGCCGTTTTACTTTACGACTCTACGTGAAAATGACTTTGCTGTCTCGAAAAGGAAAAGGAGATTGAACTGCATGATGTGACTTTGTTTGAAATTTTTTGTATAGTAAAAGTCGGGAAATTGCCGATATGGATATGAATCCAGGTTTGATACTAGCGCCAATTCAGGTCCAGATACGTACCTCACCATATTTTTAGGCATCTTATGTATGTGTAGAAAATAAAAAAAATGTCTATATATGTCATGCAAATGTAAAATGTAGGTGGTGTTGAGTTCCCATCCTAGCGCGTTTATTGCGGGCACGGTACACTTTTTATAAAACTAGAAAATTCATCCTCAAAGGGGACGTCTCATAAAAGGCGTGTCAATTTTCCCTCTAAAAATACGGAGCGATCAAAGAGCAACGTTGCTGGTGCTCCGCGGGACGCCGGCGTCAATTGCCGGATCCTTTCCGGTTCCGGCTGCCAGCACTTTGCTGCCGGTTTAGATTCATAACTCCGATGCTTAGAACATTGTCGGCGTCCAACTGAAAAATACGATCTCTCTCCACAAATATTTATGTCGGTGCAATTTTCCAACAAGCATTCTCAAATTATGAGCTCTACCACACTCCGCTCCGCTTTATTATTGATCGATGCCGTGTTTTATTTTCCCTTATTTGCCGATACAACTTGACTTTTAAAAAGTAGTTTCCCGGATAAATTTATAAAGGAAGGCCGCCTCAAAGTAGGTATTTGTTTGAGGAAATACGGAGCTGGAGCTTTGCTTCAACTACTTAAAAGTTCTGTTGCAAATGAAGCGTTACAAAAATGAACGCCCCTTCGGGAGAACCGGCGCGCTTTGTGATAGCCTTGTCGCGATTTCAAAAACAAATTCCTTTAATCAGTTGCTAATATAAAAATGTCAATGAATTAATATAAATTGACAAAGCTAGAGCCTCTTTGCTTTTTGATATCTGACCATGTTTCGCAATATCATTATCCCCTTCGTCAGATTTGCGAAGTAAGAGTATCTATATATCTCGAGAAGCAATAATATTATGGATGTCAACGGCAAACAAGACTCCATTACAAACATCAAGCCTAATAAAAATCAAGGAAAACGTCGGAGCGAAGCCGAAGAAGTGATTACGAGAGTAGCGGCGTGTAATCGCTCCGCTAAGACGACTCGAGTCGTACACGACCCGGCTCCCCCTCTCGGAGACAAGCAGGGTCACGGATCCCAGAAGTCACTTTTAAGCCATTACTTACTCGCTTGTTTTCGATTTGTTTTTTCCAACGAAAAAGACAGCGCGAAATACTACCGGGACTAACTTTCGGGCAATCAGCAGGCTCGACTCCGCGAAGGGTTAAATCAAAGGGTTCCGGTTTTATGAAGACTTATTTTAGACTTACCTTCAAGTTGAAATTAGATTTAATCTGACTCGAAGCTTTAGGATTGAATTTTGTAAACAATTTCGAATACCTCTACAACTTCCAGGCTTTGTTGAAATGCCATTGGGAACTCGGGATTCCGTTGTTTAGAAATTCCTTTGAAATGAATTTCTACTTATATGAGGTCGAGTTTTGTAAATACGTGGACCATTTCGTGTTCAATGGGCACGTCGGATTGCCTAATGATTATTTAATTTGGTTTATATTTGCTTGGCTTTGTGTGAGTCTCTAAATGTTGTTCCTTTATTTCGGAGGTTGTTCGTACAATAGGGTTACTGTTTTCATAAAGCATATTTTACTAAATGGGCTGGTTAGTAATAAAAAAGTTTATTAGAAATACATTTTACGCGTTCGAGTTCTTTGTGCTCACGGGTGTCTGTATACACCACAAATATTGCGCGAAGCAATAAGCCCCGGACTCTATTGGAGTAGTTTTCTCGTGTCGTTATTCACAAAAGGCCCAAACCGGATGCGTGTTTCCTTTTGTACTGAAGCTTTTAAGCTTTGCTACCGATCTCAGGAGCGATAGCAAAAAAGGTTAAATAAATAATTATAGTTAGATTCACGAATAGGTCGATTTATTAATAGCATTACAATTTTAAAATAACATTTGCTGTGATGCGTTAGAAAAAAAAAAATACCAGTTTGTTAAACAAGGTCTTAATTATGCAGCAGTTTCATAATTATTATAATACGTTACAACTGTAACTATATAATGCTCACGGAAAACCTTGAGCATTATTTATTGCCTAAAAGCAGGCAGTATTTTTCGCGATTAATTATTATACTTTTTCCAACCATTTATTTAACATTTCACAGCTCGAGTACTAATCAATTAGTGATATGTGGGAAAAAATCCGATGATTCATTATAATAATATATATTTTTAAGTATTTTAGTTTATTTTATTAATATGACATTTATTTATATATATATTATATATCCAATATTACTGATTTACTATATTTTACCTTAAATTCCATAACTTATTAATCATTATGGACTTATGTAGATAAAATTAATAAACTAAATTTTCACTGGCACCTAAAGGTGCCAGTGAAAATTTAGTTTATTAATTTAGTTTATTAAGTTTAAATATTTTTCATGGAAAAATCTACTTTCGTAATCTTTGTTATATCTGTGGGCTCAATAAATATCGATATCGATAAATGTCAGGGCTAAAGACCACCCATCGCTTTAAAATTATAAAAAAAAGACAGCGTCCCTGAAGTATTGCATATCAAGTTACCTGTGAATAATTAAGGAACTTCATATTCGTGCTTATGTTAAAAGTAAAATAAATTTATTTATTTATTTCCTTAAACTTAAGATTAAACAAGTTAAAAAATGGATGGAAAGAGTATAGTGAAGTTTTTTTAATTGATTATTATTACTGAGACAACCATTATTTAGTAAGATGTGCAAAAATAAACTGTCTTAAATAATATTATTTATGTAACGGTCTACTGTATTATATTACGTATATCTCATTGCCCAGTGTTTTTGCGCACTGTACTGATAGGGTCCTCGTGGTTTTCTCAGGCGACTTTCATTGCGTCACTATACCTTTGTGCTCAACACCCGTGTTTGCCCATTGTTACGTTTGGCACCTCGGCGGGAAATCGATGACGTGTGTCGAATATCTCACTGGCTATCGGTTTTTAGGTTGGAAGAGAAATTAAATATAGAAAATACTGAGCTTCCAATTTTTTTTTTGTTGAATAAACTCCACGGTAGCATATTCCCATTGTTTTAATATCTAAGCCCATAATTTCCAAGTTAACAACTAACTGTGTTAAGTCCTAAAATTGTAATAACACTATAGGTTTTTTTTTTCTAACTATAATGCATGTGTAGCGTAATTCATTAGAGAACACCACCGACCGCAAAATATGTCTATTGTTCCTATCCTGTCCATCCAAAGGTTGCCTGTAAGAATATGCTTAATGTGATAATTTATAACATCTTATTTAACTTGTGATATTTATTACTATATTAAAATTATAATTTATTTGGCTCAACGTATCAGCATTGCAATTCAGAGAGGCAATACCGCCAGCATGATAGGAACGCTACCCACTGGTAGTAGGCTTGAGCACTTGAGTTACCTATAAGCTCGATGTCATGTAGGTAACTTTGTTCTTTGATGTATATAGTTTTAGTTTAATTTTAAGAAATATAGGCAATTGGCCCGTAGATAGAATTTATTATGTCATAAACACTGAGAAAAGATATTTATTAAAAACAATCAATTCCCTTTGCGTCACAGTCGCAATGCTCTTTCTTATATCTATAGAGCGGCCGCAGTAAAAGTCAAAGTTCAACAATTTTTACCAAACACGACGCCACACATTTCAATATATTGTATATACAAAATATCGCATAACAAGACCCGTAGATCTTTCCCCGTTTATGAATAACCCATTGAAGCACAGGTCGAGCTAAAAGCTAATTATCCCCCTGTTTCCGTGCAAGAGTACCATCAAATCGCTCAAATCGCTCGCTTATATTTATGAGGGGCGAGCAGGGCAAAACGACGTTCTGAATTAAGCCAACATTTTTTTTCTAAGTGGGCAGTAAAGACTACTTTAGCCCGTATATATTGAACCATCGTATATTTTACGATCCATACCGCTTGAGGGCACTTCTACTGGGCCAATAGGGCGAACATCCCCACTGAGTGGACAAAATTACCTTGCCCGTGTTTTACAAACGGTGCTTGATTGTTTTATGTTTTCCGATCGCATTTTTTCAGCTCGTGCGCTCTTCGCGAGTTGAAAGTGCTTTTATCTGTAATATTTTGAAAGGCTTTTTGCGATATGGTAATAAGTTTGATATTAAATATTTTCTATTATGTTCTCATCATTATCAAGATCGCAAGGGCACTTGGGAATTGGCTTCCGCCAAACATACCTTTTTTTTTGTATTGGTGAAAATGCCTTGCTCTTCCCTTCCTTCCCAGGGGTGAAGGAAAGGGGTATGTGGGGCTCGAACCCACTAAAAACCCCCCCGTGAGCAGTCCCTCGCCGAGGTGCGGCAAGATAGGGTAGCGCTAGCAGTCACTATCTTGCCCCGGGCGGTAGGCCCGAGTACAAACCGGGCCACTGCACCCATGTAGGGGTGACCTTGCTCATACCTCAAACAACGGTTGCTAACAGTTGAGCTTTGGGGGTTGTGGACTAAAATTACAACGGAATTGAGCCCTGGTTCATAGAGACGTCCCGCCATTATTCGTAGTCTACATTAAGTACATCTGCGTTACTACTTGTTCAAACACCAATATTCGAACCTTTAAATCTCGACCTCGTTTTTATATGCAAGCAAATGCTTCACTTTAGTTCAAACAACACTGCGTACCCGCGGGTTGGGACGTTTCTTCGGACATGCAAACAATTAATTACAAGGGTTATAAATGCCGTACATTAGTCAGAAACCGTGTCAGCGGTCTCCGGACTCACGCGTACCCGCAGCCTCATCCTTCAGCATATTTAAACCGTCTTTAAATAATGCCCCTGTATTTTCTAAAGCTTTTAACATAGTCTAGGGAAATAATTATCCTTTTTGTTTAATGAAGCGGTGATGTATTAGCTCGAGCTGGATAGCTTTCTCCGACGCCATTCAATCTCAGTCTTGGCTGAGTTTTTGTATAGAACATATTTACTTAAGATACTTTTTCAAGACTTTCTAACAAAATCGAAGCACCGATTGAAACATAATACAATACAATACAAATATTATTTATTACACACCAAGAAAAATAAAAGAACATAGTAGTATAATAATATAGTACAACATATTGGTACAATTAGCAGTCATAATGTTAAGCAGCGATCTCTCCCAGCAAGTATTTACGTTGTACAACAATTTGTGTTTCTGGTCTAGCTAAATGTTATTGTTTCTGATGTGAAAGTTTCTGGTACCTACCAAATAGATGTGACTAGTGTTTTATTTAATGGTAGTTACTAGCAATATAAAGTAATAAGACTAGTTGCACGTTCAAAGGTATTAATAAGATTGGACAGTACAAACTATCAAACGTCATCCATTTATGGTCGACATACCACCAGTTCGCTCAAAGCGTTTTGCTTCTACATTCATCATCCGTACAGCAAAGGAGTGGAACTCATTGTTGCGTCTTTGTTGAATAGGTATCTTCTAGGCAAGCATGTCACATCTTCGGCCGCATCATCACTTTCCATCAGGTGAGGTAGTGGTCAAATGCTTGACTATTCAACATAAAAAAAACAGTACCATTAATGGTACTTTCCAATAGTACAAGCGATATAAAGGCAACCACAAATCTTCGAACCTTGGGTCTGTTAGAGTGCAAGCGTGAAACTGTTTTTTTGTACAGTACAGACAACCCGTTTTCGTGTTTCCCTTGGATTATAAATAAGTGTGTACATACGACAACACAGCAAGACCACGAGAATTAAACCAAAAACTATGTTCTAAACAAACTTAAGTAATTCTTTCTAGAAATCAAGTTAACCGACCAACAAACAACAGGTTGTAAACTCAAGGCTTTTTAAATGATGAATATAAACTTTTTGTATATTACGCCAGTTACCAAGAGTTTTTGCTTTAACACACCTGGTTATTACAAAAGTTCCCGACTACCCTTGTATCTGCAGACACTTTACAAGTTTACGAACATTTACGACGTTATGATAGCACAATGTTAAATTTGATATAGAGAAACATCGTTTGACGTCAATAATATCGATGTTTGTTTTATTTTTTGGATTGTTGTCTGCCAATCAAAGACCGTACAAAGGTGCACAAAGAGATCGCCGCGGGGATGAGAGATAAAACAGGGCTAGCACGCTTGTTTTTTTTTAACTCTACATGCAATAAAATGGGAGGTATGTAGCCGTGTCCCGCGGCTTCATCCGTTTATCAAAATCGATTTCTGATTTTGCTTTAATATCTTCCATCCTTGCCTGATTATCATCCACGGTAACGTACTACAGTTATTTATGTGTAAAACTAAATATAGTTACTCAGCCTTAAAAAAAAAATGTATTTATAATGTTTGCTAGAAACAAAGCAACTTCAAACGTTCCTGGTGCCGTCAACAGTAAAGACTCTCTAGCGAACTACATTAAAGAGGCCAACTTTAGGCTGGCGGGCGATCATTTATGACTAATCTATTTACAACATTGATTCACAAGTGATTTCACGTTACCTACTATTTTAACTTACTCTACTCAGTGACAGAAGGACAAGGACGTAATGATGAAGTTTAAAAATACTACTTTAGTAGATTATATATAGGTAATACAATAATTAATATATTATATAGGTAGTACAATAATTTATATTATGTTTTTGCCAACCCTAGAAAAAGTTCACCGTAAGCACAATAAAAAATCGATAAACAGTATATTTTAGAAATCAAACTGAGCACTGTTAAACAGTAACCACAGCTACAGTTTAAATTATATAATCACTATGAATTATGACTAATACATACAACTCCAAACGTACAAGTATACCTATGCGGATAATTGCGGACATGGTTACACTATATATATGCACAATGTTTTAGAAACGATATTGTATATTTTACATTAGGCGGCATGCAATATTATGGATCTGTTAAAACTACGGTCTGAAGAAAAAAATTTATAGAGGCATGATGGGCACGCCTGCCGCAGGTAGTGGACTTGAACACTTGAGTTATTTAATAAGTCGGTAGCTTGTATTAAGTTCTTTTTAACCGACTTCAAAAAAGGAGGAGTTTCTTTGTTCGAGTGTATAAATTGTTTTTATATTGTTCACCGATTTCTCCCCTTGTGGACCGATTCACTTAATTCTTTTTTTTGTTTCGTAGATTATACTTCAGATGGTACTTATAGTAGTCATATAAATTTTAACAAAATCTATCAAGCCAAAACATAAATATAAGAGGCGAAGTCGGTTTTTTTAAGCTTTGCTTACGTTTAAATAATTGATGTAAATAATTTAGGCGGTATGCAATATGTTGGATATGTTAAAAACTACGCTCTTAAGAAAAAAATATATAGGCAATACATGATGAGCACGCTTGCCGCTGGTAGTGGACTTGAACGCTTGAGTTACATAAAATCTAGGTAGCTTGTATTAATTTCTTTTGATGTATACTAATCGTTCACGCCGAACTGAGATCTCGCGCCTACCATTTGTCTAATTGACAAAAACTTTCGAGGTTAATTGCTTACAACTTTTTTTCTTTATAATAATTGTTTGAATTCTGTATTCTTTGTTTAATTAGAGGATATATAAGTTTCAGCGCTATATATTTAGCCGTTTTGAGATAGACCCGGGACAAAGGTTTAAGTTAGGTTTAAAAACAGTGACTTTGGTATTGTCATTTTCTAACATAGTTGTTATACTCTACTTGCAGAGATCTTTTCAACGATACCTCACACGGGCTGAAAAATAAATTATTTTACAAATAACTTTACAAATTATCTGAGAATTCGAAGTTATTAGCATACATGCTTTAGACGCTATGCCTCTGAAGGATGAACGGACGGATGGACAAAGTGCTGAACCACCCAAGTCATTTTAGAGATTGAATTATAGATCTAGTTCCGCTCGATCAATAATTTAAATTTAATTTTAGAAAATACAGTCAGTTGGCCCGAATAGTAACTTTTTCTACTGCGATTTGAATCAATACGAATATATTTTAACAATCTATAAATTCCAATTCCAGCCAATACTCGATAAGCGTTGTATCCCATGGAGGTCGATTAATAGCCATCGATCTAATATTGATAGAGCCATAATTTGGCTTATTTGGCAAGCAGCTTATTGGTTCATTTCCGCACATACTTACTTAGCCACGCTATCTAATCATTACATAGTTGTTATAAGCCGCGCTATATTAATTAATCTTCAACATTCTTGAAGGAACATTGGCGCTAAGATGATGTACAAGTTAATGGAAAAGTGCGTAATTTATTTTAATATCAGCTGGTTAGGATACCTTTATCATTTAGGTCCCAACGGTTTTTAAATTTGTAGATAAGAATTGAAAGTGTAAAAATTCTTTATGAGTTATATGTTTGTTAATATGACACAAGGAAAATAACATTAATTACGGTTAATCCCACATGCCCTTTCTATTATCGAACCACAAGACAAACTGATAAACGTCATACATTTTTGGTTGATCCTCATATCCGCTCGAAGCGTTTTGCTTCTACACTTATCACCCGTGCAGAGAAGAAGTGTAACACGCTGCCCGCGTCTTTTTTTCTTAAATATTATAATTTGGTAGTCTTCAAGTCTACAGTGCCTATTGGCTTATTTGGGTGAGCATTTGCCTTCTAAGCAGAGGTATCGAGTTCGATTCCCGGCGGGAACACAATTTTCCCCCCAAGGAAAATTTTTGTTTCTGATTCTATTTGTTATTGTGTGTGTGATGTGAGCATTTAAGTGGTTAATGAGTATCTTCTAGGTAAGCATGCTACATCTCTCGTATCTCACTTTCAGGTGAGATAGCGGCCAAATGCTTACCTATCTGACATAAAAAAAAATACACAACTATTTAGCCAAACCCATAAGTCATATCTAGCATTAAAACAAAACAATGAAATTATTAGACCAAAACGAGTACAACCCTGCAAGCAGTGCTCTTTCCACTTTCTTCACCAATTACTCAATTTAAGTGGCATGACTTTTGCGCTCGACTGTTCATATAATCCGATGATATACACCTATAGCTCCGTCCGCTCGTTATTTGTAATTACGTCTTTACACGTTTTCGTGGTACGTGCATTTACCCTCATGCGGTGCCTGAAGATAAAATGTTATGGAGTTTTTTTTCTGTAAACGGTTACAAGAACAAGGTAATAATGGTAAATGGCATGTGAGGGCAATGGTTACGGGAGACGGGATGAAAGACACTGATGAGATATGGGAGTGAAGGTTTCTATAGGACATGTTTACGTATTTTGAGGTAGTCATGGCCATAGGTTAAATTTATTACTTACGACCGTCCTAGTATGCATGTACCTTATTAATTATAAACATTACATAACTAAGAAAAAACAAATGAGTGACTAATTTATTTATTTATTAAATTAAATTATTTATTTCGGATTATACATTCATATTTATGTAATAATACATAAATCATTAAACGCAAGCAAATCTTTAAAAACCCGACTCCACCGCTTTCTCCGAAACCTTGATCAGATTAAATGTACTATTGACGATAACTCAATCAATCGCTTGATCTAATTTAAATAGACCAATGAGAAAGCAACAGATTTTAAACAAAAAACTATTTTTAAATCGGTTCACGTGGAAATAACTTATTAGGTAACACACATAAAAAAAAATACAGTCGACTTGAGTACCTTCTACTTTTTTGTGAAGTCGGTAGAAAAACAATAGAGATACACCAAAATATATAAATAACCTAAGGTAGTGAAACATGCAGTTTTTATAATATTAAATTATAATAACTTCTATTCTATTGACCAATTGCCTACAAGAAAAATTTGTTTATTTTTAAATCATCCAAATAAATTATCGACTTGAAAAGTAGTAGTAGTTTATATAGTAAGATCTAACGAGATTGCAAACTATGTTCTATTGTATGAATTGAGACATCTTCGGAAAAACATTAGTATGATTGAATTTGGTAAACATACAAGTATTTCATTGTTTTTATATCCGTGAATTTCAACCAACTGTTTCGTAGATTTTCACAATATTGTGTACAATATTGTGAAAATAAGCAGAAGCAGTACAACGCTCTTCGTGTGCAATTTAATAATGCATTTAGGGTGCTGATGGGGCTGCCCCGGCACTGCAGCGCATCGGGGATGTTTGCTGAAGCACGCGTCGACTGTTTTTATACGACCATGCGGAAACGGTGCACATCACTGGTGCGCAGGGTTAGGGTCAGCCCTAACAGGATCCTAAGTGAATTTGCAAACAGGTTTGACTGTCAGTACATAAACCATTGTTGTATGGTTCATGTACTGACTAATAGAGACATGGTCAAAGGAGTAGGTTATTATTAATTGTAATGAATTTGAATCAAAATTTTTTATTGTTGTAATTTATATAATTAGTGTAATTTTATTTTTTTAGATTTAATTGAATTTTTGTAATTGTATGATCAAAACTTGATTGAAATAAATGAATTATTATTATTATTATTATTATGACACAGATTCATTCGACATCTTATTTTATTTTACTTAGACCTGGAACATTTTTATTTGTAATTGTATACTTTTTGCCTGCACAATATTTCAGCACAGATGCATCATCAATTACGTTTGACGAATTCGTAACAATTATGCTATCATCTCAAATAAAAAATCAATTTGTGGTAAATATCTCGTGACTAAAACAAATAGTGGCGTACTCTTTATTAGTCAATAGAATATTATCGATGCTAGTTTAAAAAGTAAGAGGTTTATTATTTCAAAATGTTTTTGTGTCTGATCTTAATCACTAAGTATATCATCTGTTTCGCAAGTGAATAGTATAAACACGGTAGGCCAGCTAAATATATATAAGTACCTGTAATATATTTATTGGATTTTTACTTTTATTTTGTATTCTAGTACCGGAACAAACATGTTGAAGGATTTTTGACAGATTGTGTTTGACGGAATTCGTCGTCGTGAATATTTTTTCATGTAGTGGACAAAACAAATTTAATACAAGTCGGTCATCAGGTTAGTTATGTGGTGACTGCAGCTGCAGAGACGCTTTGTTCTCTAAATTGTATACTAAAATTTTAAACGTAAATTTTAGTCGTACGTATTGATTTAGCTCCGGTTGTACTCACGTTATGTTTAATTTAATCGAGAAACTCGACCGGTGTTCGAGCGATATAGACGTACGCGCCAGACTCTCGTTGTTACTACAGCGCATGCTCCAGAGGATGAGCGTCTATATCGCTCGAACACCGGTCGAGTTTCTCGCTTAAATTAAACATAACGTGAGTAAAACCGGAGCTAATCCATTGTGAATACGACTCACGATAGTTTTAATAATAATATTAGAAGTATGAATAATTATCACTATGAATAAGTGTTATAATTTTTTGACACAATTAATACATAATAAGCAAGGTTCATATGGATTATATAACTACTATGATAATGATGTGTTTAATTGTTTTTTTTCTTATATTGTAAAGATCTTTTTTTAACCTGGGCAGTTCTTTATGACCTTATATTTTGGATTGGTATCCACTGTCCATCTTGCTATTTACTCCTCTATAGTTTCAAAAGTATGAAACTATTAAAGTTTTCGTAAGAATTAGACATTATAATATTATTAATATACAGCTATCACTCACGTCATTTGATAATCTTCGTCGCGATCTCGTGGCGTTCTCAACTCATCCCGAAGAAGAGCATCGTACATGCTCGAAACCTAGGTCGACAATATCGATCAAATGATCTAGAGTCTTCAGAGTCCATTCTATAATTATTTATTTAAATTAAAACCCTTGTTTTACTATTTATTTGAAAATCATAAACACAATAATTTCCGCAAGTACTACGAACCAATAAACATATTTTAATAAGCATTTCTGATTAGGCTAATAGAGCCGGGATTCGGGCAATAAAGAGTATTATCAAGTATTATGGATATTATCAACGATAGCAATTAGCATAATACGGAAGTTATTACCGGAATAATTTGGTGTAATGTGAGCCGGGATGACAACAGGTCGAAATGCTTAGTTAGGTCATTGCATCCAATTCTAGACAACAAAGAACCTTGTTAACTTTTGAAATTAGGACAAATAAGGAAAACTATTTAAATACTTTAAATAATTTCAATTGTATAAGTTAATGATTTTTTTAATACGCATTTCGCGGCTTAGCCACTTCAATAAAAGTGATGATGCAGCCGCAGATATAGCATGCTTACCTGTTACCTATTTTCTCAAAACTTGAAGAATATCAAAATTTTAAATATATTTTATAGTTAATTCAAAATCAGTAAATTCACCACAACGGAACTCTTCAAATTATAAACCCTATCATTCCAACAAGGTGTTGGCTGGGATCCTGCGGTTGGTCGAAGACGTTGCGCAACCCCAATTGCTTAATAAATGTTTGTCGGACCATCCCTTGTGGCCACTCGACGGTGGCGGCTTACCGATTAATACGTGTAGGGAACGCGTAAAGTAATGCAAGGTAAAAAATATTATTTGCAGCATCTATTGTAGTTTAAATTACTCTATGTGTATGTGTAAATGTTTATTATGTGATGTATAGGACTTTTATGTTTTATTTGGAAACAATTTAAATGTTAGCAAAGCTTAAGAAAATGAAATGAAATGAAATACATTTATTTGGCACTAAGTATAAGATAAACAAACAACAAAAACATGAAATAAACAATAAAAAACAGCTTATAAAGGTAATTAGGCATAAGTAAAAAAAAAGTGCCAAAAGGGTCGTGACTCAGCATTATTGCCAATAGGAAAACCCACTTTTTCGCTTTTTCTTCAAAACCTTTGATCAAATTAAATGAATTAAATACGCATTATTGAGGATAACTCAAAACTACTGGTCAGATCTTGATCAAATTAAAATGGACCACATGGGAAGCACCAGCTTTAAAATTAAAAAGAATCATCAAAATCGGTTCAACTGGAACAAAGTTTTGAGGTAACACTCTTAAAAAATACAGTCGGATTTTGAACCTCCTTTTTGAAGTTGGTTAAAAATGGACATGGCACCGCGTAATCAGTTCTTAAAATTACATTAGCTTGGCGGTTTCGAGAATTTTCCCTCAGTAATAGGATATTTCAAAATCCAACGACCCAATTCTGACCCGTCGTGTTGCTCAATGCATCCGCTAGTAAGGCATGACCGCTGCTTCAGAACCAGATTCGAGTGGCAACGGCTTTGACTCGTAGCTTCAATTCCACCCCGTTTGATGTGTTTAATTACTTTGTTTGTTCTTGTTAAGCAAACGATGCTTGCTGCGGTCGTCCTAAGTCGTGAACGCTTCGAGAACTGTTACCGTTTTCCGCTGAGCTATACTATTCTACTTATTAGGAGATACATGTATCATTATTAGGAGTTTTGGATTAAGTCTGCAAGTGTAAAAGTAACAGAAAATGCTTTGGACGTTGACAGAACGAGTCTGTATTTGTTTATTAATCGGTCGGATGTCGCGGAAATTTTGTCGGATTTTCAGACTTATTTCGGGCATGTAAGATGTCCATCCATGGGAATGCGGTCAAACTCAACGATCACGACGCATTTGACTACGCGCAACTTACATCGTGGTGATGTCCAGCCTGTTAGTAAAAAAAAAATATGACTAAGACGCGCGATATTAGTTTCCAGACTCGAATGTTGTGGTCCTGCCACTTTTGATAGACTAACAAATAATTCGAGAAACATTTACTACGAATAAAGTTAAAACATATATGTTTTACAGTAACTTAGTTCTTGGCTGTATAGATGTATACATACATTTTTAGTTTAGTTTTAGGGACTTATAATTAGTTTATAATTGGTTTTACGAAATATAGGCAATTGGCCCGTAGATAGAGTTTTACAAAAGACATGAATACTTGTTGCTCAATATTAGTTTTAATATTCTAACGATTTTTTATTATTATTATTGTACGTAAACTCAGTACACGATACTGTGACCAAAATAACCTTTAAAATTACCTGTTGTTGTTCATTTAAGCATCTGTGCGACAATTTCGCAATAATAAATGTCTTCTTTACCAATATTCCTACCAATAGGCATAAACTACATATAATATAACAACCTATCAAAGTACCAGATGCTAAGTACTAGAAGTAATAATATTAATAATCTATATATATAAAAGAAAGTCGTGTTAGTTACTCCACTTATAACTCAAGAACGGCTGAACCGATTTAGCTGAAAATTGGCAGGGAGGTAGTTTAGAGCCAGGAGAAGGACATAGGATACTTTTTAAGAACGTACATTTCTTTACATTTTTTTTTACATTTCGACATGCTTTCCATTTTCTCATACGTCACTCGGATTTGGTAAAGTACTAGGCAAACGTAAACATGAAGGTTGTAATAATATAGTCACGTGACATTGTAACGCATGCCGGGTATGGCTTCCTAAATATGCACATTCATTGACTGTTAGGCGGAACGAAGGTCGCCGGGACAGCTAGTAACTGATATATGAAAGAGTCGACTCTAGGCTTTTGCTTTGCATACATCAACGCTTGCCCCAAAATTACACATAGCGAGAGCACCCACGTCAAACTAGCCGCGTGTCGAATAGTTTTATACTCTACGCAACGTAATAATTAAAAGGGGATAGTGAGGCGGGTAAAACGTCAATCATGTTGTTGTTTACAGAATTTTCACTGGTTTGATAGATTATATATCATCATGTTAAGACGTTCGTTTGACTCATATTGGGGTCAACTTTCCAATCATATGAAGTGTGTGTAGTTAGGTAACCTTCTTGAATCATAAACTTAAAATAAAGGTAATTTCTCTTATTGATATGCTTTCGTCTTTGGCGGCTATTACCAACATATATTTAATAAAAAAGTTTTTTTTTGGTTTGAGACATTTATATTACAATATGTATTTATGGATTTAATATTAAAAAAAATAATCATCATTATTTTTCAAACACTATTCTCACTATAAAATTAAGTTTAAATAAATAGAATTTCAGTTATGTAGTGGAAAAATAGTTAAGTGTAAGGTGCATTTCATAACTGTCAGCTGTTATTAAATGATGTTTCATTAAAAATCTATTGAGAAAGAAAAATGTTAATCATGTCGTAGGTTTGTGCTGAATGAATTTAAACAGCAATCAAAGTTTAATTAGCTAAAAGGAATTGAGTATCCGATAACATATTTATCACAGTCTTGGGACCTATATAAGCTGCCGTAAACACTGCGGTTGGGAAATCTAGGTAGCGAATAATTACCAAAACGGTTAATTTTAAAGTAACGCGGGGTCCGGAGCGTTCCACAAGGGCGCACCCTGGGTCCACAATATATCTTGTGGGCAGGCAACCGCGATTTGAATGACGGCCCACTCTGAAAGGACATTTATCAGCCTCACTACTCGGGTTACACTAAACCAAACAACAATGAATTCTCATTGACAAATTATCTTGGTATTTGTTGCTGTTAAGTCTATTCTTTTGACTAATCGACGCTAAGACTGACGCTGTCGAGAGGGAATTGGGTAGAACGGAGCAAAGCGCTTCCGGTCACTGTTTTAGATTTTTTACTCGTGTTAGTAGGGCCAATTGGTCATTTATTTTCTTAATTATACTAAAATTAGCTTATATATAAATACTCGTATTATAAATGCAAAAGTTTGCGTGTAAATGTGTAAGTATTTTTATTGTTTGCTTTCTCTTCCCGTCAAACATTATATAAATCCGTTCAGCCGTTATATATAAAGGCATATAACGGCTGAACGGATTTGGAAAAGTATTTATTTTCTCTATGTTTGGATGTGCACACAATATTAACAATATTTAATTTAAGCGGGCGAAGCTACGGCGCACAGCTAGTATACAAATTAAGCTTCTCTTAAACATATTCGTAAAAAGTACAAACGAAATGCAAATAAAATGAACTCATTACAGGCTAATATATATATGATTAAAATAGAAAATATATAACTGATATAAGTATTTGTTTTTTTTGTATATATTCCATATTTTCAGAATATATATTTATAAGTATATTTTAATTTAACTTTCACTTAATAATAACCAGTCGTTCTCGCCGTACTGAAATCTCGAACCTACATTTTGCCTAGTGGAGAAAACATAACATAAACATAAACGCTTTCACACTCACAGCCCCACACTAAGTTCAATGACTTGTGTCATGAGTGCCGGACACATACACATCACACACACAATCACAACCAGAACCAGAAACACAAATTTTCTTTGGGGAGAAAACTTGTGTTCCCGTCGGGAATCGAATCCGATACCCCTGCTTAGAAGGCGAACGCTCGCCCAACTTGGTTAACGGGCAGTTCTTTTGAGGATAATTGTTTAAAACTTTTTTCTTAATAATAATCATTTATTTTTATTTCATATAACTTAGACTTATCATTACCAATAAATTAAGTCACTTTACAATAATTTTAAATTAAAATCATATTCAAAACGATATCACAATTATACATTAAATACTAGAATGAAATCAATACAATTACGTTTCATCTATCTGCCTTTACTTTGCCTCTATGTGCGCGCATGTTGCGCAGTCTGCAGCAATGATTGATAAAATAACAATCTAGTCTTCCTGCCAGCACCTCCAGCATGATGTTAGTGTTCCTAGTGTTCCCCCTCACTCGCCTCACTGTGAAGTTATGTGCCTCTCTTACGCAATGTTGTGTAGAAACAATCATCACGAGCTTAGGCAAACATTGTAAAGGCACTGCAATACCGGGGCAGACCCAACATCATCCTGAATGTGTTACTAAACTGGACACAAAGGGCGCTGTAAGATTTTTGCTTGTAGTCTGAAGAAGTCTTAAGACAGATACCCCGGGACAAGATAGGTCTAAAAACAGCGAATTTGGTGGCCTACCTTAATGTTATTTTCCATCAATTTTTATTTTAACAAGTTACGTATAATGCAGAGCTCTTTTCAAAGACAAAAAGGGTAGAAAAAAAATGTTGCTCTCCGCTTACGTGTTTGGGTGCTCCCTTAACTTTTTCATTTATATCTTTTTAATTACCCCGGGATTTTTAATTATCCCAGGGACAAAATAGGTCTAAAACAGCGACTTCGGTGTCTTACCAATTTTTTTATTTTCCAACATATATATTTATATATTAAAAAAAAAATCTTAGTGATGTTTTTATTTAAAAAAAGCATTTCAATTTTATTAACTTATTATACTAATCTCTTTGTCATAAAGTAATAGAAAAAAAAAGTAATAGATAATTTTAGTGTATAATACGCTACTAAATGTATTTATAATAGGCTACCTAATTAGTTAAAACTCTTAGAAGGAAATAGTTTTAAAAGACACTTGAGTGCTTTTATAAGTTTATTTTGTAAATTAAAGATTTTATAAGATATTGTAACTAACGACTTCAACATAGATTAAAAAAAATCTATTTGCAAAGTTCTTTTTAACGTTAATTGCCTTCAATTACATGTATATTTGTGTGTGTAATTTTGTCATTAATATTAATTTAGTTGCCATTTTTGGCCTTGGGACACAGCTTTGCATATTATTCCCTAAAAATTTTAAGTTAATCGTTTGTCAATACAAACGAATAAGCCTTGTTTAGACGCTAAATGCCTCTGACAGACGGACAGACGGACAAAGTACTGAACCACCCAAGTCAACTTAGAGACCTCGTTTCGCTCGGTCAATAATTTTAGTTCGTCACTGAAAGCTTCCGTTTTGATATTCATATTTCGAGTAATTGGATTACAAACTTTGTAAATTAATAAATTCCAGCTTAAACGCTTGTCAAAGTTATTGTTTTGTGATTGCTTTGTTATTTGTGAAACTTTTGTGTTTGATTTAAATAAGCAACTTGTTTAAGTTACATTTAATTATCACTTTTTTTTTTATTACTGAATAAGCAAACGTTTGACTACAAGCACACCTGATGGAAAGTGACGATGTAGTCTAAGGTGGAGCACGCTTGCTCATTAAATACCTATTCATTCACTTTACTTCGAACCCACCCAAATTGTACCTCTCGGGAAAGACAGATGGCGGCAAAGTGTTCCATTCTTTTGCTGTTCTATAAATGAACGAAGACGCGAAACGTTTCGCGCGAATGAACGGTATTTCAACCATAAATTAGTGACGCGACGCCGTTCGTCTGGATGTAAGGTGGAAAGAAGGTGAAGCGGGAACAAGGTTGTGTAGTTCCTGTGCACATTCACTTTGCAATTTTACGCCGATGCCGACTTAATAGCAAAGAGCTTATTGTGTATGATGTAGTTTATATGTCTTGTTAGTATATATGTACATCTTTTCGTGCAACATGAGTGTAGGTGTCCATAGTAATGCACGGCCAGCAACAACCTCCATTACAATTTGGAGAGAGAGCTCATGAATTACAAGAGTTAATTACCCAATGCCACAGAATACTTATCAGTAGGTACATACTATTATGTCGTGTTGTGAAATGTGCTAGAAGCTGGAATATGCCCTTATTGGTAGTTTTACATGATAGGTGCCATACGAAAGTCGCTCTGAACCGGCTAAAATCAGTTGGAAGTTACTAGCGGTAATCTTTTTGTTAAAATGTTATCAAGGTGAAGTAGGCAGTATTTGACTTATTATAGAAGGCTTTGTATTGAACGGGACCATGCATTTACAATACGAGGGCAATACGACGATATTTTGCCCAATTATTTTTTTTACGCATGTACTTTCACTAAGTTCAAAAACTTGTATCGTGGGTGCTGGAACATTTCAATCACACGCACAATCACACCCAGCAACAGAAGCACAAATGTTCCTTGGGATGGAAAACTGTGCACCTGCCGGGGCAGACGCCCCTTACACTTTTTTTTCGGTTCTACTACCTACTGCTTAAATTACCGTCAAATTGGTCGAAGGTAGAATTCATGATAAGGCATTATCTTTACTTACTTTCTACGAACCGCAAACTCATACTCAATCGTTTATTTGCCACATGTCATAAAGGTGTTATAATTAATAATATATGTCGATTAACGCAGACTGCATGCAGACTCGCAAATATTAAATATATTATAATATATACAACCACTTTTTCCATTTGTTCCTTAAAAAAATCAGTACTTAGAGCTACCTTTATCTATTTAAAGATACCCATCATCTCAATCTTTTCACTAACATGTGGTTCGGTTTACAACCACATTCGAAATGAAAGCCACTTATGGAAATGAATGTGAAACGCGGATAAACCAAAGCCTATTTTCCACAGTGCAAGCCGGGCGGTTACAAATTGCTTCGGGCAAAGCGTTAATTTTAATTTTATCTCTAATACCCGAATGAGTACCGTGACTCGACATAATAAATGTACTCTTACCACGTTAGCGCTAAAGCCAGGGTAAATGTAGGAGTAACTATTACGTAATCTCTATCGTAGTTTTAGGAACTTATATACATAACTAGCCATCCGCCCCGACTTCGCCCGGGTGTGATAAATAAAGAACCGCTCGACCGATTTTGTGCAAACTTCACATAAACCATCTACTAAATAGTCCGAACAAAGCCTAAACATTTGGTTTGGATAGGTGAGCCCGTTCTTGAGTTATAAAATAACAACGAAAAGTGGCATTGATTTTTATATATACACATTTTTACGATGGTCATAAAGGAGACAAGCAAAACTGTCACTTGATGGTAAGCGACACGTGATATCTGCTATATGAACAGTGTCACTAGGAGCTATGAAGACTAATGTGCTGCTCTCCCTTAGACTTAAGATGTTTGCTCTCATAAGCCTAGTTCAGAAGAAAATGTCTTACCATCATGGATTTAATCATGACGTCACATAGAACTGCCCGTTGGCTTAGTTGGGTTAGCGTTCGCCTTCTAAGCAGCTTCTAAGTTCCGAGATCGATTCCCGGGGGAACACAGGTTTTCTCCCTAAGGCAAATTTGTGTTTCTGGTTCTGGTCGTGATTGTGTGTGCGATGTGAATGATCCGGCACCCACGACACAAGTCATCGAACTTAGTGTGGGGCTGTGAGTGTGAAAGCGTTTGTTATTATTGTTTATTGTTCATTGAAAACTCAATGCCGTCGTAGGATACAAAGCTGCAAAACCCAATTTGCAGGCGGGCCTTTTACTATAGCGCCGTCACGGCTTTTTTACATAGTTATTAAACAAATACCTAAATTATTTTCTTAAAACAAAATAGGTATTATAAGGTCAAACTTAAAAAACTTTTTCGCATTCATATTTCACACATCGCAAATAAAATTCCCTTATAACTCTCAATATCAGCGTGCGAGTCACGACGGGACAGTTTATTTCAACTTCTCAACTTCCGGAGCGAATGGGGCATAATTTTCATAAGGAACGCGCAACTGCGTCCCGACGCAAAAATTAGATTCATCAGAATTCGAGGTGGAAGTAAATACGAGAACAGGTGCACCTATTCCTGTTATATGTATTTATACTCGATCAATAAAGCTTGATCCACATACCTGTTCTATAATTAGCCCTATTAGGGCTGCTACAAACTATCCCCTCACCCCTGGGATTGCCAGCGACTACTTAAGATGAATCTTTAATTATTTGATAGGCTATGGCTATTATTTCAATTTCGAAAGAAAGAAAGGAAGAAAGATAAAACGTTTATTTACGTTAGTTACTAGTATTATTTTAATGTTGATATTCAAAATTGCACATTTCGCTTATTTGTTTAAGGACAGATTCTGGTTGCTATAAAAACTTGTCCCGCTTGATGTGACAACCTCTGTTATAAGGGCAATACATTATTATTCTAAGTATTATGTTTTTTTTTTTTTTTGTGATTGAACGATAAATATAGGCAGCAAATTATCAGTTATTTGAACTGCCTGTTTGCTTAATTAGGTGCGCATTCGCCTTCTAAGCATGGGTATCGGGTTCGATTCCTGGCTGGAACACAAGTTTTCTCCCAAAGCGAACTTTGTATTTCTGGTTCTGCTTGTGATAGTGTGTGTGTGATTTGAATGTTTCCAGCATCCACGACACAAGTCATTGAATTAAATGTGGGGCTGTGATTGTGAAAGCGTTTATTTACAAGCCTGCGAAGGTAAAAGCGAAACTAAAACAAGAAGCCGTAATCAACTTCTGTAATCCACGTTACTTACACTCACGGTAGTTACACCGTATTAAAGCGGTACTATACTAATCATTATTATGATAGGTATCTATGATATTTGGAATAGGTACGTTCTATTTAATAATATGTGCTCCTCTTTCAGTATTAATCACCTCATCACTAGTTCGAGACAAATTCGCGCGAAACATCCGTGGCAGTGAATTTGATTCGAGTTCGTAACGAGTGCGTGAACAATGTGTAGTTAACTTCTGTTACTTTGCATTTTCCTTTGTGAGAGGATGATACAATCATGAGCAACTTAGTGTTTCATCGAAGCATACGGAAGAATGTTTTCAGAAGTTAAACAAAATTATAAGCAAGAAGTGGAACATATTATTATAATATTTAAATTAGAACAAGCTAGCCGTCATATGATGTTTACCCATATACATACGTCCAGCCTTTAAGCTATGCAGTTGTAGGTTGTTTATTATAAAGGACGTTAAACTCCTCATGACTTGACTTTTACCTATTTCATGAACCCAACGTGATGGATAAGGTCTTGAAATAGTGTATAGCTCGGTTAGAGAAATTTTCTCTATTGTAAAAAGTAAAAAAAAATTTTTATTAAGTACGTTTATAAACTACTATTAAAAGTGAATTCTCGTTGACGTTCCAACATGCAAATGTCCAGGGCTCCTAGCGACCCAAGACGCAAAACGTTCAGTATAACCATTGCACCACGTATCCTAGCTAGTACCCAAATGTAAGCTCTAGGTGCTAAGCAAGCCGCCTGTGAGTGCGAAAGTAACTTTACAGATTTAACTTTAATGTAAAACCTACAAACTCAACTATACGCGAACTTTTCTTTTGTAAACGTGGGTCCTGGTTCGATTCCTGGCAGAAGCACAATTTTCCATCAAAAGGGAGATTTGTGATCTGGGTGTGATTGTGTGTGATATGTAAAATGTTTCCGGCACCCACGAAACAATTCTTTGAACTTAATGTGGGGCTGTGAGTGAGAATGCGTTTGTTTTTTTGTTTGTATGTATTTTACGGCGGCTAGAAAAGTGAAAATTCTTACAGATTTTGCTGCTTATGTCTGTTTTAATGACTTGTAAGTAATTCTATCACGTTAATAACCTAAGCAATCTGAAAAGTTCCATGTCGTTAAAACTTCCTACATAATAATTACAAATTCTAATGCCATATTTCCTCGGAACGTAAGTAAATCAAGTGGAAATGCGAACGTGTCTTTAGTACCGTTTAATATCGGTAATGTACGGGGATTGTTCGTATATTTTTTTTATTGCTTCCATTCCTGGAGAGGAATTCTCATTTCCTACACATCTGTAATGTGAAATAAAACATTTATGCGAAATATTGTTATGTAATTAGACGTATTTTTCGAGACATTTTTGTCAATTTTATAGTGTCTAACTTTATAGTATCTTATAGAAATAATATTATTTTGGTTTACACGACTTCTTTAAATAAAATAAAAAATTAAGTGGCAACTCGACCACGCGGTCGAGAATTTTGCGGTCGAGTTAACAACCAACCCGTCGGTACGGATATCTTTAAAATTACAGTCAGTTTAATGCCTATTTACTATTCCATGGTCTTGTCTAGCCGTACAGAGTTATCTTCGTTTCAAACTTTAACACACAAAAATTTTGTATTTGTAATATTAGCGTTAAGGGACTAGCAGTGCAACGTCGCTTCGCCCACGTAAATCAGTATAGAAAGCTTCTATTCTACGTACTATAGGAAGTCGCCTTTATATCTCTAGTACCATTGATGATGCTAGTGACACTACTTTAAACCATCATATCACAACCATCGAATAGTATTATTTCTAGGCTATCCAAGTCCATATAGCTATTACTGGGGTACTTACAAACCCAATCACATACAAACAATTTCGCATTCACGATATAAGTATGATAGTAATAATATGTTCTACAGAAAATAACACATTTTAACATCAACGACAAATTTTATTAAGTCTGCACAAATATTCCAACATTCAAACACACGTCGATATTAGTATGTCTAGAACTCTACGACGCTGTGCGCTGCATAAGAACGGAGTTTTATGAAAATTTTCCATTCGGAATACAATCTTGAAAAATAGAAGGTATGTTTATTTGAGCATATCGAATCGCGGCGCGCGACACATTGAATACAAGGTGGCGTTCGGGACGCAAACATAATTTAGTTATCTCACGCGAGACCAGAAAGTTTCGTTCAAACAAATAATATAGGTTTCCATGCGGGGAGCACCTGGGCGGCACTACGATCGGTGTGTCCCCAGGGAAATAAAAACTTTGCTACACGTCGCTTGTCCTAAAGCCTTCTTACAGTCTCTGCGACACGTTCGTCGATTTGCTACCGACGACCGACGTACACTTTATGGCTCTGATTCTCAACGATACGTTTACGATATTGTTTGGTATTACTGCTGCGTAAAGTGTGAGTGTAAAACGCTGACGGAGTCTCTCCGGGCCGGATATAACTGGTTCGATGAAGCGATAACCCTATCTGTATATATGTTAAAATAAAACATACCTGCTCCTTTGCTCGACATACGAGAAAGTTTCATTAGGGCTGTTTACGTTATGGACGGGTACTACGCCTATGCGCTTAAGACGTCATTTGCACGTGGTGTATCTGCTGAGAAAAGAATAAGCCACCGGTAAATAGCTGCAAGCATTGCCAAAGAGAGTCGATTAGGCAGGCCGCTGAAATATACACAACATAGGTTAGATAGATAGAAAATTCTTTATTGCACAAACAATATTGTAGGTATATTTTTTTATGTTTGATAGGCAAGCATTCGCTTTCCATCAGGTGAGACTGTGTTCAAAAACTATTTTACCTGATGGAAAGCGACGATGCGGCCGAAGATATAGCATGCCTGCCTAGATGATTAGCTATATATATATATAGACCTATTCACTCTGACTGCCAGATTACCAGATTATCGTTCAGGAAACATAGACGAGGTCTACGTGTTCCACTCCCTCGCAGTACGGATGATAAACGTAGAAGCGAAACGCTTCGAGCAAGCTGAAGGTATGTCAACCATAACTGGATGACATTTGACTGTTTGCCTTATTGTTAGATGGTAAAACAGGCTTGGGGCAATGAACTGGCATAATTCCTGCACACACTCTCCGAAACGCAAACGATAAAAAACCGATAGGCTTGCTACCTTACGTCGGTGACAGTTTTGTCTCAACCAGCTTATTATCACCAATAAGTCTTTTGGCTCAGTGGCCAATGGATTCCAGAGCATCAAGCTGGTATTAGGCAGAGCCATCTCAAAGGTGGCCACAATACTCCATAATCGGACTTCTGCATGGTACAGACTTAAAAGCTGCCCCAATGAGAAGTACTGTATGACCTTCGCGAGAATGTCAAATTTTTTGGATGCCAGTTAAGCTCTGAATTCGATGTAGGTACCAAAATTGAGGTTAGACGTCAAAGTGAAACCGAAGAGATCAAGATGGTTTGCTATTGAAATCGGTACATTGCTTAAAAACGGAGATAGCTTAAAGGGTCTCCGTTTGGCGGAGAAAAGACACGCCTGTGTTTTGGACGCGTTAAATCGAACCAAATTGGCATCGCCCCATTTGGACACGGCCAAAAACGAGTCCAATCGCGCGGTAACTGTTATAGACATAGTAAGGACTCTCCTAAAAACAGTTGATCTGTGTAAATATAACTAGTTTAAAATATCACCGATTAGGAATTGAACATTAAAATTAATTAGAACTCTTAAATATGTTTGGATCGAAAAAGCTAATAACGAAGCTGACTTGCGCCAGAATTGCATGAAGTGACACTTCCAAAATTACTAGTGTAGAAAGTTCCCAACGCGCGGAGACGTCCCAAGTTCGATAACTGCCCGGCTCTCGGCTGGAATTTTTAAATTAATTCAAACGAAAAATAAAATTAACGAAGTTGGTGAAGATTAAATTATACTCGCAGTAATTTGTGTCAAGAAACTTGGGTGTGGATCGCAGCATCACAAAGTTTTTAGAGTTTATTACTTTGCTGAGACATGACTTTGTGTGTTATCTGTATCTTGAATCTCCGTTTACTGACTTGTGAGGAATAAAATTAAAAGGATGGTGAAATGCAAAATACTTGGACTTACATTCTGTATTTAACTCTTATATTTATTTAAACAATAAGTAAATAACTATACGTATATATAATGTATCTTAAATCTGTAACCATGTTGTAACAAACATAAAGGTGTTTCGGCAGCTTTTCTTGAGATTCAAATTCTAACGTGACCACCCTCGACCACGTCATCACTTAGAGGGGCCACAGACGACGAAGATACTATAATATTTCATGTTAAGATATAAGATCTGCATATACAATTTTACAGCATATACAGATAAGATAATATATCATATATTATTAAAATTATTCATTCTCTCGAAGACCGTGTTATGTGCTACACGTATTTCATGACCGATATGTTACGATATGTTTCGTATTTTTTTGTATATAATTTCAATGGTATCTTTTAAAAATGTCCATATCGCTCGATATCTACACAAAATATATATTATCTTCGTCGTTTCTGATGTAAGATAAAATATAATAGCATCTTTGTCGTGACGTCCTTTACAACAATAGATTGAGATATATACAAAACATATATTAATATTATAAATCCGAAAGTTTGTGAGTATATGTATTATTGCTTATACCCAGGATTAACACATGTAATAGGCTAATTTTTATACTGAATAATGTAACCTTAGCCGTGGTTAATATAAAGTCCGTAATAATAACTGAACTGTTCGCTAGCCTAGATAGCACATCTGCCATCTAACCATCGAGTATTGGGTTCGATTTCCTAAAGAAGCATATTTTTTTTCTACAAAAACAAATTCCATCCTATGTGACATTTGTGCTTCTGGTTCTAGGTGCGATTTGTTTGTGAGATGAAAATGTTGCCGGCACCCACGACACAAGTCTTCGAACTTGGGTCTAATGTCGGGCTGTGAGTGTGAAAGCGTTAATTTACACAATCACACCCAGAATCAAAAACACAAATTTCCCTTAAAGAAAAATCTTGTTTCCCGCCAGGAATCGAACCCGAAATTAACCAACGGGCAGTTCATATACGTTCGAAGGTTTTCCAAAAAACTTAAAACATAGTTCACATTGAACAAATCGTTTCTACTTTCAGCTCAAAGAAGTCGTCAACAAATTGATTTCCCTAACATCCAAAGTAGAGACAGGAATGATACGAAAGTTGATCCAATTTCCAAAGCCTACCTGTACTTGAAGTTAAACCTACTTTGTCGTTCTTTCTCCACTGATCTATGAACTCTCCCTTTTACTCCATACAATCTATAAAATCTTTGAATAAACATTTGCCTTCTTTGCCCTTTTGCACTCGTAAAAGGGGTCTGAGAAACTCCCCTAAACTTATTTAAACTTTTACCCTAGGAAATCCTTTTCGCAAGCAGTTTAAATGTGGAATTGAATATGTATTAGAGAATGGGGTAAGGTTATTGGGAATCGGTTGGCAGGTAAACAAATGTTCGATAAGCGTTTTCTAATAATGTTGGAAATGAATGAAGTTAGGGTGAGATTGAGGTTAGAGAGAATGATGGGAAGATAGCTCGCGTTCTCGATATAAAAGATGAAAGGTTAGATGCTGATCAATCTTGGCAGTAAAAGGTGCGACCGTTTTGTTGGATTTGATAATTAAGTTTTTTTTTTCAGTTTTTAGTATGTCACAATTTATTAGCCCTTATTGATTTTTAAATGATCTACCAGTGTAACAATATCATAACAGCCGGTATTACTACCGGCTTACTTACGTCGTGAAATCTCTTTATAATATTTATGAATAAGAACTAAGACCAATTTTTATTTTAGTGAATTTTATATTTGTAACACAAAAATATTACAGTTTGTTGAAAAGCGTATATATACGAATAATGCGTCTATTCAATTTTTTTTATTCTCATGGGCCTCATAGAGGCACTCATTAAAGTCGGTTCTATTTTGAAAGTTTTTCTTTTGTTTGAAAGATGTTGCTTTCCAATTGGTCCCATATACATTTGATCAAGTTCTTGAAATGTCGTCAATAATGCGTGTTAAGTACATCTAATCTGATCAAATTTCGAAGATAAAGCGGTGAAGTCGGTTTTTTAAGCTTTCCTTGCGTTTAATTCTCTAATATATAAGTTATCTTAACCTAGATATATCTATATTTTGCCGTCGCTGTTTGTGCAGTTTGACTCCATGCATCCCTGCCGTGAATATTAAATAGATACTAACAATTTTGATAATTTCTATTACCTATCTCAAACATGAAACACTTTGATAAACTTATATGAGCTTGGAAAATATACAATGAAGCTGATTTATTTTAAACAAAAATTTATGAATTCATATGGTTGAAACTAGAGATGATACTAGTTAAAATAAATTATGAAAAACCGGCAAAGTGCAAATAGGCAAAGTGCACGAAGGGTTCCGTACATTATCTATCGTTTGTTGTATGAGAGCCCCGTTAAATACTTGATTAATTTTATTTAAATTATTTATTTTTAAAGTGAATATATGACAAAATCTGTATTTTGATTAATCCTGAATATGACAAAATATCCTGTGAATATTTTAAGAGTCTACCTGTTGCCGTTATCAATATCGAGCAAAAACGAACAAAAAATCACGTTTGTTGTATGAGAGCTCCGTTAAATATTTATTTTATTCTGTTTTTTAGTATGCTTTGTTATAGCGGCAACAGAAATACATCATCTTTGAAAATTTCAACTGTCTAACTATCACGGTTCATGAGATACAGCCTGGTGACAGACGGACGGACAGCGGATTCTTAGTAATAGGGTCCCGTTTTTCCCTTTGGTAACGGAACCCTAAAAATACCACCGTACGCCTGAGAATTAAACATAAACATAAATGGCGAAGCTCACAGTCCATGTTCAAAACTTGTATCGTGGGTGCTATAAACATTCATATAACACACACAATCAGAATTTCCCTTAAAAAGAAAACTTGTGTTACCGGGAATCGAACCTGATAGTACACCTCTTTCTTATGAAGTAGATAATATATATACATAAATACCTAAATAATAAAGAAGGTTTTAAAAGTAGAATGTGCTGGCTACTTTGTAGTGTAATTGTTTTTGACTTGACTTTAAAATACTTAGCTTATATTGATAAGGGTGCTTACTTACAGAAACTTAACGCAAAACACTTTCAATAACGTCGATCGGGTGGATCAGTTTTACAGTATCAAAGGGTTCAGCTAAAGTTTGCCCGAAGGTATTTCTTGGATCATCAGGGTTTTCTAATTTCAAGTTTAGAGGAACGGCGGCAATTTTCAAATTAACCTTTTTTGGGAGCTAATCAAAATTGTGTTGATCTTTCATAAAGTATCCTAAACTTGCGTAAGCATATTCTCATAAGAATTTGTGTGTAGGCAGAAATTTTATCATTAAAGCACTGTACTGATTTAGGGACTTGGTATACATAGAATGTAGTGAAGATAAAATGTATTGCATCTAAGAGACCTTGATATAAAAAGCGGCCAGGGCGCGCGGCCGAGCGGCGGGCGCGCGCCTTTGACGCTTCCCCCAGCGCTGCCGACGTTTTGTATAGGCTCTAGTGTAACAACATTTACAAAACGCCCGGAGCGCGCGTACAAGTATGTATGCTATATTTATCAAATATATGCTATGTATATCAAGTCCCTAACAAGTTCGAAATATTTGAATGTCAGGCGAGAATTTGATGAAGTAGTATTGTTCTAAACCTAACATATTTGGTTGGCTTCAATCAATAAAAATCCTAAATAAGTTTCCGTGGACCTTAGCTAGATGTTATTAGTTATATGTATATATTTCATTATATATAAATATTTCATTTAATATCCAGATATAAATTATTCCGTTTCAAATAGTAATTGCATATCTACTGATATTCATCGTTTAAAAAAATACTGTTATATATCTATAAGTAAGTATTTAGATTTGGTGATGTTATTGTATTAGAAATAGTTCTGCTGTACAATATCTTCACTACGGCAAAAATCTATTTTAAATCGCTTTCAAACTTCTAACCACAGATCCTTGAAAACGTTTTTACTAGCAGGTGAAATCTAATTATTATCTCAAGGTGCAGATCGTCAGCTATTTAATCAAGTAGATTAACCTGAGTTCTAGCTTACCACGTATCTCTTACACCTTCTCACATAGCTGAACTTGAGCGAGCTTATTTCAGTTTTTATATGTAAGTATAGTACACAAGGGTTGCTTGTAATTGGTAGTTAAATATTAAGCAAATATCATAGAAATCAATTTTAGTCTCAAAACACCTTTTTAAAATTACTCTAGTTATAGCAAAAATTTATTTAAGTTTGAATAGATAATATTGATTCAAATATATGTTTCAACTAGCGATCCGCCCCGGCTTCGCCCAAGTGTGATAAATGAAGAACCGCTCTACCGATTTTGTACAAACTTCACATAAACCATCTACTTAATAGTCCAAACAAAGCATAAACATTTGGTTTGGGTAAGTGAGCCCGTTCTCGAGTTATAATATAACAACGAAAAGTAGCATTGATTTTCATATATATAGATTACATTTAATACATTCTAATTTTTGAGTACTATTTGTTTTTGTAATCTTATCTGACATTGTTATTGAAATAAAATGTGAAATAATAATAATACACGGTTACAAAAATACGCATTTTAGATATATTTTGTAAGCCTATACGTTCTTGTATATATTTTGTAACTTTGTCCATTTTCTCAATTAAAAACCATGTGCAGCTGTGTAAAACAAGTACGGTTAGTATACTTTAACAATTAATAACTTTCAAATTGCCGTTGCCAAAATGTGAGTGCCTGATTCAGAAAGGCAATGCCGCCAGCATGATGGGAATTCCACTGTTTACACTTTTTAACACTAAACTCTACCTACTGGCAATGGGCTTGGTTTTTGTTACCTATACGCTCGGTGTATTGTAGGTAACTTAGGTCTTTGTTGTATACATTTAAGTAGTTCTAATTTAGTTTTAGGAAATTTAGGCAATTAGCCCGTAGGTAGAACTTATAAAAATCTTATTTCCAATATTTAGGCATTTAAATCTTCTAGGTAAGGTAGGGCGGGGCTAGTTGAGCAATTTTTCACTTGAGCGGATATAGCTCCTCAATGATAAGTCACAATGAGTTGTTATGCGGCTTGATGGATTAGTAATTTATTCCTTAGTAAAATTGTCCATAGTATTTTTTTGTAACCAGTCGAATTTAGGAGCTACAGCTATTTAAATGCAGAGAGTCAAGTACGCTCAATGTACCCCATAGGTGAGGTAAGTTGAGCAAGTGTATGGGGCAAGTTGAGCACTAAGAATGTCTAACCAAACTATGGGTTCAATGTTGACTAGAGATGAAATAAAATATGTGTTTGACAATCAGCTCTTTATTTATAGTCTTTTAGTGAGAGAACAACAAAACTTAAAATAATTTTCTTCGAATAATTATTCAAAAGTAGAATTAGCACAACATTAAAGTATCTTAAGATTAACTTCAGCATTAGATTCAGTCTTTCTGTTTAAAATCAGACTTAAATGTATATATTTTTACTCATATAGCTTATATCTTTGAAAAAAAAAAACTTTGGGTCTTAATGGTAATTGTCACTGTTGAGCAACTATAGCTCAACTAACCCCAACCCGGAATTTTAAAACAAAAGAGAGATTATAAAAAAATCGTAAGAATTATACCCAAAACCTCTGTACATATCAAAAGTACAATAACTCTCAGGAAGATTAACACTTACCTGATAAAAAACAGATAACAATTGACTAATATAGACGAAAACTTGCGATAAACCACGTTTTTACTTTTTGGTCACAAAATAACCAAAATGCACGGGCGCTTCACTCGCTCGTCCAGCCGCCATAAGTGATCGCGTGGTGTTTAGCCCTCCCGCGACTCTTTCTTTCCGCCATACGATGCCTATACGTACGGTGAATAGTTAGCGAGATATTTCGATTGCCCAACTTGCCCCTATGCTCAACTAGCCCCGCCCTACCCTACTCGTATGATCACGATCACGTGCGGATATAACTTCAGACGAAGTACTTTAAAAAGTTTAATCGTTTTTGGTCTTATACCCAGGTTCCAGCTGTATTCATGGTCCGTTTCGTCCGTCCATCCGTCCATCCATCCGTTAGTTCGTCTGTCCATCCGTCTGTCAGAGGCATCAAGCGTCTAAACCGTATAAGCTAATGACTTCAAATTTTCATATAATATGTATAACTACGGCCCAAAGCCAGAAATGACATTTAAAATTATATAAATGAAAATATTAAGGGGGATACATATAAGTGGGGAGTAAAATATTTTTAATCTTTTTACCTACCCTTGTGGGGTATCGTTGAAAAGGGCCTAGTGCAGTCCACACTAGTAGACAAGTATAGTACGAAATCGGTGTAAAAAAAAAACTATATTGGAAAATAACGAATGGGTAAACCGCCAAAGTTACTGTTTTTATACCTATTTTGTCCCGTGTTCTATCTCAAAAACGGCTTCACACTGATCGCTGAAGCTTACGCATATGTCTCCAGTTCCTCAACAACAAATACAGAAATCAAACAATTGTTATATAGAAAAAAAGTTATAAGCAATTCACCTCAAAAGTTTTTCTCTAGGGGCAAAATGTAGGCGCGAGATCTCAATACGGCGCGAACGACTAGTTTAATATAATTTATGTATTATTCAATTTATAATAAAAACAAACTTCTATACAAGAATAGAAAGTGTGTGGCAAAGAGCACATGGCAATAAAAATAGAACATCTTAATAGTGTTCCGGCGTACCTGTTTTATTACCGTGGATGTTATGTTCTAGTGGAAATGTCTTGGAGTTCTGGTTTACTGGTTTACTCAGTGCCGTGTGTCATTGTTTAGAGATCTCGGAACGTCGCTGGAGTCAATATGCGGAACATTTCCTATTACACGCCCACTTCTTTCCGTGGGCTCAGGGATCTACAAAGAGAGGTTAAACTCTAATTTCATGTGATTAAGTAGTGCTACTTTTATTACTTATATTAAAATAAAAGAAAAAGTAGGAAATATATCGCTACGAAAAAAGCGAAATTTGAACCCTTGTGATTACTCTAACAGCTCAGTTATTTAATACGTAATTATAGCGAAGAATTTATCCTTTACTTTTAATTACTATTAATGTCTTATGAGGCGTGTGACGCCATCTACCATAATAGTTTGGATAAAATACATCACATACATTTCAATATATGACATATTTTAAAATCATAAAATGAACTACGACATTAGTTTGGTTTCAATTTAATTTTATTATCTTAAAATTACGTGAATCAGATTTTATAAAATCCTGACTAAACTTCATATCGATTTGACGTACTAGAAGTCAGAATGAGTGTTATATTTATTATAATAATAAATGCGACACTTTGTGTGAGTGTTCATATTTAAACCAAGGTGCCTAAACGAGTTTACTTAGTATTCGAATTTTAGTTAGGTAACGTAATTAGTCTCTTATTAAGAAAGAGGAGGTAATTTTTTTATTAATACTTGTATATTTTTTCAGCACAGTGTTTTATGTTACGAGTATAATATACGCCAAAATTGTTATAAACACGAGATCCATATATTATTATAATATATCAGCATATTGTATAAATAATTATGTAATATGTATAAATTAGCTCTACCATTTATTTTAAATAACTTAAACAATCATCAATCGAAATTATCATATGATAAAACGATATCCAAAGGCTTTACCAATATAGGAAAAAAATAATTACCAATATAAGTAAACATTTTACCGTCGCGTCATGTCGTCGCAGCGTTTCAACATCTCTATATATTTCGAGCCATATTTTTATTCCAACACAATTTGTAATGGAAGCGACACGCGGAGACAAGAGAGCAAGCTAGAGGGTGAAGCGGGGTGAGGGTACGGGGGGGAAATTACTTGCAAATTCCATTTACGAACTCCGCGGCCAGGCGTCAGAAGAAACTGCTCGTCTGCCCTCCGCCTGTTACCTAGATTGTGGTCTGCTTTTCGTATAGTTAAGTAAAAGGTAAGCTGAGAAATGTGTCTGGTGTGGACAGAAATACTCGTACTCTCCTTTTATTTTGAGTCAATTACTTAATGAAAACTATATTTTGGCGTCGCAACACCAACAGTTACACAACAACCTACACAAATATTTTCTACATTTAGGAACTTGATATACAAAGCGCCCGAGGCGCACGCCCTGTACTGCCGTCATAAGGAAAAAAGACATAACTGACATTTTGTGCCAAAATTGAGTTATATACATCAGAAATGTTTTTACTATTTAGTAGATATTTGTTATGGCTTGTAGCAGATGCGTCTAAATTAAAAGTAAGATTTAGTAGTTTGCATTTGAATATTTTAAAATAAAAAAATAATAGTAGATGCGTCTATTTTTCCTGATTCCGGTGATGCATACAACTGAATTTTAGCAAAACTGCAGATACATACTTTTTCCTAATGACGGCAGTATTAAAAACGGCAGCGTGGAGGGAGAAGTCGCGGGCGCGCGTACGCCGCTCAACCGCGCGCCTCGGGCGCTTTGTATATCATGTCCCTTACATAGTAAAGATATAAATTATGAATATAGGTGCTAATCACTGATTACCTAATGAAATTAAAAAATTGAGTATTATGATTCATCCATAAAAGCCTGCAAAGAAAAAAGTATGGCAAAGACCTGCTGGTACAAAAAGTTCAAATCATTTCAATTATAAGTGACTAGCTGTGCACAGCGTTGATTCACCTGATAAAAGGTATCTATGTGTTAATTCTGGGTATAAGCTATATACATTACGAATTGCATTCAAACCCATTCAACCCTTGCAGTATGCAAAATTTCGCAAATATAAAATTAGTGTATTTTAGCACGCAACGGACTAGAGATCATCAAATCAAAACTAAATCACGGTTTAACAAGTTCCTTTTACGCAACAAAAATTGAAACTGGTAATTTTTCGTCCTGCGACCTATACCAATTTGTAGGTGTATAATTAAAAATAACATACAACTACCATCATTACGTGTTAGTGTAAATACATCGTATCGGAAGTTAGTTTTAGATTTCAAAGTCTTTACCTTTTTCTTATCCAACGTTACGTTTGATACAAAATTATCTCGGTGGCGATATATAAATGGGTTATAATAAATTAGTAGAATTATAAAAAAAATATTAACTTTTACGAGCCAACCTTTAGTACAGTATCCATATCATGGTGACATTGGTGGAATGGGTTAACTTAATATATACATAGTGTACAAACAACTAGTAATGATAGTTATAGTTCCAGTTTTGTACCAAACACTGATCTATTAATCGTTATTAAGTAAAGGATGCAAATAACGAAAGTGGGCAACGTACCAATACAAAAGAACAGGATTCCATAATGAAGGCAAAGGACCACAATATGTAAAAATGGCTAGAATAATACACAAAATCAGAAAGGGGGCAAGCAGCGAACAGACCAATTAAATGCGTGCACAAAATGTCATGTCTGTGCTGTTGACCTTTAAAGAGTTTATTTATCTGGACCTAATCCTAAACGCAGACACACGTCATACTTACAATAAAAAAAAACAAAAAAAAAAAACTACTTCATAAGAGGAAGTGAAACTGGTCTGAGGTAAGAGGAAGTGGTACCAATTCAGCTATAGCAAAATGTTACCTAAACAAACGAACATTGCAAGTTAAATAAAAGCTTGTAAAATGTTTGGTATGAGAACAAAACATGCGTCCACCAAAAGCAACAAACGAAAAGTAAACCACCCAACTTAGAAGCGTGACAAACATGTACTTGATCAGCCCATTTTGTTTGCGGAATGATTACCAATGATGCAGAGCCAACCGATTGGTATGTAAGTTACGAGGCGATGCTGCGAACTTAGCTCATTACCAGTTGTGCGCAAACGGAATGACAATGAAAAGCATCCTTACTTCATTCTTTTCCACGCTTATTACGCTATAGAAGTGTAGACAGTGAACCTTCTTGAAACCTTTATGCACAAGATTATGTATTTGATCTGTAATAGTGTTTTCATTGATAGAACCGGCTATGTCACCACTAATACGATTTTGTCTTCGACTTAATGTATTCCTTACCACCAACCCTGATTGAGGGATCATGTTTGACACTACTTATTTTCACCGAAAATCTACTAAATTTCACAATAAAAAAAAATTGTGCCTAAATCGGTCAAATTGTTTGTCTAAATCGGTCAAATTGTTTTGAAGAAAGAGAACATTAGTTTTGCACATAAGGTACCTTTCTGCCTTAATGCATAATAAATGTGAGAAATAGCAACAGCTGCTGGAATATATTATTTTGCGATTATAGCAATCGTTTTTTTCTACTTGAGGTTAGTGAACTACGACTGTATTTCGATACAGGGTATAGTTCCCGTCACGTTAAAAGAGCACTGGCTGTTTATTAATCGATCAAATAATCATAAGCTTTTTTAATGCTCGATAGGCAAGCATTTGCTATAACCACTATCTCACCTGATTCATAATATATATGCATAATGTATATGCACGGATTAACATAGACAGCTATGATAAAGTAGGTGACAACCACCGATACGAAATTCGACGAAAAGGCAAGTTTACATCCATAAGTAGAACTTTGACTAAGTCTGAGAAATCGACACATGTTATGGGTCCGACAGTGTATAATCGTCTGCCGGATAATATAATTGAAGCGACCAACCTGCAAATCTTTAAGTCAAGGCTGAAACGCTGGTTGATCAAACAGTCGTTTCATAGCTACGCTGAATTTCTGAATGTGACTAAAATAAATGTGTAATTGTCGGAAATTGTAACAATATAATCTATTTATCTAATTTTAATTTTTAATGCCTATGAATTTATTATGTATGATGACATTTGTTTTTATTTTTAATTATAAAAGTGCTAATTCTCTTTCTCGTTGACGTGTATGGAAAATATGAATAAATGAATATGAATATAATATATCGTCTATAGCATGAAGAACGATATATTATAAAGGCATGATACAATCAACGTCAGCATTGTATGCTCTGTTTCTGTTTTACTTTGCGCTTATTAGGCACTAGAGGTGTAGTGGCAAGGAATCCCGCAGCCATATTGAATTTATTCACATTAATTCGAGTTCTTTGTTCCTGTTTAAAATGCAGTGCGAGAAAGGTGCAAGTTGCAACTGTTACTCTTTGTAGCCACAAAAATGTATTTAAATCCGAGTAATGTAGACAATTTGTTACAAAGACTTTTAGAACCTGTATTCTATGTGTTGTAGATTTATTTTTACTCTACAAAGAACATTTTTTACAGAATTGCCAAAAAATTGGGCGTGTTGTATTCAAGGTTCATGTGCACGTATGTGTGTGATTGTCCGTTGATAAATACAGTATTTGTACATAGTTAGCCTTTATCCAGAACCCCTTTACATATCCAAGTCACATACGTTTAGCAAAGAACAGAAAATTATAAATCGAATTTGATTGTCTGTATCATTGCATCATCGTCATTGTCTAGAAATCTAGACAATTTCGATCGAATCTATAAACTAATTTACTTAGACTCGATAAATTGAAATATACACTATATTATATATTCAATTCATCCAGTCATAGACTAAATATATATAAGTACATATATTTTATGATATACATTAAACATTCCGTCATCGTAAATAGGAAATTGAACATTGAATCATGAGTTTATACACTACATACAATACTCAGAAAGTCCTGTATTAATTAAAGATTTTCTAGAAACAATAATCATGACTCTCTACGAATAAACCCTACTGATGTTACAGTCGTACAGCCCCTTTTACTATTCTTGTCATCCTCCAAAATTCTTTATAGATAATTAATAACTTTACCTATATTTTTTACAGTTTCGCACTCATAGCCCCGCACTAAGATTGAAGACTTGTGTAGCAAGTGCCAGTAAGATTTTGAGTAAAACTTTGTTTTTGGCAGGCACTTCCTTTAACTCCTAGGATGCTGGCACACTAATGTCAGGCGACAAATTTCGTACTTTAAGATGGTACACGACTTATGCATTATTAGCATAGTTGTAGCTTACCAGACGAGAAATAATTAGATTAAAAATAATGCGCTGTAATAAAAAAATAATTATGATTTTATCTAGTACCTATTATGATTTTGTAATTCTTAGAACTTAGTAAGGAGCTATGACTGTGAAAGTGTTTAAGTTTATACTGTGGCAAAATCAAGTATTTGTGAACTCGAGTCTCGAGATTGTATGCTGACGATATATGATTTCCTTTGATGAATTAAGTCTTGTTCACTGACTGATACTAAGTTGCGTAGCTTTTTTTAACAAGCTTTTATTTAACTTGTAATGTATGTTTGTCCGGGTTCTTGTTTTCTTCTTGCAACTCAATTTTGAAGCAAATATCTTTCACTGATTCAGCTGAAATTTTGTTAGCTGTGTGACGTCATTCTAAATCTAACATGACGGAACACCCAAAATGGCGGACAAGTATTTTTTAATGCACTACTACAATATGAGTAGTAATATAAATGAAAGAGCTTGCTGAGAATAAATCGAAAAATTGACGTCACCCTAAATCCAATATGGCGGACTTCTAAAAGCTTGTCTTTAAAAAAGTTTTTAACAAGTGACTTACTAAATTAATTGCTATGTACACCAAACAGAACAGAGCATAATGTCAAAATATATGAAAAAGTCACCCATCGTAATTATTTTCTCATAAGAAGTGGCAAAATCAACATTTGCAAATACCACTGACGAACTAAATCAAAATTGGTCCAGCCAATTTGAAGCTACAATGCTACAGATACACAGATACCAACTTAAAAATATAAAACCCCTCTTTCTCGTAGGAACTAAAAATGCCCGTGATAACCAGAAACATTCATTTCCAGAGACAGTTATACTCAGAACCAAAGCGCCAATTTTCCTTTGTTAAAAAAATTGTACTCCTGCCGGAAATTAAACCCATAACCTACCGCCTTTAAAGCAAATACTTCCCAACAGCAACTAACAAGATCGTCAGACAGTTACTTAATCCTAAGTAAATTGTTATGTTCAGTTACCCGCGTTATAAAGGTAATAACGTGCCAATAATATTCGGTAATATATAGCCGCATCATCACTTTCCGTCTGGTGAGATAGTGATCAAATGCTTGCCTATCCATATTTTTAATAAATAATTATAAAAATCTATGTGCTATGCTAGGTCTAAGCCTTTCTAAATACAAAATTTATCGAAATATCTCCAGATATACGGTGATACTTCGTTTCAATCATTAGTTATAATAACGTAAATCATTGTCTGAGACGTAAAAAAACATTTTCTTTGTAATCTCAGTAACAAAAAACAAACAACATCATCGTATTTATTGAAGTTTCGAAGCATTATTTGAAACAAAGTATCCTCGCGATATTGGCAGTATCTATTCCAAGACTTGTCACAAACCTTTGGCCTATGAATAATTTAGTCGCGCGCTGCAACCGCAAAGTGTTTATTGTGATAGCGCTCGACTTCACTACCGTAACCTCATGTGAAATAAAGCACCTAGATTTTCCCACTCAATCTCTGAGGTACGTTTCACTACATTTTATAAGATCACAAGCAGTCGCAAACTTTCCGCAAAAATGAATTATATTTCAGCCGCTGTAAGCTGTAAAATGTATACACTTTTTCTTAGACACTCGGGACTCGGTTCGCCAAAACGAAATCAAGAATGTACGGAGTTATGCTGGATTGCTTAACCAAGGAATTCAAAGACTAATGCCGCGGGATTAAGGTTTATAATAACTTGAGGTTGCCATCGACGCTTACTGCGAGAACAGAAATCGAGGGAAGGTGGCAGTAAATAACAAGCGAGATCGGATTATTTCGATAAGATCGTAAAATGAAACAAGGCGCGCCTTGGTGGGACATTTTCTTTTTAAATATGTTATACGTTAACTGGCACATTTCCCGCGAAAGTTTTAAAACGTGTAAGTAAAGATACTTACTATTTCATTTTTCAGTTGAACTCGTTGACTTCAGTTTTTGCTACGAGGCTACGAAATGCTACGAAAAGGCTACAAACGATCTACAGTATAAGTAGCTACGTGCGCTTGCTCGAGAACGTAGTTACTTCTATTACCCACGATGTGCTTACTGTTATTATGTATATTATGTAATTAGCTTAGAAACTAACAAGTTGTTCACCGGGGCTTCGCCGCAATAATAAAAAAATAGGATCGAATTCTGAATCCAAGATTTCATCAGAATCGGTCCAGCCGTTTAGGAGGAGTTCAGTCACATACACACGTACAGAAGAAAATATATATAAAGATAACTCTAGTTAGATAACGATGAATTCCACAAAGAAACAGTAAGAGCTGACTATAACAATTAATTCTTATTATGCTTGATAGGCAATTTGTCAACCATCTTGCCTGATGACCGAGACATTACAATCTGGACTCGATTAGCTTACTATGGCCAAAGTGCATAATAATATAAGAATGCTATTTTTATCTTGAAAAAGAAGTACGAGATAAGCAATAACATAAACATAAACATAAACGCTTTCACACTCACAGCCCCACACTAAGTTCAATGACTTGTGTCGTGGGTGCCGGAAACATTCACATCACACACACAATCACAACCAATAAAATCGCGTTATTGTTAATTTTTATAACACTTAGCTTCTTTTTGCGTTAACTTTCTACGCCCTAAGTGCAAAAAAAATTTGCAGCTCTATCAGCATAGAGTTCGATCCCTGGAAGAAACACATTAGGCTATTTAATAGTAATTACGGATGATATCGTTTTATTGTGACTGTTTTCAGCACCCGCAACAGAATTTTTGTGTTTAATACTGTGTAGAGGGTGTGAAACGGTTAAATCTATAATGTTATTGTTCTCAAAAGCAGGGTCAAATTGGTCTAGTAGGAAACCACTACTCATAGGAACATTTTAAATGAAAATACTTACGATTAGTACCGAACGAAACAACTTAACTGTCATCTTACGTTTTAATGCTTTAATACCACACGTAAATAGTAAAGTGAAGAGCAAGTAAAATGGTACTGAGCTGAGAGAAACCGCAGTAAAGTTGCGCTTTGCCACGTCCCGGCGACGTGCTTTTACGAACGAAGCACTCGACCTAGCGCACTGTCTAACCAATGAACTCATTTAGTACGTTTACTTGAAAGTGTGCCTACTCGCACTTACTTAAAATAAAACAAACATTGGAATCTTGACACATTTTGCCCAAATCCTCAAGAATCTGCCGCTTACTTTGCATGGACCCCTTTGTCACGTAGGTCACGTAGGTGCCTGAACGACAAAGAGAAGATAGACTTTTCGCAGCTCAAAAACAAGCGTGGAGGCGTACCTGTCACTAGCCTTACTGTATAGCTCTACATTGGTGTTTTGGTGGTAGAGCATCTTTTATTTTCCTCTTTTTAGCGGAGCGACAATATCCTACGTGCTGCTAGTAACACCTGGAAAAGAAGAGCCGAAGATTGGGCTCAGTGGCACGCATTGGGAGAGGCTTATGTCCAGCAGTGGACTGACGTAGGCTGAGTATGATAATGATGATGAGAATTTTCTGATGCTTACCTATCTAAAGCTCTACTAATAATCGACGTTTTACCACCACCAAGTAAAAAAATCTGTCACTAAGCACCAAATGGTGTGCTGGCATTCTTATTCGAGAATCATTCAACATGCGTGGTCACTACTACACGTGATCGTGTGACTCGATGGGAAAAAAAACTCGACGAGCTACAGCGTAACTCGATTGATGTGACTGGTTGAGAACCCACCTGAGGCAGTGGTCTAATGGTAGGCATTTGACCACTGTCTCGCGTATTTCACAAAAAAAAAAATACACACTACCTGTTACAGTCAATTGCCAGCAAAACGTTATCGTCACAGTCCGTTCAGTCTAGATATAAACCAGCTCGAAGCAGGCTGTTAGTAGGTGCTCCTGGAGCGTATGTAGGCACGCGCGGTCCGGATCGTCCAAGTGCAATCTTATTTTTCCGGCCCCGCTGGCTCGCTGCCGGTGGCTTATTGCCTACGTGCCGGCGGGCCGGTCGCGCGCCCGTCATATTATTCTATCGGACGGCTATCGGCACAGCCCACATGCCAGCCGCGATATTGGTACCGAGACAGTACTCAAGGTCGTGATATAACTTTAGAGCTATACTATCGCGCCCCGCAGGTGTGCCGCTGAATTTATGTTCGAATTCCGAATGCATTTTATATTTTTTGAGAATCATACATGACCAAAAAAGATTTCTTTGTAATGCATGTATTACACTTAGAAATTTCATATCTTTTTGTTAAAATGTTTAAGTATTAAATGGACATCATTTCGTAAATATAAAATATGTAATCATTTTGCCTTTTTTTTCTTTCATATTATGTTAATCATAAAATATTATGACTATGCAATTTGTATACACTTAATGAAGTTTTTAAAGGGTTAACCGTGGCTTGATTTGCGCGTACATATACACTTAATGAAGTAGGCTATTACGACATGTGTTAGAACATTATATTGAATATTGCAAATCCTGCCGAAAAGCAAGAAACTGCCTGATATATATTGAACTGCCCGTTGGCTTAAATGGGTTGCGCGTTCGGAAGAAAACACAACTTTTCTCCCCAAAGAAAATTGTATGTGGGATTTGATTTCGGCACCCACGATATAAGTCATCAAACTAACTGTGAAAGCGTTTATGTTTAAAAAAACTAATTTACTTCAGCAGAGCGATGAGTATGCCTGACGTACTACTCCAAAAAGAAGAGCATTGTATACACTTAACTGGCCAAAGTATTTTTGTCAAAATTCTCGCGAATCATACCCGGTTAGTACAGCAATGAATAACTATCGCGTTTTCATAATATAATAATTATGTTGGAAACTTATTCGCTGTTTTACACTGTGCATTTGATATTAGTATACTCGCCTGCCTTCTTCAGATATTGCCCTGGACCGTAAATAAAATTGCTGTGACCGTGAGCTAGTGGGCACTAAAGCTGTATTTGTCACGCTAAGAGTGTTGTAGGGGAATAATCGTGTTAAGGGTAAATTGGGCGATTTTTCTTCTGACATGATAATACTTTTTCTTGTTTATGCCACGGTGCAAGTTATGAAGTACCAAAAACATAAATATAAACGCTTTCACACTCACAGCCCCACACTAAGTTCGATGACTTGTGTCGGGGTTCCGACACCCACATTCACATCACACACACAATCACAATCTGAACCAGACACACAAATTTTCTTTGGGGAGAAAACTTGTGTTCCCGCTGGGAATCAAAACCTAACCTGTTTCGAAGGCGAACGCTCACCCAACAAAATTTTCCTAATAAAGTTTATGTGTCGATGGACCAGTTATTATTCCATTTATGATCAAACTTACAGATATATAAAATTGCTAAAATAAGCAAATTATATTTTTTCGGATTTGTCCTATGTTTAGCATAATGCCACACATTCAAATTCCCACAGAAAATTGTAAAAAACAAATGAAAATCGGGGACAAAATATGAAAATCGGAGTGAACAATAGAAGATCAGGGAAAACAAAAGATAATCGTTTCCATTTTGTTGGACGGTCGTTTGTGACGAGTAACATAATAACATTTATTTACCCGTGACACATATATATTTTTAATGCATGTGGCGGGTTTATTTTCAATGTATAAAACTGGCATACTAATGACGCCTTTGCAGAAATCGTCATTCTGGCGAGTTTATTTTAACCCAGAGAATAGACAATAGTTTCAAGACAGACATGAATGATTGGCACAAAAAAAGTCGCCCTAGTGTGTAACTAAACTTTTGTAAATATGTCTCAGTTTTATGTGCAAAGGTATTTTTTATTATAAAAGACTCAAAGGCTGCAGTACGCTAACACGTTTATACCATTTATCTTATTGTTTTTAGTGAGTTACGAAAAGGCACTGTCTTCTTCCAAGCAAACGCAGCAAGACGCTCCATTTATGACGAAACTTGTTTATCACAATTACAAACAATAACGTAATAAAGGCACCCGCAGCCGGCGTTATTGTCAGCGAATGTCACCACCGAGGGTTGTCGGAAAAAGTGAAAGTTTTTATCTGCGGCGGTCCCCGGCCGGCCGTTCTCATTTCCAGCGCGCTCTTGATCGCAATCGCGCGCAGGGTTGAACCGGGTGGAACCGGTTTAACGTGTACTTTACCGGGTAATTGCTGATTACAGATACAGCCGGTGACGTTCAAAAGCATCGATTTGTTATTGTAGTTGGGAAGTAATCCTGTTGATATTTTAGTTTAGAGTTCACAGTACCCTGATATGAAAATGCTTTTAGATGACAATCAATAACAGGAACTGTGCATTGCAGCTTTGTCCGCTTTACTGTTGATGATGATGATAAATTAGGATAAAAAGTAAATTTCATTAAAATTGGCTGAGTAATGTAGCCGACAGCAACCTAACTGACAACGAGACAGAGTGCCAGACAGTGAGCCAAATTTAGTTAATTTTTAGATTAATGATAATGTATTAGTGATATTATAAGTTATTTTCTTCATATATTGTAGAGGCAATAACGTAACTAATGTCACATAATAATATGATCACATGGTACTTTGATAGAAATATATTACTACAATCACTCGATGGAGTGGTAGAAAACCTCAACATGAAAACGTTAAAAAACTCGGTCTATTTAAAAATGAATCTTATCAAAAGTTCGCTGTAGAAACTGAGGCTGTTTCAAGCGGAGTGTTATCCCAAAAACTTAAGTAAACAACACTTAAGTCCAGGTCTAGTTTGTAAAACAAAGAAACAACCCTACTCCCATGGAAACAAAGAAAAAAGGTGAACGCACAAGGGGACGATACGTCAAAAAATTATGTGTCTCGAGTAAGCCGGTTGCGTGGGCCGGAAGCTTTGTAAATTGTGTGGTCTCAGTGTTATATTGCCATTAGATTATTGCACGCCCACATTCACACATTTTACGGTGCTTCGCAGCTCCGAGAGCGACTTAATTTGTATGGCGATGTTATTTAACACTGACAATTCTCACATGTTACAAAGAGCATTAATCCAAAACCAATTAATACCTACCATTACATTTATTGAAGTGAAACTTCTTATGTGAGGGCTTTGAAATTCTGATATGCAACCTTTTTGTGTGATGTAAAGTGGTAGGGGGGAAAGCATTGTAAAGAATAATTCAAATGTTTCCCTGTAATACAAAAGATTTTCTTCTATAGTGTGTTTTTACGACACACACTGATTTTTAGTACCAGCAACTAAAACTACGTATGTAATTTTTTAATACTTTCCTTTGAAACAATAAAAGCTTGAAATGTTCAAATAACCGTTAAAAGGTCCAGCTCTAGTTTTTTAAAATAGTTAAGTAAATTTAAACTATTCCAATCATCTTGCTATGTTCTTTGTTAAAAAAAAAAACATTTAAGTCACCTATAAGTTTTGGAGATGCAAAGGAATTGAAGACAGCTGTGATTTTTTGACATAGTAGTAAAAAAAACGTTCAAATTACTTTGATGTTTTATAATGTTTCTTTGATAAATATTAACTTTATTGTGAACAAGACGTTAGATGCGCTCGTATTTTCGTCATGCATTTTAGAACTAACTTTTAAGGTTTTATTTTGGAGGAGTATTAATCTTTTCCTAGAAGGAATATTTCCCCAACAACGCCCAGCGTCATGAGATATCCCAAAATTCTGAACTCAAAACTTCCTATCTAGGAAAAATCTGGCTTCATTCTGTCCATTACTCACTTCTGTAGGTGTGCAAAGATTCGAGTTTCGTCGACACGGCCACAGTCACAGATTATACTTCAGTTTTCTGGACTATGCTGTAATGTAACACAGAGATTGAGATCAACCCTTATTCAGCGAAAAAAATGTTCGTTTGATTTTCTATTTCTGACACTTAAATAAAATTATGTTGTCAATTCATACATTTCTGGTTAAAAGTATAGCTAACTATAATAACAGACCGAGCAAGCACCGCTAGCGAATCGTCTCCATTTCAGCTTGGGCAAAATGCTTTCGAATGTCCAGCTGTTCTCATATACAGCTCGCGTTTCTAAACCGATTTTCTTGTGAGCAGGTTTGATAATTATATGGTATAAAATGGCGGATGAAATAAAACGTAAAAAGTAATATTCCAGGCATTTCGTAAAATACGCAAGGTCTTCAGCTCTAAAACTTATATTACAACTTTAATTAATTTGCAACTTAAGTAATATTCATAGAACTGCCCGCTAGCGTAGTGGTTGCGCGTCTGCCTACTAAACAGCGGGTATAGGGTTCCATTTCTGACGAGAACACAATTTTTCGCCTCAAGAAAAAAATATGTTTATTTGAATGTGGTTGTGTGTGCTGTGTGAATGTTTTTAGCAACCTTGAGACCAGTCTTTGAACTAAGTGTGGTGCTGTGAGTGTAAAAGTGTAATTAAAGCAAACGAGCACACTGCATGCTTACACGCTTATAGATAACTCATGTGACAAAATCATAAGAGCTTCCGTTCTTTGCTTAGTATTCCATACCCCACTGCGACAGGTTAAGCAACAGTTATTACGGGCAGGGCCCCTAATAAAATGAGCGGTACTAACGCGCTGTTTGCGTTGAAGCGACGCAGATGATAGATACGGCACGCTACCATCCCGCCAGCGGCGGTCTTATAAACTAACCGTAGTGAACGAAAATTTGAAAATATTTTTGTTACCTATTTGTCTATCTACGGGGATATAAAAAGGGTATTTGGACAGGAATTTATTGTGGAGATAATAATAATATAAAAGTTTGGTTTGGAAATGTGATGTTCGATTGTTAAGTGGTGAAATGACTAGCTGTGTCCCACGGTTGTACCCGCGTATGTTCCGCGGGAATTCCGGAATAAAATGTAGCCTATGTGTTAATATAATGTATCAGCTACCTGCATACCAAATTTCATCAAAATTGGTCCAGCCGTTTGAGGGTGAAGAAGTAACAAACGTACAAACTCACAAACTATCGCCTTTATAATATTAGTGTCAAGTGTCATTTACGAAATCGACATAATCGTCTTATACAAACGTACTTCTATTAATAGTATCTAATCTATTCTTCGATGCTGATAAACTCAACTAGCCCAAACTTTTCTATCTGTATATTCAAACAAGGCACTGAAGTTAAGGCGCCAATGTTCCTTGCGATAATGAACATTTTTTAAATCAATATCATAGCGTAGGTATTGAGAAGAGTTCATCAAGGTAAGTATCAAGCCCAACAAGGAGTTATAATAATAATCTCAAAACTACGTGTTAATTTTTTCGTGGAGTCGCGATATTGTACATGTTTTCTCAAATCAATATTAGAGCTATTATTATTATTCATGCGAATATAGTAAAAACCAACATCATTAAACACATTTTTAAAGCAAAAAGGCTCAACAAAATCTACCAAGCTCATAAGTTACTTCAGTGTCTAATTAGGTTATCACTGCCCACTGGCAGCGTGCGTTTTTATTTACTTACTGTCGGAGGTATACTCAATTCGACTATATTTTTTTTATGTATGTTCCTCATAACTTCTTTCCACTTGAATCGATTATGTTTTTTTTGTTTGAAAGCTGTTGCTTTTCCATTGGTCCCATTTAAATTTGATCAAGATCTAATCAGTAGTTTTTGAGTTATCGTCAATAATGCGTGTGTAATACATTTAATCTGATCAAGGTACCGAAGATAAAGCGGTGAAGTCGGTTTTTGTAAGCTTTAGTTGCGTATAATTATTATTACATTGCAACATCAAACGGTTCAAATATGTACATTTATACATACCATGGTATATATTCGCTTTTTTCACCATTTCAGAGATGGACTATTACGGATAACAAAAAATGTTAAATAGCAATAAAAATATCTCGCGTATAACACGCCATAACTTACGGAATGGTGTATTATAAATCAACAATTTAATATAATTATGCCTAAAGTAAGTTGAAAACTTCCTGGCACTTAATTTGCCTGCGAGAGATTTTAATTTAGAAAACTGTTCCTCAAAGTTGTTATAATGTATTCGCATTCAACAAAATACCGACTGAGCATGGACTGAGCCGAGTAGAAGCGTAACTGCAAAATGTTATGTTAATAAAGACTAGCACATATTGCAAAGGGCTTTAAAGACTGTAGCTATTTCGAATATGATGATAATATGTTATCATAGACTTTAGAATTATGTTATCTACGTTATACGAATAGAAATAATATTAATAGTTTTTATGCCGCGATAGTGAAAAAATGGCGTTGTTGATTTTGTATAATTTTCCAAAACCTGTGGATACTTCGAGTTATAATGTGTGATAATGGTGGATTATTAACTGTTAATACTTAGTGAACGTGCATAAGTGTAGGCAAATCATACAAAGTTGAAAAACGTGATTTTCACCTTCGCTCCAGAACTCCAATAGAAGTTCTACCACTTTACTAGGGCATGACTTGACTGTTTTACTTGACTTTGAAAGTGACCAGGACTTTCAATATGAAATACACTTGAAATATATTAATACTTGACACTGGCTAAATGCACAAGATTGCGAAGCCAATATAAACACAAATAATTAGGGCATATAAGTAACACTTTTATTGACTAACAAAACCACAAAATCCAAATAATTCAATACATGAAGTACATAATAGAGGTAGGACTCTTTTGCAGAGTCACCATCTTCAGACATTCATCCGCCAAGCAGTAGCGTGCAAACATACTGTATTTAGGATTGATTTTACTGGCCTTGTAATTTTACTGGCAATACTGCCCAGTATTGCCAGTAAAATTACAAGGCATAGAGAGATTCTCATGCCGAGCGTAGTGCTTTGCCGCACAAGGTTTCAATCGAAATTCAAAACTCTGGGTGTACTGCACTGTAATGAGCAACGGTGACGCTTACCATCAAGCGAGTCACTTCATCGTCTAGTCTCTCAATCAAATAAATAAAAATATATTATAGGATTTTTTTAAATTGTTTTGCCAGTGGCTTCGTTACCTTTGATCCGAATGTGAATAAAAAATCCTTGAGTGGGCCTTCGAGAATTTACCAATTGAGGGCACACTAACTATTATACCAACTAGTCTACAGAAAAACAATGGTTTTTTTGCTTAATAGTTTGCTTCTGTCAGATGTCTTAACAATTTTTAATACAGAATTCTAAATACTTTAATCAAATTGCCATAGATCTATTATGTCATTATGTGTCGCATTTCGCATTATTGGAAGGAGAATAATGGAAGATTGTCTGATAATCAGTAGAGCATCTTTCAAGACAGTCACGGCAGTCCTCTTTTTTTACCGACTTCCCAAAAAAGGAGGAGGTACTCAAGTCGACTGTATTTTTTTTTTTTATTATGTGTGTTACCTCATTTCTTCTCTCCACGTAAGCCGATATCGAATTTTTTTTTAGTTTGAAAGATGTTGCTTTCTAATTGGTCCCATTAAAATTTGATCAAGATTTGATCAGTAGTTCTTGAAATATCATCAATAATGCCTATTTTGTGACGAATACTGCGTACTTTGACGATGTTCTCGTTTACCCGACTTCAAAAGTTAACTCATAACTTCTTTTGTTGTGAGCCGATTTTGATGATTCTTTTTTTATTTGAATACTTTTTTTTATGTAGTCCTATTGAAATTTGATCGAGATCTTATTTCTAGTTTTAGAGTTGTAGTCAATCCGTGTTTAATACATTTAATCTGATCAAGGTTTTCGAAGATAAAGCGGTAAAGTGGGTTTTTTTAAGCTTTGTTTGCGTTTAATTATTATTTTTGAAAAAGAAAAATTAAGAATCGGTGATCAAAAATATATATTTACTAGCTTTTGCCCGTGGCTTCGCTCGCGTTAAGAAGTACAACAAACTTTCTACCCCTATTTTATCCTCTTGGGGGTAGAATTAATCAAAATCCTTTCTTAGCGGATGCCTAAGTTATAACATCTACCTGCATGCCAAATTTTAGCCCGATCCGTCCAGTGGTTTGGGCTGTGCGTTGATAGATCACTATGTCAGTCAGTCAGTCACCTTTGAGTTATATATATTTAGAAGATTGAACAGAGTAATGTACATAAGGATAAGTTCAACATTACTCTGTCCATAAAATATATTGTTCATATATTTTACCAGCTGCGCCCCTTGGTTTTGCTCGCGTAAGTCCCGGACCCACAGGAATTAATATTTTTATTTTGCTACATCTTTGGCTGCATCATCACTTTCCATCAGGTGAGATTGTGGTCAAATCCTAGCCTATCGGGCTTCAAAAAACGGATTCCGGAATAAAAAATATGTGTTAATCCAAGGTGTCAGCTAACTCCATACCAATTTTCACCAAAATTGGTCCAGCCGTTGGAGCGTGAAGATCTAACAAACATGTGTTTGTAACACTCACAAACTTTTGCCTTTTTTAATATTAGTTAGATATCATAGTGTGATGAACAGAGTCATGTAGAAAAGGATAATTTCTTTATTACTTTGCTCATATTATATTTTTTTTGTAAAATAAAAAGCAATACAATAACTCCACCCATCCGAATTCAGCAGAGTTTCGTGAATCCGCGTTTCGTCCGTTCCGTTAAAACGAGAAAGCATTACTTTGCACTGCAGTGACATTTTTCTTTATGAACTCCCCCGGCCTGTTTTTATTAATTCCTACTCCCTCATGACCCCGAATAAAAGCTTAAAAGGAAATGTTTTCATACTTGGAATGTGCCTCTCAAAGCGAGAATCCTTCGCTTATCTGCCAGAGCGTATGAGTATCTAACTCGTGTTCTTGCTTACAAACTTTTAATAAAAATGTAGATTCCTAAATATTTTAGCTTGATGTACTGATATAAATTTTATGCTCATTGTAAGGCTTATAGTTGGGTATAAAAAACGAGTCAAACGATTCTACTTGGGGAAAATAAAAGTTAAGTACCTTGGCGAACATGCTAACAGCACAGCACTGCAATTAGAGTAAGAACCGTATGCTCTTGTATGGGTATTTGCTTGCCATTACCTTTGTACAATGTGCAGTGAACCATTCAGCCGTATAAGTTATAAATAATTACATTTTGTAGTTGTTTGAAACGTTCACCATACAAAGAGTAAGTTCCTTTAGTGTGTTCTACTAAAAGATTTATTTATTGCACTAATACTTCGCGGCCATTCCGTTATAAGCTAAGTATTTTTATGAATTGCGTGTCCGTTTCATTAAAATTCTTGCGAGTTCTTGAATATTAACTGCTTCATTTTTGCATTTAAATTAAGTTCTACATTTAAGATATCTTACGATTAGGTACATATGTCTAGTGATTTTTTTTGTTCAGAGCACCAACATTAGGTAAATATACAGCTGAGGAGATACAGGGTGAAGACAAATTGATTCGGCAACTTAACGACTCATTCAAGAAGTCGTAAAGTTGGCGGCGTCTCACTGCTTAATATAGTCGCGTTGCAAGAAACAATTAGACAAGCGGCACAATCATCCTAGGAGGGTACCATCGATGTGGTAATGAAAGCTGAAGTGTCAGAGGTGGCAGTAAAAATTATGAATTTTAATTTATGTTAGCTTCTCTGTTCTTAATGCACACATTGGTTATTGTCAACTTGATTTTATTTTCTTTTTGTTATAGAGAACAGTAAACTATTTGAATACTTCAAAAATAGCGTAAACTCAGTCTAGTCTCAGGTTTATAGGGACGTGTCCATCCTCATAAAAAAATGTTTGAATTTATAAACTACCTTTTAAAAATGTAGACCATACATGTACGAAAATAAGCAAATTGAATTTGACTTACTAGCACTTCATGCTTGCCTAGAAGATAGGAACTTCTTCACTCTACTCTTCTACACTTGAAGACACCCAGGTTGTACGGGGAACAAAGACGCAGGCAATTAATTCCACTCCTTCGTTGTATGGATGATAAACGTAGAAGCGGAACGCTTCAAGCGATCTGGAGGTATGTCAACCATAAATGGATGACGTTTGACAGTTTGCTTTGATTTTAGATTGTAAAAAGGACGAAGGAATTATATCATGCAATTCCTGCACACTCTCCATAATGTGAGCGATAGAATACCGATAGACCGTCGGTGACCGAGACTTTGCAGTTTGGACTTAACTAGCTGACTATCGCCAATTAGTCTTTTGGCTCGCCGGTCAATAGATTCAAGAACTTCTAGCTCGTTTTTTAACAGTAAATGAAGAAGAGAGAGACAAGAACTTATCACTATCCATCCCTAAACATGTGCCATACCAAATCCTGATAACTCGGTTGAAAAATATCTAGTTAACTAAATTTACCTGAACGCCTCCCTTTATTACTCCTTTCTTGCTCCATGTCCCTAGCGGCAGAGTGTCGAATGGCGTGTAATACTGCTCGCATAAATCGAGAGACACGGTGACGAGCGCGCACTTACACGCGGAATGAGAGACATCCACCGTCTCTGCCAGGAACACCCTAAAATTTCCTTTTAATCGTTGCCTCGACGTACGACCGCCTTATTACATACCAGTGTTCAATATCAATTAACATTTGGTATAATAAATACTACACTGTGTAGTCAAGTCATTAAACTGTATAGAGCGCTGACGTCAACGTTATCGCAATAGTGTGTGATGCATAAATTTCGGAAGCCTGAATTTTCTAAAGTCTCTGAAGTACTTACGGTGCTATGTATGTTGGATGTATGTGATAGAAAGACTGTCTCAGAAAACAAAAGCGAGTTTAGAGAGTTTTACCGTGTGTTTTGTTTTGTTCGTAACATTTATTTGACGGTAAATGATGAAGTGGTTGAGAGTGGTAACACGCTAGGCTGACTCTCAAGGATAATCGTTCGAACACCGAGAGATTTTGTACCTAAAGATAGTAAACTACGTTTGTAGGTGATTTTGGTTAGCTAGGTAAGGCAAGCGAACAATAAAATAAGCTCTACTACTAAAAAGTTAACGCTCAAGTCAATATAATATTAATTGACTTGAGCACTTGAGTTACCTATAAGCTCGATGCCTTGAAGTTAAATTGGGACTTTGCTGAATAGATGTATATGATTTTAGTTTAGTTTTAGGAAATATAGGCGATTGGCCCGTAGAAAGTCACATTTATCTAGGTTTTCTGCTTGTGTAAACTATTAATAATTGGCAGTGTTGTTTCATTTACAAAAAAGTGACTTGTTTTGTAATTTAAAATAATTATTTACACAATTAACGATGTGATATAATTATTTATTTTCAAATAAGCATATAATATTACTTGTTTCTTTCTTTTGACCTACAATTCTTGTGCATGTGACTGAACGGCTCCTACTAAACGGCTGGACCTATTTTGATTAAAAAATTGTGTGTATTCAGGTGGATTCAAGAATGGATTAGATTCACAAAAAACCCCGATGAATAATGTCCTTTTAATTTACGTATGTGTAATAATGTATTTTTAGTCCACGGGTTGTTCCCCGCGGCTTTACCCGCGTAAATACTAAAAAAATGTAGTCAAACATTTCTACTAGAGTTAAAAAGGTATGTTATTATGTAGATAGACGATACCTATACTACAACGGCAGAGCTGAAAAGAAACAAAGAATACTGAAACTATTTCACAGCTATAACACTGAACTTGTACAGTATTCAAATGAAATTGCATCTTTGCCAAAACTAGCGAGAGAATGGGCCGCTCACATTAATATACAATAGCGTTTTCTGACCCCTCTTGTGTCGCGGCGCCTCTTTGTTTTTATAGGTTGTTGAATAAGCATTAACTAAGTAATTTTAGGGGCAGGTACAAATTGAACCACGTTTAGGAGACCTTTTATGTTTCTATAGGTTTGGATACGGCACACGTGGTAACGGGTGATTACAGAACGAATTCAAAGAGCTTTGTTCTTTGTAGTCTGAATTACGTGTATTTTTATGCGTGTCTTCTGAATTAAAAATATATTACCTAAGTAGAGTAGATATATAAGGGTGTGTTTTAAAAAAAAAAAATATTGGCTGATTTCTAGACGGTTTCCGTTTTTTCCAGACTTGTAATGTAACATTGACAGAGTTACAAAACCTTTATGCTCTCATGTTTATAATCATTAAACTTTTTGTTTTTTTTCGTATTTAATGGAACATCCTACAATTGTGATCATAGTTAAAAAAAGGCACTAAACTGTGGTGTGAACAAAATCATTACGGGCAAAATATTTTTTTATATATAACAACTATAGCTCTTTATATATAGTTGTCCGGTTAAGTAACGTTTGATTTTGACAGCTTCATTCATTTCATCATTTATTCACTGGAATTTTGTGATTCAGACCAAAACACAATTTAACCATCAAAAGACAGTATACAGTGTATACTGTATACTGTCTTTTGATAGTTAGGAATAAGTTTACGCCGCGAGATCGTGACGAAGACCGCGGTGTAAACTCATCCCGACGAAGAGCATCGTACATGCTCGAAACCTAGGTCATCAATATCGATCAAATGACGTGAGTGATAGCCGTATTTTAATTATATTATAATGACTAATTCACACGAAAACTTTAATAGTAAGATACAGTATACGCATGATTTGTACAACATTAAAAATCGTTGATGACTAAGAGTTAATTAGCTACTTACAATTATTGTAGTCATGTTTGAATTGCTTTATTTTCTTTAAAGAGACGTTTGACATCTTATATAATTTATTACTGTTTAATATTTATATGTAAATTCTTTCGCAAGGCTGAAGGGATACTATTGTAATGTAAAGTCTTTGAATACATTCAAATTTATTCGCGATTTCGTAAATGATACTAAGAAGATGAAAGCATAGTTACATGTATTTTTTCCAACAAGCAGTGGTAGCTTCACAAAGTAAAAAACTAGTAAATTCATTAATATTTTCCCTGGTAATAAAATAAGATATTGAATCAAGTATAAAAATAAACGTCTGTTAATATTTTTAACGGTTCGCTTTAAAAGAAGCAAAAGTTCGCCTTCAAGTCAGGTGAAGTTTGCTTAAAGCTGCTTGTAAATACTTGAAAAAGAAGGGTGCATAAGCTGAGATGAAATTTTACTTTTTTGTTGAAAACTGTAAAATTTTCAATAATTTGAGTTTATTTAATGAAAGAAGATATTTTATCGTGTCTGTACAGGGTTATTTGTAAAATACTAGAAAGCTCTCGGGCCCTGATTCTTTTTCTAACCTTAGGCTCATTTAGTCTTACAAATTCTGAATGCTACATTTTTCGTAAAAATTAAGACGATGTATTCTATACAATCCACAATGAATAGTTCTGTTACTATTACTAACACTAAGTACTTGAGTTAGGTACCTATAAGCTCGATGACTTGTAGGTAACTAGGGTCTGTATAGATGTTTATAATTTTAGTTTAGTTTTAGGAAATATAGGCAATTGGCCCGTACTTCGTGTTTGTTACTCTCCGTACTATATTAACAAACTAAATGCTTTCACACTCACAGCCCCACACTAAGTTCGATGACTTGTGTCGTGGGTGCCGGAAACATTCACATCACACACACAATCACAATTAAAACCAGAAACCTACATTTTCCTTGAGGTTGTGTTGTAACTTGTGTTTCCGGGAATCAAACCCGATACCCCCCTGCTTAGGAGGCGAACGCTCACCCAACTTAGCTATAGTTGACTCGACACTATATTTGAAGAAAATTTGAATGACAATTTCAACGTCAAAACAACGTACAATACGTTTATACAGAAGAAATGACGTGTTAAGAGCCCTCTTAAGAATTCGTCATCAGTGGGCTAGATCAGCTTGAACCCGCGCATGGCATATCTAGTTCGGCTATTTCATAATACAGATGTACTGGTCTGGTATTCACCGGCGTACAAAGCCGCATCGGGCCGCGTAGGTCGGTGTAGGCCGTATCAATAGCAGATGCAATTAGTTTGAGTGCACCGTTTTTGATGTAGTACCGGACGCCGACAGCAGTGGGTGGATAGCCTGTCCGATATAAATAAATCCACTACGTTAATCGAGTACAGGAGCAGTTGATTTTAGCCTACACACAGACGTTGATTGCGGGGCTTAGCTTTTTGAGTGTCATTCTTAAAACTAGTCACATAGTACACGGAAAAAAAAAATTGGGACATCTAGGCTACTAAAGTTCTGAGTAACATATGTTCTATTCAAAATTACAGTGACTGTTCTTTTTACAAAATAAGCTAGTTATTACCAAATAATTTTGTGATTGTTAGTAAATAATTATAGTTATTATATATAGCACTAGAATGTCAGTAACACCAACGAGATGTTTTTATCAGTGTATTTGTCTCAATAAGTTTTTTTTCCAGTATGCTATCTACGCGCAATTTTATTTTTATTATTCTAAATAGGTAAGCATTTGGCCGCTATCACACCTGACGAAAAGTGATGATGCGGCCAAAGATGCAGCATGATTATATTTCCTAAAACTATATACATTTATACAGCAAAGAACTAAGGTACCTACAAGGCATCACTCTTAAAGGTTTTTAAACCATTATTGTTTTATAAAGCCTTTTATTTCAATGAGGTAGCTATAACAACCAGCTTATATATTATATATATATATATCGACAGATTCCAGTCAAATATTGTGCATTCTGAACTTCAAATAATCTTAAATTTTATGTTAATTGTGTAGAGATTTTAAGACATGACCAAGTGTTACATAATTGTTCCTACGGTATAAAAAAAATGAATAACGTTCTGACGTTAATTAATCGACGGCACAATGTGTTACTACTATATAATATATACTATATATAATATGTATATACATAATATAGCAGTGACACATTTGTCACACTGTCGTTCATCAAGTTTTTAATTCTATTAATTAACAAGTGCCGTCAATTGATTAACGTCAGAATGCACAATATTTGTCTGGAATCTGTCGATTGTGCACTCTGTTGATTTACGATTTCATTAGCAGCGACAGGAACAATACGAACGACTGATTGAGGCAAACGTGCGATTTTGACTAGTTGCATTTGATGCGTTTAATGCCGTTATTATGTTATAATGAAGCGTACACGGCGTAATACCACAAACAGTATCTTTTTAAATTTAGCTAAAACGCAGCATTTAGTATTGAATATACTATTTTAAACGCTGGAAATGCTCGGGGTGATTGTTCATTTTGATATCTAACGCGACGTTTCGATGATGATTTTATGATAAGAAAGAGGATTCATCTTTTTTCTACTATTATACCATAGATACAAAAATCTTGCTAGTAAATTATAGATTATGTTTCAATGTTATATTCGGCTTAAAACACGAAAATTGCGACTTACTTTGTAGTCAACTAGTTTCGGACGAATTAGTTGTCCTTCATCAGGATGAGTCAGACGCGCGATACGAGTCACGATGTGACGTATGTGTAATACCCACAATAGTTTTAACATTAAAGTAAATTATAGTCTGAGAGTCGTAATTCAAGTCTCTTTTAAATTATAAAATACTATTATCACAGTACACAGTATACTATGCTAATATACTAAATTACACGTCTTAAAAAATCATAATATTATATTGGTATAACGTCCAACTAGTGCACATAAACATATTTGTATATATGTATTAATATAATGAAACGTAAAAATAAAACACAAATGAAATTACTTATAGAATGACAACTTACAATCGTTATGTATCTATACAAAAATTATGTAAATACATGAAGTTATATTAGTAACGCGTTATACTTAATCAATTTACAATTCAAGTAATTTATCGATATTGTTAATCCGGCTCTTGCTCTTCTAACTCGATTTATATCAAATTCATTCCGTAAATAGCTCATATAATAGGTTTTATAGCAGAAAGGCTATAAAATAATCACATATCGCTTAAGAAAGGCGCTGCCAGGTTACCTATTTTGGATAGCTTCCAAGTAAGTAATACGTTTGCCCTGGGCTTGGCAGCAAAAATAGTTTGTTATTTGGATAAATAAATAATGTGTCTAATATTTTACACTCAGCATAATAATAAAATATGTCTTGCGAATGAATGCGCACCCTTTTTTACTTGCAGTGACAAATGAAACAATATGTCGGAAATTTTATGAGCGTTGCAAATTCTCTATTTGCTCAAAATGACAGCTTGTAAGTTTTTACTGGCAGGGTTAAATACTAAGTATTTTAATATATTGCCTTTGTTTTGTTGCCGGTGATTATCTAAATCAATCAATGCTTCCAGGTTACTACTTTTTTATGTTGAATAGGCAAGCATTTGACCACTATCTCACCTGATGGAAAGTGATGATGCGGCCGAAGGTGTGACATGCTTGCCTAGAAGATACCTATTCACTTGAAGACTCCCAGATTATACCGTTCGGGGAACAAAGACTTCACACTCTAAACATTTTTTCAAACACTTGTTTTTTGTCAAAATTCAAAAAAGTAATACTATATAACAATATGTCAATCTACCAGATTTATTTGCTTGAGCACTTGAGTTAACTATAAACTCGATGACTTGTAGCTAACTTGGGTCTTTGCTGTATAGATAGTTTATAATTTTCGTTTAGTTAGGAAATATAGGCAATGGGCCCGTTGATAGAAGAAAAAGAAAAAAAAACTAGCAGATAAGATAACGATCATACACTTTTCGGTGATTTAAAAAAATGATTTGTCAATCTGAAACATTATGGTAACATCTATAGTTTGTACTATATTACATATGAAAGATACCATTATTATACAACACTAAAACACCTATGCCACACGAGTTACTAGATTAGCCTAAACGTCATCGTTTTATGGTAGCCAAATTATCGTTCAAAAACTCTTTGTAGTATTTTTTTAAAGTCTTCACTTTGGGTTTACTTACAACTTAAAGCTTTCAATTTAATCATCATAACTATGGTGCACAATAATAGTTTTTAAACCGTAAACAACGATCGTGTTAAGATATAGTGAAGCTAAATAGCATTTTTAGCTAGCATGATGTTATATAATATATTTATTTTTTTATGCCTGATAGGCAAGCATTTGACCACAATCTCACCTGATGGAAAGTGATAATATTATATTATTATATCTCTAATATTAGTAGCTAAAGGATCCGTTTCTACGTAAAACTAGACTCTTTAGATGCCTAAAGAGTCTTTAGAGTTAGAGTATGCCTAAAGAGCCTTTAGAGTTCCTTTACAGACGGGTTTCAGTTTGTAAGCTGTATTCGTTCTGCGTTTATCAGAATCTATCCCGGATGTATTTCTTGAATACATTAACACTATTTGCTATTAGTCAATTGGAGATTTTTTTATTATAAATATAATATTGGAGATATTTTATTTTTTCTATATGTGTGTATGTAACTGAATTCCTCCTAAGCGGCTGGACTAATTTCAATGATATTTTATGTGAATGATTCTCGTGGATTCAAGCAAGGTTTTTATTTATGCTGGATAGGCAAGCATTTGACTACTATCTCACTTGATGGAATGTGACGATGCGGACGAAGATGGAACATGATTGCCAAGAATTTACTTATTCACTCTACACTTGAAGACACCCAGATTGTACCGTTCAGGGAACAAAGACGCAGGCAATGAGTTCCACTCCTTCGCTGTACGGATGATAAACGTAGAAGCGAAACGCTTCGAGCGAACTGAAATATTACGATTACGCGGGGAACAACTAGTATATTTGTATAAGGAAGGAGTAACAGATAAACATTTCTAGTCTTTGAGTTGACATAAAAATACGAAAGTTTGGATTTATTATATTTCACTCGTTCACATTAAAACTGCTAAACAGATTTTAATGGCGTTACTTATAGGAGGTCATGGACTAGTCTACATTGTATGCCGCATAATGCGTGCAAAGCCGCGGGGAACAGCTGGTAAAACGACTAGTTCGAAAATGTTTGACGGTTTCAGTGATTAGCGTTGAACGAACTTTTTGACCCAGTCCAATCAAACTTTGTCAGCGTTGGGCGGCATAACCTACAAAACATCGTATTCATATGACTTCAATAAATACATGACAGAAACCTAGTCAATTCAGAATAAAAATTTTTGAGTATCATCTATGGGCTTAAACCCTTCATATCTAGAAGGCTGGTGACTTGCAGTAAGTTCTTTTATTGCTGAAATAAACCTGTTTATAATTTGAGTAAAGGCAAAATAGGCAATATTAGGCCCGTAAAGTAAGCATTCTAAGCTCATCCGCTAATGCGTAGGGTCTCTAAGAGAGAATAAGAACGGCGAAACGCATTAATACCGCCCAAGTCAACCTCATTTGCACGTGGTGCCCCATCTGATGAACGAATGAGGATCCGGTGGAACACAAAATAATTCCCAAGCCAAGATATAACCAGATATAAAGCCGCTCAATAAAACTTAAGCCAAATATATTGACAACTAGCTGCGCCCCGCGGTTTCACCCGCGTTGATAATGATGAAAAGTGATGATGATGATGATGATGAAAAATAGATGTTGGCCGATTCTCATAGATACCGGATAAGCACAAAAAATTTCATCAAAATCGGTCAAGCCGTTTCGGAGGAGTATGGCAACGAAAACTGTGACACGAGAATTTTATATATTAGATATGAATTCACAAATGAGTTCCTGTAGTACCGATCCCAATCGTAAGGAAGGGAGATGAATGATAAGTGAAGTAATGAAGTATTATTACTTGGATTACAATCATGACATACCAGTAACAGACCAATTCCAGCGGTGGCCTACCACCAATCAACAAACATTTTTCCATACACGTCGGCGTCGCTGTATCGTGTAGATTGATTGCGTTTCAGGCGTCATCGCATAGAAAATATTGCGAATGCGTAATTGGATATGCGAATACGCGTCGCTCGCACCCGTCGTGCCGTTGACGCGGCTGACAAATAATATGACGGACGATGAATACTTGTTATTGGCTAAATGCAATTTCATGTGAGATTGGAGAGCTTTCGAGGACCGATACGGGATATTAGGGGTAGAGAGAGAATGAAGAGTATGATTTACTTTAATTTTTTTTTTTTTTTTCACTATTATAGGTCACGTTAGAGTGTTCCCTATTTTTGTTACAATCTAGCCAAGATTAGGCTAATAAGTAACTTAAATTTAACTTATTCTGCTAGATTTAAAATATCCAAGAATGTGTCCATTAACACTTTTCTTATTGTCTCTATTAAGGCGAAGACACTTGGTTCATGTGTTCTTTTTGAGCTTTTACTTTAATGATGTAAAATCTTGACATATCCTGCAGGTTTACAATATTTTTATACTAGATAGGCAAGCGTTTGACCACTATCTCATCTGATGGAAAGTGAAGATGCAGCCGAAGACGTAACATGCTTGTCTATAAGATACCTATGTACTATAGACTTGAATACACCCAGATTGTACCGTTCAGGAAACAAAGAGGCAGGTAATGAGTTGTATTGCTATCTGCATAAAATTAATTGATTACATTTCTTTGTATCTGATTCTCAAATTTCGGTAACAATGGATAATAGTAACCTAACCGTTCTAAAAACTTAATTATATTGTAGATTAATAAATTATATGTGTGACTATCCGTGTCCTGATGCTTCGGCCGCTTTTATTTAGTTAAAAAGTAGCATATGTGTTAATTCTGAGTACAAGCTATGTACATTGGAAATTTTGCCAAACCAGATTAGCCGTTGCAGCGTAAATATAAAACAATCATACTTACACACTAATACAATTACTTACAAACCTTCGGTTTTTTTTTATTTGTGACAGGCTAGTGTTTGACCACTATCTCACCTGATGGTAAGTGACGATGTGATCGAAGCTGGTAAACACACTAGACCTGGAATACGCAGGCTCTCAAGGATAACTGCCGGAACACCGTATTTGGCTTGGCGGCAGACTTTCAACTTGAGTTTATAATATTAGTGTGATTATATATTTAACAACACGTTACAGTAGTTTTTTTTTTTTTATTCTAGATAGGTAAACTTTTGACCACCATCTCACCTGATGGTAAGCGACGGTGTGGTCGACGATGTAGCAAGCTTACCTAGAAGATACCTATTCACTCACGACTTGAAGACTCCCATATTTTACTTATCAGGAAACACCGACACAGGTAAGGAGTTCCATCTCATCCAGAAGTGTTAAACAATCGACTCGTAATGAACTAATTCATTGTTATTAGAAATAGCTAAACAAAAACTATTTTATTAAATTAAATTCATTAATTATAAGCAATCCATAAAAACAACTAACGTATTGCGGTAAACAAATCATAGGTACTTGCGATACTTTCGAGGTCTCAGCTTAAAGCACTCTATTAAAACAATCATATTAAAATTGAAATTACACAAAAGAAGATTTTTATACATATCTTTCAACTGGGAATTATCTGCGATAAAAATATTAGATACCACAAAGTATTTCCCATCCAATTTTGTAGCATTCGATCTGTGATATCTTTGAGCCATATCATAGAGAAAACGCAAAGACTATTCTCTATGTAGAGAATAGTCTCAAACACGTCTAGTGTGAGTTTTACACCATCCGCCTAGCCTTTACGAAAATAGTTTCCCATTTAGGAAAGCTGAGGTGTGAGACGATTGAATCGAATATTCGCGACTTGGGAACGCGATCCGACAATGCTCTTGACTCTATTTTAGAGTTTGTGAAGGAACTTATACGCTAGTATGGAGCTAGAGAGCACGTTTTTAGTTTGTCTACCAACATTACTTTTTACCTACAACTAACTATATATATTTTTTAATTCATGAAAGAAGAAAAAGGAACGAAAAAGCTTGGAAAGAAGAAACGCAACCTATTGGAGAATTTTGGATTATCTATATTCTAGAATATGTTCAAAAGTTGTTTAATAATGTATGTTGTTGTATGATCACCTCCTGCATATGGCGGTGTTTTCCTTAAAATCAACGACGGCTGTAAACGATAACATCCTATCAACATCATCGTTGACGGCTGTGTTATTATTTTGACTCATCATGAATAGCGACCGGCGCAAAAAGTACAATTTAAATCAACAAGGAACATTCAATGTAAATATAGCTAATTTCAATCCCTGAAGAAGTAAATGTTCAGATGCGTTTAAAAAATTCCGTAGAAAATTTAAATAAACCTATATTAAAACGAAAATAATACATACAATATAGGTACATATACAGTATGTATTATGTCTAAAACTCTTCTATTTTAATATCTAAGTACAAATAATTGAACATAATGAATTTCTTATTTAAAGTCGAGACTAAAATATAAACACATCCTTAAATTCCAAGAATGAGGTTAGATATCTACAAACAAGGAGGTTCTAACAAACTCCAAACACGCTAACGATAAAGGCTCTGAAGCCAAAAGCACCAGTAATGCGAATTCAATATCTAGTTCCGCATGTGAAATAAACAGATGCAAGCCTCTCCAAACCGCCCCAGTTTCACAGGTGGAGTTTTTTTGCAAGGCCCTTTATCGTAGACACTTTCCACGGCCACACACAGGGTAGTTGAATAGTGCTCCACGGTTTATTTTTCAAGCTCGCTGAGTAAAATGTTTTGAAAGGACCGATTTCACTTTGCGTCTGTGGCGTCCCCAGCCCGCATGTCTCCATTGTTAACAACTACAATCGTACTCGTAGGTACCTACATTATTGTTTCGAATACGAACCCGCCTTCTTTTTATTCGAATCTCCGTGAAAACCGTATCTTTACACGGTTGAGTTATGGTGATGAAATTAAAACGAGAGCTTTTAGTCGAACGTTTTGTTTCCACCGCCGCCGCACTACATCCATACTTTTATGGAGATTATTATTTTTATGATCCTTTTCATCTTGAGAATGGATGGGAGTAATTTTGCGCTCGAGAGATACATTTTTCAGATCGTGTTTGAATAAAACGCCTATTGTTATTAATACAAAGTGTTATCGTCGGATTATCGTTTATTTGCTAGCGTTTCCTTTTCAGGATTAGAGGTGGAAAAAGATTACCGTTTTAAGTGAAATATGTTTGAGGAAGTTCAGACAAATTCACTTTCTTACAAGAAAATATAATAAGAATATTTACTTCCGGCAAATTTTATTTTGACGTTTATTCATTACTGCTGTAATGCAAATACCTGCTGATATTTTCGTGAGTATTTGATTACCATTGCATACTTATGTGATTATACGATATATCTATGATATCTTTCTATTATAAGATATCTTTGGTTGACGATGCAATCGACGATGCATCGTGTTAATGCAAACTATATCTATACTAACTATAATAACTCTTGATCAGAAGATTCAGGTATATATTTTTTTTATGCCCGATAGACAAACATTTGAGCACAATCTCACCTGAAGTGATGATAAAAAAAAAATATCTCACTATTATTTTATTTAAAACGTGTAATCTAATAAACTGTAACAATACGGTTAAAAGCTTTACTCCGACGAAAATTCCAAAATTAACATTAAATTTTACTACCATAAACATATCTAATATCCATGGATTATTTTGATGGATTTGTGTTGCATTAACGATAATCAAACAAAAAATACAAAAATCTAATATTAATAGCAAAAATATTATTAATCATTACCTAACCTCAAAAGATTTTCTATTTTATGCAATATGTAAGTATGAGATCTCAGTTCGGGGCGGACTAGTTACATGCTTATGATATACTAAAACTTAAAAAATCGACTTCACCGCTTTATCTTTGGAACCTTGATCAAATTCAATGTATAAGACACGCATTATTGACGATAACTCAAAAATTGCTGATCAGATCTTGACCAAATTCAAATTGGAAAGTACCAGCTTTCAATCAAAAAAAAAATCTTCAAAATCAGTTCACGCGGAAAAAAGATATGAGGATACATACATCAAAATAAAATAAAAATCTCCTTCTTTGTGAAATCGGTAGATAACAACAAGTAAGTAACAAATATATGCAATATTTCATAGGAACAGGTAAGGTAGGTCGTTTCCTATCTTACTTATTTACGATATTACGAGTTCGTAGATACTTATTCCGACAACCCGTTCTAAAACGTAATCCCATTTAAAATATATCACGGGTTAAGAACACGGATCCAATCTAAAGGGGTATATTCTAATGTTCGACAGATTAATCTGTACGGACTTAGAGCAGGGTAAAGTCGCGAGAAATATATATATTTCGGCAGTACTTAGCTTTTGGACCGAATTCAATTTAAAAGAAATATGGCTGTGTACGTTTTTTTTTGTTATAGGTATATAAAGTATGTTAAGCAGAAATTTGAACTATATTTCACGAGCCATAAATATTAGTATATGTGATCTATCGTCAAGCTTATACGCCGTTGTTATGGTTTCGAGCTATGTTGAACATGCTTGCGGGAAAACAATTTGACACCAACATTTCGATTATATAACAAACTTTTACCAATAATTTATTCTAATACCTTTAAACGAGTATTTCTTGTATCTATGTATAATGTATATTATATAATCTAAATCTCGGAAACGAACTTATCAAATCAAACGTTGTTTGCTAGCTTTTTATTATTAATGTAAGTCTAATAAAAATGTTCAGTGCTGTATGGGTAAAGACTCTTTTAATGCCTCTGCTTACCATTAGGTAAAAATATCAATTATTGTTGTTAACTGACATACCCATGAAAGAAAGAAGGAGTTGTTGACGCGTTCGTTTGTAGTGCGCATAAAAAGTTTTTTTTATGCTCGATAGGTAAAAATTTGACCACTATCTCGCCTGATGGAAAACGATGATACGGCAGAAGATGTAGCATGCTTGCCTAGAAGATTACCTATTCACTCTTGACTCTTCACCTATTTACTTTTGACTTGAAGACTGCCAGATTATAATCTGTATATCTGTCTTTATTCTTCACAACAAAGCCGCGGGCAATGAGTTCCACTCCTTCGCAGTACGGATGATAAACGTAGAAGCGAAATGCTTCGAGCAAACTGGAGGTATTTGAACCATAAATGGATGACGTTTGCCATTCTGTCTTGTTATTAGATGGTAAGACGGGCATGGGAGAATTAACTTGTGTAATTGTTGATAATTGAAGGAAGTTATACTACTGTCATACCGCGTAAGCTCACGGCTACACTGCAAATCATTAGCAGGATAGAGACGGCTGCGGCAGACCACACTCGCTGTTTGCATTTGTAATTAATACACTGTTTGCACTTCTGATTTACGATAGCGTCCGTTTTGCAATACTAATGTGATAATAGTTTAGAAAATTAGCTTGGGATGCAGAGTTGTGTGAATCCGAATAATTGCAAAAGCATTATACGGTTCTTGATGGAAATTATTAAGTTAGAAGATCAGGGCTGCCTATATAATAGAGGTACACTTTTTGGTTGTCTGGAAGAAATTGCTTTGAGCGATAACACCGCCCTTTGTGCTACGCTTTTATGTTTAAGATTTCTTTGTAAGTGCTCTTTTTTATTAAGGATTGATCTCTATATCTATATAAAAACGTGTTTTACCAACCATGACAATTCAAATAAATTATATCCATAAAATCAAATATAGTGTCCGATATTGTTACATAAATGTACTCAAAATATACTCTATATTTTCAGATACTCAATTTTCCTCTGGGGAGAAAACTGGTATTTCTACCGGGAATCGAACCCGATATCATCTGCCGAGTAGGTAGATTCGCAACTAATTACGCCACCACCGGAATGCTTAAATATGAATAAGTATTAATCAGTCAATCGAACTTATATTGACATAGTATAAATCATACAGGTATAATATAATCTTTTTAACGAATACAGATCTTTTTTTATATTGCACCGCGTACATTTCGGCGCTTCAGGTCTAGACTGCGTTGAAATTCTTCCGGATTTACAAGTAAGAAGTAGTTATCACACACAATTTTACATAAACACTCCATTCATCCGCCACACGAGTGCCTCTCATAAAACCCAGCTCATTTCCAAAATCACGACATGTAATGAAATACTGACAAAGGACCGACTCCAACGCACTCCACGGCACCAAGGGGAGTGTCTTGCTCATTTCGGTTTCGTGAAAAATTGAGCCCCCACTCTTGTAGGTCCCTAAGTCAGCGCCGGTCTGAGGGCGTGGTGGCATTCCGAAGAGAAATTTGCATTTTTAGCGAAAGTACGAACGCACGTCTCTAACAGACGGATTGTGAGACGGATGATCGCGCGACGATGGATCGACACCCGCTTTTTTGCGAGGAAGCTAATTTTGCACGAATTAGATCTCGTCCAATATTTTTAAACTCCAATACAACTGAAAGAAAATAATCGTCTTTGAACTAACTGAAACTAAACGAAGAGGTTTTTACAAACGAGTTCTTTGTTAAAGCAATTAACTTTTCCAACTAATATAAAACAATAAACTCCGGCAAATCCCAAAGAATGAACGAGACTCGCTTCGAAAACTTCTCGTACATATATAAAACAGCTGTAAATACTACCGGGTTCAACTAAAATTTTAATAATATTGCGTCTCACGTTGTTTAAAAGCAATAAAAATCCAAAAACTTTAGTTTTCCGCGAAAAGTTCCGCTTTGCATGGCTTACGGACTCTCGGTTCTCGGCTTCGGTCGCGTCGGGCGATCGGATCTCTCCCGGGCGAGCGTCGCGTCGCGTCGCGTCGAAACTGTCGGAACGCACCCGGCCCGGGCCCTACAAGGAATAGGCGTGTGCGGAATGCATAATAAAGTAGGAGATTAAAAACTACAAAACCTTGTCAATACCAGCCGCCTGTCGGACGCTTCACAGATCGAACTTGATTGAATTACTTTCCGAACAAGGGAAATTCAGCTATTGAAAAGTTCGGGGTGTCAAAAACGATTATAATAGCTTTTACATTTTGAATCTACCACTGATAATGGAAATAGATGTCTGCTGTAGATACTTATTAGCAAGGAGAAGAGGCCAGGCTTTATGAAAATTAAAGGGCTAACGACTTGTTATAAAAGTTGATTGTATGTAGCTTGCCAATTCTGTTTTAAGTACCTATTTGTAGACATAATAATATTGTTTAACGTAAAAAAACTTTTACACTCTCGGCCTCACAATAAGTTCAAAGAATTGTACCCATCCGGTGGCGTTACACACACCCAAAAGTTAATAAACCTTCAAATTAAGGCGTTTTTAATTTTTTCGGTAATAATGTGGTAAGTTTTTTATCCGTTGTATTTTATTTTTGGTACTGTTGTAACAATAGAATGGAATTTATATTTAAACAAGAAATACTTTTAAAAGTTTTTAAAAATCAAACTTTTACCAGTTGTAAATAAAAAAACGACTAAAGAGTTATATAACCAGAGAACTTGTCAAGAAGGATCAAACGAACCCAAACTCGATGGGTTTATCTTGTTTAGCTTAGAAGTTTCTTTGGCCATCTGCCGTCTCCATCATCATGCCAGCTCCAAGGTCCCATGTCATTTTACTGTCACCGAATATACATAACTACACAAAATTTGAGTCCAATCGGACATCGGGATGTGGGTCTAATTTAGCTTGCAAGATTTGATTTTAGACCGACAGATACACGTAAAACTGAATAAAAGCTTCTAAAAAAGATGTTTCATTCATCCTATTGTTTTAAAAAAGAAACGCATCTAAGTATTCGTTAATTTAGGAAACACTACATCATATTATATCATCCAAATAATAAGTAAGTAAAAGCTTGTAAAAACATTATTTGTATTGCAATTTCCTTAATTTGTATTGACCCAAAAACGACTATATTTATAGGTATATATTTGTTTAGTTTTTGCCAAAAAACCCCTTTAAGTTAGTAATAGATCAGATTTACCACATGGCTTTCCCACATCTACTTATGGTTTAAAAATACTAAAATAACCAGCTTTGTCCATGTCTCGTTGAAAAATTGCCAGCGACAGACGAACAACGAGTAGAATCCATACGTGTTTCGATTTGCTAATTTTAGTACGGAACACTGAAAATTGAGGCTGGGAATAGCTGCTCCGAATTTTGACCCATTACTGTAAGTGCATGTTTCGGGTATTGACCTGGCATCCTGTCGCTACAGTTGAAAACAGTACTTGAGTTTTACCAAAAAGTTGCGCTTTCAAAATTGATGTATAGATTGTGACTTAAAATGGCGATTGCTTAGACAGCTGAAATAATTATTAAACGTGGGGAATATGGTTGACTGTGGACCGTGAATATCTTTTTTTCTTATTGTGAGCTCAACGAACCTCCTGTTCTTAGATGTTTTTCATAAACTAAAGTCCGATCGCCGTTAAACTTCGATCTCGTTACTTTGCAATATTACAATTTATATACCTTTTTTTATTAATATTACAGTCCTAACGGCTATTCGTGATTTTGCTACTTGTTTCAATCGTAATTATTATATTTTAGACTGTCATGATGACTCACATTAGTATTAATGTTTGAAACAGGATTTTTACCATTTATTTGAGATATTTAGTTGAGGACTCCATATTTCGGCACTGATACATGTGGTCACGGTAGATGATTTCCAATGATCAAAAATACATAGGAAGTATCCAGTTTTGTTACATTACTGCTAATCGTATTGTTAGATTATAAGCTTATGTACTGTATTGGTACTATCACTATCGGATTTAGACTACATTTTCTAAGCGTGGGCTTTCGACACAGCCATAAATACTTAAATGTGTAGATGTTTGTTGATTTTGATTCACGACGATTTTCAAATGCAAAGTATGTTATTACAAACACCGTTGAAATAGTAATAATACTAGGCTCAAATAAAGGCATAGTATGGACATCTTACATATTTGAATGACTAATAAGAATTAAGCGTAATTATTGTATGTCTATCGAAATAAATGTATATTATTACAATGCCAATGTCATATTTTGTAACAAGCTGAAAGTTTAAATACTAAAACCAAAGTTAATTCTGAACTATTAAACTTTAGTAATAACTTAAAATATCTGTCCTTCAAGTAAAAAAAAAAACAGGCAATCTGGTTGCACTATCGTCTTGCCTATTATAACTTATTTCTGAGTATAATATTAGTCCTTCTAGGCGTAGCTGGGGAGTGTCAGCTAGCAGCAATAAAAGTTAGCTGAATAATAAACTTTCATGGTTCATAAAGTTCCATAACAAGTACTTCTTGAAGTGCGATAGCTTGAAAAAACTATTGTTTTTAACTACAATCATCTGTAAGATTACTACGTCAACAACTACTCCGTAATGGTTATCAGGCTCTTTGAGTGTGTGTGTGTTTAATTTGAGTGTTTATTTTTATTTATATATTTGTAACTATGGATTTCCAACAATGTTTCTGGTACCCACGGTTCAACTGCTTACATTTAGTGAAGAGCCGTGCAAAGCCGTGTACAGAGAGGTTTGTACAAACTTACTACATTACATTTATTTATCGTGGAAAGGGCGGAGAGAAACATTGCGGCTGCAAAACGAGGTAGCATAATAGAGGTAGCCTAATACAAACTGTTAAATATAACAATTTGTATTAGGTATGCTACCTCGTGCCTAATAAGACACGCCGAAATTCTCATGCAAATCGGAAAATTCCCGTGTACTTATAAAATAAATAAATTATAATTTAGTAATACTTGATTTCACTTCTCCTGCCGCCTCTCTCCTATAAGGTAGCGCATACAAATGATTAAATGCACTAAGGCTTATTATATTTCATCTTGAATTGATCTTACTAGACGTAGCTTGATTCCCTTGAGGCGGCAGCTCCAGGTGGTTGATTATCGAAACACTAAATGGGAGGTAAGGCTTCCAGAGGGCAAGAATGAAATACATACCACTAGTACCTACCTCTCTCTGACTACAAAACTGGAGGCGAACTAGGCTAGGATGTTTGGTGATATTGAGTGTAACCATGATATACTGTACAGAAGTACTGTTCTAATGAGACACATTGTGGTAATGGTTGGCAGTTAATTACTGGAGGAGACATTTCTTAAGTTCGGTTACAATCAGACCTTATCAGACGAATTCACTAAGTATTTGATTATAATCTTAAAGTAATAGAAAAAATACGTATGCAAATAAACAAACGCATTCACAGTCACTGTCCCACTCTAAATTTAAAGACTTGTATTACCTCATCATTTTTACATCACACACGCAATCACACTCAGAACCAGAATCATAAATGTCCCTAGGAAATGTCCCTAAAACAATGGTGTTCGAGCCGGGAGTGGAACCCTGGAACTTCGGCACAAAGTGCAGAGACTGCCCACTGTTTCAACTGAGTCGTCAACCCCTTTAATTCACACACTTCTATTTTCTCAAACACAGGTTGAAAAGAAAACTGCATCTCGATTCCTAGATATTTAGATGCGAGTCGACACCTGAGACATCTTTCCGCTTCAAAAATGACTAAGGTGTTTGTATAACTCTTGTCCCGAAAAGTACATAGATATAGTTAAAAATGTTGCTCCTCATCATATATCTTCTATACGTCACAGTAGACATATAGATGATATACCATTATGGGAGAGTGTGCCAAGGAACTGCACGATCTAGTTCTCCCATCCCCGTTCTATCATCGGAAAAGCAGACAAACTGCAAAGCCACACCGCTATATGGTAGAAATTCCACAAATGCGCACGAAGCATTTTGCTTCCATATTCATTGTGCGAACCGCAAAGAAACTCCTTACCTGAGTCGGTGTTTCCTGATGAGTAGGTACAATATGGGAGTGTTCGAGTCGCTAGTGAATAGGTATCTTCTAGGCAGGCTTGCTCCATCGTCGACCACATCGTCGCTTACAATCAGATGAGATGTTGGTCAAAAAATTGCCCATCGTTAATATAAAAAAATATTGTGTCCAAGTTTTTGCGAAATTAATATATATACTATTAATTTCCATAATTTCCAAATAATTATCAATACACAAAATCGCACGTATAAATTCCAATATAAACGTTTTCAACAAATAATTACTAATACCAACAGAACCGCTTCGCGTTTAACCCGAAAGCGCAGAAGGAAATGAGCGTCTGTATCTTAGGATTCACACGCGAGTGAACCACTGTGCAGATTGTCACGAAATGTTGCGTTACTAATGTAGCTAATGTCGTATGAAAGGGGCGCTATTGCTTTATCACGACGTCTCGTGTCAGACGTGGTCGTATAAATGATTAGTCGCATTTGGGATTTCGATGTTAATATAATTTACTGGTTAAAATCACTCTCAAATATCCTATTAATTCATGAGCGAGAGAGTCCAGAATTAGAAACACACATTAGTCATAGGAAGAAAATTCGTGTTTCTACCAGGAATCGAACTCAATACCCACTGCTTTAAAGGGCAGCTGTAGGTATATAATACAATCAGGGCAATTTTTTAATGCTAGATAGGCAAGCATTTGACCACTATCTCACCTGATGGAAAGTGACGATGCGGCCGATTGGAACATGCTTGCCTAGAAGGTACATATTCACTCTAAAATTGAAGACACCAAAATTGTACTATTCAGGGAACAAAGACGCAGGCAATGAGTTCCACTCCTTCGCTGTACGGATGATAAACGTACCTATAAGCCAAACGCTTCGAGCGAACTGGAGGTGTGTCAACCATAAATGGATGACGTTTGACAGTTTGTCTTGTTGTAAGAAGGTAAAAAGGACATGGAGGAATTATATCATGTAAATTCCTGAGCACACTATCCAAAATGTAAGCCATAGAATACCGATAGGCTTGCTACGAGTACCTTACGTCGGTGACCAAGACTGCAGTTCTGACTCAACTAGCTTACTATCGCCAATCAGTCTTTTGGCTCGCCGGTCAATAGACTCAAGAGTTTCTAGCTGGTACTTAGCGGATCCATCCCAAAGGTGGCCGCAGTACTCCATACACGATCGGACTTGAGCTTGATATAAAATGAGAAGCTGCCCCAGTGTGAAGTACTGCCTGATCTTAGCAAGGATACTCAGCTTCTTAGCAGCCAGTTGAGCTCTGGCTTCGATATAAGAGCCAAAGTAGAGATTCGACAACAAGGTAACGCCAAGTAGTTCAAGCTTGTTAACTACCTGTAATGTCACATCTTGAAATGTTGGAGACAAATAAAAAGGTCTCCGTTTGGTGGAAAGAAACACGCCTGTGTTTTGGACGCATTCAATTAAAACCAAATTGGCATCACCCCATTGGGACAAGGTCATCGAGCTCGAGTTCAATCGTCCAATCATAGCATCTCTTTATGCCTGGACTTGTACCTCTCCAGCTCGTGCATTGAATATATATCTTTCGACAACAGTGCTATTGTCTGCGTACCCAAAGATACCGGCCTTAAGCAGATCGTTTATGGGTAACAAAAAGAGCGTTGCCGAAAGAACTGATCCTTGAGGAACCCCGGTGTTCATTGCCATAGATCGGACGAGCATCCATCAACGACAACTCGAATCGACCGTTCCCTCAAGAAATCAGAAATCCAAGCACATAAACTGGGAGGTATATCATAAGCTGGAAGCTTGCCAATAAGGCTGTCATACCCTATCAAAGGCCTTGGAAATGTCAAGCCATACCGCAAGCGCTTCGCCGTGTTTTTCCAAGGCCTAACTACATGTGTTAGTATACGAGTCAATTCAGGCGCCGTAGGTTTGAACACTTAAATTACCTCTAAGCTCGCTGCTAGGTGAGCTGGACATATTTCACATTAACAAAGCAGATACAACATTTGCACTTACCACCTTGATGAGATCGGGAAGGGAAATTATGTATGCAATATGCAGAGCAGCGAAGCGGCGTATGCAGTGGTTACATATTGGAGCCGTTTGGTGTTCAGACACTGATATTCTATTTTCAAAAAAATATCGGAGCGCCTGTTTGAGGCAACGACGCGTGATGAAAATGCTGGTACTTATTTGGCTCAACGTATTAGTATTGCAATTCAGAGAGGTAAATGCGCGGCGCGCGGCGCCAGCATGATGGGGAATGAAAGTTCATATGGAAAGTTTTTTATTTATGAAGTTAATGTGATGAAAATTGTCTCTGAGTAGTAAAAAGATAAATAAAAATGAAATTTTATTAATAAGTCATTACAGAAAATTAGAAATAACTACAGTAACGCGTAGTTAACTATAACATAATCACACTAATAGTTGAATCAGTTTGTGTGTAAGTATGTTTTTTTCTCTTTACGCTGTAACGGATAAACAGATTTGGCTGAAATTTCTAACGTACATAGCTTTTACTCAGGCTACTTTTCAACTTAATTAACGCGGATGAAGCCGCGTGTCACGGCTAGCACATGAGTGTGCGTGCACTTATAACCGTTATAATAAAGCTGCATGAAAATATACCTATAGTTAGTTATTATGAATATCTGCACGACCATGCATCAATTACGTAATCTTTGACCGTCGAAGCGGCTGGGGCCATGCATCAATCAAGCCGGCAGCCGACGGGCTTGCAATCAAATAAAATTTAACTCAAAAGCGTTAAGCTTTCGCATATTGTAAGCTGTTTATTGTATCCGTTGATTTCTGATGCCATTGTGGACTCTATACTGCTTTTCGAGGTTTTATTATATCCATAATTGGTGCATAATTTAAACTACTTCCATTTTACTGCACTTACTCTAAGGGACATGATATACAAAACGCCCGAGGCGCGCGCCCCGGGCGCAGGTAAAACGTATGGCGCGTAAGGGACCTTGATATACAAAGCGCCCGAGGCGCGCGCCCTGTAATAATACAAAATGGCAGCGCGGGAGGAGGAGTCGCGGTAGTGCGCACGAGGCGCACTACCGCGACTTCTCCTCCCGCGCTTTTTTTTCAAGGTACGTTAATCGATTTGTAAAATATTATGAGACAGTCAAAGAAGTTTAAACGTCAAATATATGTTTTTGGAACCTCTCAGTTTCTACCTCAATATTGCTGCTTTAATACTAACTGTCAATGGGGCTTCGCTCGATAATAATTTGTTTGAAACAATACCCCGAATGTAGCCGCAAGCGAGGACGGAATGTCCTAATCAACTGGCTCATGTCTAACTACCTTTATTGTCAGATAGATACACCTCATGTGAAGTTCAGAAAGGAAATTTAGTTTCAAAGCGGGGGCTTGGAGAGGATTTGATTGGTCGTTATGTTGAAAGTTTCAGTTAGTAAAATATACATTTATTTTTATTTTTTTAGTAACCGAACATAAAAGGGCAATAAAATAAGCCGCACAAATGACAGGACAGCTCTAAAATATTATGTTAGTGCAAATGAATAATGATGATACTTTTAACCGGCTGAAAAAAGGAGGAGTACCTACTATGTTTGACTGTATGTATTTTTTTTATGTATGTTCACCGATTTCTCCACCATTTGTGGACCGATTCTCAAAATTATTTTTTGTGTGGTAGATTATAATTCAGAGGTGGTCCCATATAAATTTTATCTAAATCAATCAAGCCAATACCAAAATATAAGCGGTTAAGTCGGGTTTTTAAGCTTTGATTACATTTTAATTATCGTTTCATGGTTATTAAACTCTAAAATACACCGTTAAAACACCCAAATAAAGATATTGTTTTGAACTAAAATATGGCTAAAGCGATTTTAGTATAACTAAAAGCGCGGCAAAAAATCGGAGTGGAGGGTGAAAAATACTTATGAAAAAATAGTTATAGTGACATAACCATAATAGTTAGACATAATATTGTAAAACATTTTTTTGTTCTATTATCAAAAGTTTCCGCAGTACATACGATGAAAGACATTTTATGGCAAAATTTTTTACACCTTGGGTTGGTTTTTGCAAGGATTTCTAAGGATTTATATTTTTTTCTAGTAATGATTATAGCCTATGTTACTCAGTGATAATGTAGCTTTCTTAAGGCAAAGAGTTTTTGAAATCGGTCCAGTAGTTTTTAAGTTTATTCGTTACATACAAAAATACAAATCTTTCCTGTTTATAATATTAGTGTAGAAAAGTAAATTAACATACTTGCAATATAATTATATACGCTGTGTGACTAAACTACTACATACGTCTTCAATGTCCATGGCCACAGTCCATGGCGCATTGAACGAATAAGTTTTAGCTTTATATAAAAAGCCACAATCAAATAATTCTAGTAGAAGCTACAAAGCACCTTTTGCATAATGATTCAGCAAAAATATTGATAAAAGAAACAATCACGTCACATTCAGCATACGGAAACAGTGCTCAAATTTCACGGTTATTGTCACCCGTCGATTGGGCCTGTAATCGACAAAGTCGCGACTCGCATCGCTGGTTTTAAATGTATTGGCTGCATTACATGTCAGCTGCCAGCCGCACGGTGAGGGCCCTGTATAGGAGATGACTGACATTAACTGCTAATGTGGGCCTTTATGGTGCACCTGGCTGTCTGAGCGCTAAGTGTGATTATGTGCTATACTGATATCACGTATAGTTTACTGTATTGATGGCTACTTATAGTAGGTAGAGACCGGATGACAGCCAAATACCTATGCATATATATTTGGCAGAAAATATGTGAGAAAGTTGTAGCAGGTTTTTATGAGTTGATAATTATTTGTTGGTGATTTTGTTGATAGCGCTGTTGTTGGACAGAAGAGTATAATAAAGTATGATAGTATATAATATTTTATTATAGTCACGTCACGCTGGCCGATTATATGGGCAAGCGTGACGTTAACCATTAAGCAAGCGTGACGTTTACGTCTCGTCTCTCAATCAATATAAAAAAAATTACCGTGTAATTTTCTCACCTGATGGTAAGAGAAAATGCGGCCGAAGATGTAACATACTTGTCTAGAAGCTACCATCTCCCTCAAAACTTTATATCACGCGTGGAAACGTGAATCTCAGTAGTTATGAGATAAATACAAAGTGCTATTAAAATATAATATTGAAAAACTGTGAAGACAATTTTAAATATTGTAGAATTGTATTAAAATTTTAGATGTTCTGCGGTTGTAGGTAGTAAGTCCGACACCAAATCGGGTGGTCGTAATTTCAAATCCTACAACGGACTTGAGTTTTCGATGAAGGTACCATCGTGGTAAACATTGCGACTTTGTACCGAAATAGTGATGTTGTCATAATTACTAACAGTTATATTTCGGTAGTCATCATTGAGAATCATATTTAAGCATGTGTGAGATAGTGGTAAACATCACCTATTAGAGATAGATTAGAAAAATGTAAGGTGTTTTGTGTATGTTCTGAATGCCAGCTTAATGCTCTGCTGCTCTTATGTATACTATATATGGAATACTGTGTTGACTTTAATATTCAACATATCATAAACACAAATACTTTCACACACTTACAACCCCCCATTAAGTTCGATGTCTTGTGTCGTGAGTGCCGGAAACATTCACATCATACACACAATCACAACCAGTACCTACCAGAAAACGGAAATATTGCTTGGGGAACGGAAATATTGATGGCTTATTGTATTCCCGTCGGGAATCGAACCTGATACCTCTGCTTAAAATGCGGACGTTCACCCTACTACCCTGATACTAAGTGAACAGCGAAGCTAACAACGGGCAGTCAAATTCAATTTAGCAACATTAAAAGTGTTCAGTGGATCCTTCATGGGCTACTCAGTACCTACCTAGTCCAGGTTCAGTGAACTCACTAAGCGAATAGATGTGTCCAAAATAACGTACCTATTAACTATTGTCAAAAGTGCTGATGACATTTTATAACACAAAGTTGCTATTTTAGTATACCATTGTAATATATTTGCATTTCATGTTTCCAGTTTTCCATCCAGTGAATAATTATCGGGAATAGCAAAAACAAACTTGCTGTCGAAAATAGCTTCGATATCCCTTTCTATTATATGAGATATTATCTTTAGTGTGTATATTTGGGTTCATATGCTTTTCAAAGTAATAAAATATCAATTAAATTAAATACGACTTACAAGCCTTGGCAAGCCAAAAGGAAAAAATGTAGTAGGTATCTATGTCAAAGATTTTTTTTTAGCAATATCAAAGTCAAGTAAAGTAAACACAATAATTCGATTAATCTACATTTTAGGGACACTTAAAAAGTATTTTAAACACTAAAAACGTTTTTAAGTAACTACGTCTTTTTTTAAGACATTCCACAAAAGGGATATTTTAGTGATTTTGATAGTCGATTGGAAACAGTGATATATTGTGTATATTGTTCATAGCAATTCTCATAAAACAGTGCCAATCCAACACGGTGGTCGAGAACAATTCTCCGTCTATTTCTAGCATTACATGGACACATATCTATAGCCGTGTAATAAGTGAAAGAGATCGAGTGGAACCGCAACATTCGAACCCAATCACAAACAAACACATCGCGGCGGCGGTCTCAAATTCAATTGGCGATACCTGGTTGCGCTCGATCGCTCCGATACGCGGTATCTGTTATTTTTCTTGTGATCGGAGTGGTGCGACGCGGTCCGCTCGCTCGCTCCATTCAGTCCCTACACGCTTATTTGAATCTCCTTTCTGAGCGACTTCCTTTTCTGTGAGTGTCAGGTAATTATCTGTGTGGCATTCCAATTTTACGATCGAACGGTTAATTCAGTTTAAATCTCTTCGTGTAATACGTAGTCGGCTGTAGGAAGCGCCTAATCCTAGTCCCTCGGAACCAGTTCACGAGTCGGGTTGCTCCTGCCAAGCTTATATGGAGAAGGATTTTTTATGTTGGTTCATATTAAAAGAGCCCTTAGCCTCGAAACGGGCTTCGATGCAATTAGAAATGTATACCTACATTGCCTATGTATTATAACCTATATTATTTATCATATGCAATGGAAATATTTAAAAGTGGATTTCTTTAAATGGCTCTCATTACTTATTAATGTATTTGTATTTTGTAACTAGCTCCAAGTCTCCTACCATAAATAAATAAAATAAATTAAATGTGCATGTTTTCAAAACTGTTATATTATGTCGTTGTTGGGGCAGGATCGCATTGAATTGCCTCAAGGCTGTAATAAATAAATGCACAATAAACAAAAGTGCTAAACGGTAAAAAAATACCGTATACGAATTATGGATACCGTATCGTATACTTACAAGGACACCTCTAATTTCCAAACTTTCGTTTAGATGCGAATGCCATAAATTAAATGGCTTTTGTGGCAATACGTATGAATATATTTCAAACAAATATGTAACCTTCAACATTTTGGAATAAACAAGGCAAGATTTTGTAAAACTAGGTAGCTAGAGCATTTTTACTATGTTTGAGAAATACTTTGTCGTCAAGTCGAAAAATTACTGGTTTGATAAACTCGCGTGTACCTGCGATTGCTATGAAAACGGAAAGTAGGTACTTGTATCGTGGGTGCCGGGAGCATTCACATATCACACACAGAAACATAAGCACAAACGCCTCTGCCCCCTTGGGAATGAAAATTGTGAGCCTCCTAGGGTTCAAACTCAGGACCCACGGTGCAGAGGGTTCACAGCGCCTGGGTTGTCAATTTAAAATATTTCAAAAATTTAAATATTTCAAAGATAAATTTGCATAGCGCATTAATCTATGTTTCCGTCTCCTCTAAATCATATCGTCGTATCAGTAAATAAAGTTCTGTGCCAACTCATCAGCCGCAGTAGGCCGGGATCAGATAAAAGTTGTCTGAAACTTTCTTTTGCGATATCGCCACCTTCGTCATGTAAATTGGACAAGTTGCGGCCGAGGATGATGCTTGTTTCATTGGTAAATATAGATTAGCTCTTAATCCTTCCGATTCTCGGCAAAATTGTTTCCAGATGAACGGTAAAGGTTCGCAGCGGACGGGGTTGGACCGTTCGGGTCAAGCAGCTTTTGTAATTCTTTATCAGTGGAACCATTATAGCTACATAGTTGATAGATTTAATTAGACTTAGTATTAGTAAGTAAATTAAACACTTTTATAAAGTGAACTGTGTGACTAACTTAAATTTCAAAATCAATGATCCGATTCAAAACATTAGATTACAAATTTCATAACTTTAAATGAGATAGATGCTTCGATCATATATACCCGATCGAAGCATAGATGGAATATATTTTAAAATTTTGGTATTTCAAACCGATAACAGAAGTAAAAAAGTTTACGAAATTGAGAAATAATAAAGCGCGTGTCCAAGTATCTGACTTTAAAGGATCGAAAGTTTTTATTGAAGCGAAGCTGATACAAAAGTAAACAGCGGCGGATACTTTCATCCTTTTCGACCGGGCTAACCCGTAAACCATCTCAGTTTAAGGAGGCATTAAATCGCAACTCAAACAAGAACCGTTACACTGAAGTTAACTCACATATTGCTTTGTGTCACGAACGTTAAAGCGAACAGAGTATAGTTGAAGAGACGCGGAGTCAGAGTGAGATGGGGGATGCTAGATGGGAGAATGGGTGTGGAGGGCGTAAAAGGAGAAAAACTACACCGCTAAAAGTGAATGCGGTCGAAAGCCTCGCTTATTTTCAGCGCTAAGTGCATGGATTTTTTCAAGTGATGCTATGAGTGCATGCGATATACTTTGTTGTGTGTGTGTGCCGGCATGTCACGACGCGTCGCGTTGCTCGCTGTATGTGTAGCCACGTAGTTGAAGGACAATCTTTTGGACTTTTGCTTAACTACGACTACTACTCATATTGTTTACAATTGTATCTAAAGAAAACCATTAGTTACTTATTAAACAATGCGCCCGAGGCGCGCGATCTGTACGCGCGCCTAACTTTGTACATTATATCCTTTAAATATTTTTAGTTTATTTCAAATAATTTTCAAAATTTGTTTTTAAATTATTGTAAAACCTTAGAAAATATAATAAAATATAAAACCTTAAAAAATATTTTAATTTTTACTTATATACGATAATTTATTCTATTTGTATCCACTACGATTACGGCCTTAGTTTACGCGTTTAGCGTGAAAGGTTACTCCAATTGGCATTTATATAAAGTTTATTGGGTAGGTACTTCGGGGGTATTTTAAAAGTTTTGTTTTTTGCCACTTGTCTTTACATAATTATTTATTTTAACTCTTCGTATAGCTATAACAATAAGTATAGCATTTTGTCGAGTCCATCATTAATCAAGCTCTACGAAGGGCTACTTAATACTCTGTTTCATCAAAGTACAAAATAGTTTTACTATCATCATCATAATAATTAATTGTGGTCAGAATTCCTTTTAAACTAATTGCTCTAAATTGACGGCTTGCTCTCCAGCGGTCAATATTAATGCATTTAGTTGGATCATCGAGCAATCATCAGAGTGCAGGCTTGCAAAATAATACCGTGGTTTGCCAGCATATTAACCATAGTCCGGTCAAAGGCAAAGGGCCCGTAATATCCTCCACTAGACTAATTAAATTATCTGTGAGCTTGTATTGGGAAATGTGATGCAATTATACATGGTATTTGAATGTAGGTAGAAGCATTAATAAATTTACAACAATAGACGGGTTCACACATAGCCCCAAACGTATTTCGAAGAAAATAAAAAAAGACTTACTCAATGCGCAAACAGAGTCGTAAATGCATAGCGTACGAAGAAAATTCGTATGCTATTTTTATAGATAAAAAGGTAGTTCGAAAATATCTCGTAATTACTTTGAAATATTTGTTAATATGCTAAAGGTAGATCCGTCTCTTGAGATAATTTATTTTGATTTAATCTGCATATTATTTTAGTATAACAATGATGCTAATTCTGTTGAGCACTGAACTAACCTAAACTAAACTAAAAATAAACTAATTTTAGTCAAAGAATACCTAAACGCTATTCTGATTTTACGTTGAACTTAATTTAAAAGTTGAAATGACAGGACTAAAATTGATTTTGACAGCAACCAAATTGAATTGTATTCACAAGAGCCGCAATCACATATTCCTCCATTATAGACTTTGTAGGTCAGTATTTGCTTCATTAATTGCACGTGTTATTCTTTCAAGTAAAAGATCACATTAAAAATAATCCAAACCTTTTTCATACAGACTAATTTGAGTTTAAAATTTCTATTTTTAGTCTTAATTTGACGTAAAACATGTAAATCAGAATAAGAATTTGGTCATTTTCACTAAATAGAGTAACTAAACTAACTTAGTCCTGTCAAACTTAATTTTAGTCTAATCTTGCATTTTCTGAATAGGTTTTGGACTAAAGCAGGACTAAAACTAATTTTAGGCTAGTTTAGTCTAATTCTGGACAACAGAATCGGCACCAATGTTTGAACTAATAATGATATTGTCCTATGTATCATATTTTCTTCAACAAAGCATGTATATACCAAGCCCGAAATATATATTCAGTAAAAAACATTGATCATAATATCGGTTGTAACAATACATCTAAGGGTAAATAAAAATATCGTCTTTTTGATATTCATTGCGTTATTGTAAGTGAATATAGGGACCGGGGCACCTGCGACCCGACAATGGCCTCACACAATACGCTAGCGAAGCAAACTGAATAACTTTATTTAAGAACACAATAAACCACTTTTTACTGTTAAGGTTCGGAATTGTGTCCATAGAATACACAATAGTAACTTCTTGGGTCGGATTGAAGCAGCAAGATTTCGCTTTTTGCGCGTATTTTTAAGCATTAATACAGCGTTACGCTTCATTGGCATGTAAACATATTTTATCTTCTGAATATAAAAGGCTTTTCAGGCTATAGTCATAGTGATAACTTCCAATTCGATGGTCACATGAAGTAGTAGAGGTGACATGGTGGAACTTGACAACTGTTTGAATATTTTGTTCATATATTAGGTTATACCCATTTACCTATCTATCTATATCATTAAGGATCGAGAGTAAGAGATTAGTACTAGTATTAAAGTAAAGTTGCTCTTCTTAAGTGTACTCGAGAACTTCCGCTAACTAACTATAGCCGTGCCCGCGATTATCAAGTTGAAAAGTAACCTATGTGTTAATCCTAGGTATAAGCTATGTACATTCCAAATGTCATTCAAATCCGTTCAACTGTTACAGCGTGAAGAGAAAACAAACTAAATGCTTACACACTTACACATTTACTCTCAAACTTTCGGAATTATAATATTAGTGTGATACTAGCTTACCCATCTTAGCTTTGGCCGGGTGGATAATTTTACAAGATCGTATGAAATTACCGGTATCCTATCGAAAAAATATCTAATACGGGAGTCGTGAGCCTCAGCAATCTCCGTACAATATATGATCAGTATTGGTTCAGCCGTTTCGAGGGAAGATGAAACAAACAATCAAAGAACTTTCAACTTTTATATTTGGTAGGGATCACCGTCATCAGCATCATATATCATAAGGCTTTTTTGCGCTTTGTTTTTGTCTCTGATATTCTAGAGTTTGATGCTATCTTACCTGATAGAAACGATAGAATAATTATGCTTTTTTTGCTTTAAAATTAGGTCACAATTTTGAGTACTAATCACTAAGTAAAAAGAGACGGAAAGCAGCGGACGGATACCTTCAGACGTTATATTAAGAATATAGCAATTTTAAGAAAAGGCTATTATGATCCACACTTATTGTGCATTATTATCATAGATATTTGTAACCAATACATTTTAGACGACTAAGTGTATGCGCCATGTGCATCGCTATTTACCACATTTTCGACTGTATCTCTGGGCAATAACAGAGACCGTTAGTTCGCCAATTAGAGCGTTTATGCCTGCGCGTATGCCATCGGCAAATCCGATTAAAGTAAATTGTATTATGAACACGGTTCATACAAAGGATACTGACATCTTATAGTCGGGGACAGTGTGTGACAGTGTGCGACAGTGCTTTTGCTAGCATCTTTATTCAATGTTTTCAAAAATTCAAAATTGTTTATACACATGGACTCCACTTACACGTGCACTTATGAAAGTTAATGACACTTATTGCTAGATTCGCAATTTTACAGCCATGAAATGTATGAAAAATTATTTATTTTTCGATCATTTTCCATTGTTGTGATAGTTATTCTCCTATTCGAGGCGGAGATATTACAACAAATCAAAAACAATGAAATTCGGTCCTGGAGTTCTCGAGTTATAAGTGTTGTAACAAACACGACTTTGATTTTATATATTCTTCTCTAATATATGTATAAAATCCTCGTGTCGCGGTGTTTGTTACCAAACACCTCCGAGACGCCTTGACCGAATTTTATAAAATTTTGTGTGTATATCGAGTAGGTCTGAGAATCGGTTAATATCTATTTTACATACCCCTAAAAGTTAAGGGTAGTCCAAACCAAAAATAAATATTCTTTATTTTTGAACAAAATTTAAAGTTTTTATTTTTTTATGATTCAGCATTAAATCTATACTAATATTATAAAGAGGTAAAGTTTGTTTGTTTGTTTGTTTGTTTGTATGTAAAAGGTAATCTCTGAAACTACTGATCCGATTCTGAAAATTCTTTCACCAATAGATAGCTACACTATCACTGAGTGTCATAGGCTATGTTCTGTCGGGATAGAAGTTAGTTATCAGTTCGAAATAATAATATTCGTAAGACAAGTCGGAGAAAAATTTGCTATCTTTCCGCTTTATCGGCGTACGCTGACTAAACGGTAAGACATAGTTGAATACAATGTATGGCAAAAATGTTGGCCTTCATGAGTTTTACAAAAAAGTCCGCGACAGCATATATCTAACATGTATGTATAGCTCAGAAAAAATACTTTTCTTTGTTAAAAATCTGAAAAAAAAGCGGCCTATGTTTAGTTGGCTTTTTGAGACATTCAGTATTAATCCTTATCAAAATAAACTATTTCATCGTCTTACGTAGTTCATGTAAATACATTTTGCTTTTTACTGCATATGATTTGGATAAATAGTCTATGAGAAATCGTGAAATTAGTTTCACGGGAGCCCGCCCGTGAACGGGACGGGTCAGAAATGTACCGCCACGTACTACGAATTCCTGCACATTAAAAATAGCGGCTTCTATTTCGTTGGCTTTTTTTAAGTATTTAATATTAATCCTTATCAAAAAAACCTATTTCATCGGCTTACGTAGTTCAGGTAGATGTAATTTGCTCTTTACTGCACATAATTTGGACCTATAGTCTAGGAGAAATCGTTAAGTTTATTTGAGGGTGAAAACGGTGGATCACAGAATGGAACAGTTACTGCGTAATCCGGCATACGTCTATGTTTTGAACCGACTAACATAAGAAGGAGGATATAAATTCGACTGTTTTTTTTTGTTTAGTCTTATCATTAAACTTTGAACTGCCCGCTAGCGTAGTTAGGTGGGCGTTTGCCTTTAAAGCACCGGGTTTGATGGGTTCCCGGTGGGAACACAGGTGTTTTCCCACGGGAATTTGTGTTTCTGGTTTTGAGTATGTTGTGAATGTTGTGTGAATCTTGGATGTTTACTGCCCCTTGATACAAGTCATTGAACTTAGTGTGGGGTTGTGAATGTGAAAGCGTTTATGGGTATGTTTTTTAATATTTACTATCCGGCCGACGCCGGGCGGGTCGTTCCTGAACTTTGAATTGCTCGCTGGCGTAGATGGGTGCGCGTTCGCCTTCAAAGCAGCGGGTTCTATTACCGGTGGTAATTTACCTAGAAAATTTCTCTCCACGAGAAATTTGTGTTCCTGGTTTTGAGTATGTTGTGAATACTTTGTGAATCTTGGATGTTTACGGCCCCCGATACAAGTCATTGAACTTAGGGTGGGGCTGTGAATGTGGAAGTGTGTTTCTTTGCATATTTTTTAACCGGGCGACGCCGGGCGGGTCATCTTTTGAACTATCTACTCGCGTAAATGGGTACGCGTTTGCCTTCAAAGCAGCGGGATCGATTCGCGGTGGTAACAGAAGTTTTCTCCCTACGGGAAATTTGTGTTCCTGGTTTTTAATATGTTGTGAATCTTGGATGTTTACGGCCCCACGCTACAAGTCACTGAACTTAGTGTGGGGCTGTGAATGTGGAAGTGTTTATGAGTAGATTTTTTAACCGGGCGACGCAGAGTGGGGAATCTTTGAACTTTGAACTACCCACTGGCGTAGATGAGTGCGCGTTCGTCTTTAAAGCAGCGGGTTCGAATCTCGGTGGGAACACAATAACAAAAGTTTATTCCCCACGGGCAGTTTATATTTCTGGTTCTGGGTATGACATGAATGTTGTGTGTGTGTGGTGTTAATTGTTTACGGCCCCACGACACAACTTATAGTACTTTTACAGTGGGGCTGTGAGTGAGAAAGCGTTTATATGTAAGCTTTTGTTTACCCGGGCAACGCCGGGCGGGTCAGCTAGTAATGTATATAGTAAATAACGTTTGCTGTGTCAGCTAGTATATAAATATATATATATATATATAATATAGAAGATGACAACAAATAATCCTATAAAATTTGGATATTACTAATATTAGTGGAAACTTTGTCCTTTTCGAGACTTAATATTGAAGTTAAGATTGATATTATGCGTTAAAAATGCATGCAATGCGATATTTAACGATATTATATTATTGGAAAGACCCATTCCTCACAGGTAGCTGCAAAATTTGTAAACGTTTTAATAATTTATCATACACTTAAGTAATAAGTAGGTACGTATTTTTATTCGCACGGTTACATTGCAGTGGTAAGCCTTCTGATGTTACCTTAAAGTTTCATAAGAGAGGATTATAATAATTTAGGTTCGACGACCCCAACCTCACGGGCAAATTAGAACTAGCGGAATACTCGAGACGTTAATGTTAATCTGTTCTCTGTTTTTCGGTGTTATCATCGTACCTGTCGTCATCGTCATTGTCTGAAGCTCATCCAAGAAGTTGATGATTAAACATCACATAAAACACCCTTCACGATTGTTTCTTCCACGCACATACAAGCTATCAAATGCGCTCTTTCCTGAGATTTTTTCATTGAGTTTTGGTAAATACAGCTTTTAAAGAAGACCTAAGTTATTTTATTAACCGGTAAGCAAAGCACCGGCAATGATCATAGTTTTGCTGATGTTAATAAACACTGGTAATCAAACCATAAGAGCTCAGTTGCCTTCAACATCTTCTAGACTCAAGTCCACTTCATTAAGACATGAATTATGAATGGAATGGACATTAGCATCAATCTGGAGAGCCGGCAACTATGGAACACCATTGTTATGCAGATTGTAACCGGACGTCCCGCGCTCTGGGCTTAGGTATTCCCTCGATTATCACGCGTTTGTAAACAAATAGGTATATGTTTGTTTACTCTATACTCTCTATACTTCTGTTTGATGTTCCTTACCAAAATGTAAATTTTTCCATGTGGCAGGGCATTTCCTCGTGCTCGCCTGTATAGTTATCCTAAACCGAAAAAAGTGAATGATGTTTACTTACTTGAAGGTTCTTCTTAAATTTACGTTGCCTGAACAGAACTACACAGGTCGATTTGTTTAGGCGAAGGCCTTGAAAGCTAGCCAAAAATCATGACTCACAAATTCATTCACAGCCAAACCGTACGCATTTTAGAAAAAAAATTATCTATCAAAGTAAAACACGCACTATATTTTCTTTGTGATTTAACATATTTTTTTTATTTAATATTTGGCGTGTGTTTTATGTGTAGTTGTGTACGTTAATAAAATTTTATATAATTTGAGATCTCATGACTAAATTTTGCTTAATAGAGAAAAGCTTTTCCGGTTAAATGCTAACTTTTCCTAATATAAAAATTGTTCGATTTTTATGTTTTATTTAAATAGAATTCTCTATTATATTTTTTTTTTTTTTTTTTTTTTTTTAATTTATTTAATAAAAATGTTACATACAGTTTATAGTAGGTACAGTACCATTAAACCAAAAGAGGTTTGTGTTGGTACAGTCATTCGCACAGATTCACACTGTTTAGCAGTTATTAGATTTTAATCTAATTTTAACTTAAGATTAACATACACAATAATCATACAAGTAATGAGATAGTTTTGATAGAAATTTTATTGGCCATCGTCGTAAGCACTCATTCAAGCCGCCGCCGCCGCCCGCCGCGGGACGCAGGTAGATAGATACCTACAATGGGTATTGTTGCAAGTTCTAAACGCAGCCACGAGCAGCTAACTGGTCTGCTTGCAAATGTAAACAACTTAGTCATTATAAAGGGTGTTTCAATACTCTTACTTAATTTGTTTTTTTTTTTTTTTTAATTGGTTATATATGCAAAGTAATTTTATATTCTTAATTTAAGCTTTAACGTTCTAGTGTTATTGTTGATTTTTTTTTTTATTATTATTTTGTTTAATTATTTAGAATTCTATTTTTTAAACTTTCTTTAAAATATTTTTTATATACTCGATTGTAGTTTTTTGGGTTTATTTCTGTTCTTAGACTTTGAGGTAAATTGTTTATTAGGGAAGGTATAAGAAATGCAAAAGTTCGTCTTCCATAATAATTACGAACTTTAGGAACATTTAATTTATTTTTGGTTATATTTCGTGTTGTAACTTTGTGTTTTATCAATGTTTGAACTTTTTCATTATGAAATTGTTCAATCAATAGTGCCATTTCAAGTCTATTTTGTATAGGCAATATATTACAAAATGCAAATATATCTGTTTTATTTTCTTTGTGTTCTTGTTTTATTTTATTTGGTACGATATGTCTTAATATTCTCATCTGTAAGCTAGATATTCGTTCAATGTACGTTTTGAAAGTTCGTCCATAGCTGGTAACACCATATGATACAATAGATTCCGCTAAAGCTACATACATATTTAACAATACTTTATATGGCACTTTTGATTTTATCATATGGAATTTAGCCAGTATTGCCCGAAGTTTGTCGCACACTGAGTCTACATGATACGTCCAACTAAATCTATTATCGACAATTAAACCTAAGTAAGTGTGGTGTGTGACTTGATCAATCGCTTCACAAGAACACGCTACTGGGGATGGCGTGTGCATACAGCTGTGAGTGTGAGCAGTTATTTTAAATGTTTTATTTTGTTTGATGTGATTCGAGTGTACGTGAATTATTTTCGTTTTACCTGAATTTAAAACGAGACCAGCATCATGAGACCATTTGGCCACTCGTGTAAAATCTTCTTGCAACCACTGAGCTGCTATGTCAATGTCTTTGCTTGCAGCTAAGAGACATGTGTCATCAGCATATTGATACACTGAGCAATGGTTGACTACATGCTCCATGTCATTTACGTAAGCTAGGTAATGTAAAGGTCCGAGCACCGATCCTTGCGCAGTACCCTCTGTAACTTCAATGGGGTTACTGAGCTTATCACCCACTTTGACATAATATTTTCGATTTTTTAGGTATTCTTTGCACCACTCAAGGATTTGCCCACGTACCCCGGAGTTATCTAGTTTGGTTATTAGTGTGTCATGTCTTAAAGTGTCAAATGCCTTGCTAAAATCAATGAAGAGTAATAATACATGATTTCTGTCATCAAGACATCTATTTACCTCATCAGTGAAATTAGACAGCAATTGTGAAGTCGATTTATGCGGTTGAAACCCGTATTGTGCATTTGAAAGTATGTCATGTTTTGTATAGAACCCTTGAATCTGGTTACAGACGTATTTTTCCACTACCTTATCTAAGACTGGAAGAATAGTAATAGGTCTATAGTTACAATATTCACTGTGACTGCCTTTTTTATAAATAGGCCTCACTATCCCTGTCTTCAACTCTGATGGATATTGTCCTTTCGCTATGCAGCTATTTATGAGCCTTGCTATTATACATGCCATTTGGTCACAAATGGATTTTATATCAATGCTAATATCGGATATTATATGCAAATTTCAGCTTTAAGTTTGTAGCCGTTTTTGAGATAAGTTTAAGAGAATAATAAAGGATTAAAAACAATTACTTTGATGTCCTACAAAATTATTTTCATACATAAAAAAAAACGGTTTCTTACTCTACTTACAAAGTTCTTTTTACGGTACCCCACACGAGTAGAAATTAAAATTTTCGTTACCACTTACGTGTGTAGGTAATGCCCGCTTAATATTTTAATTTAAATAATTTATTTTCCATTTTTGTCTTTGGGCCACCTCATTACATATTCTCTGAGAATGAAGTTATTCGCTTGTATGGTTTAGGCCTAAACACCTCTAAGACACCGACGCCGGACGGACGGACAAAGTTTGGAACAACCAAGTCAACTTATATCTAGATCTCGCTTCTCGTCTCGTCATTATATTAATTTAGCTTGTCTTCTTCTGAGATGCTTTCTATTGTGTATTCATTCCAAATTTAATTCAAATTGGAACATACTACTATTTCTTCCCAAAACAAGCAATCATCTGAGTAGTCTGCAAACCCTCTGATGTTGTCGTCCGGCTATGCCTCAGGGAACCACAGGACGTGCCTATATTGAGTTATCGGATCGATTACTATTATAAACGACTTTTTACATACAGTATTACATATTTTATATGGGTTAAAGAATAAATGCAGATTATAATCTACTTGTTGTGTATTGTGCCGTAAAGTGGAGAACAAGCTTAGTTTGGCTGATGGTAAGCAGGCTCCATTATCCAGGGTCAACAATACGCGTTTTGTTATTAAGGCGTTGTCTACTATATAAAAACTCTTTTTATCCGTTTAAAAAAATCCCGGAGGCGGTACATTCATTCCACATATTGTTGGTACGCGGCAGAATTAACCTCAAATCTTAAAGTTTCAGACTGCCAACCATCAACCTGCGTTAAAAAAAAACCCGCAGTACTCAAGATCACGTTGAGATTTATCTTTGAAAACTTGTGTTTGAAAAGAAACGAAAGAAAGAGTGAGTTACCAGTATAATTACTAGGCTCATAAGACTTTACTCATTAGGTCTCAAGGAGCAATGCACTCGTCTGTGTTTCTTTATAATTCAAAGTTCCAGATGGCTTAGCAAAAGTAGATATTAATGGAGGTGGTTGTTTTTATTGTCTTAATAGAATGACGAAATTAAAAATAAGCTACTCAATTGAACGTGAAAGCTGTTCATTTGCCAGCATTCATTGAAAGGCCATAACTAGCTTATCCAATGTTTTGAAAGCATCGATCAATTGGTTTTGTGAGGTGGCTTTAGCTTTGTGCTTAAATATGAAAATTATGACGAGTAAAGAGACTGAGCTGTAGGCTACTGGCGAGTAAGGTGAGCGTATTGCGTGCAATAGTAATAAAAAAAACGCTTTCTCACTCTTGTGTGAATACATATCAGTCAAATGTAGGTAAATTTATATCATCGCGGCTTTTTAGGGATGTGAGATTAATGTAAAAGAATCGATTAATTAATAATCGATTTTTCTATATTAAAAATTAATCGATTAGTAAAAAATCGATTTTATTAAAAATAATCGATTTCTGTAAATAAAAAAAAACTTTTTTTTTATTATTTAAAAGTACATGCTTTCATATTCCAATAATAAACCTAAGAAAATCAAATTTAAATTTATCATACCAAAAAATCAAATAAAATTATATGAATAAAAAAATAACCGATTCAAAACTAAAAATCAAAGGCAATGTTCCTATAAAATTTCGAGGTAAGGAATTAGGAAACCAAATAATACACATTTTAGAACTATTATATAGTCTATAAATATTTATATAATCGATTTACTAAAATCGATTAATAAAACTATAAAAATCTTTTATAAAAATTCAATTATAAGAAAATAATAATCGAATTAAATAAAAATCGCTTTTTTCGTTTATTTGTTTTCAAACGGAAATAACTAGTTTTCGACACGCCAATATATTGAACCTTATTGATTATCTACTCATCTCATGTATTACTTGAAGTAAAATTATATTACATTATTACATTTGAACTATCTCACCTGATGGTAACTTCTAATTATGTGTCGGTTTTAACCATTTGCCAGCAACTTGAATATAGCAAGGTGGTCAAAGAGAAAATCGGGAGTAAGCTACGTAATCTTATATGGAACCCAAAGCGAGCATTCATGGATAGTATAGAACTGGTAGTTTGTATTGATCAGTTAATATGCAACGTAGATCGCCCGGCTATATCTCAGGGGGCGACGGGACGTGTGTCTATATTGGGATACCGGAGTAGTTATATGGTTCTAAGGGATAGTTTTGAGTAGAGAAGTCGTCTATCTTTGAAACTGTATGACGGATTTTAAATAGGTTAAAAAGGAATTGACATCAATGAATAGCAATTGTTTCGAAATACTTACGTAATTTTTGTGAATTATACTTTGCTTTGCCATCACTTCGCGTTTCGATTATCCGGCTGTTTAGTAGGGTAAATACACATCAGTAGGGTCAGTAGTAAGGATCTAAATTTATGGGAGTTTCATATTTTTCCTTTGGATTCCGTGCACCTGAACCGGCTCTTTGTTTCTATCGGTCGTTTAATCAGGTACAGAGTCTGTCGTGTCATGATGCCTAAAAAATAAATAATGTACACAATAAATAAAACTTTCACTCCCATTTAAATATTTCTAAAAAAGATCAATTTTTTTTATTATTTTTTTTAACGCATTCACACTCACAGCCACATTAATCGGATGTGTCACGCATCTACTTGTTCAAAGAATTTTTAACTTTTTTTTTTTTTTAAGATAGGCAAACGTTTGACCGCCATCTCACCTGATGGTAAGTGACGATGCGGTAGGCGATGGAGCACGTTTACCCAGAAGATGCCTATTCACTCGTGAATGCTTGCTTATCATGGTAAAAGCTTTTACAGAAGATAATCCGTCGAATAATGAGCTTTTAAAGAGTTGTGTGGGAGTCTTTACCCACACAACTCTTTAAAAGCTCATTATTCGACGGCTTATCTTCTGTAAAAGCTTTTACCAAGATAAGCAAGCATTTGACTACTTTCTCACCAGATAAAAAGTGACGATGCAGCCGTATATGGAACAAGCTTGCCTAGAAGATACCTATTCATTCTAGACTTAAAGACTCCCAGACGGTACCATTCGGGGAACAAAGGAACATAAACGATACAACAAGGATAAACGTAGACGTAACGGTAAGTAAACTAGATATGGTAAAAGAGCATGGAGATATTATACCACATAGTTCCTTCCTAATTTTCAAATCAACATTTTCCACGCAGAGATTAGGTTCATATAAGTTTATCTAAATCAATTGCATTTGCGTATTTATTATCATTTTGCCACTAGTGAATTTATTACAACCAATAACATCCCACTATAAATCAACATCAATAGAGTCATTGAATAGCGACTCCGATTTATTCATCGGCACACAGTCAGCCAATATTTTAGTCAAACCCAACAACCATGTGTTACCCGCCTATCAGTATTGTGCAAAACCCGAGCTTCACTCAATATGTACTCAGAAACAGTAATAAAGCTTGTTACGAATTATTAAAGTTATATAATTATTGTTTGTAATGACTTACTTACTAAGGAAAGTTCAACTTTATTACCAGTTATTTAAATTTAACCTAACTGCTAAGAAGAGTAGTATACTTAGTCCAATAACACTTTTCTTACTGTCTCTATATGGGAGACACTTTGTTCTTGTGTTTTTGTTAATAGTACCCACTATTTTACACTGTCACATCAACTCACAATGATTGGTCTTCTTACTAAGTTTATGTTTTCGAAGAACTAGATTGCCTCAACATTCACACGGTGATGAAGTCTTTATTCGGTGATGAAGCTTCGGCGTTTTTTATTACACTAGCGACTAGTTTCACTTATAGATTCCGATGAAGATGGTAGATTAACAATTACCCTGAGTACTTTGTTTTGAAATTAATCAGGGTTATTGTTAATTTGTACTCTATTAGGTAACATTCAAAACTCAATTTAAAGTTCCGTCAAATTTACCAGTTTACCATCCAGATTTAGCAGTGCTCTGCACGCAGCTGTTTTTGATAATAACACAGTTGTGTTGTCACAGAACATGCTGTTTCATCTCAGGGTCGTTTACACATAATTTTTAGTAAGGTAGTACCTACAACAGTTCGAAAGTTTTGTCATCGGCACAAATGTTGCGCACAATTTTGGTAAATATTACACTTCATATCAGCACCTATTGCTTAATCGGCTATATTTGTGATAAAAGCTTAAGTGATAACAATGATAAGAAAAAGTTAAATCATGACTGTGACACCACAGTGCATTAGTTTCAGATAGTCACCACTCCAAACTTTTCAACATCCAATTGGAAAACCTTTGGTACCTTCTACTTTCGATATACTATCGTTTACATTTTGAAGAGTGTGTGCAGGAATTTCACGAGCTTATTCCACCTTGACTGTTTTACCATCTAACAACAAGAAAAACTATCAAACGTCATCCATATATGGTTGACATACCTCCAGTTCGCTCGTTTTGCTTCTACGTTTATCATCCGTAGGTACTGCGAAGGAGGGAAACTCATTGCCTTCTTCTTTGTTCCCCGAACGGTATAATCTGGGAGTCTTTATTTCAAGAGTGAATAGGTACCTTCTAGGCAAGCATGCTACATCTTCGGCCGCATCATCACTTTCCATCAGGTGAGATTGTGGTCAAATGTTTGCCTTTCGGGAATTAAAAAAAACCTTTATTACTGCTTGGCTAACTCTACCGCCTTACATATAGGGTTGTCGCAATGAAAATAACAAAGCCTCAGGTAATTTCGCTAATGCAAGCGGTTACACCCTATCTACATCGCACTTACACAAACCCGCCCGAAGGTACCTATTAAGAGGGTCGCCTCACATGATATTGTCAGACCCTCCACGAAATTGTCTATTTTGACTAAGTGTTAAATTAAGGCAGGATCGTCGTGGGATAGTTTGGGTATATGAATTATCCAAGCAGACATGCGGGGTCCATTAAGTGTGTGACTATGTTACCTGTTGACGAACAAAAAGGCGACGAAGGTAAAAGTTGCAGTTGTTTTAATTAGGCTATTGCCTTTGAATCTGATAATTTTCGCCATTTCTAATAACACATAAAGGTAGGTAGCTTTGATAGAGTAGTGATATCTCTTCAACGTACAGGTTTTTAATAATTCACTAAGTTCAAAGACTTGTATCGTGGGTGCCTAAAACAATTACATATCATACATACAAAGCTTTTTTTCTTTTAATTTTGGCTTCGCAATCTTGTGCATTTAGCCAGTGTCAAGTAATAATGTATTTCAAGTGAATTTCATATTAAAAGGCCTAGTCACAAATCGCAGTAAAGTCAAGTATAAAAGAGTCAAGTTCCAGTCATAGTCAAGTCATGCCCTAGTAAAGTGATAGAAACTTTAATAAAAATCTCTATTTTCAACGTGGTATTATTTGCCTACTCTTATGTACGTTTACTCGGTATTTACGGTTAATAATCCACCATTGTTACATATTAACACTCAAAGAATCACAGGTTTTGAAAAATTATATAAATACAACAATGCCTTTTTTCACTTTCGCGGCAAAACCCTCATACAAAGCTTTTGTAGATATGTCAGAATTTTATTTTTGATGGAATATTTTCATTTTGGACGGAATGACTACCACATTACAATCATAACGTCTTACGTAAGCTACTGCACCAAGTTTTTTAGCAAGATTATTTTTAAACCCTATTAAAAATTAATTTGTCAAATCGACGTCGATGCGTTTAAATACACATTAATTACGTGATGCGATGTAATGCGACACCTTTAATTAATGGGGTACCTTAAGGTTGTATCCTTGAGCCAAAACTTTTCTTGATTTATATACATATTTTTTTAGCCCGTTAACGGTAATTATATTTGTGTATGACTGAAAATATGCTGGATATAATGTTTCCCTCGTAAGTATGTAATTATATTTTTATAGTCAATAATTATAATAAGTTTTTCTGATAAAGGGAAAATGAAAAAGCATAAGTTTTGTCGGCATTAAATATATTTCATTTTGCAGGCATTAAGTATATTACATTCATACAAGGCCGATAAGTAAAGACTTGCAGGTTAACGATCATACATTTTAAAACCATATATTATCAACAAAACATGAAATAATATTAGCAATAAACAACTATGTTAAACGCAAAATATATTATATTCTCTACATACATTTTATGCTTACTCTTTAGACTTTTACAAAATGATTTTCATTAAATTCAACAATTTTAAAAAACATTTAACAATTTACAAAATTTCCTATAACATTATTCATAATAAGTAGCACATTCATTTTGTTTTGTAATTTTAATGATAATGCAAAATAATTCAAGTGACTATTACAATGATAATGAGAAACCAATACAATTACATAAGTAATATAGCTACATTTATATACATACACTTTAACGTTAATTTTCCAATATACAATTACACACTTTATGTCAAAGTTCATGCATATATCTTTGAACTGTACAGAGATAATTTTTCTATTACAAATGGTTTTTTCATACACCCAATATGGAGCTAAAATAAATCGATCAATAGCGCAAGACACTATGTATTTATTGTGTCTAAAATTATAATTAGTTAAGCATTTACACCATAATAAGCTTCATTGTCATGAAATTTCTGTAGGTATCTACTTATACTTACGAGTATATTATTATTTATTACAATCTTACTCAAATCATCGATCTATAAAATCGTCCATCAAGGCTCATTTAGTACACTCCCACACTAGCTTGGTAGTGGCCTAGAAATCTAACCAAGACTTAGTAAGAGTAACTTATCAGATTTCTAGATAGACTAGTAACAAGTGGTCTTTGACAAAGAGTTCTTACAGTTTACATAGTTTCGTGAACTAATTGATAGCGGTCTTTGAATTTGACTTGAAATTAAGTGGACCTGTTAAAACAATTACATGAACTTTGTCCTGACCTAAAGCACTTTCAAAATGTCCGTAAGTACTACTAACCAAATTCGGTTTAAGAGTTCAGTGGAATATTTAACGTACTATATATAAAGTAAACCTATCCTAATTACCATATTGCAATGACAATTAACATTTAATGTCAGTTCAGATTGAAACAAATCACCAAAGTTCTTGCAATAAATATATATTTCACGTTGTAGACATGTTGTAACTTTGAGGCAAGAACGCTTCAACTTTGCACATGGCCCTGACGAGCAAGTTTAGCAGAGGGCGTAGACCAAAGACGATATTAAAAAGATGATAGGAGTTGTTCGGTAGGAGGTTGAAGTGGGTGGGCCACCCCCTCCGAGGAAGCCTGCATCTTCTGCGCGAGGGCCACCTTCACGCAGTGGACCCTGGAGACTAGAACGGACGTCATTGGTCTCTTCCATGTTGTAGTCTCGGTCGTCTTCGTCTTTCTTGCGGTTTGGTAGTTCCATTTCTGTAGGAGTAATTTACCTATATATTTGAGGACTTTTTAGGCAACGTCAAGTAAATGGAATTTACTTTTATTAGCGTTCTTTTAGTAGGTACATAAAGCTTTTCAAAATAAAATGTTTCCACCTACATCGTTGAGCAAGATCATTTGTTACTAAAATAGTTTAACGAATTCGAATATAGTTAGAGAGTGTACCTGTACAAGTACCTCTTTAACTATTATTACTTTAGATCGGTGGCACCAATAGAGTTTGTAGGTAAAAATAGTATCTATCTACTTACTCTATTGGTGCCGTGTATTCAAATGCATAAAAAAATTGATAAATTAAAATAGGTTATCATGATAATTTGTTACATGTAATGATGAACTTACTTTAACTACAATAAAAACTTAATATTGTTATTGAAGTTATAAAAATATTCTGTAATTTTTAATTATGCTCAATCCTTAAAATAACCAGATGTATTATAATGATACTATTTTTACCTACAAACTCTATTAATGTCTCCGATCTAAAGTAATAATAGTTAAAGAGGTACTTGTACAGGTACAATCCCCTAACTATATTCGAATTAACGTTAAACTATTTTAGTAAAAAACTTGTATAGGCCCATTATTTTTCAGTGATACCCATAGTTATGAACTTATGTGTTTCAAAATTCTGCTCGGCATATAACTGCGCCTCGTCACCCTGAGATATTAGATCTTAAATCATTTTAGGCCCTGTAATTTCACTGGAAACATTGACGCACAGTTATGTGAACAGTAATGTTTGCATACTACTGCTTGGTGGTTAAATGTCTGGGGATGGTGTGGTAATGCGGACACTGAAAAATATTCCTACCACTACAGTACATATAAATGGAAATGGTTGACTTTATATCTTTTAGATATGATCTAACTTACCATACAACCTAATGTTCCCCTCGGCGTCACCGATGGAATTCTTTGAGATGCACTTGTACCCGCCTAGATCATTCCGCTGGATGTTGCGAACAATCAGGCGCATCTGAACACTGTAAGCGGAGCTGTTGATCTCGCTCATCTGATACTTGTCATTGGTGATTATCATTTCACCTGCGAAAAAAACGTATATATAAAACAAATTGATTAAAGGTTCCGTAAAAAATGTATCGCGATTAAAATAAAAGATGTTTTTTTTTAAACTTATTTATCTCTTCTGTTTTTATTAATTTTGCTTTTGTCTTTTAAATATTACTACGCAACGGATGAAATAAATGACATTTTATCTTATTAAATAGATATAATGATCTATTATTTCCTGTTAGCAGAATAGAGGTTTCATTTAATATTTAAAAGAGTACTACCAGTGAAGAATCTCGGTAGGAAAAGATATATCAATAGATTTATTCCTAAAAATATTAAAAAATGCCTTTACGTCATTGATCAGTACCATTGATGGTACTACTGACACACATTACCATTAATGGTACTAGCGACGCAGATTTTATACTTAACGTCAGAAACGCGTCAGAAGTACCATAAAATATATCAATTTACAGCAGTTTTATTCATATTTTTAGCTCCAAAAATAAATGCTTTTAGACAGAGGTCTCTTTCAAAAATTTTGTCAGGTATTGTACCTATATGGAAATTATGCAGTGTCTACTAGCAGACCCGCCCAGCAGCCATTCTTACTTAAATATTTAATAGTACTTATAATATAGCTGTCATTATGTTCTTATTAACGAAAAAGTTCAAAATAAAAGAGCATTTTATAATATTTTATATATGGTAGAGCATTTTGTGAGTTGCTCGCCTGGCTTGCTACCAAAGTAGCTTACCACCATCAAGTTGAAAGTCTGCCGCCAAGCCAAATACGGTGTTCCGGCAGTTATCCTTGAGAGCCTGCGTATTCCAGGTCTAGTGTGTTTACCAGCTCCGATGACATCGTCACTTACCATCAGGTGAGATAGTGGTCAAACACTAGCCTGTCACAAATAAAAAAAAAAAGTAAGTAAATCAAAAACCAAGTAAGACAAACCTGAATGTTAATTATGAGTCCCTACTGTTAAAGTGACATTGTTTCGCATTCAAATTAATTTGACTTGTACTTATTTGTCGGTTCTTTTTAAGCTTAGCTTACGTTTAATTATTTATTTCATATAACATTAATGTACACGTGAAACTATAAACACATTTAGCCTAATAACCATGAATTGTGTAATTTAACTATTTCTTTTACGTCAACAATAATAATCCTAGAATAATCTGGGAGTCATCAAGTCTCGGCTGAATAGGCATCTTCTAGGCAAGCATGTCACATTTTCGGGCGCATCATCACTTTCCATCAGGTGAGATAGTGGTGGAATGCTTACGCCTATTCTGCATAAAAAAAGCTGTCAAAATCCAACGTCATCACATGCAATTGTAAATTGATCATAATAAAGACTTAAAATTCAACAGAGCGTTAAGTTGTGTTGATGTGCTCATCACACAGCTGTGTGGAATTATCTGAATCCAAAACCAATACATTACATGCGTACCTATTATTGTATCAATACGATAATCATGAACTTATTCGTTCAGTATTTTTTTATTTATTTAAAGCCTTCTTTCAATGTCAACAATTTCAGCCAACGACGCTGCAATATTGTTCGAATAAAATCATATTTCTCGCATAATATATTATGGTACATTTGGCCGACAGGCTCTATTCGAACGCACAAGCCTTTCCGTCCATTTATATTCGGCCACTTCCGGCCACTGTCCGGCCGATATCGTATTGAAATATTGTTTTGCGTGTCGTGTGCGGAACAATACAGTACGTTTAATGTATCCCTTTTCGATAATAGATATGGATCGGTTGGTGTATTTTATCACTAATTATTTTGTTCTTTTATTTTTCTATACGAATACAAAAAAAAAAATTGTTGGATCAGGTTGGCATAAGCTGCAACAATTTCAAGGGTATGGTTTCAGTATGTTTGAGTTGTACTGCGTTGTAATTTATAGGAGATCGGTTTGGATAAACTGATTTGAGTTGAATGAGCACAAACTAATTCATAAACAAGACAAAAGAGTTCTACATACAAAAAAAAGTTATATAAGGACATTTTTTGTCGACACGTTACTTAATTTTGAAATGCCAATTTGCTCATTGGATATGGTATTTGTAATATTTTTAGTTCATTACTAGAGTAATGAACTAATTTTGAAAACTAATTTTGAATGGAGAAACAAAATATGGAGATCATTCATTGTAAGGGAACCAAAAAATACATACATAAGATACTAAAATTACAAATAAATAATTGCTTTCTAAATAACCTAATTAATTTAACATTATTTCATCTAAATTTCGTTCGAGATGAAGATTTTTTAAAATTGACCAGAAACAACTACTTAACATGTTAAGATTTCCGTTGTGATTGTAAAATTCTATACAAATGTAGCACGAAAATCATTACAACTTAAGTTGAACAAAAAATAATTAATCATATTTCTGCCCGTTGGCGTAGTTCATTGCACTTCTGCCTTCTAAGCAAAGGTATTGAGTTCGATTCCCGGTGGGAATAGAATTCACCCACCCAGGGAAATTAGTGTTTCTGGTTCTGGGTGTGAATGTGTTATTTAAATGTTTCTTGCAACCACAATACAAGTATTTAAACTTAGTGTGGGTTTGTAAGTGTAAAAGGGTTTTTTGACAACTACCTCTAATTAGACAGTTCACATAACAAAGAAAAATATTTATTTAAGATCTTTATCCTACCTCGCGGTCTAGCATGTTGCATGACAGTAAATTAATAAAAAAATAATAATAATATAAATTATTTTAATTTTATTGCATTGTTTACTTAAATGATTAATGAGCATTTTGCTCATCTCAGAACAGACAATAACGTCTATAAACAGCTCTGCTAACAGTAGACGTATTAATTCGTCAGTCAGATAGTGTTTATCTGATAATGGATTAACAATCGTAAAGCGGCGGTTTATCGCAATAATTACTGTTGTTACCGTTGTTTTGTAAAACGCATTACGCTTCCCAACTGACAAATTGAACCCGTCCAAATAATGTTAACACTTGCTCTCAAAATCAACATTGCGTGTTGATATTGCTACATTGGGATGGGATGAGATATTATTTTAACCTCATGTAGTTAGCTTTGTAGAACATTAGTAGGTGTAGAGCTAATGCATGATCCCGTTACGAGTGGAGTTGCCAGAATTGATATTAAACTCTCTTGTGTGTACCTATACCTCTGTACGTAATACTTGTAGGTGTATTAAATATAAACATATATATACTTGAGTTACCTATAAGCTGATGTCTAGTAGGTAACTTAGTTCTTTGTTGTATATAGTTTTAGTTTAGTTTTAGGAAATATAGGCAATTGGCCCATAGATACGTTTCTATCAGTTGTTCTTAAACAAAAATCATATCTAATACCTTTAAACGAGCAATTCTATGATATTGATTACACTTGTAATAATATATATAAGTGTAATCAGAATCTCGGAAACGGCTCCAACGATTTTCATGAAATTTTGTATGCAGGGGGTTTCGGGGGCGATAAATCGATCTAGCTAGGTTTCAATTTTAGGAAACGTCGTTTTATCCGTGTTTTCAGCCGAGAAAAGCTCGGTCATCCGGGTACTAATTATTAATTAGAAAACAGATGTGTTGTATCACAATAACTTTCGGATTTATAATATCAGTGTGATAAGCATATTTATTATGTTTACCAAATTTTATAGTCATCATTTTAAATGTGAAGAACCGAAAATTGTTTGGAAAGTGTAGAGCATAATACAATTATTTTTATCGTGAAAATGGGCAAGAGTTAGATTAGTAGCTACGACGATGTCATTGGATTTTTGTCGTTAGCCTGTTTATTACTGAGGGTAGCATTAAAAATTGCTTGCATTCCAGCGTTGCTTTCGAGTGAAGGTATATTAATTTTTGTCAATTCTACTAACTATATATGTAATGTAAGTTTTCAAGCTACCATGGTCACTTTCACTATAAATGTTTGTATCAATAACGGGATATTTACCATGTATTTCGTTTGTTTTGAGTTTCCGATATTTCGGCACTGTTGCAAGCGCCATGATCACGGAGTAACTGGAGTAGTGCGGGTGGATGAAGATTTAGATTTACGAGCATACGAAACATGATCATGGCGCTTGCAACAGTGCCGAAATATCGGAAACTCAAACGAAATACATGGTAAATATCCCGTTATTGATACAAACATTTATATATATGTAATTTTTCATTTTCAGTTACATTTTGATTTATGTTAAAACTATGGCATTTTATGGTTATATTTTCAAACTAGTAGAAATATTTTTCATATTTAATTATAGGTAATAAATATTCTACATTCCGGTTTCATGTGACCTATGGCATTTACAAAAAAAATATCATTTTAATTATTTGATCGAGCGAAGCGAGATCTCTAAGTTGACTTGGGTCGTTCAGCACTTTGTCCATCCGTCCGTTTGTCAGAGGCATCTAGCGTCTAAGCCATACAAGCGAATAACTCCAAATTCTCATTGAATACGTAAAACTATGGCCCAAAGCCAGAGATTACATTTAAAATGTTATAAATGAAAATATTAAGGGGCCCACTCTCTTATACGTAAGTGGGGAGATAAAAATATGTTTGGTTATTTTATCTGCCCTTGTAGGATATCATTGAAAAGGGCTTGAAAAGTAGAGTACGAAACCGGTTTAAAAAAAAAATTATGTTGGAAAATAATGATTTCGTAGGCAACCAAAGCCACCGTTTTTAACCTATTTTGTCCCAGGGACTATTTTAAAAAACGGTTTTACACTGAAATATGAAACTTACGTATAATATCCGTTATATCCAGTAATTGACAAGAGAGACAAATACAGAAATTAAATAAATCAAAACATATACAGAGACAAGTTTCAAGCATTGAGTATGCACATAATAGGCATACATTTTCAGACTCAATATTTGCATAATGTGATGAAGACTCATGATCAAGGAAACCACATCTATCAGCGATTATATAATACCGCGTAAAACGCATCTGTCTGGCGTACATTACTAACAAATAGAGGGAGGCAGCCGGCACTTCTGTGCCCATAAATTGCGGAGAGTACAAATTAAATTAGGTAATACACGGCTGTGACGAGATGGGACAAGCGGCCGGTCCGACGGACATGGAATGGGTGTAACCGGCCGTTCGCTGGCAGCCTGCAAACAGACGTCCACGCTGTAATTTTAATTTGGCTTCATTTATCTGTATCGATCCAGGAATTCGACGAGGCAACACATTTGGTTTGGGGAATGTCATCTGCTTTATAAGGATTAATTGTCCAGGAAGCTTTTATAGTATCTCGGTAAGTTACACTACTTACAGTACGATATCTGTTGCAATTTTTTGCCATACTAATTTGAATTTTAATGTATAACTGCTGATTTTAGTCTGATATTTGGAATGCGAGTTACATATCTCGTTTTACGAAAGCATACGAACTAAAACTCGATTATTATGTATAATCAATTTAAAACAACAAAATATGTTCTTTGTTATAATTTACTACCACGTGTTATGTTTTTTTAATGCTATTTTCTATCCATTTTGTTGGTATCTCTATTTAAATTTTTTGACTCGTTTTTTATGAAGTACTAAGGACGTTTTTTTTTGGTTTTTCAAAAAAATCCACTATGATGAAACCTAGAAAATTGAGGCAAATACTCCGATAGCTTATACGTTACAATGAGTTTAGATGCGGCCAGGAAACAAACAAACATACATAACCGTCTATTTAGTTTCACCATGGCTTCAAAAAATGTGATAATATCGAATTATATAATTATTGTGTTTCCAATTACTGTTAAAACGTGGATTTATTACTCATATTATCAAAAATCTGGAAACTATTGGCAAACAAAAGGTTAAAAATCTCTTGTTTGCAGGTTTTGATTAGTTTTCGTAAGCAACAATTTTAGTTTTGTTCTTATTTGTTTTGACCGAGTAATTTCAAGTATTTAACCAACTTAATGTCAATATATCTCTTAACAACTTCCCCTTTGTTTCAATATCAAGCTCTATCGTCCAACCTTCTGACCCGAACAAATAATCCCGATCACAATCAAGCTTCATTAATAACCGCGGTCAAGCCGAAGACAACGTCGGGTGCTTCGGGTGAGTCGGCCACAAATCTGCGCCACTCTGCGGTGGCTGCAGCTGACACCTCGCTGCCCGCTCCAGGCACGCCCACTTTTGTGTATCGCCTGACAACCTCTGGCAATTAATTATTGCGATGCAAGATCTGATAAATCACTTGAACAAATGTACCTAGTTTGTATTATGCTATCTAATTAGGTTTGATTATCAACAAAAAAAAAACTACTATATTTTGGTAAAATGTCACGTCTAAATTACTCCGAAATTATGTGATACTAACATGCCCGAACAAACGTTACTTTAAAATTGGAAATAGCTTCACTCATGAATAATAAAATTTTGTTTTATTTTAAAAAAAATATGGTCCTTATTAAACAATATCACGGTATTATATATTCTTACGGTAGAGTTAGCATAATAATGTTTCAAAAATAAAATTATATAACGAAATCACAAAACGAAACGACTCATGAGCCGCCTGTGACAATGTATCGGACAACATTTGGTGAAACCTGTATATTTCGTTAAGATGTATATTGTGGTATCAAAATTAGAAGCTCAACATATGGCTGAGAATTATTCATTACATCACAAATTGAACCTAAAACCTACACAGTTTGATTACTTGGAATACAGCGCTATAACAGTGTTCCAGCCGGCAGACAGTTTGCACGCCTGATTTTAAAAGCTAACATTGACAGTCCAAGTTATATTTCTATATTGTGATAGGTGCCTCTACACGGGCAAATATTGTGACTGTAGCCTAAAGCAATTTGGAGCGGGCGGGCCAGTGGTCTTTGTTGCATATCGGACGGTAATAGAATTTGGTCCGCTTTTTGCGCGGCTCGCCCGGACCGCGTAATAGCGAGCTCGGTTGCTTTTGTAACTGCATCTAAATCTGCTCGCTATGTACATGCTTGGTTATGGTATTGCCAATTATCCGGGACTGAGTATGTTCTTAGTTGTTAGCTTTAGAAATGCTACTGCGTAGAGCGGATCGATAAAGCTGCTACGATCTTCACTTGCAGTTTATAGAGAAAAACTTTAAATTTTGTAAATAAGATTGCATCCTCTTCTAAGTTGCTGCGCTTATTTGGGTCTTTTTAAGATTTTGTACCTACCTTTTGGAATGTAATATCTTGTACTGTAGGTATATATGAAGGTAATAAACAAACTAATTGAAACTACTGAAAGAACAGCGGAGAATTTAGCTATCGAGCAAAATGACGAATGAATTACAATGAATATGGATTTAACAAATACTTGCTATTTCGATCGAGAGATATGATTACAAGTGACTTTCTAGGCAAACATACTACATTGTCGATTGCATCGTCTATTGTCATTACCAATATTTGACTATTCCGCAAAAATAAAAAATAATATTGTGAATACTCACATGACACTCACTATAAAAATCAGAGGCGTATACACAAGCAAACTTTTTATATTCACAGGCAACAGTAAGTTCAGACTTGAATGCCGAAAAAATTCAGATCACTCAGACACATTACCAGTAGCACAATTATCTTTTAAAATATAAAGACCGTAGATAGTAAGGATGAGTTCACTGCGTTACAAGTTTCTTGATTAAGGTAACGTAGCCAAAGAAACTTGTCTCTATGACTATCTGTCTGTTTTACAGACAGATACATTTTATGGTCCACATCCAACTAAATCTGACTAAATCATTACCTCCTTTATTTTTATGTTTACCAAGTACTTTACCAAATCCGAGTGACGTATTCATGTCCATGAAAAAATATATCTTTTTTTTTTTGTGAATTTTTTGATGTTTTTAACTATATACACAACAGTTTTATCAAAATCGGTCCAGCCGTTTAATAGCCGTGCCATATAAACGCGTACATTTGTACATGTTGAACGTGTTTAGGTTTACACCTACCACCAAAAATCACTTTAATAATTATGTGTAAAAACGTTAGTAAGAATTGTTCGGGTTCGGGCCACAAGTAGGTTTCGTCCTTATTGCCTAACTGAATATCTCCTAGATTATTGAAGGTTCGTGCGCTTGCTATTCCCTAAGTAACGTTTACGCCATTCGCTGCGAGCGTTTGAACTGGTGTTTGCATTTTTTTACGCTGATAGTGCTTCTATTGGGATACAACTTGAATGTAAAAGCATCTAGAACTGACCATTTTACATCTGATTATTATTTTGTTCCCGATCTAAATAAATATATTTTCTTTATATTATCACACTAATATTATAAAAGCGAACATTTGTGAGTGTGTTTGTATGTTTGTTACTTCTTCACGTTCAAACGGCTAGACCAATTTTAATTAAATTTAGTATGGAGGCAGCTGACGTGGATAAACACAGGCTACTTTTTATCCCAGAATTCCGGCACAGCAAGTTATGAATAAAAGTCAGTGTATTTTTTAATCTCTCGTGCACTTTCGTTATACATTTTAAATCTATTTAGAAAATTGGGTAATTCATTTATTTCTATATTAGCTGATGAGTTACTCAAATTGTCCTTAAGTAGATAAGTAGTAAGACGATTATTAAATAGAGTTTTATAGTGCTTTTTAAATAATGGGATTTAATTAAGTTAAAAATTCAGCAAACACACTCTGAATAATTTATCCAAAGCTCTCGATCTCGAGACGGTGCTGTAAATGAAATTAGCGGGGTTACGTCGAGTAAGATTCCAGCAGAGACATCTTGATTTTCGTTATATCTAATTTGAATGCTTTTAGAGCGCATTTATAAGGGTACGAATGCACAAACGCGAGTGCATAAGCCATTCGATTAGCGACGAAAAATTTAAGTTTAAAGACCGCATTGCGAAAAAGTTTTGTTCGTTTTGTCGGTGTTCGGTTGGCGGCGAGCGCGAGGACCGCTCACACATGTCGCGGCGCGCTCTGCGGTCAGGGATGCCAGTATTGCCAGTCTATTCGAGCCGGGAATTGAAACCGGAACGACATTAATACCAAAAGTGACAATACGAGTTTTAGGGTTATGTTGCAGTTCAAATAAATTGGATATTGGCTAACTTCGTCCATCAACTGACATACTTTTACAACATAGGACGACCGCGGAAATGGGTGTTTCGAAAAAAAAATTAAATTAAATTGGCTAGCATATTTTTTGACTACAGTTTATAAGAAAAATAATGATAACATAAAAAAATTACATTATTTGTTTACTAATTCGATTTTATTGGATTTCGATTTTGTTTTGTGCTTGTAAAATATCCATTATCAACAAAAAGTGTGGCAACAGTGGTGATCCTATTAAGTTTTTTTTAATTTGATACATTTGTTTTGACTAACATTTGACTTGATAAATTAGATGGTCTTCATAACCCTTTTTCAACTTTTTCTTTCTCACCATAAGGAGAGTCAGATAAACAAATTGTTCATATTATTTCTGGACGAAGATTTATAACCATACAATATTTGCATCACACTCAGAAAAAATAAGTATCTGATTAATAAACTGCAGTCATTAAATTAGTTACGTAAAGTTATAAAAACAACAGAGGAATAAAACCTGAACAAATGTTAAATAGTGATTCGATGTGATCTTTTATTATTTTATTATATCAATATTTACAATTATAACCGAGAATGTTGCCAACCCTCGAGACCAACAGCAACAACCGCCTTAGCCGTAAATCCATTCCTAACCTAACTCGACTTTAGTAGCCGATCCGCTTCTAAAGTCGGTTCCGGATCGTTTTGACATTTTATCCGGTTGCACTTTACCACTCAACTGACTCCGTGTTATTTGAAAGATGGAAGTGTTTATTTTGTTACTGTGTCAGACCGGAATTGGCTCTACAATGTACAGAAACGCCCCTTTTCGAATATTGACCGGAACCAAGAGGCCTGACACTAACAAAAATAAACCATTCTAGGCGTTTCTTATATTATTTACACAAACAATCTATTAAAATTGTACAATATGGCCATTCTTTTCAACATATGTAAATGGTCAAAGAATAAACATGTATTAAAAATACATACATTATATAGATATAATGTAAGTATTTCGAATTCAGTTGTTTAAGTTAGTAGATTTTCTTTCCATGTTTATTTACATTTCCGCATAACACAACATAAACACTAAAACGTTTTATATCACTCACAGCCCTACACTAAGTTAAATGACTTGTGTCGTGGGTGCCGAAAATATTCACATCACTCAAAATTCCACCCAGAAGCAGAAACACAAATTTCCCTTGGGAAGAAAACTTATGTTCCCACATAGTATCGAATCCGATATCGGCTGCTTAAAAGGCAAACGGGCATCCAGTTGTCAATGAGCACAGTTCACAAGCATTGAATTTCATCTTTTTATTTGACTTAAGCTCATACAAATGTCAAATAAAATAATGTCTACAATACAAAAAAATCCAACCTGTACTTTCACGAGTTTATACCATTTTTGATTCTATAACTCTGAACTTTGTAACTCCACATAGCAAAGCTTATCTTTACCTCATCGCCCTTCAGAGAGGAGTGCTTTTGTCCATCTGTCACCGAGACACTAAATAAGCAACTTTTATCCTGAGGGCGCCATTTTAATGAGAAGTAATGAAGTTCCCGACCCCACCAATGTTTTGTTAGGTTAAGAGTCTTATTTGTATTAGTTAGGACCTGTTTTTGTATATTGCGCAGCTCATTCTCGCACGTTTTGTAATTACACAGTCTGATGAATGTTTTTGCTCACTTCTAACGGTTCTAACCTTAATTAGGTCGCATTTTTTAAGCTTAAGTTAAATATTAGCCTAAAATCAAACCGTTAATTTATTAATAGGGATGTAGAGCGGCTATAATTTACGCTGTCATCGTCGCTATAATTACGAGGTCGTTAATAAGCCGTAACATTGGCGCCATATAATCAATGTAAAAATAAATCTTTGGCGAAATGAAAAACTGGCATGAAATAACCGCATATTTCTCCGTTTAAATACACCATAAAAACGCCATAACTTGTAAGCAAGCACTAGCCCCGTGGCCTGTCAAACAGGATAGTAGAAATATGAAAAACGGCTGATTTAATGAGTGCTTTTACGCTTTCAATGTGCTTTATGAATAATGAAATGAGTTGCTTATTTTCGTTCTTGAGTTTCGTGCTCGGGACTTAATAAGGTTTATGAGTTTACGAGGCCTCGTAAACATCCTTAGAGCAATAGTAGATTGTTATTAAAACTTGCTGTTATCAGATTGGACGAAGTGATATAAATTGCTGGAGGACTGTAACATTTATAACGACTACGCTATATATCTCAATGATAATGGCTGTAATTTGATATGCACGTTGAAATTCTCTGATAGTGAACGTGAAATACTGAATGATTCTGTTTAAAAATTTGTTTCAGAAATAGCTTCAGTAGGTTGTCAGAATTGATATTCAGAATAATGTTTTTGCTTAATTGGATACGAAACGAGATACAATATTGCAGTCAGAATATTGATGCAAAAATCAAAGGTAGAGATAATATATTATGAGTAGCTGTTTATTCAACAAGATATTTGAATGTCCATCATATTATAGGTAAACCTATAATTAGACTGTCATATTATAATACATTAAATATTCAAAAATAGTGTGAGTTAGCTCTAGAACTTGATATCTTTATAAAAATGTTTATTCAAGAGGAAGTCGTTTGTAAATTATTTTGCATAATTTTGTGCATTATTTTAAGATATATATTAATATTATGACGTAAAAATAACAAGGCGAGATTAAGGGTTTAGAAGGAGCATTAAAAAAAATTACTAATTCCATTTAATTCTCCAGAATCGGAAATATTATATTGGAGAGGAATATCGCGATTTTTTTATAATATAGGCATGAAACCAAGTACCCCGCGGCTTTAAAAGCTACGAACTGGCAACTGTGCCTGCAGAGTTCGAAATTAAAGAACTTACTTTGTTGTCACGCGCCGAAGCCCGAGCCGCTCGGATCAGCGAATCGCGCGTCTGACTCATCCTGATGAAGGACAACAAATTTGTCCGGAACTAGTCGACTACAAAGTAAATTGTCATTGTTTACGTGTTTAAAGCCGTATATAACATAAATCACTAGGTATAAAGTTTTGTCTAATACAAAGAAGTCGTAAAAAGAAGGGGACAATGTGGAATTGTGATCACTGAAACTCTATAATTTATCAAATAAACAGTATATAGCCTGTGTCTTACCATTTTCCCTAGTCCAATAGTTGATAGCTTTAGGCGAAGCTTCCACATGGCACTGAAGAGTGACGTCAGTTCCAGTTGGTGCCCCCACCAGCTGATTTGGCACTTGAACTAGAGGATGAACTGCAACAAAAGTTGTTTTTTAAAACTCATTATAGTTTAAGTAAATATTTTTAAGCCCATAGCGGATGCATTCGCGGGATAGCCCAACGCGCTAAGAGCCAAACCAAGGAATATATTTTTTAAGACACGTAAACATAACTTTGGTCCGCCAATACCTCCAGAACTCTTTATCCGAAAAAAAATTGTTTTTATGAGTCCAACAAATTGGGTATATCCTGTCAAACATAAAGTCAAACGTCCATTTCAGTTAACGTGCGACGCAAATAATATGAGGTAAGTACACTAAGAAATAGGTTAAATGCAGTACATATTCCAGGTTCACCTGGTTGTTTGTTAGTATTTTGCACTTCTTTACGTCTATACTGCTGCACCGGTTTTGTTGAACTTTTGTAAGTAAATTGCTGAAGATCAGAAGACCAGTATAGGCTGATTGTCTGGTTATCAAAACCTTCTTGGGTTATTGCAAAATCGTCTACCCGTGCGAAGCCGGGGCGAGAGCTCAATTGTATGTTGGACAAAGTATTATCATTGTGGAAACTGTTTAAAATGGAAACGGATAAACTTATTTTATTTGTTATTTATAAGTTAAAACTAATATATTACAAATGGCCTGTTATTCAATGCTTAGTACAAATTTGGATCATTTCATTTGATGAGGAACTTTACATAGTGGTCGCACTTTAGCGTTCTGAGAAAAGATAGGCGCTGGAGCACTAAAATGCAACTTCAATATCAGCATAATAATTTACGCCGAAAATATGTATGTGAATAAACAACATTCTACACTGAATGCTTACAAAAGCGGTTTTCGACGCATTTTTGCTTCATAACTCTCCGTTTGTGCCTTGCATTCATTGTACGTAGCCTATGTAGAGTGCAAAGCCTTTTGCATTCCCAATGAAATTTATGTGAATAAGTATTTTACTAGCTTATTCATGTAAGTCCAGATATGATGTTAATAATAAAGTCTGGATTTTAGTTAGTTTTCGCCGCGTTGATCTCGTTCGTTTATCGCTAATTTTATACTGTACATATTATATATTATGTCATATTATTATAATATAAAAATGAATTATTTAAAATATTGATTATATGTTATGTAAAAATATTGATGTAAGTAAACTGACGTAATAATATGTTTAACTAATAAGTTCACAAAAGATAGAATATTGTAAAAAAAATAATAATCGACAATTATCTAACTACCTATCTTTGTATCTATATGTACATAATTCTTCAGTACGTGTGTAAGTGAATGAACTCGTCCAAAACGGTCGGACCGATTTTGATGACTTTTTTACGTGTGTTCAGGTGCATTCAAGAATGGTTTAGATTTACAATTTGATCCGATAAATAATGTTTTATCAACCGACTTCAAAAAAGGATGTTTCCAATTCGACTGGATGTTTTTTTTGTATGTATGTTACGCGATATCTCCGCTAATTGTAAATCGATTTTGATGATTATTTTATTGTTTGTTACTTCAAAAGTGGTCCATGTACATTTTATCGAAATCGGTCAAGCCAAAACCGAAATATAAGTGATGAAGTCGGTTTTTTTAAGCTTTGCTTGCGTTTCAATTATTAATTTATATGCATAATACGAAACCGCGCTAAACAATTAGTGACTTCTCTTAGAATACCGTTCAGTTGTTCAAAATTTACTCAAATTAAGTATAAATACACCAACAAGTCCATCAAACGCAAGAAGACCGAATAAAGGAGAAGATTCAGAAGGAGGTCCACGCCATGAAAACCAAAAGCTACCGCTAAGATTTCCCTGAATAATTATCCCCAGGCGGTAAGAATGCCCTTATTGACATCATGCCAAGACAGGCAAGAGGAGAATTTTACTATAATCTTACGTTCTCCAACTACGTTGACTAATACAGAAATCTTAAAATGACATTCGGGTACTAATATCAAACAATGATCACGATCACTTTGACTTCTGTAGATATTTTGTCATGAATTTCCAGAACTCTTAACTCCATATTACTAGTATATCTACGTCTATCAAATTTAGAACCTTTTCACATAACGGGAACCGATTCGTAACTCTTGCATGATTTGACCTAATTAGGTCTAATATTGCTACTCAAATCTTGAAATAGTAACACAAAAGTAGTAACAATAATGATTGTTACTACTTTTGTATAATCAATACGGGGAGCGGTAAATTTGGCACAATACATATGCCTTTTTTTTGACGGCTGTACAGTGAGCGCGCCTCGGGCGTTTTGTGTATCATGTCCCTTAAACAGAAACATTCAGATCACATACGCAATCAAAACCAGAATCAGCAACACAAATTTTCCTTGGGAAGAAAACTTGTGTTGCCGCCGGGAATCGAACCCGATACTCCCCTGCTTAAAAGGCGAACGCTCACCCAATTTAGCCTACGGGTAGTTCTAATAAATAAATACGATCGATCATGTCAAATGAACATTTTCATCTCTGAAGAGTAATTAATTTACAATGTTATAATCAAAACTTAATTTAAAACCAAAGACAGTCAATATAGTATTATGATTTGCGTTTCACATGAATTTGAAAAAAGGTAAATTAATTGAACCATAAAACGTGTACTTAACCAGACCGAAAATACTGGCTTGTTAAATGTAATTTATAATTTTTCTAACCAAATCAAACAAGCTTTCGTTCGCTTGCTACATACCGTACCAAATATTTACATAATGAAAATTCTTTGGCTAACCGAACAAGGGTTAAACCAATATTTTTCCATATTGGTAAAGCCAAAATGCTTAATTATTGTAAATAAGGAACGAGTTTATTATATTCATGTGTAAGCTTTATATGATATAATTGCAAAGTTGCTCGATACCCAATCTATTTTTTTACCCTACTACCAAAGAAGGGTTATATTTTTCGCTCGTATGTTGTACTAGCCGTGCCCCGCGGCTTAGCCCGCGATTATCAAGTTAAAAAGTAGCCTAAGTGTTATTCCTAGATATAAGCTATGTACAATCCAAATTTTATCCGAATCCGTTGCAGCGTGTAGAAAAAACAAACATACTTACACATTTTCACACAAACTTACGGGCTTATTGCAAATTTTCGGGTATATTAGTGTGATTATATAATTAAACAAGTAAATTAATGAAGCAATTTTTCAATTAAGCAAAACTAACATATCACCTATATTTTTGTTTGTTATATATTTGCATAACATTTTACAAACTGCAGCTAAAAATCAACCATATTTTTATTCAATTACCAGATGACGTCGTTGGTATTTTTAAAATATTAGCTTTGCAACCTTCAAAGTAAAAGTAAAAAGTAGAAAATTCGTATATTTCCAGATGATAACACACTTAAGTACATTTGTTTGTTTTAGCATACAAAATATAATAGGTTTTGTGAATATTACCTGTGGGCCTCAAACTAGACATAGCCTGTATCTTCGGTGCCCGCTGTTCTTAGTTCATTAACATTGCAATGCATTAAATTGCAACCTATTTACATAGGTAAATCATTTAATTACTAATAAACGCAAACTAAAAGTAGCTCCCATACAGAACCAAATGCATCAGATGTTGACACAAGCTCCGACTTGGTATTTGCACTTACAACACTCTCGCTCCGGCACTTGGTGGAAAACTCTGTGACTGTCAGGTGTTTACACTGAATATCATCCGGGAACTGGCTGCATTATTTGTATTTGAATTAACTTTATCAGACCGTTAGGTAGCAGTGCTGCAGCTTGAGCAATACAATCATTTAACGCATTTATGACAATCAAACTAACGCATTCTCAAACACAGCACTAAGTTTGAAAAAGAATGTTCCCTTATAATCCCTTTCTATCTTCTTTGACATTGGAGGATCGTCATGATTGTTACATTATCGTCAGTAAGTTAACTAGTGCAATTAGTAATATATAAAAAACAAAACAAACAAACGCATCCACACTCACAGCCCCACACTAAGTTCAAAGACTTGTATCGTGGGTGCCGGAAACACTCACATCACACATACATTACACCCAGAACCAGAAGCACAAATATCCCTTGGGAAGGAATTTGTGCACCTGCCGGGAATCGAACTCAGGACCCACGGCGCAGAGGGCGGACAATTGTCCACTGCGCCAACTGGGTAAGCGCTTTGTGACGACTACATAATATAGATGTACCTAGGTTAATAATTATAATTCCTGTATTAGCATTTAAGAAGGTATAAAAATTAGTGAAAAATTGCGCCGCCGTCTTTCTTGCCAGGTTGAGTGATATTTTGAGGCTCATGTGTGTACGCATACAAGTGAAGACCTTTGGGTAAAAGTATTATTTGCTTTTGCTCTGACAACACGACACAAGAAAATGTGGTTGAGGATGTTTCAATTTGCCTTATAAACTTATAAATGGGTGCAAAAGACCGTTTAGTGGATGGCTATATCTTATAATTTACTTGAGTAAAGATAATCCAAATCGTTTCTTCACATGGGCCCCAAAGTGGCACTCATGAAAGTTAAGTTTAATAGGTAATTTTTTTCATCTCCCTATGCACTGTCTCTCTATGGGGATGAACGGAAAAAAAATGCAGTCGGTGGGACATCGACTTTCCTTAGTTGCAGGCAGTATATGTTGTTTTTTTTATTTTTTGAGGTTGTCTTCAAACGCTCCTTACAGCTATTCGAGACGAAATAAGCTTTCCTACTAAGGCCTCTTATAGTGCTGCTAGTTTATGTACTGCTTATATATTCCATATTGCAGTACTGGTTAGTAAGCAATTAAACTTGAGTTTCGACCATCGCTGCGACAAGAGTGACTTGCGATCGCAGAAGCAGAGCTTTAAATTGTTTCGCTATATATATATATATAGCTGTAGTGGATGAATAAATATGTTTGTGTATAAAAAGCAGGGTTACAAAAGAGATCAGTATCAAGTGAACCGTTCAAGTATTTATCGTTTATGCGTCGTCGCGATCTTACAACAATAAACAAACCGAATGAAAGCTTTGCTTCAATATAAACGGTTGAGTAGGTATATGTGGTGTGTTGTAATAACTTTCTCACGCTTTCACACCCAGTTAAGCTTGTATCGCAGATACCAATTTAAATAGCACATAAGTTTCAATTTCCCTTGAGGAGAAAATTAACTTGATTCCACCGAGAATCGAAACCAATACCCGCTGGCGCACCAACTACGCCGACGAGCAGATCAATAATAATACATCTGAATGGAAGCTGGTAACGTTATTAGACGGTACACCTTTCCATTACTTCCATAATATACTTAATTATGATTAATGATAAATGAGAAATCAAATACATTATAATATATACCGATGTACAAATATAACCTAACATATTAATACACAAAATATAATACATGCACATACAAACATACTACATTATAGAAGTAGGTATAACATGTACAGTATTATTGCATGGGTACTTGCAAAATAGAAATATAAAAAAAAAAAAGACGAGAAAACAAGCAAACGGATTATATTTCAAAGGATAACAATCCCAACAGCACCTTCCATAGTCCTCTCTGAGTGAATTAACGAAAACGGAATTTTCTTCCACGACCTAAGAATCGGAGCTTATTTGCGGTTATTCTCTTTGACCGTCATTAAGTTCCTTTAGACCGCTTTTACCGGTTTGAGTGGCCAATTTAGCGAACAAAATCTGAACGATCAGAATTTTTGCTCTAATTAATAACTCTAGGCGCAACGAGGGGTGTTTTTTGCTTATTAAATAAGGGGAAAATAATGAACTGTCAACGCGTTAATTTTATTGCAGTCGTAATTTACAGCTTGATTTTATTTTTAACTTAATAAAGCGCGTCACCCTTAAAAGTTACCTATTGTGCTTTAAGTTTGGTAGACAATTTTAAGGACGTGATTAAGCAATCCCAAACTGTATAAGTAGATAGGTATTCTCAACAGCAATCAAAAGTTACGGAGAGTTTTCTCGGCAAGGATTCCGCGCGGAATTCTTCAAGTGACAGTTTGATTAACCGAGCGGCGCACACGCTTTCGGATTTCTTGGCGTTTTGTAGCTATTACCTGACTTTAGTTGACTTTGGAATTTCGTAGTACGGAACTAGTCTGTTTTGTACAGCTAAGCATCTAAGACAATAGTTTCAAACAGACTCGAGTGCAGGGAGGGTGGGGGCAAGACATTATTCAGCGCTTTGAAACAAACACTTTGCAGAGGTATGTCGTTCAATTAATTACAAAGCTGGAATGTTTTTGCAAGTTGATCAAATTTTGTTTGTTCATTGAATCTAAAGAAATTCATGGCTTTGCGAAAGCATTTCCGCATAGAAATGAATTGCTTCACTGTTGGCGCTCTAAAAAGGCCTTTTTATGAGTTCAGTAACCACGCCGCGGTCGCAAGTCAGCCCATCCTGCTGTTATCATTCGTTTCGGGGGGAGGAAATTTAAATTAAATATTTGAGAGCGTTAATTTTGTCTCCTCATCGAGCGAACGCGACGCATTCTTTGTGAAGTAATTAAACTGAGTGGAAGGGTTTCAGACGGTAGTAGTTTGTTTGTTCGCTTCAAATTGCTTTTCCTATGAAGAGATTTTCACTTCTGTCGACTGTTACTAGGAACAGTATCGTCTCGTATTTGCAATGAAATAAAATATTTTTTTATAATGAAATATGAAAACATGACGTCAATCAGGGAGTTGGACCAATTTTGCTTGTTTTTCGAACGGACATTGTTAACTTGCCCGAGTGCTACAAATGCTGTTATGCAAATTGGGCTTGAGAAGAGCTTACAGTATTCTGCGCTCGTATAAATATAGTATCCAATCAGACGAGTGTTTACACCGGGACTGCCAATAACAGAATGCAAATACCTAGCGCACTATGCGTTTCGACTGCCACCATTGCACAGCTAGCGGCTAAAAAACTTTTACACGTCATACTAAACTAAAACAAAATGACTAGACACCCGCCTCCGATTTGCATAAACAATGTTTCTAGAGTTTGGATTTTGTCTAACAATAATAAAAAAATATAATTTAGATCGGTTTTTATTACACGTTATATGATTGAACGGCGTTCCAGATTAACATTTTGCTTGAGAACACCTTTTTAAAACCGACAAACACTGATGGATGAGTTATTCGGGTAAATATTAGAACAATTTTAGATGATTTGAAGAGTTTTTTATTCATACCTACAAAATACACGTATTTTATTTATTCTTGGATAGTGTAGTATTTGATCTTATCTGTTGTTAAGTGATAATGTGGTTTAATAAACCTGCTAAGACTAGAGGAAAGGTAGGCAAAAGTTTATCAAATCATATAAATATAAGATAATATTAATTATTGAACAAAACACATCGATTTTGAAGTGCCCGTTGGCTGACGCGTTCGCCTTCTACGCAGGGGTATCGAGTTCCATTCGGCGAGGACACAAGTTTAGCCCGTATAATTGTGTTTCTGGTTCTGGTTCTGGTTCTAGTTGTGTATGTGATGTGAATGTTCCCTTCACCCTCGACACAAGTCATCGAACTTAGTGTCGGTAAGTTTGATGTTTATGTTTTTTTTTATCGAGCGGAGCAAAATTTCTAAGTTAACTTGGGTCGTTCAGCACTTTGTCTGTCCGTCCGTCCGTCTGTCAGAGGCATCTAGCTCTAAACCATATAAGCGAATGACTCCAAATTCTCATAAAATATGTGAAACTACGGCCCAAAGCCAGAAAAGGCATTTAAAATTATATAAATAAAATTATTAAGTGTTCTCCGACATGTCATCGTAATCATAATCATAATCGTTGAAAAGGACTACCGTGGTAGACCACCAAAGTCACTGTTTTAAGACCTATTTTCTCCCGGGGTCTATCTCAAAAACGGCTGCAGACTGAACGCTGAAACGTATAATATCCGTTATATCCGGTACTTGAACTACAAATACAGAAATCAAACAATGATTATATAAAAGTTATAAGCAAGTAAACTCACAAGTTTTTCTCTATGAGGCAAAATGTAGGCGCGAGATCTCAATTCGGCGCAAACGACTAGTTATGTACAAACTTAATGTGTTCAATTGCAGATGCATTCACACTCACACTAACTTCAAAGACTTGTATCGTGGGTACCGAAATATTTACATATCACACACACAATAGCATCCAAATAAAAACATTGTATCACCCATATATCTGTTGTATCTGCGTCAATCGTGGCGGAACAAGTATAGATAAGTATAAATACAGTATAATAGATAATTTATGATCAGTTGAGACCAATAATATATAATTTATTTTAGTTGCAACTGATCTTGAGATCAGATAGGAACAACAGTTATGATTGGTTAATATGAAAATCTAGTACTATGATCCATTGGGAAGTACCCAGTCCGTAGCACTATGCATGCAAATGTCCTGTTATTGTACGACTATATTTTGGCATACAGTGATTTCCCTACTCTGATGTCACTGTAATTCTGAGATATGATATACAGTTACATTGTGTAATAGTTGTTTCCAATTATACAATCGGTTGAATATGTTAGAAGATAATATGATAATATTATATCTTAAACAAAATCATGCATTTACACGTTAAAAATCATGTAATGTATTTTTTTAAACGTTATGTCTATATACGGGTGCACTATGTTAACGGAACATACACAAAAACAGCAAAAGTTTATTCGCGTGCACTGTTCGGATTTCATTCCTATTAGGCCAGCTATTAGAGAAAAAGTAATTACCATCGGTATGTTAGCTTGAGAACAACAAAACGACTAACATATACATAGGCGTCAATCTTATAAGTACCATGTAGTTAATGAACAACACAAAAGTTACAAACTAAAACCCTGCTGAAAATAGAAATTCATTGAGCATTTTTAAGTTCCATTATTTGATAGCTACCAATTTCTTTAAAAAAATTTACACTAAACATTAGGTACAACTTTTATAAATTTTCTTGTTTAACTACTTTATAGCACCGTCAACTATGTAACACCTTGTAATTTACTTGACCTTTGCGGAAAATTAAGATAATAATCCAACAATAAAAAAATTACTAAAATATATATAAACCAATAGTAAGCGTGTCATTATCATTTTTTTTTGGTACTATTAATATAATATAATAAGCTGTAAGTAAAGTAAACAGACAAACATAACTTACACCTAAATTACATACACCGCTCTTGGCTTCATAAACCTATTTTTTACCGACTTCCCAAAAAAGGAGGAGGTACTAAAGTCGACTGTATTTTTTTTTTATTTGTGTTACCTCATAACTTCTCTCCACGTGAGACGATTTCAAAATATTTTTTTAGTTTGAAATATGTTGCTTTCCAATTGGTCCCATTTAAATTTGATCAAGATCTGATCAGTAGTTCTTGAAATATGGTCAATAATGTCTATTTTATGACGAATAATGCGTACTTTGACGATGTTCTCGTTTACCCGACTTCAAAAGTTACCATATAACTTCTTTCGTGGTGAGCCGATTTTGATGATTCTTTTTTTATTTAAAGCTGGTGCTTTTTATGTAGTTCCATTGAAATTTGATCAAGGTCTGATCTCTAGTTTTTGAGTTATAGTCAATAATGCGTGTTTATACATTAAATCTGATCAAGGTTCCGATGATAAAGCGGTGAAGTCGGTTTTTTTAAGCTTTGCTTACGTTTAAATATTCTCATTTTAGTCAGATTAAAAAATCGACATTGGTGCAATTGGCAAAAACAGACTTTATGACATCGATTATTTTATATGTTTTATCCTTTAGAACTAATTGTGAAGAGATATTGTTTGTATGAAACCTAAAATTGTATGTCTATGAATTTTAGCTTCAACGAAATTAGTAAATTAAACATGTCACGTTAATTTCCCTCACATTATCTCTCGCTTTTGTCATAATCGGGTCCTTTTAGGACTACAAGGATTGATTGAAAATACGCTAAAGCTTGGACACAAAATGGATTTGGCCTTTGACTTAAAGTTTTACTCAATACAACGGTTCTATTTGAGGGATAGTTTGTTTGGAGTCTACGACATATTACGTTTAGTTCCTATTATATTAGGTATTACAGATACTGTATTAAATATTTGCTACAGGATCTGTGGATCTTGTATCAGAATTAATTTATCATTTAGATTTATCTACCTATATTATACATTACGAAATACACGCTAGTATATATATATATATATATGGTTTTTTTAGTAGGTATAGGTTGTATTGGTTTTACTGTGATGGTGTTGTAAACATGGAATAAATAAATAAAAATAAATAACTTTAAGAAGGAACGAAGTTTCGCTTTATGGAAACGCTATATTTCAACTCGCAACATACCCAGTTTCACTCACAGGGCAGGGACTTTGATCTCACCTCTAGCAAGTTCTGTCACACTAGTATCATCAGTATAAAATCTGAAAGGACTCTGTTTATTTATTACCTATACACGCTTCCATCGTTAGTCACATATTGATGATATTTTTTACTGAGTTTTCATTTTAAATCATAAAAACGGTACCTGAATGCAAATGAGCCATTAACTTACATGAGTGCCTCTTTGGGGCCCATGTGAATAAAAGATTTTGATTTGAATGAAGAAAAATAAATTATGATCGTCATAAATGTTATAAATTATTATTTTTTACTTTTATGATAGTATTATTTTACAAATGCAGGGATATACCAAATCATATGGAATTCCTTAAGATGTATATATATATATATATGTAAGCGTGATGCTTACCATCAGTTGAGTAAATTGCTCGTTTCGTCACTCAATACTCATAAAAAAATAAAGAAAAATAAAAAAAAACTATCACATTTAATATATATATCGCACGTGTATGTCACACTTCAGATTTAATTTTCTGGCGAATTTTTTTGAAACTTTATTTACAATAACTATATAAAAATAGTTCCCTTGAGCTAGCCACAATTAGTATAAATATCAAAAAAATTCGTTAGATATCCGTTGTCAGATCAGTTACTTAGATAATTAGATTGATCTGACCACTGTTTAGTGCCCCAATTAAGCGACTTAAATAAAAAAAGTATAATTACTACGATAATTATCTAGTAGATAAAGATAACATTTAGAACCACGATAGAAAGGGAGTTTTTCGGCTTCCGTTATCCGTGCTTATTTATGTAGAAGAACCATAATTATTACAAATTATGTGAAAGATAAAACTCCTACATTATTGAAAAATATATATTTTTTGTACTTGCAATTCAGGTAATACCACAAAGTTTTCATTCGTTGTGCTTGTTAACGAATTAATCACAATATTTGAGCTTTCGCATGCAATTATTTTAAATTAAAAAGATAGTATTGTGTAAAAAATTACAGATTGCTATTTGTACAAAAGTATTTATACAATTCGGTAAGCCTTACCGCATTTATGAAATGCTCGTAATTAGTGGTAGTTACCTATACTTAATTATTATATTAGTTACTACGTATTTATTATATTATAGCTATACTTAATTATTATAGTATTTGCTGTATCATTTTAGTTACTATTTACTGTATATTTGTTGTGATAATCGCTAAAGCCACCTGATGTAATTCTTATTTCGTAAAAAAATACTTTTTGTTATAGCTCATACCTATCAATTAAAACTCATAATTAGTTTAATTTATGTCGTATTTCTTGATACTGAGAAATACTTAGATAAAGTAGTATTACTATTATGTAAGATATTCTATGGAATAAATCGAAATGTATTCCTCTACCTTAATTTTACACGGATGTCTACATAGATTTATGTATACTGAATTAGATAACATAGTCTATAATGCTTTGTGGTTCTTTCAAAACGCCGTGGGCTTTTATTATTACTACTAATAAGCAATGTCATCATTCTTGGAAGACGTGTATGAACTGTTTTACACATGTTTGCGTTTTTTTTTAAAGAACTCTTTGCAATTTTATATATCAACCATAATCTAGCTCGTTATGAAAATATGAGCAATCTAGCACCATCGCTCTACTTAACTGTTTCTTATCTCTCATTAGAGCAGAAATAAATCCCAAAACTACCCAGCTACTTTCACTATGAGCCAGCCAACTTAAGATGCGCGCCACGCACCGCAGATGATACGTGATAACACGAAAATCTCCCAATTGCTTACGTGTTCGAGTCATGTCTGTCCCGGCGGCTCCCTCCAAGTAACTCCTGGTTATAAATTAGCCCCACGATTCTCTGATAAGTGAGCTCGGTAAATGCTTTTTGCCAGTGCTTTACGCAGGTGAGTAGACTTTATCGATGATTGAATTGATACGTGATCCGAATGAGTAATCCGCTTTTTGTTCCCATTTCACTTGTTTGATGTTGCGGGCTTTGTGCGTAAGAACCAGATATGGGGTATGAATGGTTATGGGCTGTTTGACTGGGGTATTGATGTTAATCGGATATCAATTGAACGGCTGCTTTGAACTGGTTGAAATACTGTTGTCAGGGCTGTTCTGTTGTTTAAATATTTTTGCATTATTTTGAAGTGAAACCATTTATGAGAGTGCTTTGATATTCTGATCCACAATCTTTTTATGTAACGAAGTAGTGGATCCAAAAACTTTAATCAATTATTAAAATGTTTAATAATTGATTAAAGTTTTTAATGTTTCCCTTTAATACAAAAGTGTCACTTCTATAGTGTGTCTTTACGGCACACCCTGTATTTTTTTAAATATTACAGAACACAAGTATAGAATTTACATAATTGAGGTATGTAGGTATTATATGTAAAGTAGATAGATATATGACGAAGCTGTCGGGGATGGTAACCCTGGCCTAGAATAGAAACTTACCCTGAAGAGTCGTCGTTAGGAGCTTGGCGATAATTATTTGATATTAAATATGTAAGTAATTTAGTACTTACAATGAACATGCAGCATTATCCTTTTGCTGACCGAAGGGGGGACGCCATTTGCTGCGATGCAAAGGTAAGCACCCATCTCAGACCTTGTCACCTTCGTTAGGTTCACGACGTCTCCTTCTAGTGACGTCACTGTGAATAAATAAAATTGACACTATTTTCAATGAAAAAATATTCAGATATATTTAACAAATAATAGTTGGTTAATTTATTCTTCTATTACTGTAAACACCGTAAAAAGTTAAATACCGAAAGCAGTACGTTGTATTCATTACGATGTAGCCTTAAAACGAATAAGTAAATTAGGTTAATACTTATGTAACATTGCTAGTCTAGTGTGTGTGTTAAATGTTTAATACAAAAACGGACCAAAATATTTGCAATCAATTATATTATTAACATCAAACCGTTTGGTCAGCTTACGCTGATAAAGCTTCCAATCAAATAAATCCTTCAATATAATTAAAAACTGGGTGCGTTTCATAAACAAACAACTTAAAGTTAATTTTCCAAAGTTTATATCTTTTGTTTAATTTTCTACTCAAGTATAAAATATATGAAAATCGAAAACCGAGAAAGGTTTCCAATATTCCATTCGTATACCTATGTTAAGAAAACCCCTAGGGCGCCGCCCACAAGCGTCACTTGACTTATGACACATCGACAGGTCGAGTTTATTCAGCGGTCCGCTTCGAAGACAGCACAAAAATCTATGGAGATCACCTCAACGAACTTACAATATCATTCAATTTTCTGTTAAATTCACAGATAAGCTTGAGTCAGATAAATCTTAATTGGATTGACTCTAGCTTTGCATTGTACTTATGTGCAACGACGAGCGGCTATAGCCGGTGCAGCCCTGGAATGCCACTAAGACTTAGTTATCTTCAATTATTTACACACTTGTCTATAAACTATTTTAAAAAAGACAGCCAATAGAAGTACAAAAGGACAAGCGTAACCCTCGCTTATATGTTTTTGATGGTAGGGCATTTTCAAATGCTCGCCTTTCCAGCTTCTACTAAGTAGTATAATCATAATTTAAAATAAAACCTTCAAGTAGATATGTCGCAAAACATCAACTGGTGTTCCAGCATCCTTGTAAAACATTATCTACATGCTTTTTACCCTCGACGATAACGTCAGTAATAACAGTAGATATAATAAATAAAGCAATGTGATTCAGAACTACCGAAACATTAATCTATATCTGAGTATAGGTATACTCAGTTGTAAAATACGTTGTTACCTACTTACGTTCTAGCATAAAAAATAAAATGTATCAAGTGTATCTATTCACAGCGCACGTTTCAATAATAAGAGCCTGTATTTTTGCGCACACCCTCGATAAAATCAATCGGATTACTACAGGCAACAGCCACTCCTCGGCTTCCGCTGCTCTCGCATTGTTTGCTAACGAAGCGCCGAGGCCGAGAGCTCTACACTTTAAACCATCACCCTACAGTTCCTTCGGAAAATATTGCCCCAGCTTTTTATCCACTTGTTTGAATAATGGCCTGTAAACGTACTCGACGCCAGCCAAGGTGTCAGAGTTGGAAACCACTAACGGCACTTGTTTACCCAACCCGTCAACTTTTCGCGGTTAGAAGTGTTCTCTAACAGTTATTGCTGAAATGTAAAGTAAGCACTAGAGTTGAAACAGTTTTAGGTGCCTTTAAGGTGAAACAAAAATAACGGTGTTCGTATTCAGAGTTTTGAGTTATGAAATATTAATGTAGGCAGCAATGAATATTCTCCTTTTATTCTTCTAATGTAGAAATTCTAACTACTGTTTCGGGTAAATTAAACTGCTTAAAACTGAACTAAAAAACAGTTAGTGTAGTTTTGTTATGTAAATTAATAATTAAACGCAAACAAAGCGTCAGCACTTTAGCCAGATTAGATGTACTAAACACACATTAATGACGATATTTCAAGAACTACTGATCAGATCTTGATTAAATTTAAATAGGACCAATTGGAAAGCAACATCTTACAAACAAAAAAAAAAAATTCAAAATCGGTTCACGTGGAAAGAAGTTATGAGGAAAACAGATTAAAAAAAAACAGTCAACTTGAATACCTCCTCCTTTTTTGAGAAGTCGGTAGGAAAAATACACCTGGATGAGAATAATTGGTTCTAAAGCATTTTCGTTTTATTTTCTTAAGTATTCTTGGGATTATACTTTTTTGTATCATACTGGCTAGTTTTCTACCATCATCTTGTCTATTGGTTAAAGATTGATGCCGTCGTAAGCACGCTGTACCTGTTTAATATTACGAGTTTAAAAACGTAGGTGCATATAAACATCACTATTTATAACAAATATCGTAAAATATATGTGTGAAATTATACAGCGTAGCCACTCTAGCGGTAACTAAAATTAATAAGCCCTTTATAACGAGTTTTGCTTAAACCTAACTTACACCTAACTTTTCGAAACCGTGTTGGTGTCACCTTAGTAACTTATAGTGTAGTAGCCTTCTAATCGGAGGTGTAGGTTTCGATTCCTAGGCCAATTAAAGGCCTTAAGCTTCCGGTAAAGGTATTATGGTCGTAGAGCATTTTTTCGTGGTCGACTAGCTTGCGTCTCTGTACCGAAATACAGTTGTAGTTCACCTCCCTCAAATGAAAAAAAATGTCACTAAATCAGCAAAAAATATGTAACGACAGTAAGTTGTATAACTTACTTTAGAGCCATTATTTTCGAAACTATCTTATTTGCCACTCCTTGATCCACATCTTTACTTACTATCAGGTGAGATAGTAGTCAAACGCTAGTTGATCGAGCGAAGCGAGATTTATAAGTTAACTTAGTTTTCTAATCTACGGGCCAATTGCCTATATTTCCTAAAACTAAACTAAAACTATATACAGCAAAGAGCCAAGTTACCTACAAGCCATCGAGCCTATAGGTAACTCAAGTGCTCAAGCCCACTACCAGTGGGTAGCGTTCCCATCATGCTGGCTGCATTGCCTCTCTGAATTGCAATGCTAATACGTTGAGCCAAATAAGTGCCAGCATTTTGGTCACGCGTCGCCTCAACCAGGCGCTCTGATAGAATTTTGAAAATAGAATGAGCTCCCGGTCCCCACGGACCCAGTGTCTCAACACCAAACGGCTCAAATATGTAACCACTGCCGAGGTTTCCATATTTTCGCCGTTTGCGCTGCTCTGCCGAAGTTGCCGCGACGCCAACCCCATTCTGTGATTCAGGAAGATGTGACGGAGCTAAAGTATCGACACAAGTTGCATCCCACACTAAAGGCCGTCCCATCTTCCATGGAATTAAAGTCATTCCGTCAGGTCTTTTACCATCGTCACGCATCAGACCATTCGGTTCGAGAATGGCTGGAACGTTGGCACTGGTAAAAGCCCGGCGGATGATATCGTTGAGGCTGGCGTGGCGGGAAATTCGGCCAGCACTTTTCTGGCACGAGAGGCCGTGGTGACCGAGCTGGTCAACAGCAGTACCACACTGACAGCTATGGGCAACATAGCACCTTGCACCCAAACGTAAGCATATAGCGAGACGGAAAGCAGATGGATCCATAAGAGTACCAGTATTAAACGAGGGAATGGCCTGCAACCAAAGCCCTGACTCCCATACAGAAACTGCTAGAAGTCTAGCACGCTCTGTGACGCTAGGACACGTATCTAAAAGATGTTTCCGTGCTAGTTCACAGAGCGGCCGATCCCACAGTCTCTGTGAGGATAGCCTCACTGGGAGCCCGGTATTTGGGCATGCCATCTCCCAGGCGCTTGTGGCCTCAGTCTGGTTTGAAATTTCTAAAGAACCCAAACTATGTGAAAGTATTTTTTCGACTAATTTAGAAGTACCATGAACTGAGGACAAGAAAGCCGGTAACGCAACACTAGAAATTTTACGAATACCTAAGCCTCCTAGTCTTACAGGTAAAGAAGCTTGCGACCAAGCCCTATCATCTATGTCAATATTCAAAACCGATACAAGAGTATTCTTTACGATATTGTCCATGCTCTCGAGGAGCGCGCCATGTTTCCATAGCGGACAAAACAGACTTAGTTGGTTCAGCACATTGTCCGTCAGCCGTAAAAGCGAATAACTTCTCAGAGAATAATTATGATATACAAAAAGCCAAAGCCAGAAATTACAATTAAAATGATATAAATAATAATTAAACGCAAGCAAAGCTTAAAAAAACCGACTTCACCGCTTTATCTTCGGAACCTTGATCAGATTTAATGTATTAAACACGCATTATTGACTATAACTCCAAAACTAGAGATCAGATCTTGATCAAATTTAAATGGGACCAATTAGAAAGCAACATCTTTCAAACTAAAAAAAAATTTCGGAACCAGCTCACGTGGAGAGTATATAAGAAAATACAGTCGACTTGAGTACCCCCTCCTTTTTTGGGAAGGCGGTAAAAATGTTACAGAAGCATCCATACTCGTAAGCGGGGAGCAAAATAATTTGAATTTTTATATTTACCCTTCTTGGATATCGTTAAAAATAGCTCTGCAAGGAGAGTACCGAACCGGTTTAAAAAAACTTAGTAGAAAAATAACAATTTGGTAGGTCACCAAAATCATTATTTTTAGGCCTACTTTGCCCCGGGGTCTATCTCAAAAACGGATTCATTTTTAAAGCTGAACATAAATATTGGTCGCAGTAAGCAACATATAAATAAAAAAATCGTACGGTGTTCGTCTACGTGTGCTTTTTCTTTTTTACTGACTTCCCAAAAAAGGAGGAGGTACTCAAGTTGACTGTATTTTTTATGTATATATTATCAACTCATAACTTCTCTCCATGTGAGCCGATTTAGAAAATTTTTTTAGTTTGAAAGATGTTGCTTTCTAATTGGTCCCATTTAAATTTGATTAAGATCTTATCAGTAGTTCTTGAAATATCGTCGATAATGTCTATTTTGTGCCTAATAATGCGTACTTTGACGATTTTCTCGTTCACCCGACTTCAAAAGATACCTCATAACTTCGTTGTGAGCCGATTTTGATGATTCTTTTTATATTTGTAAGCTGGTGCTTTTTATGTAGTCCCATTGAAATTTGATTAAGGCCCTGATCTCTATTTTTTGAGTTATAGTCAATAATGCGTGTTTATACATTAAATCTGATCAAGGTTCCGATGATAAAGCGGTAAAGTCGGTTTTTTTAAGCTCTGCTTGCGTTTAATTATTATATAACATAAAATCACATCGGCGCTTCACCTTAGGTTAATTATTTTGAAATAACATTTACTAAATCCTACCATTGTACATTCTATTCGATTATATGAGTAAGCATTTAATGGGTACTTATGCAATCATTTTTATTTAGTCATTAATTCTCCTGAAATAAAAGTTTAATGTCTCGTTACAATGAAATTATTTTGATCTTTCAAAACTGAGATTAAACCACCATCAAACTTCCCTGATCACAGCAATAACTCTAAGTAAAATTAGCCAACTTTATGAAAAGACAACTACGTTCACGGACAGCTACTTTGCTAAAGTACCCTCAAGTAAAATGAAAAGGCAACACCTTGCTATTACTTTATGCTCTTAAGTCATGTTTTTAATTAAGAGTTGAGTAGGTACGCGTCATTGTAATGGTAAGTTATTGGAGTTTTAAATAGAGTTTGTACTGTGAATTCTATTATAGTAGTAGCAAAATTTTAGAATTAATTGCATTTCATATTATAAAACTTTTTTGTTTTAAAATATTAGCAAGCAGTGCTTCAGTGCTTTACTTTCGAAAACCTAATTAAGCAAAAATAATTGGCAGGAATTTTAATGTTATGAAGAACTTAGTTTAAATATTCTAAAATAATAACAATTTGTTTTTATTATCATTATTATCAGCCTATTAAGTTGCCACTGCTGGAAATTGAAGGCTTATTTCACAGGGAGTCTAGGCTAAAATCCACACACGATGACTAAATGCAGATTGGTGACACATTTCATCGATTTTTGTGATTTTTGGACAGACCAGTTTCCTCACACTGTTTTTCTTTACCGTTATTAAAGTGAGTGTAATTTGATCAGATAATTTGAGAAAATAAATGGGGCTGAGCGGGATTCGAACCTGGGTGCGTAGGATTTAATTTTACACGAAATACCGCCACTCTCGCTCTGACGAGGTTTCTTATGAACCTCTGTTTTTATTTATAAACGCTATCACACCCCAGCCCTACACTAATCTAGATGTCTTGTGTCGTGCTTGCTGGAAACATTCACACCACACACACAATCATACCTAGATCTAGAAACACAAATTCTACTTTGTGGAGAAAACTTGTATTTTTACCGAGAATCAAACCCGATGCCCACTGCTGAAAAGACGAACGCGCATGAAACTAAGCCTACGCAGTTATTAGTTGCATATTATTATAGATAATGGCATAAAATGAATATTTGGTTGATGACAAACTAAGGAATTTGATATGCATTACATTACCAAATATAATAAAAAATAGTGTGTGCCGATTGCCAAATCCCATTGCATTTATAAAAACCCATAGAACTGAATGACCCTATTCAAGAGAATGCGCTAAATGTTGTTCCTTATAAAATTCTACTTAGTACAAAACAGCCTATCACCGCATTATCTTAACATTAACCTCACACATTTTCCAACGTAATTAAATTAGAGCAGTATTCAATATTCAGCCGTTGCCCAACTTATCCGATAATGGTTATTAACAAGTCTCAGATAAAGCAGTTAGATACTCCCCACTCGTATCTATTTCAAACTTTGAGTAGATGAGAGCGGCGAATAGAAGGATTGAGTTAATTTGCATCAAGACTAAGTTTGTTCCATTCATTCGCTTATCTGCATAATTTGCTGACGAAATAAATAGTGTAGTTTAGTCGAGAACAGTTGTTTAGCGTTATATGTCTTTCATTCAAGTTTATGCGCTTGTATTAACTTTGTCTGATTTTCAAAGTGTAGAACTTTTGTCAAGTCTGGTTGGGTGATACTAGCGCAAGTAAGATAGATTCCGTTTCGAAAAGTGAAGTTGCCAAACAATTAAGGAACTTAAATTTAAGGCGAAGAAACGTATACTGAAAGGACACGCAGGACTTGTTATTGAGTGTTCTGGGTGGGACTACATATTTAAGGTAGATGGTTACTATCTAACCAGGGACTGTAGTTTACAGGTCTGCTTTTGACGCTGCGAGGTCTAGGTTTGATTCCCGATTCTCTTACTACCTACAGGAAATTCTGGTTTTGTTTGTAAAATACTTGCGTATGTGACATGAACATTTTCGGTATCCTCGATACAAAAGTTCGAAATTAATTTGGGGCTAACATAGCGTTATTATTTTAAAATACTAATAAACTAGTAATTCTTTAAAAATATATATGTTTTATAAATCAAGCTTAAATCAGTTGTAAATAAAAAAAGGATTTAAAAGTTATATAACCAGAGAACTTGTCAAAACGAATTAAACTAGCCGGCCACCATCCGCCTCCATCTTCAGACCAGCTCCATGGTACCATATAATTCACCATATTATGTACGAAGATATAAAAGTATACCAAATTTAAGTCCAATCAGACATCGGGAAATTGGTCAAATTTAGCTTGCAAGATTTGATTACAGACCGACAAATACGAGTAGATAAACAAATAGGTGAAACTATATAAAAGTTTGTAATAGTATTTAAGGCCTTATATTTAAGGCTTTATTTTTAAGGCCTTATATGAAATAAAATCAGATGTGTTGCAAATAAAACTACAAAAACGTTTCACAGATGCATTTTGAAAACCATTTATATGCGAGTTCGGTGTAAGTGCAATTGCTGTTCGTGTATTACACTTACAGTGGGTATAACAGTGTTTGATACACATGTATGCACTATTTTAAATCTCTGGTAAGATAGCATTTTATTATTAATTTATCTATGAGATCAGGTTAGTGTTGATGTGATCGGTATGCTGCGTCGTAACTTGGCTCCCAAGGTTATCTGCTGTTTAATAGCATATTGTATTTGCCTACAGATTATTCTCCTTTAAGAATGGTAAACTACGACTGTATTTTAAGGGATAGGTTGACAATGAATTCCTTGCACTAGCTATATCGTCGCTCTGATAGGTTACATTTATATAATACGTCACCGTGTACACCTATCAGTATATTTTTCATTTCTTGCTGTATAGTTTTGTTTGGATACACTCTCAACTACTATGCATCGGAATGAATAGAAACGCATAGACTAAAGTGCGTCGTAGTTGACTTCGTTGAAAAAAAATGCGTTGACATGTCAGAAGCATACAAGTTGAAATTCTTCAAAGGTCCCCTAAGTGTGTCACTAAGGCATGACTTGACTATGACTGGAAATATTTACTAGCACATATATGTTATATATATTTATAGCATATATATATATATATATATATACACTATATGTGTATATATATTTATAGCATAAAATAGTCGTCTATTTTATGAATTATTAAATAGTCGTGATGTAATGTGTATTGTATTACTATGACAACGCCTAAATGCAAAAAAATTGCGAAGTCAAAAAACAAAATATCAAGATGATGTCTTTTTCAACCGACTTCAAAAGGAGGTTCTCAATTAGACTGTATGTTTTTTTGTATGTATGTTACGCGATATCTTCGTCAATTATGAATCGATTTTGATGATTCTTTTTTCGTTTAGTAGATTACACTTCAAAGGTGGTCTCATATAAATTTTATCGGAATTGGTTCAGCCCAAACCAAATATAAGCGGTTAAGTTGGGTTTTTCAAGCTTTGCTTGCGTTTAATTATTCAACAATGGAACAGATATTAAACGCAAGCAAGTTTAAAAAAACCGACTGAACCGCTTATATTTTGGTTAACTATCATTTAGGCTCCATGCTTTCGTTGCGTAATAGTTAGATAGCTATTTAGGTCTTCAAAGTTCCAAATAACTAGAAACTTTTTAACCTTTTAATATCATCATATCTAATTAGATACTTTTGATGACAAGAACTGGTTGTAAATGAAATTGTTCAAATAGGCATCCGACACGCCGTTTGTCGCAGCTAACATGTATTACACGAACAATAAAGGGCAGATTTTGAATAATAACCCTTTGTTGTTACCACTGTTTTCTGTCGTCATTATAATTATTATTGTTATGTGTTGTGATGCCTGTTTTGCTAGGGATTTGCTGAATATTATGGATCCCTTTGTAGGTACGATCTTGGGTTTGTGTGGTGTTTAATAACTTGTTAAAGTTTTGGGTAATTCTCGGACAAGAGCAAGGGTGCTTTAGGTTGTTAGTCTGACTTTTCAGGGTTAGCAATTAGTTTCATTTAAGTCAAATATGTATTTTACGATGAAAAAAAACCATTGGTATTTATGATGTTTTAAAAGTAATTTGACTATTTACTTAAGGTTCGGTGTGCTCAAGACCTCGCGTTATAATTTTCAAAATGGCTGATTTTTGTTTAATGACGTACCTATTTCTTTAGATGCACCATTGGAAATGCAATCTAGGCCTAAGACTTAAAAGTAATTTTATGTTGACCTACACTGGTAAGCAGAGTAGTAAACTAAGAATGTGTCCAATAACACTTTTCTTACTGTCTCTATTAAAGGGAAGACACTTTGTCACATCACTAACTCAAAAGGATAAGGTAGTTCTTTTGAGTCTTCTCACTAAGTCTGTGTTGTCGAGGAGCTGGATTGCTTCAATGTTCACAGGGTGATGAAGTCTTTGTTCGGTGATGAAGCTTCGGCGAGTCTTTTTATAACACGAGAGCGACGAGTTTCACTTTCTAATGTATGTAATGGCTGAAATATTATTTATTTTATTTTTCAACCCCGGTATCTACTAAAAACTGCTCATAAACATCATAATACATTTTAGTCTTTGTAATAACATCATAACAAAAAATAATTACAACTCACACAATACAATAAAAGATATGCACAAACCAATAAACAATTAATGACGCCCTGTGAGGCCCACTGCATCGTGATATCAGATCAAAACCCGCTTTAAAAAGCTTCAAGCTTGTGTGAGGAAAACAAGAAGCAGAAAAAAACCTGAATCCGTCATTTCGAAAAAAAAAACCGAAAATTTAATCGCCTCTTTACCTGTTCACAAAATTTCACGAGTAACGATTGATAAATGCGACATGTAAAGGAGAACAGCCAGGTATCCGCCAGACATACAAAAACATTTTTTCCCCATTTAAAACGGAGACGTTTTGCTAGCACTGCTCGCTCGGTTCATAAGATATTCTATTTTAATATGATTTCTTTCAACATAAAGTAATCATCACTAATATGTGTTTGTAATTGCTTAATATAACTATTCGCAAATCCTTACTAGTCCCTACATGCTTTGAGCACCGGAACTAATTCAGCAGCCTTGTTCTGTACATAGTCAAACCTAATTGCTATTCAGGATATATTAATTACACTGAAATTATACAATTACCGACGTCATAGTTAACTAAAGCCCCTATATGTAACACCATCAATAACTATGTGAGCTAGTTGAATTTCTTAAAGTTATTTCAAAGTCAAATGCTTCTTAGTTAGAGATAACAAATTTAAAGTGTCCGGAGTCTCATTAAAAACTATATTTGTTGGAAGGCTCTCGAACTTTCCTCATTGGAATATTACGGAAGAAACATTGGCCCACGTAATGGATAGCTAGTATTGTTTCCTACTCAGATTTATGGCAGTAACTTGTAACGGCTTCTTTAATTAGACCTTCTCACACAAATTGATGATTGTTATTGATGTTAGTTAATTTAAAATTTGTCTATATTGGGGTTTCACTTCGATTGAAAACCTTTCTTCAGTGTAGTTTAACTTGCTTTATTTTGTGTAATGGAGTTTCCGGATTTTCGCAGAGATATTTGTTGAATACAGTCTACTGCAGTCTTAGATCCTTGCACGCTCCGAGATGAATGTACCGCCGACGATGCCGTGGAGAATTCAAAACGGCTTAGCGCGCTCTAATCTTGACTGTAGTATTGAAGTGCTCGGCTCGTTGTGAAAGTCATTACCGGTAGTACTTTGTTAGCTTAATGAATTGACTGATGGCGAGAGGAGGTCTCAACATTGGTAGGGTTAAGTGGGAGCTGCTGATTAATCACCCTGTCAGTACAGTTTCCAATTGCCACTCGTCACGAATTCCGTTTGCCTGTATAATTTTTGTGTTGAGCTTTCACATGCTTCCATTTTAATAGTGTTTGGACGTCGACATCCGAAAATAGTCGTTTCGATTCCAATTTGATAAATGGAATCGACGGCCGGACTTGATCAAATTTAGGCAATTGATTTTGTTTCAATTGCACTGAAATAAAAATAGTAATTATAATACTATCTGAAAAGGCTACGTGATTCCTTTATTTATATACTAGCAGTGCCCCGCGGCTTAGCCCGCTATTATCAAGTTAAAAAGTATCCTATGTGTTAATCCTAGGTATAAGCTATGTAGACTCCAAATTTCATCCAAATCCGTTCAGCCGTTAAAGCGTGAAGAGGGAACAAACATACTTACATACTTACACACAAACTTTCGGATTTATAATATTAGTAGGATGGAACTTGTTAATCATGTATTCTCTTAAATGGCATCAGCCCTGAGAGTTGATGCAGTTTGGTCAGTACACAAATAAATAAAAAAATCGTAAAATTGCATTGCATTATGGTTAATACTTTTATGTAAGATGGTGGTAGCGTGGATGATTTTATAACCATCATATTTTTGTCCTTCTATCATGGAGTGGGAGCACAGAATACATAAAACTTGCTCTATGTTGTAAAACGATTTGACAGAAGTTTTATTGATGAACTGACTTCACGTCATCAACCCACACTGGGAATGCTTACTAAATGTGGTGAAAAATATCATAAGATCAGTTTAACGCGAACAAGCAAATAACATACTCGGTTTAACCATCTCAGATTTTGCATAAGAAAGGTGCTTTAGTTTTGATTGTCAGTGTTGACCCGTTTATCAGCCCTTTGGGTGAGTATAGTGATGAGGTAAGTAATTATTCCCGGGCCGACTCGAGATTGTAATCCCGGGGATTACGAAGGGCGTCGTGAATGGTAATAGGAGTTCCCGAGGTGCTGCGGTGTGATTTACAGCTAAGATTCAATAGTGAATATTTCACGCTGTGATTTATAAGGCCACTGTTTCAGTTTAAAGAACTTAAGAATGATAGCGGCAATTTAAGATTCTCAAAAGACTTTGCGCTTGGAAGATATAGGTAGTTCCTAGAAGCATTCCCGTAATTTTAAACTTAATGACGTCATACGTCGGATTTTACCAGCGCCAACCGTGCAGCCATTTTGGAATCAAATGGTTACAATCGTTTGCCATCGTAAAAGACCGGATCAAATGAAGTTGATTCCGTGGAAGAAGTGACGGCCTTTACTGTAGGATGCTATCCGTAAAGACTCATACTCTGCCACTGCCATTATTTGCTACTTTACCTGCTTCTCTGGAGTTCTTAAAAGGATCTGTTCTTCAGCTTTCACATTGCTGTGGTTGCTGTTAAGTTGATACTTTGTCAAAAAGTCTTCATGATTATAAATCCTTTGATGTGTATTCACAGAGGCAGTACAGAAAGATTTATATATATACAAACTATGTTTATATAAATTCGATTAAGTGCTTTGTATTTCCTTGAAACATCGTCTTGGTTTAGGCTGTAATGATGTTGTACGTGTGAGTGTTGTAAATGAAAATGTTTTATAGAAAAAAGTGGTGATTGTCTTGGCTTAATAGCATTTTTACTGTTACGTTAGTTACTCTTAAAAATAAGTTTCATTGGTCTGTTGGTGCCACAGTAAAATGAATTTAGTGTGACTATTAATAAAATGACTGACATACGTAGAATCCTCGTACAAATCTGAATTAAAAATGTCCAGGTACCTCACCTCAACTTAACATATACAATTATACTAAACTATACAAGTCTTCGATTGTATCATGAGTGCCAAAAATATTCACTTTACACACACACACACACACACACACACACACAATTACATCCAAAACAAGAAACACAAATTTCCTTACATTTGCCATTACAAAATTAGGAATATAGATATGCAGTTTTATCTAAAATAATAACAGATAAGTACAGGACAATATCCAAGGAACGAGAGACTGAAAATTCATGTAATTAATGCTACAGATAATGGATAATTTACTGAGCTTAGTGTTTTGGAACGATATTTTAATCTGGAATAGTTTGCGTGGTTATGACGCGAAAACTGGGTTAGGGTAAGCAGGGTGAGCTTCCCCAGTTTCATAGCTGTAGTCTCGCAGTTTGAGAAGGGTAGCTCGCACAACTTATATGAAGCCGCACTTCACATGCATGCATTTCCATGCGAAATTGAAAATGGTGTGTGGGTTGTAATGCTACTACTTACGTCATCACGTTGCCGCATACTTTGAGAGAAGAGTGTAAAATAATGCTTATGCGAGAACACTTTTCTGCTTGCCTTATTGTGTCAGTTTTTACGGAATTCAAAACTTGATTGAAGTCAAAAAAAATTTTAGGGCTACATTTGTTGAGGATTGTTGTTGATACAATTGTTGTTATTTTAATATCGTGTAACTGTTAAGATATAACCATAAAACTTCCAATATCACTTGACCTTAAAGGCTTACTAAACGTAAAGTTAGAATTCCACAGCATATAATTAACATTAATATCTTATAACAAAAGAAATAATTCTTCGTTAACTTGGTTTTTTAATAAAAAATACCCTTTTACGCGCTCTAAGTAAAAAATAAAAAGGCCATTCGACACGAAACAAGGGAACATGTGTCCAATAAATTTCTTAATGTTTATTTGCCGCCCACATAAGTCACTCGAGGTTTTTATCTGATAAATTAGTTGCGAATTATCGCGGCTAACTTGAGTTTATGTGCACCTCATTGGCGTAAATGATTTGCATACGGCACGCAAACGTTAATGACCTTTAGCGTAATGTTGGAGCATTATGCACCGCTTTAAAGCTTTTAGCTGACTAGCAGCTACCGTTGTCTGTTGTATGATGGGTTCTTCTATAGAAATACTACAAGCAGTACTTACTATCTCTGTGAAGTTTATCTATCAAACGCGATTTATATATCAGCATCCCATTCGATCATCAGACAACGATGTGTACTGCGTTGCTATACAAGTCGTTTCATGGCAGACCCGTGGAGTGGGTCCGTGGATCTTCTTGCTTAAATCTGTATCTTCAGTGAGTAGAAAATAACAAGAGAAATCACCGCTTATATAATTGTGGAATAGACAAGATAATATTATGAACTGTAAATAAGAACCTACTTCAGTTGTTAGAGAGGTGATGAGATATGAGATTCTATGAATCTGTGGATTACAATCCCATTCCAAACCAAATTTGTACTGTACTACTAACAACAATCATTTAAAAATCACTAGCCGATCCCCGCGGCTTCGCCCGCTATTATCAAGTTAAGAAGTAGCCTATGTGTTAATCCTAGGTATAATCTATGTACATTCCAAATTTCTTCCAAATCCGTTCAACCGTGAAAGCGTGAAGAGGGACAAACATACTTACAAACACACACAAACTTCAGATTTTCTGACTAATGGATTCATCACTTAAAATTTCTTCATACTTCATAATATATCATTTGAATATGTCATCAAAGAATGGAATATTCAAGGTTATATTATACACACACATATATAATAACAGGTCCTGATGAACCTTTGCGGCTGTGACTTTTACAATACCTGAAGAGAAAGTGCATAAATCAAAAAACAAATAATTTCCTGGCTAATAAACACAACATCTGAAACAAATTAATGTTTCATTTCATATTTCACAAAATCGAATTACGGCCGCTTTTGTAAATGAAATTATTTGGTTTAACAGATTAACAACCGTTCATAATGTTTTGAAAACAAGCTTTGTCAAGTATTTTGTACGCAATGATCTAGTGAATTGTTTATATAAATTGCCGTTGTAGTACGGATTTTATTACCATAATTGGGCTTTTAATTGTATTTACTTAGTTCATTCATTTTAGAGTTCATGTGCATATAAAACATGTTATGAATTTTTAAACGTCTTTACCTGCACAAATATTATAGCACTCCCAAGTTTAATGATGTTTTAAAATGGCCTTCATTTCAGGCATTCAAAAATCATTTTTAAATAAAGAGAGTTACACTTTTGATAAGCTGATAGTAACTGGCAAATTATGAAAAAGAGGTCACGGGATCGCATGCAGTGGGTTTTTTTTATGCTGGGTAAGGAAGCATTTGACCACTATATCACCTGATGGAAAGTGACGATGCGGCAGAAGCTGGAACATCCTTGCCTAGAAGGTACTCATTCACTCTGGACTTGATGACAGCCAAATTGTTCAGGGAACAAAGAAGCAGGCAATGAGTTCCACTCCTTCGCTGTACGGATGATAAACGTAAAAGCTAAACGCTTCGAGCGAACTGGAGGTATGTCAACCATAAATGGATGACACTTGACAGTTTGTCTTATTATTTGATGGTAAAGAGCATGGAGGAATTATATCATTAAACTCCTGAGCACATTCTCCAAAATGTAAGCGATAGAATACCGATAGGCTTGCTACCTTACGTCGTCGGTGGCCGAGATTTTGCAATTTGAACACAAATAGCTTACTATCGCGAATAAGTTTCTTCGCTCACTGGACAATGGATTCAAGAGCCTCTAGCTGGTACTTAGCGGATCCATTCCAGAGGTGGCCGCAGTACTCCATACACGATTGGACTTGAGCTTGATATACATTTAGAAACTGCCGCGGTGAAAATTAGCCAGTCAGCCAGCCTGTCCTTAGCAAGGATACCCAGCTTCTTAGCAGCCAGTTGAGCCCTGGCTTCGATATAAGTGCCAAATGTAAGATCCGACGAAAAGTTAACGCCAAGTAGCTCAAGCTTGTTAGCTAACGGTATTGGCACAATCATATTGAAAGGTCGGAGACAGATGAAAAGGTCTCCGTTTGGTGAAGAAGAGACACGCCGGAGTTTGGTTCTACATGATTAGGCCCGGACTAAAGACTCCACTACATAATGTAATACAAGAAGTTGCCAAACGATCAAGATGGTGCTAAGTTGTCAAAAAATGTGTCCTTGATGGTGGAAGCGACCCTCATTAATGAGGATAACGAATTTTTTATGGGGCCACAATTTCCTGAGCCATCGAACTCATTCATCAGCTTCTAATGGGTATATAACATCTAAAATACCTCCTTCCCCATGTTCTGTGTCACTTATCCTCACGTGTACTTATTGTCGTAAAGCATGTTTTGCTTGCCTCGATAATTACCTATCTTCAACAGTTTTAAAGTAGAAATTAAAGTAGAATACCAAATAGTGTTTCAGCAGCTTAGCCCCCATTTTAAGCATGCTTACCGATCTCGATCAAAAGCACTACAAAAGCTGAAATATAGGTCAAACGCTAGAGATTAAAATCTGTTATTTAGAAAGACAGATGCTAGTTATGAATTATGATGTACCGTCATGATAATTTTTAGCTCATTTAATTCGTACCGTCGGGCCTTCTCTTACATACTCATAGGTGCGGAGTCGAGTTAAATTCAAACCAAAATGCGTATTAAAATGCGATTTAATTTCACGTGAGATATCGGTGAGCCGCACTTGCTCTCAAATATGATGATTAAGTAGAACCCGATGTAATATAGGACAAGTTACGTTATTAAAGACCACCTTTCTATTCCAGTTAACACTGTTCTTCAACCCACACGGCTCGGTTAATAAATTCAAAGAAATTCTCTTTATTTTATTTTATATAATACTTTACGACGCTCTTGGGAATAATAATTTCAACGAGATTTAAAATATAAGACTATCTAAAGAAACTATGAATATTAATTTCTTAGCTATTACTTACTTTTATCTAGGCTGTTAGGCTGTAGATAACATTACGATGTTTCAAAACATTTATTTAAATTACAGAGAAGCTGACAGAGATAAAATTAGAATAGTCTGAATTCAAGAGCCACAATAAACTCTTATTAGGTATATATTTATAAAGAAATAATATCATAGGCGCTGTTTGCGTAGCAAATATATGTAAGTAAATTAGATCCGAATAAAAATATGAATACTTGTAATGCCACTAGGTAAATAACTGTTATGTACTAAAAGACCTTGATTGCATTGTTGTCTCAACAGGAAAAAGTGTTATTGGACACATTCTTACTACTCTAGAGCAGTTTAGGTAAATAAATTACTGGCTAGGTCGTAATTCCAATAGGGTACTAAACGTAATTCGTACGTTTATAACAAAAAACAATTGTAATGCATACCTACATGATTACAAAAAGTACCAGGTAGAATATACAAATGACATTAAAATTAATACCTTTTTTTAGGTATGCCTCCATGCCTTTAGTTTCATAATTATAATATTGTTATTATACAATGACAGACGAAAAAGTAATGCACTTAACAGCAAATTGATTCTCTACTATAATTATGATAAACCATACCTTTCGTTTTTCCTTGAGGTCCTCCTCTTGAAATTATGTCGCCTCCATCTTCCCTGCGCCAGAGGATCTTAGGAGGTGGAAACCCTCGCGCCTTACAGACCAGCTTGGCGGAACCACCTTCTGGTACCATCATATCCCCTGATGTCTCCTCGTAGATAATGTCTGGTGGTATCACCACTTCCAGAAATGCTGTCTGAAAGATTAAAAATGTTTGAGTACCTTAAATTGCTCTATTGTATTTTTTATGTAAATTGGTAATGATAAGCAATCAAATAATTCGAAGATATATACGGTCTTGCGATAGATATCTAAGATTTTGTTAAAGATTAGTTAAACAAATTTGAATACATGATTCACATTAATTTTTTTTGGAGGTAATTTTATGATGTCTAGTGCTGTGCGTAAGCCGTTATACTTTACTTCAGATGGTAAATTTTTAAAATTTGTGTTTCTACTTTAATTCTAACCACAATCTTTTAATCTCACCTGCATTTTCATAGGATCAGTGTTCACTTGGCACATGTACTGTCCTCTGTCTTCGCGCTTCACTCCTCTGATGTTGAGCGTCCACGTGTTATAGTCATTGTGCGTAACGCTCAGCCTCGCGTTGTTTGTGATGACGTGCTCGTGTATAGCCAGGATTGCTTTAGTATCCGCCTTAATCCAAGCGACCTACACCCCACACCCAAAAAAGATTCCAAACGCAAAAACCATATTATAACAAGAGTAAAAGACATGAATAAAATTTCATGTTCCGTCCCGAATCGTAATTTGCCTGATTACTCATTACATATGATTACTAAGAAATGTTCAAAGAATTTCCAAAGGTTTCGAGAGAGAATAGCAAATGTTTAGAATTCAGAGCGCAACATGAAAAGGCGGAGACGATAAACGCCACATTTCCGTTGTTATCCTCGATCACGTATGTTGTAGCGATGAAGACTTTTAGCGTGCAAGTCTAATTACAAGCGAATGCTCCCCAAGAGGCAGTTGCGACAACGATCCTCGAGCGCGCAACACTATCTTGTTGCGAGCGCGCAAAATGCTCCCGGAATTTTTAATTACATTTTCGTCTGGTCGCCGGTATGAGACCGCTGTGGGCGCGATGAAAACGCGCGAGACTACAACTAAAAAAAGACAGTAACATAACTTCGCGGATTGTAAAACATTTTACTTAGTCACTTTTTAAATTTATTTCGGTACTTCAATTTTAGCATAGAACCAGGCGTCGCGTTGTTTCGATTCTAAAAGTAAATATAAACTACTAGCTCGGCGGTTAGCTCTTATCGAGACAATAATTGTCCTCTAGACTGCTAAGTGACACCGTCATATCGTATTCATTCAACAAATGCGGACGAAACATTTTGCTTCCACATTTATTATGCGAACCGTATAAGAATGGAACTCCTGGCTCCTGAATCTGTGTTTCCTGATAAGTACAATATAGAAGTCTTTAAGTCGCGAGTGAATAGGCATCTTCTAGGCTAACGCGCTCTATCGTCGACCGCATCGTTGCTTACCATCAAATGATAAAGTGGTCAAACGTTTGCCTATCTTGAATATATAAAATACTATGTTTTTAATTGCAAGAATTTAAAAGATATACGGATAATATTTTGTTGTATAGGTCACGAAACCATGTTCATCAACGCCCCATATATTCAAAATCATTTTGTAGAGATATAATACAAGAACCCAATTCATGCACTCTCAATGTAGACGTTCGGTCCAGTTATATTCTTTTAAGAATATGTAAGATATGCTACTGGTATAACAATATCGAGCACCAAGCTACGCCCTCGTTTCACCCGCTTTACCAAAACGTCGACATCGCAATAGAAGCTAATTTCCTGCATAGCGCATAACAAAAAAAGGACAGAAATATGGCGTTTATGCTTTTCTATACGCTGCGAGTTGGGTATTAAAACTTTATCCTTAGAGAATTTATTTACTGCAGCTATATCTTTACATGAAAATATTTGAGAAATTAAAATGGAATTCTCGTAAAGTTGGATATAAATTGTATTCATAGCATAATTTGAAATTGAACTTGTTCAGATAAAACATTATTGTTCTTTTGAAATTCTAAGTTATTAAATATACGTTCAGATAGTGCAAGAAAGAGTGCACTAATAGGGGTGCAATTCAGAAAGTTTCACTACAGTTTAATAGTGCTTGTGCAAGAACACTAATAGTAGTGTCACTAAATTGGTGCTTAGTGAAGAGTTATGCGTCCATTACACTCAGCTGATTTGAGACGTTTTAAATAAAATTTATGATCATATTAGCTCTGAAAAACTTTAGTAAAATATTACTTTAATAAAGTGTCAACTTACTAAAGCAAGATATTAAATTTTTCTATAACATTAAATTATCAGCTTTGTGCCACAAACACATTAATTACATAGTAAACTACAAAAGTGTTCATAAAATAATATTGAAACGCTGAAATAAAATGCAGGTTAATATTTCAGCGTGAGGTAATAAAATACTTTACAACCGCTTCTTGTCTCGTAATTTGTCTCTGCTCATACTTTATCTGTTTTATTATTTAAAACGAAGAAACGATTGTATAGTCATAAAATTTTGCGATGCAATTTCGACACTAACAACGATCAAATAAAATACTAATTGACTGACGTTGAAATTGTATCGCATAAAAATAAAACAACAACATAAAATAAAGAGAAAACTAGACAATATTTACCAATTTTTCGAACCCATCCGTACCAGCGGTGCATATCGAATTATTGTGTTAAAACAAGTCAAATTACTGTGTGTCTTTTGTATCAGTATTTATACATGTAATGTGGTATTGGATTCATAATATTATGACTATTACACGGTTCTATGAATACGTTTCCATTCGAATGATCGTATCCGAAGTCATGAGGGAACTTCGGTCAAGCGTCTGCCCAGAAGTTATTAGACTTGTGTGATTTCGATTACTCTAGGTGGATTGGCAAATATGTACCCATACGGCTATCGATATTGAGAACTTGATAGTGTATCTTGAGGAAATAGAGTGACCTGCCCGAATGGCCCCAAGGAGACTATTATCGAATTTCGCTTCTCGAACGAATAGATTCGCGAGTGGAATCAGTATTTATCTCTCCTTTATAGCTCAGTATCTTGTTTTGTGTCGAACCCGTGGGAATATACAAGATTACCGCCAATAACAATGTTTACGCGATCAAAATACAAAGGCTTATGTTGTATAGTGAGCAATAAATGCTGATAAAATTCGCTCGGGACGATGCTCAACTATTTGTTTAACTAAACGACTCCCCCGATTGCATTATACCTGTCTGAATGGCCCAATTGCACGGAGCCTAGCTTAATTCTGCGCATTTTTTATTTTGTAATAAGAATACATTTGAATTTTGCGAAATTTATTTTGTCTACTGGTTAAATCCGAGTCCTTTGCGATATGATATCGACTGGTGAAAGGATAGTGTAGGTAGACTAAACTCTCAGGCCAGTTTGAGAGTACCTCTTGAAATGATTGAACGGGGACTAAGGGGTTTCGTCCCGGCTTTATTTTAATTTCGTAAAGTGAATGTTTTGCAACGTAAATTCCTTGGCCGATAGGAACAGTTCAATCATACTGGCTTTGTGGTCCTCAGACTTTGACATAACATAAAATTAATGAAAGTGCGAAGTGCTTAAAATAATTCTGGAAAATTAAAATAAAGTGCTTTATTATTCATTGCATGCTCCGAAATTATAGTATCTGTATGGTAAACGAGCAGACGGTGCAGTTATAACTCAAAACCCAAGAACAGATTAGACAGTATCTTTGCTTGTTCAGGTTATGGTTTTTGTTGTTCTCTTGGGTCTTAGTTCGATGTGCAAGTGTACAAGTGTCTAGTGCAAGTGGTGCTCGGTAATCTAAGAGCTACAACTATTGTGGACAAACTTATAGTTTATTGTGCAATTACGATTTCTGTGTGCTCTATTTAAGGATAGAGAGAAGGTATACTATCAGTGCTGGGTCTGAAATAGTGCTGAAGAAGTGCATTGAAGATTGTGTGCTAGGACAGTGTGAAAGTAGTGCAGAGGTCTATTGGTTGAGATCTATAATTTTTAGTTTAAAATGTAAACTAGACTTAGTAGGACTTCTGTGACTAACTCTTTATACGAAATCGCAGCTGCTTGTGATAAACCCAATTAATAAAATTTCAATTAATAGCAATAGGTTACGATAATATAGTTAATATACTGAAAATTTATTAAATCAATTTGGCAATAAATTTATGAATTTAAAAAAACCATTTCTGATTTCGTTTAATAGTTAAATAGTCTGAAAGGTAAGACTGTATTAAACAGTGTGGAAATCGATTAAAAATATTTAACGAAGCTGAGAGAAACCAGTGGTGCCATAAAGGTACAGATTTATTACATTAACATAAATACACCCAATAGGAAACTGAAATTAAGATAAGTAAAATGATCGTCGCACTAATATATTCATGCATCGATGTAATATTATTATGTAGTTCAATAAAAAATGAAACGTAAAGCTGGTATCAGTAATGGCAAAATACTACATTTATGAAAAAATATGTGAATTTTACCGTTTACTGTAATATAAATATATATCGTTTAATATTAAAAAAGTTTAAATCACGTTTACAAACTGGTTTTGATATATCTAACTAAAACTCTTGACCATTTATAGATTAAAAGTAAATTAAATGTTGATTCAACGGCTAATAATGGTTAAGTACTTGGGTACAAATAAACAGATTGTAATATATGGTATCTAATTTTTTATGGTTACTAATGATACCCTAAAACATCTGAAAAATTCTGCATTGCTAATTATAGATCTCAAACCAGAAGTGTGCTGGGTGCTGCTACTGTAACTGATGAGTTTGATACACACCCTGGCAGTGGCGGAGTCGCCACTCACCCGGTAACCGCCCAGGTTGTTTACCACGCAGGTGAACATCGCGTCTCTACCCTGGGCGATAGTCACGTTCTCCAGAGGATACAGGAAGTCCGGCTCCAGACCAAGCGCTGGAAATAAATATGGAGTTATAGAAATAATAATTATCATTTGATGAACAAAGCTTTTTCTTTTCTTCACCCATAATATCAGGTATTCTCTTCCACGCTGGTTTAACAATATGATAATAATAAATGACTTAGCGAAGCCCCCTCTAATTTAAGATTTCCACGCGTGACCTTGCGTATCCGCCAAGATGTAATTCACACAATATGGTATATATTATGTGCAAAAGTGTAAGGGGGATAATTGGTAGTAGTTAAAAAAGGTGCATTGACGTATACCTGCCCCTTAACTTGAGTGCTTCAGCACTATGTCCGGCTGTCCGAGCTAAATACACAGAGTAAACCAAACAAGCGAATAACTTCAAATTTTTGAAGAAGCTAAAAATAGCAATTACAAAGGTATAAATGAAAATAATAAGGGGGCACCCATACGCGCAAACGATTTTTTTATACCCTTATGCGTCATTGGAGATTTAATTTGGAGCAGGGTAAATAACAAGAAAATCAACCAAAAAACCCATCTAAAGCTCTTTAGTATTAAATAATGAAGCATATAATTCAAATTCGAATTAACTTATTTTCAATAATATATATACATATATTATTAACCTAATAAATATACCACAAATAACAATTTCATATTCATTACATAAATTTTCATAATACATGGTAAATGAGATATTCTTAGCAGCCGTACTAGGATACTCTGTGTTACGGCTGCTACGATTCCTGCCTCGAATTTCATATCTGGCGCGAATAATAGAATTTAATCTAGTCTGGAGACACAAAAAAAATTTTGCTCATTTTAAGTGGCATTTCTGAAATTATACTTTCAAACAACTACCAGTTGATTTGTAATACCTACTTATGTTTTCATCTCCAAAGTACCATGATATTTGCTCAACGAAAGACATATATTTTATTCCATGACAAACATTATCTGTGGCGTATTATTAAATTAAGTTTATTTGAAAATATCCTAGAAATGTTCCGTAAAATGCCGTTTAAAAGATTCCAGAAATATTCCAGAGACTAGAAATAGCTGAAAGTAGATTCTTCCTTCGAACTAAAATAATAAACAAACTCATTTCTCGTTTTTTGACATGATAAATTGAAGTCCAAAACCGTATCTGAAATGTTAAGAACAACATCAACGGGCTCCACTGCCGTATAAAAATGTCCCCCGACAGCGTATAGGCATTGTCCCGAGCGAATGTATGGCTCCAGGCGTCAATATTCTACGTGACCGGTTGTACGCCGTCCGAGGAAACATGTGTCGGAAGTGAGGACTATCTATTTGCTCCCAGAATGGACATCGCACTGCTGAATTATTCGTGAGTGCGCAAGTGTCGTAAACTATGCGATTACATCGCTGTCTGGTCGCGATTTTAGATTGATGATGTAGTGTTGAGCTGCGTCAAAGATTTAATATCGATGTCTTTGTCTTGAAGCTTGATGGTGCCGTCGAAATCCAGGCTTCAGGAGTTGAGGTTTTAAATCCTAGGACGTGCTTGAGCTCCAAGTGTTCAAACCTACTAGCCTAAGCTTCCATCATGCTGGCGGCATTGCCTCTCTGAATTACAATGCTAATTGCTAATACGTAGAGCCAAATAAGTCTTACATTTAGATTTTTAAATCTAGTCAAGGCTATTTTCAGACTGCTCACTTAGCATTAGGCAGGGGATGATATAGTTAAATATCATTGCCTAACACAGTTTTCAATGATATTGCAATGTATATGTTTTTAGAGTGCCGCACTCTAAGGGTACAAACTATATTTTATGAAAGGCCTCCCAGCTAAAATTATAACACAATATGTATTGTCAAAGTGGATAAGCCGGATATACCTGCAAACAATAAAAAGTAATACTTTATAAAACCTTTTTTTTTATTTCCTATAGTAAAAATACATATTTATTCTGGTAATATTTATTTGCGGTAAGATTTAACTTAGTTTTTGGATTCCTTTGTTTAAAGTTGTTTATGATCTCGCGCCTACATTTTACCTAATTAGAGAAAAACTTTTGAGGTTAATTGCTTTTTTTTTTAAATAATTGTTTGATTTCTGTATTTGTTATGGAAGTACAGGATATAGATATTATACATAAGTTTCTGTTTTAACTGTGAATCCGTTTTTGAGATAGACCCTGCGAAATTGTCTAAAAACAATGACTCTGGTGGTCTACCAAATTTTTATTTTCCAACATATTCTTTTAAACCGGTTTCGTTCTCGACTTGCAGAGTTCTTTTCAATGATAGGAACAAGAGTAGGTAAAAAATATATATATATTTTGCTCCGTGCTTATGTGTATGGGTTGCCCCTTAACATTTTCATTTTTATCTTTTTAAATGGCATTTCTGGCTTTTGGCCATAACATTATTTGAAATAAATTATGACAGACTGATGGACGGACAAAGTGCCGAACCATCCAAGTCAACTTAGAAATCTTGCTTCGCTCGCTCAATTATCGTAATTATAAATTGTATATTTTATACTGGCCGTGCCCCGCGGCTTCGCGCGCTATTATCAAGTTAAAAAGTAGCCTATGTGATAATTCTAGGTATAAGCGATGTACATTCCAAATTTCATCCAAACCCGTTCAGCCGTTAAAACGTGAAGAGGGAACAAACATACTTACACACAATCTTTCGGATTTATAATATTAGTAGGATAAATTTATAGCAAAAAAGTTAAATATTTAGGGAAACCCCATTTTTTATATATTTTTTTTCTTGTTTATGCTTTTTTACCCTCGACGCAAAAAGGTGTTTTAAGTTTAACGAGTGTATTTACATATTTGTTGTGCCTGTCTGTGGCATCGTGGGTCCCATACTGATGCTGGTCCGATTTTCATTAAGATCGTTTTGTTTGAAAGGTGCCTTTATCGAAAACGTTATAAGTTATTCTTCTTCTTATGTTTGGTAAAGATCAATACAGCCGTTTCTGATATAGAAGTATTTTCAAATTTTAAATTTTGCCAATTGTTTTCGCTTTTTACCGACTTCACAAAAAAGGAGGAGGTACTCAAGTCGATGTATTTTTTATATTTTTTTTGTGTGTTACTAACTGATTTTGAAAACTTTTTTTAGTTTGATAGATGTTGCTTTCTGATTAGTCCCATTTAAATTTGATCAAGATCTAATCAGTAGTTCTTGAAATATCGACAAAAATGCGTATTCTGTGAACTACATTGATGATGTTCTCGTTTTTAAGCGACTTTAAAAGTTACCCCATAACTTCTTTCGTTGTGAGCCGATTTTGATGATTATTATTTTATTGGAAAGCTGGTGCTTTTCATGTTGTCCCATTACATTTGATCAAGATTTAATATCTAGTTTTTGAGTTATCGTCAATAATGCGTGTATACATTTAATACATTTAATCTGATCAAGGTTCCGAAGATACAACGGTGAAGTCGGTCTTTTTAAGCTTTGTTTGCGTTTAATTATACACTATTAGTGTGATGAACAATATCAATATATTATTATGGCATATTATTTCATCTTTGCTTGGTTGTTTATGTCGTTTTCATACTGATAGAAGCTGAAAGAGGCAACGGTATAATAGCCAAATGCCTATGGGTCAGTGGGCAAATGTCATCAGACTTAATGTCGCTTGCTAGTCATAATAGGGTATGTCAATTGCCAGCCTTTTGTTTTGTTGCCAATTGGTTAGCGGCCCGTAGTTACAGTATTGATGTAGCGAAGTGAAATTTTTAATAATTATTTTTCGTTGACTTGGGTGGTGTCGAATTTTGTCCTCCGTCCATCTGTCAGAGGCATTTAACCTCTGAACTATACAAGCGAATAGCTTCAAATTCTTAGAGAATATTATGTAAAAACACTAAATATTAAGAAAAAAGTAATATGCCATTAACTTCAAAAGTTTTTGTTTATGAAGCAAAATGTAGGCAGGAGATATCAGTTCAAAGAGAATGACTAGTATAAGATAGTTTAAGTGGAACTTATCCTACTGGTTCTTTATGAAATGGTAACGTAAATGATATTCATTCTGTTGAAAACAGAGATAACTTTTTTATCTTCTGTCTAAAGTGCAGCTTTTTTTAAACTATGTATATTAATGCATTTACATTCAATTAATATATAAGTATTTATTTATACCAAGACCTAGTTTTACAATATAAAATTCAAGTTATAAAAAAGGTTAAAGATGGCTTAGACGATCTGTAATGTTCGGCAAAGTTCCCAAAATGCTTGCTGCATTACCACGCTGTATAGCAAATTACTATTGATTTAAAAACAATTGGATTTATCATTAAACCATTTATACAATACTGCAAAACCATATGATTTCTAGCAAACTTTGCTCACTCATATTTCTGACATAAACCAATTTTCATTTACATCATTCAGACACTAAAATGAATTTAAAAACTTACCGCAAACTTTTCCTTGCTGTTCTCTGGTTACCTCACAACATGTTTCAGTAGAACGCAAGTCAGACAGAAAACAATTTACTAACATGATTTCGTACTTTCCAGATTCGAAGTCGGGACACCTAACAACTCTTGACCGAAAGTCCTTCAACCAGTTAGTTTTGGTAATAACTTGATTGGTCTGCTATATGAAACTCGGGTTTAATTTGGGCTTGAAACTGATAGAAGGAAATTTCAAGTTGAAATTGAAGCAATTTAAGATATTGGATGGCTGATATACCAACTAAGCAATTTAAGATACAATCATTCTACTGGGTGAAGTACATCAGATTCATGAGACATCGGATTCTACGAATGTTTAATGTAAGGCTTGAACACATACATAAAAATGAATGATGAATGAAACACATACATGAATTTTACAATTTAATGTCTATCGTTTGACCAAACATTCAATAACTATATCAATATGTTTTTGAAAAAATTTACATAATTATCATTTAAGTCAGCACTATCACAGAATAAATTTCTTCTTGGGTATTTTTTAGGTTTTTTATGGTGGTTTCATGAAATTATGTTAACAGTCGTTAAAATCTTTGTCTCGTACTAGTACGTAAACGTACGTAGTAGTCACATACCAAATGTAATTAAAAATTACAGTGTTAAGTATTTCTATTATACAGTACATTTAAATCTAAATTAAAAGAAATGCCCGTTTTTAGATTTTAATTCCGTTTTCGAATTTGCGAATTCAATTAAAATTCCCTGTCGCGTAATGCAATACGGGTGGATACTAAATTCGTGTGGAAATTCGTATGCGTGTACCCGTAATTGTGTAAGATCTCATGTACGTTACGGGGTGGGCTTCATTTGCAATTTGGTTCAGTGATTCCGTTCGGCCTCTCGACTGAGCTGCGAAGCCTCCGGGACTAAATTACGAGTGCCTATTGTTTGTTTTAGTGGTAGGGATGCGTTGGCGTGCATTGTTTTCAAGATTTATCTCCCTACGGTTAGAGTTATGTCACACTTTGACTGTGGCGATTTTACGTTGCGTGATTTAAGCTATGAAACGGTTTTATGAGCGGTAGAGATGGTAAAGTTTCGGAATAACAGCTACAGCTTTGTACAAATTTATCTTTGAAACGAATATCTCAGGTATTTTTTAACTGCCTGTTGGCTTCATTGGGTGCGCGTTTGCCTTCTAAGCAGGGATAACGGGTTTGGTTCCTTTGAGTACTTGCCAAGAGAAATTTGTGTTCTGGTTCTGGTTTTGATTGTATGATGGTATGAATGTTTCCGACACCCACAACACAAGTCATACTCAGTGTGCGTCTAATCCCAACGCTTTAAACGCTTTCACACTCAAAAGTGTGAAAGCGTTTAAAGCGTTGTGATTAGACTCTAGATTAGGATTATCGGTTTGAGGTAACAAAATACACATAATAACATCCATTTACCTGTAGCAATTTGAATATTGGATAGCGCATTCAATGTCAAATATAATTTACTATTGGTTCCTATATCTGATCTTGTAAAGCCGTAGTGTATCAAAACAAATATTTTGCGAGACATTTTTGAAGTCGTTACCAACAAGTTAGGTCCAAGCCGGTTGCACTTCCACTGTAGTCTAGCGTCGCACTCTAGATTTGTTTGCTTCAACTAGTTAAATGTTGGCCCAAACTTTATTTCGGACGCCGAACACTTTGAGATGTTCCATCCTTGTTATTGTTGTTTGAGTGTATTCCGAAGTGCCTAAAACGGAGCGGGAAAGACAATCGTCTCGCTTTCTAATATTAATGTCACCGGGATCGATATATTTGGAGCTTTTAGAGCTAACACAGATATCAATCGTCATTTATAGATTTCAAGCTAAATTCATACGCTAGTTCCGAGATATGAAACGGGGTGGATTGAGGATAATATTGATTTGAGAACCGAGGATAATATTGAAAATTTCATAGGATTCAAATACGAAATAGACGTATATATATATACCAATGGCTTTGTGAGTATAAAATTTGTTCACATTATTGAAAGGGGTACATCTTTGAACGTTTGATACAAAATAAAAGTGATAAGTATTAAATGGCATATATAATATGTATTTGAAAAGCAGACTAGCAAGGCGTTTGTCTTATGGTAAACGTCACCCCTGCTTAAACCACTCAAAACTTTGAATATACAAGTTCCTCGTATTACTGAACTGCGTTTGTAGTTGTGAGCCTTATATTCCGTTATTATACTAATACAAAAAAAAAAGTATTGTGCGATTGTGAAGAGGTACAGGTGTGTAAGAGAGCATACTAATTATGTGTGTAAGCATGTTTGAAATAAAACACCTATCTCTGTAAGGGATTGACCGATTTGATTAAAATTTGGTGTACATAGAGACTCACATTGATGTCTATATTGCACATAGAATTTAGACTATCTATATAGAGAGTTACACAGAGCAACGTATACCATCTTCGAAATTATAAAAAAAAACATTAGACAACAGACGTCAAACCCCGTTGGATGCCTTCAGGCGCCCTGAAAAATCCTTATACTTACTGTCTGCAGTGCGAATAGATCACTTGTTAGCAAGGTACAGCTCAAACTACATAAAAAGTGCTATCTTGTTCCAAATTATTCTGGATTTAATGATGGTATCTAGAGGAAGGCCTCAAACCTTGTGGTCCGTGGGAAATATTTTATTTCCCTGTTAGTTGTAATTCCCAACGAGCGTATACTACTATAGAGGAGATAACCTCAAGGGAATCAGGCTACACCGAAGATATACAGGATATTCTTATGATGCACAGTATTAAAATAAAAAGTTACTTTAGTCAATAAAGAAATATTCAAACAGGATAGTTACCACAGAAAAACAAATTAAACGATCGAAAAGCGGGCAATAACCAAGAAACAATGTCGAAGGAAACCAAGAATCTGGTTTGGGGCTTCGGAGCTCCTCACTCCCAGTAAGGAAATTCTTCGACAACATTGTTTCTAAATTAAAACAATCTCATAATTGCACATTCTCCAACTTCTTTGATGCAATGTAGGTATCTTTTAGATGGGGAACGTCGGGCGCCCGGTTAGCGTAAAGGGGGTTACTTGGGCCAAGTTTTGAGGCGAAGTTAATCCGATTAAGTGTCATTTCCGCCGCGAAACTAGCACTGTTCATTAAATATTTCGAGTGACTTAATTGCTGAAGTCGGTCTTTCAAGTTTTGATGGGAACAGGTTCGTTTTGCCCTTTCTTTGTGACTTGAATAAAACATGAACAATTAGATCAAAGATAACTCAATGGTAGCGATCTAAAACAGAACTAATAAACGAATTACATTTATTATTTTTTGCAGCTATATGAACATGAGAGAGATCAAAGTTCGCATGTCAAAATTGTATAAACAATCCAACAAAACCGTGTAGGTGTGCGAGTATATGAAAAAACAAAAATAATTTCAATACGGGCTTTTCCGATCAAATCAAATACGTACGAGCCGATACGAGATCATTCTAACATAAAATAAATCTATATTCATGTGTACTTCCACCAATAAATTTTTCCTGGTTTGTGTAAACACTGAAATGGTGAGCTATATTCGTCCGGGCACAAAGTCCATTACGGTCAATTCGTCTAGACGAAGGCACGTGTTGAAACTATTCTCACGAGTAAACGAATTACCTGCTCCGTGTAAATAAAAGAAACTGCCGAGCTCGAGGATAAACCGTATAACAATTAAGGCGAGAAGGGATAAAAATTGTACCGTTAAGTGCGGTTGGTCTTTCGCAGATGGAAGGAAAGTGTTTGTTTACATTCCGGTTCTATAACAGGTGTGATGTAAACGTATTGATTTTGTTCCAATTTTGTTGTGCGTGACTTTGTCGATTGGAACTACGCTTCTGTTGAAGTGACTTTTTGAATTACTATAACAAGAGTGCTTTGATTTAAATTACAGTTTTCTTACTCACCCTTTTTTTCCAAGGTATGCGAAGACATATTCTTGAACTTTATTCCCTCTTTTTATTAAAAAAAATACTAGCTACATACTAAAAAACACTGTGTTTATCGTCTCTGTTGGTATCGGTCATAGGTTTATAGTATTTATAGGTTTCTATGTCATGTTCTAGGTTCGATTCCCGGCAGGAGCATATTTTTTCCTCTTGAAAGTATAATTCTGGTTCTGTGTGTGTTCTGTGATGTAAATATATCTGGCACTCGCAATGTATTGAAAATATGGTGTGTATATGTTGCCATATTGAATTTTGATTACTGTCGTGTCTATAGTGACAATTGTAAGATTAAGACAAACTGATTGGCGTAAGAATCATCAAAATCGGCTGACACAATTGGTCTTTAGACCGCCTTAAAGAAACAAACACACATAAATACATATTGGCTAATAATACACACAGGTAATAATTAAACGCAAGCAAAGCTTAAAAAAACCGACTTTACCGCTTTATCTTCTGAATTTTGATCAGATTAGATGTACTAAACACGCATTATTGACGATATCTCAAGAACTACTGATCAGATCTTGATCAAATTTAAATGGGACCAATTGAAAAGCAATCTCATTTAAACAAAAAAAAAAAAGTTTTTACTTTAATGTAATATATGTTGTTGATTATACTTTGAATAAATTTTATATTGTAAAAAAAAAATCGAAATCGGATCACGTGGAACAAAGATATGAGGTAACACAAATAAATAAAAAATACCGTTGACTTGAGTATCTCCTCCTCTTTTGTGAAATCGGTAAAAAGAGACCAACCTGTATCTAACTGAGAAATGTTAAGTAACAGAATAAATCTATACAATCAATTCAAGTGAATATAACACTGTTTTAGAGAATATATTGCGGCTTATTCGCCCATACGGCGATCGGTATGGCTCACTTTTTCAATATCCCAAGACCTAATGGCCACCAGATGGCAAGTTGGGCAAAGTGATGCTATCAAAAAGCGATAGGCTGCGGTTTCGCCGGTTATCGGGGCACTTTGCGCTTCCCGCCATGACGTGGGTCAACTTATACAACATGTTGTACACGGGTTTACACAATTCTCGACGAATAAAAGGCTTCGTCGCGGATATTGGGCGAATGAATGGAAAGAGCTCGTGTTTTTATATGATAAGATGATATGACGTTAGCGATTTTTAAAATGATCATTGAACCACAGTATTCTAATGAATAAGCTGTGATAAAGTGCATTTCTAAGATGCAACGGTAAATATAATATAAGGACGATAATTATTAGTAACGCTATATATATATATATATACTATAATATACTCTTAAAAAGGTTGAATACTTGTGTCAGATAAGTAATATATTTTTATAGTTAGATATTTTACTGGAACAGGAGACAAAACTTAAGAGACATATAAGCTCAAATGCATTTTGTCCGCTCTTCGTTGTATAGAATTTTTAGAGAATATATAAAGAACAAAGCCAAAAATGGCAATAAAATTATAAGAGAAGGATAAATTATTTATATATTTTTGCCGCTTATTAAGAAAAAATAATATTACCAATTAATCTCAAAAGTTTGTCTCTATTAGACAAAATGTAGGATTGAGGTCTCAGTTCAGGGCGAACGGCTACCTAGTTAAATATTTACACCTATAAAACGCTTCAGCTGTAGATGCCAAAATATCTTTCATTCTCCTGTGTATCTCTCCTTATCAAAACTGCTCATAAATATAATTATTATTGTTCGTAAAATATCATTATGCCGTTTCAGTTTATGAGCAAACCGTTTCAATTTGAGTTAATTGTATTTGCCACGGTACATGATTACCCTCTGAGAGGTTTTGTTTTCAACTCGAGAAATGGCGGATATCAAGCTAATTCTATTGTTGGCCTTTTGTCCATTTTTAACAGTATGTTTGTTTCATAAAAATCACAGTATTATAAATCCGAAAGTTTATTGGGTTTGTGTTTTTGTTCTCACTTTATGCCGTAACGCCTGAACCGATTTGGATGAAAAGTGAATTGCAAATAGCCTGTGCTCAAGATATATCGTTTTTTTCCTGCTTTGATGAAGCAGGTTCTTCCTGATTTTTCTGCTTCATAATTACTATCTAGAACGCGCTGGGCATAGCGAGTATTTTATATGTAAACTAGTTGTTCCCTGCGGTTTCACCCTCGTAAATTAACATTAAATATGATGAATATAAAAAATAACATTAAATATGAATGAATCCACCTAAACACACAAAAAATATTTCATTAAATTCGGTCCAGCCGTTTAGTTTCAAATATCGTGATGGAACCGTGGTGGTAGAGCATTATCTTGTGCTCGCCTAACTTGCTACCCTGTGCCGAAATACAATCGTAGCCCATCCAGTCGAAAAATCTTACTAACCGTGGATAGTTCTTGAACGTGCATGATTGTTGGCAAATCATACAAAGTTGAAAAACGTGATTTTCGTCTTCATTCTAAAACACTAATAGTAAATCAATTATAGTTCCTACCACTAAGGCATGACTTGACTGCGACAGGACCATGACTCTCATACTTGACTTTGACAGTGACTGTTGACTAGGATAGATTTTATGAAATACTTTACTTCAATAATATGTATTATTTGACACTGGCAAAATAGTTTCCGCCGTAACATAAAAAAGCTTATTTATCCAATACAATATTTGTTTTTTAATCTAAAAAACCGACTATAATTTCCAATTTTTATTACGTCTTTTAATGGAAATAATGATAAACTCTTTCAAACAACAAATCCATATCTCATAACGTAAGCTGAAGATATTAAGTGTTACCCACGAAATGGACAAAGTCAAGGGAAGCAATATACACAATTTCGTTTACTTAGATGACATAATTGTTGCCATTATTTAAAATTTGAAACCAAACTCCTTTTTTTGAAGTCGGTTAAAAAAATAAATGCCTTTTTTACCTAAAACTTATCACAACACAGATCTCTCTACAATGTTGCTATAAAAAACGCACAGTAGCACCTCACTAATACTATTTTCTTGGTTACTTCTGCATAATACGAAAGCAGCATTTTAGACGGTTTGCATTGTTATTCCGCCGACGATGTCGGCCCGCGCACGCCCCTCGGCTTATCGTCAGCTCGCAGCCGCTGTAAATTAAATAAATATACACCTAATGAGCGGAAATACAATGCATGACTAAGCTAAATAATTGCTTCATCTACTTATTCGCAAATTTTCACCATTTTGTGTAAAGTATCGGAATTTAAACACGTTTTATGTGCGGTTTTATGATAGCGGATTTGGTTACATTTCGCACGTAGGTTTTGGTTTTTTAAATCTTATAGGCGGGCGTTTGAACTGCTGTTGGTAAGCTATGTGGTTAAGGTTTGAATTAGATTCTTCGAATGTGACTAGCTCTCAAGGATATCTGCCGGAACACTATTAATAAGGTCAAGTCTGTGGTCAAGCTACACAAACAATTTTTACTGGCAACCCAAGCGCTATAAACTATTTATAAAAAAATATATTTTATTTATCTTTCATTTATTATACTAAATCATTAGGCAATAATTTATTGATGTACAAGTATACAATCAAAATAACAAGAAACTGATAAGTTGCTAATTAAATTAATATGCTATTGGTTTGTCTAGTTAGGTATAATAATTCAAATTCTCCAAAGTTTCAGATGATGTATCTTCTATTTAAATTCAGGATATGTTAGTAAAATAAAACTTAAAATACATCGATACTTTGTCACTATTTATTGCTTTCCTCTAGCGTTAGTTTAAAAGTACAGAGGAATGAAAAATGTCAGGGTTGTCTATCCACCCCCGCTCGGGTAAGAACTTTCGGAAGGAAGTTATGATAGAGGGCGACTTTATGTGATTTGACTAGCTCTACAAGCTCTTAGATGGATTACTTTAGGGGCGATATGCATGAGCTGTAAAAAGAAAAAAAATGTTTAACTTGAGTGAGATATTTTTACGCGATTTAGATTTCAACTCGTGCTTATAAAATTATATACCGAATGAATGGAAAAGGGTTTCTTAGAAATGTTTCTTAGAAAGCTTAAAAAAAAACTGATTTCACCGCTTTATATTCGGAATCCTTGATCAGGTTAAATGTATTAAACGGACAACCTACGATAAGTAGTGTTTGAGACGAGTTTTAGGGTGCCAAAATAAAGGTTTATACAACTTTATAGCTGACTATCTCTCATTCCGAGATTCTTGCCCTAATTTGACTAATATAACTGGACTGGAAAGTTCACAACTTAATATAATGCTTACTTGGCTCTTATATCACACGCATTACATTTAAATAAGTAGTAAGTCAAAGGAATGTAAGAAATAATTTATTGCTGATTAGTATTTTGTTCACAAGTGTTTTTTTGTTATTTGAAATGTTTTATGAACAAACCTACTGAACTTATTGCACTATCAAACTAGTGCGCGTTAAGAGAGGATATTTGAAAATTTAACCCTTATGATAAAATAATCTTATACCAAAAGAAATAAAATCGACTTAGTATCATCCTAAAATACTTAACCTCAACGAGACTTTTTACGTTCTTACAAAAACGCTTTTTGCAGATGGCCTGACTGAGGCACTTGATAACACAAAACCTAAAGAAAGCACTAACACAGTATTCGAAGTAAACTTTCAAGGAATATAATACAGGAAAGAGGAACTCCTTTTGTACATTGATCTGAGTGGGAACGTACAGCTTGTTTCTATATATAACACATCCTTTGAAGCATTAGAACGGACTCTTTGCACACATACTCGGTTGCATTTTGATAGCGGTATCGATTTTGTTCTTTCCTTCCCTTTTTCTTTGCCACGTGTTAAAAAAGTCTTGGCCGTTGTTTAGTTGGTTTCTGTGTAAGTGTACTTCTGGAATATTTGTTTCAAACGCTCTAGAGAACGGCTCAACTTAGGTGTTATTAAGCCAGTAAAAATGTTATTCTGAAAAATTAGTTATACTATTAAGGTTTTGAATGTTTCTATATTCTAATAAATTTGTATTTATTAATGTTTTTTAGGTTTATTATAAGTAGGAATGCTATTACGTTTGTTTATTTGTTAGTTGTAATTAGTACAAAAGAGTTTGGAGATACTAGGTTTGTCTAAATATCATACAAAAGAGTCAGAACACAAAAATGCAACAAAGTTGGGCTACTTAAACTTATTTAGAATAGCTAAAGATTAACAATAAATTCTACCAATTAAAAAAAATATATTCTTAATTATACTTATTACAACATTAAGTCATTTATTTTAGAAATAGCTTTTCACAGCTCTTTCATCAATTGATACCAGTTTCAAAGGTTTTTTTCTATATGACTACGGACGTATATTTTCTTAAACCTAGCCTGTCGCCTGCAAAATTGATTTGTTTTCACCTTAGACAGTCAAAATACGGGAAGCGTTCAAGTCGACAAAACTGAATTATTCCCTAGCCTGTCCGACTTCAACAATACCTTAAACGAGTTATGTTTCAACAAAATTACATAGATACTTCAATAAATACATGCATAAATGCTTGTATAAATACATACGGTTTCAAAATTATAACCTTAGTTTTTGCTCGCCTTCAACAAACTACAAAATGTTATTATCACAACTTATTACCAAGAAAAATTATATTTGATCGCATTAATCGAACATTCAAAGTATTTGTCTTTCGGCTCCCTGACCCCGTCCCATGCAGGGGAACGTTCGAGAATTTCAATTTAAGAGAAGAATGTGCCGACATAACGTGTGGCCCGAGATATTTTGATAGGACATGTTCCTAAGCGAATAAATTTCTTTTAACATATTAAAATGTTTTAGCGGTTTTATTTATTGACAATGTAGAGGCGGTTGCTAATTTTAGCGTAGGATTAAAATTTTAACAAGCAGAAAATATAGAATATTATAAAATAATTGATGTGAGCATATTCTTCTATTACATTTTTTTTGTCGTCAAACTGAAAATTCTACACAGTTGTCTTCAGTAATAATCTACCTTTAAGTTATTGTCATAATTTAACAGATAATCCAAAAACTAGTCCCAACCAAAATAAATTCGCAGTACTCAGCTAATAAGACGCTACGTTATCAACATTTTGGTTGGTAAAAAACGTGTAGATTAGCATAAGTACATATTGACTCACGTAATTATAAGTAAAGCTAACTAATAAAAAGTACATAAAATTGGACAGGTGTCCGCCCTCTGCGCCGTGGGTCCTGGGTTCGATTCCCGGCAGGAGCACAAATTCCTTCCCAAGGGATATTTGTGCTTCTGGTTCTGGGTGTAATGTGCGTGTGATGTGAATGTTTCCGGCACCCGCGATACAAGTCTTTGAACTTAGTGTGGGGCTGTGAGTGTGAATGCGTTCGTTTGCTTAATATATGTATGAGAAATTACCGGCAACCGGTACTTTTTATGTAGAAAAAGTATCACAACAAAAGCTCGTAAAACATTCCAATCGAGTAAAAATATCAGCACACTTCCCCATTCTATAGATAACCCATTGGAATTTCCAATTGGCTTGAGGTATGCGGCCACGAAGAAAGAACCGCCGAGATCTGCATGTCTCGGCTCCTCTGGGTAACTTCCCAATTTATTGTATCAATTTTGCACAAAGGCACTGCGAGACTAGGTGAAATAAACCAAGTAAAATAGGTGAGCTGAAATATGCTAGCAAATGTATTGCGCTTAAAGATTTCCTCTTTGGCAGAGAAATTACCGTGCAAGTGAGGATGATGGAAATTGAATTCGTATTTTCGGTGGAATTTCATCGGAATAAGTGTGGGTTGTACGAAAAATAATCATGAAAATAAATCCTTGTAAATATGTAGGTCTTTAAAATAATCACATCCAAATAGGAGAAAATCCAGCCAAGTGTGAATCTGATTCCTTGCTAAGGTTGATGCTTGTACGTGCACGGAAGGATGAACGTTCTAACGCCAAACGCATTCAAACACTCATAGCCCACACTGAATTCAAAGATTTGTACCGTGTGTGCTGGGTACATTCATATCAAACACATACTAGCACCCAAAGCCAGAAGTATATACCCAGAATCCACGGCGCCGATGGCAGAGACTTATCCACAACACAAACTGGTTAGTGAAAAAAACGAAACAAGTTCTTGTGTTTGTCGCCCACCATAACCTTTTTGGTTTTGTTTGTAAGGGGAACATAATAAGAATAACACGTATTCTGTGGACGCTATTGTGGTTCAAAAGATAATGCTTAAAAGTTAAGTCAACACAGACGAACGACAGGCTTAGGCATATTTACGATACTCCGAAAACGAGATGTTAACGATATGACATACTTTACAAGCTTTTATTTAGTTTCACCCGTCCCGTTGTATGTCTGTTTGTCGGTCTGTAATCAAATCTTGCAAGCAAAATTAGACTCACTTCCCGATTTTTTATTGGACTCAAGTTTGGTGTACTTAAATATCTTAGGTGACAATACAATGATATAGTACCGTGGAGCTGGTCAGATGGTGAAGACGGAAGATGGCCATAGGAACATTTGAACTAAACAAGATAAAACCATCGAGTTTGGGCTCAATTGATACGTCTTAACAAGTACTCTGGTTATGTAACTTTTTAGTCCTTTTTAGTTACAGCTGATAAAAGCATGATTAAAAAAATCTTTTAATTAATACAGCTAACAAAATATAAATATCATTTTTACCAGATTCGGTAACACCATCACATATCAACAAGTGAGATCAAATGCTAGCCTGTCATATTAAATAAATAATACTGTATTAGCTTTTTATATTGCTTACTAAGTTAGAATTTTCTCTGACACTTATTGCCACTACTAAAAACAACACAAAACGAAAGGAAACTTCAGCAGTTCAGAATCCATATCAAATTCATTATAACAATAAACTCCCAAATGTATTTACGAGGGATCACGTCATGAATAAATTTCGTCAGCGTAAAGTTTGACGCGTGAAATGGCTGTGGCAACTTAGACGGGCTTTTAATAAGTGTTCACAAAGCTTTAATTTAATTTCACCTATGTGTTTATTTAGCTAATTAATAAAGTGGTAGTAGTATAAATATATGAATAAATGAGCATTTGTGAAGCATCATTATTATATATCGCAATATAGGCATGTGACTTGCTCGCTTCCTCACCATAAACACACAAAACAAAGAAACTATGGCATAATTGAGAGCTCAAAGGTACCAAACCATGGTATTGTATCCGAATCAAATACATTTGCAAAGATTCAAATCTAAACGACAAGTAAAAAATATCATAGACTTCTTAGATTTATTTACATATTTTTTATGCCCGATGGGTTTAGCATTTGATCACAATCTCACCCGATGGAAAGTGATGATGCGGCTGAAGATGAAGCATGCTTGCCTAGAAGGTACCTATTCACTCTTGACTTGAAGGGTCCCAGAATATTATTATTTAGTTTGTCAGTTACATACAAGTTATTCAAGTCACCAACGTGAAATATTCTTAGCTTAATATTTTATTTATTTATGTTTTATTAACAATTGGGTATGGATATTGTATAATTCGTTTAATGCATAATATCTATTATATACGTTAAAATATTCCCGAAAATAAAATGTAATTCATATAAACATTACATTTCATATCAAAATAAATATTTCAAAATGCGAACATGTTCAAGCAATTTAAATCGCGGCCATTTAGTTTTAAATTATGGTTGTCGTAAAAGAAATTTGACTAATCATTGTCATCAGAATGTGTAAACGAATAAGTTTTGGCTAGACTGATTCGTGATATCAGTTATCCATGCATTTTTATTACATTTTATTTATTAAAATTCCCAAGCAAAATGTATTTTAATAAGAAAATAATATTATAGTTGTAATTATATAGCTATAAAGATATAACATATTATAAACATTTTCTTTATTGATGAGCAAAATACAATCCAGCATTTTGGTCACGTGTCGACTCTTTCAGTCTCCCGGTATATTTTTTTATACCAAATATATTTTCTACAACCAGATAAATCCTTTAACATTTGGTCATAACATAAACAGTTACTAAAAATTGCAGACGTGCCCCAAACAGGGGTCAGTTTACGCGGCCCTATCTTCTATCATAACAATTTTACATCGCACATAATATGATTCTTTCATATTCCGAGTTTACTCACATTACAAATGTTATAGACGTAATAAAGAATGATATAATAGGCGTATATAAAACTGTGTGCAATACAGGAATTATAACTATATAATTGTAAAAATTTTGAATTTCCAAACCGGCAATCAATCTTGTAGGTACCTTTTATTGTCGAAGAATAATGCTCCGACCATATTTCGGATATAACTGATGTCCTTTTTCTGGGAGCTACGTTTACATGTCGAAGTAATATTAATTATTATTCCTTTAAAGATAATGATTAAAATTCAGTCGTTATTGTTATGGAAGCGCAGTGAATTACATAGATGTATTCCCAAAAGTTAAATAATTTACATCTATTATCGAAGTCCGTCTCCCACGACGATTTTATGAATTGATATCTAATGACCTATCCAAAAATTTCAACACCAGAAAAATTGTTTCATTTGACTGTCTTTTTTTTCCGAATGAAACCGATTTTGAATAGCCTAGAAATTGGTTCAGTTTTACATGTGCTAGAGTTAACAACAAGATGAAAATTTACAAACGAATACTAGTGTGAAAGTACTTTTTATAGTGTGAAACAAAAAAAGTCTGTGTTATCATTTATTTTTTACTATACGTTACGAGTATATGTTTTTGAGATTGTATTTTAAAGCTCTTTCATTTGATATCCATGACGATGGTATTTGGTTTTTTTTTGTCTGTACTTTATGGAGCACCACGAACGCCATTTAGTATCTGTATAAAATACCTAGCCTTAATGACAACCTTGGAATTGAAAAAAATTCAAAGATAATCTATACATTACAACTGATTAATTCGTTTGGACGCTGTGAGGGAAATAAGCTTGTGCAATCTCACGTAAGTACATACGGTGTTCAAATCATAACCCAATAGCTTTGCCGTAGTTGGGTAAAAAATAAATTAATTATTACTGTTTATTTTTGATTGTACAAACTGTAGCCAATTTGATAATAAAGCAGTGCCTATAAGAAATTACATGCTTTGTACGAACTCGTGTTGTAACCTGCAAAACTGACGAGAATACACTGACCACCATTTTTTTTTTAAATTCCTTTTCTATCAGTTAATATATTTTTCTGGCTGTTTTTCTACTTTCTAATAAGCAAACATTGAACAGGGTGGCGTAAAGTAGATAAAACCTTTATGGATTTCCGTCGACAAGTGACGACGGTCACGTTTTTAATTACCCGACTCTCATCCGTAACGTGTCACTGGGGTTCTACAACTGTGTGTTTTTAGTTTAGATAAGTGGTAAAGTGATTTGGTTAATTATCTGACTGGATTTATAAAACTCGCGCCAATTGGCTATTTATTCTTAGATGGTTATTTTAATTATATATACAGCATAAAAGCTCACTGCATACTAGGTTGAATATGTCGAGCCATTTAAACAATTCAAGTAAAAATTTATAGAATAAATTCATAGAAATTAAATAGATTTTTACAGGTATTGAATTTATATCAATTTGTTTTACAGTTTATTTATAATTTGACATATAAAATTACGTTTACGTTTGTTTAACTTTTTTAAAATTTAGTTTATGCTCAAACAATAGGAAATATGCATATATTTTTTTGTTTTATTCGATTTATTATGTTAATAAAAATTTACATTACAAATACCATTAAAAAAATCTTTATTAGAACATTTTCATTTACAAAGATTTGTAGTAGGTATCTCTGCCTTTTGGTTTAGTCATAGAAAGTGTTTTGCAGAAAGCATTGTCTTCCTTATGATATTGTTACAATTTAATGAGTAGGTTTTTAAAATAAGTTTATAATATAAAGTAAACGACGAGACTAGCAAGTGAATAAAAAAGCAAACAAAAATATTTTCTTAGTTGTAGTTTTCCTATGGATACAAGTAAAATCATAATTTTCTCTATTCTCGAGATTAATTATTATTCAACACTTGTATCTTGTATAATTTAAATTTAAAAGTATAACACACTCTACTTAATACATAATAGTTCTTAATACAGAGTTATTCTGGGTGTTAAGTTAATGAGAACTACGTGCTACGACGACTTCGTAGCAATAGCTACGAGCTACAAGTAAATGTAGAACTAAGCTACGGATAATGGAAAAAAATATTTCATACTACGGCATATTTTAAAATATTGTGCCGAATTTACATGAAGGGTATAGAAATTATTATTTTGTACTACGGTAAAAGGTGTTGTAAATCTTTATTTTAGAATTTTACAACTGATTATTGAGCTAGTCTATTTTCGTATCGTATTTTGGCAAACCTCAGAGCTATGTACTCTATAAATATTTCAAGTAAGTTAAGTATTTCCAGTCTTCAGTATCAGCTGTATTAGTTTATTTTTAGGGCAGATATAAAACATTTATGCTATTGACAGCTCAGTACCGGAGACACTTTGACATCAAAGGGTAGGTTTACTGGGTACAATTTACGACCTTTCACCTCTACTATGTCAGCGTGATTAAACTAGAAGCAAGATTTTTCTAGACAACTCGAAGATTCACAAGCTTTGTAGGATCAAACCGGTAACTTATTTAATTGATACGGATGGCTGTAAATATTATGTAGTCATTACCTTTCATGAGTGTTTTTGGGTCAATAAACACGGTTATTAATTAGTGAAATGGAATATTGCAATACCCTAATTACTTTTAATCTCTGATTTTTCAAATATAAATTTAAAATCAAGATATTATTTGAGGCTGATATGTTTATATGCATTAGACATTTTATTGATATGTTTGAAGTATATTTTGAATTTTGTTGAGAGCTCAATATTTATCTTGCTTGAAATTACAGTACATTCACCAGCTAGTGGGTACTGGAATATTATACACTGGAACATTATCACGTACCAAATGCTTATAATTTTATTTTTTTGTATAGACTTTATGGCATTCGCTATCACTCATTTAAATGGCACCTATAGCAGTGACGTATGAAGTCAAGAGGGCAATAAATAAAATTGGCCCTTTCCCCCTTTCCCCAATTTTACATAAAAACGCGTCTCATCCGCAATCTGCATGTTTATGAGGGTATATTCTATAAACAAGCCAGCAGGCGTCGCTTCTGGCCGCAATACTACAAACAAACAGTATGGGAGCCAAGTAGCTTTACAACTTGAGTAGAATCCTAATGTTTATTCACTATATGGCGTAATTTTTTTTATAATGCTTGGTACATTCAACAGGCCAATGTATTTAATGTGGACAGTGTAATCTAATGGTAAAGTTACGAACAGTGTTTTTTTTTTATCTAATTATACTAAGAGAAAAGTTATATATTCGACGAACCAGTTGGCGCAGATGTCCGCCCTTTTCGCCGTGAGTCCTGGGTTCGATTACCGGCAGGAGCACAAATTCCTATCCAAGGGATATTTGTGCTTCTGGTTCTAGGTGTATTGTGTGTGTGATGTGAATGTTTCCGGCATCCACGATACAAATCTTTGAACTGTGTGTGAATGCGTTTGTTTGTTTTGTTTAACAACGAGAAGAGTGTTAGGAGAATGTGGATGAATATAAAAGTAAAAATGGCCAAAAAAGTTAAACTGACTGTATAAAAAATATTTAAGTAAGAAAATAATGAGCGTGGAGATGAAAGAAGAAAACAACCGACAATTTTCTGCTGATCCCAAAGCCACACTTGGATGAGAGCAGGAAGATGATTTCATCAGTATATAAAAAAAATTGCATATACATGAATTCTTTCACAATCACTCTCCCATATTATGTTCGATGGCTTGTGTCGTGGGTGCTGGAAACATTCACAGAAACCGACAAATTTCTCTTGGGGGAAATACCTACCAGGAATCGAACCCGATATCAGTTGAACGCGTACCTAACGATGTCAAAAGGCAGTTAATATTGAGTATATGTTTTACACTCACAGCCCCACACTAAGTTCGATGACTTGTGTCGTGGGTACCGGAAATATTCACATCACATACACAATCACAACCAGAATCACCCACGTCCGTAGGAGGATACCCCTTAAGTCTGACTCCCTACACGTGGTCCCCGGGTGGTGCTAATCGGGTGACATTCGAGAGGTGGTAGAGCATTTTGTGAGTTGCTCGCCTGGCTTGCTACCAAAATAGCTTACCACCATCAAGTTGAAAGTCTGCCGCCAAGCCAAATACAGTGTTCCGGCAGTTATCCTTGAGAGCCTGCGTATTCCAGGTCTAGTGTGTTTACCAGCTTCGATCACATCGTCACTTACCATCAGGTGAGATAGTGGTCAAACACTAGCCTGTCACCAATAAAAAAAAAAAGAACCAGAAACACACATTTTCCTTGGGGAGAAAACATGTGTTCCTGTGGGAATCAAACGCAATACCTACCACAATAAGCTTAGAAGGCAAACGCTTACCAAACCAAGCCAACGGACAATTTTATTATAAGATTCATTTAGTTATATTATTATTTTAAGCCTAAAATGTTATTCATCCTAAGCAAATATTAAGTAAACTAAGCACTCTCTTTATTATTTCTAATTACGTATCCCTGTTGTCGAACAAAATTTGAAATACATTCATAAACCAATTTATACTACAATTCTTCGCTTAGAATATTTTCGTGCGTATACGGTTAACTGATATCATTGTGTATTGTGTTTTTGGTGCGTTGGGGGCAGCAATACTGAGGATTGCATGCAAATAAGATAACAGTAATAAATACGAGCATTGTTGCTTTGTTCTATACAATTTCCTTATTGTCAAAGAAGTTTATGGGTTTCTTGACCTCTTGGCTCTATTGTATTTTGAAATCATAAGATTGAGAAACAATCTTTTACCAACAACTTTGTGACACAGTACTGTAATTTTTTAATCCGTTTTCAGGCAGTGTTTTAGTTTTAGATTTCTAACTAAATTTGTAGAATTGAAACGATTACTTAAGGTTGATTTCATGCATTGTTACAAGACCAGTTTCAGAGCTACTGTACTACTTCTTCAGTCATCCTAATATGTGTAATTCTTACGAAATTATCTAAACAAAGTCTATACATGTGTTTTTTAGATATAATTCAGATTGGCTTCAGATTGATTGAAAATATAAATAAAAATGTATGTCTGTTAGTTTTTCCTCAAGAGCATTCCTAAACTATTAATCTAATTGTGATGAAACTTTGGTGAGTTGGTATGTGTACGCAACCGTGTAGACCTGTTTGGTCTACAAAAAAACATAAAAACTAATATATAAAATATATTGTAATCATTACAAAAAAAAGAATAAGCAAATATCTTAAGTATGTCGGTTATCTACATAGATCCTGGAATTAGACATAGGCTACTTTTTATCTCGATTAACGAGGAAAACCGTGGACCACGGAAAAATACTAAAAATATTGAGTATCAATTAAACAGATAAACAACCAAACCTTTTTTTCTTTACGAGGTATTGCAACGCATGCTGGGTACAGTTAGTAAGAAATAAAACATTCTGACAAAATCAATATATATCTTTAAAACTTATAAAAAAAAAATCAGCAGCATCTTTTCTTTCCATCAGGTAAGAATGCTTGTCTTAATGCCAAATGTTTGCCTATCTACCATTCAAATATAATAAGGAACCTAGTCTCAACCTTTTTAGAAGAAAACACTTTTTGTCACCTCGCACAAATTCCAGTGACGTAAATTTTAGAGTACTTACAGAAAACCATAACTTTTAGTCCATTTTTGCTGCTGTCAGTAAATCGCCAGGGAAGGATTATTCATCGGCGGTGGCCAAACAAAACGGCTCATTGACTCTGTGATTAATTGGAAGGAAAACGACGGTGACATTCCGATGTCGAATATTATGGGCAAAGAATTAATAGTAATTAACGTTTCCGTAAATAACTAAAAGCAAGCAAAGCTTAAAAAATCCGACTTCACCGCTTTATCTTCGGAACTTTGATCAGATTAGATGTACTAAACACGCAGTATTGACGATATTTCTAGATCTCGGTCAAATTTAAATGGGACCAATTGGTCCCATTTAAATTTGTTGAAGCAACATCTTTCAAACAAGAAAAATCATAATCCGTTCATGTGGAAACAAATTATGAGATAACATTAACAAAAAAAATACAGTCGGCTTTTTTGTGAAGTCGGTACAAAATAATATGTTGCTCGTATATTTGTACCATTTTAAAAGACTTATTCAACTCTATCTACCACTATTTTTGTTTTGCCTTTTTTCTCCGACAATAGCTGTAGACTAACTGAGTGTCAATTTCCATTCTAGCGCAAGCGATTTACCGCCCTCGACCACAATCATCTCATATCAAGAGTTTTTGTGGTGGACTGCTGATGGAGCCTATTATATGTTTGATAGAGTGGTGATAAGCTAAGAGAACATTAGAAAATATCTTACCATAAAAAAAACATTTAAAATAACTTAGCGTTTATGCACTCGGTGGGTATGCCTCGCTTTCTAGCTGTTGATTATCAGACTTTTATTTTCCTATTGTTAAGAGGTAAACCAAGCTAGGCTAGGCCTGTATCTTGGAAGCCAAAACAGTAATCCTTGATTAGGTTAGATTTAGCGCGCGACACTGCATTTTGAGTAAATAAGTACTTTAGTTAGTAGTACATTAGTAGATAACTAAGTAGGTAGTACGATTAGGCTGCAATTGGACATAATAAATGTTAACCTATTTTAAAAAAGGGGTGAAAATAGTCATTATTTAGTCTTGTATTAGTTACCTACTATTTATGCATTTATGGCCGGAGCCGGATTGCGTAGGCAATTAATGTAATGGTATTTGTTGCATATATCTATAACATGCCTTTATTCGGTTTATAAATGGTTAGTAATTTAATATAGCATTCAGATAAAATGGAAAACAATCCAAAAACATTTAGACACCTTTTGAAACATGTTTTAGTTTATTAGATCAGAATTTGTGAATGATCTACAAGACCGAATAAGATTACCAATATGTGAGCATACCATCGACCATCTCATCACTCACCATCAGGCCAAATAGTGGGTAAACGCTAGCCTCTTAGACACAAAAAAGCCTACTACACCGCTTACACCGAACGTCACTCCGCATTACGCCGCGTCTCGTGTTGCTTTAGCGTTAAAACCCCTTTAAATTAAATTAATGCACTTATTTTAGGGATTGAATCAAGTGATAAATTACATGATGATACGTGTTATACAGCTGCACAAAAAACACAATATTATGTTAATGCATAATTGTAATTCCGAGACACCGACGCGAGTGTGTCGAGTTTCACATAAGTAGGGATTTACCAAAGAGGCGGTAATAAGGTATGCAAGCCCTCTTTCCTTTGTCGGCCACTCACTGACAACGTGACGTGAATCACCACACGAGATTTGCTAACACTATGCGAAGAATCCGAGAGGTGAAATGTAGACGACACGAAAGTGTTTACCCATTCAAACCCGAGCGGAGGAGACGCGTCGTCGATTCCGGAGCCACTTTGCTACGGTTTTGTGGGTTAAAATATACTATCCATTTCGTAAATACGAGGCTTCCTCATTTATTATAGAAACTCGAATTTGTATGATAGCGTAAAGGTAAAAGCTGTACACGAGCGGGGTCGAACGGCCGCATCATTGTGCGGGCGAGCCTCGGGCGCGATTACAATGCCCTAGCAGTGACATTTTCACTAATGGCTCCAGGGTAGGCACAATAAAACGACAATACGACGGGAGATAAGGTGGCAAGTGAAAATTTTACAACGGGATTAATTCAATTCCGTCTTGAGTTTTGTCTGGATAGATACTGAGCTAGTTCGATGATACAAAGTTTTGAATGAATATGCCCGTTTTTAATTATAACTAGGATTTGATGAGAGCTGTTTTTTTTTCTATTCACACGATCACACTATTAAAAAGGCGAAAGTTTGTGCGTGTTTGTATACTTTGTACTTCTTCACGCTCAAACGGTTGGAGTAATTTTGATAAAATTTGGTGTGGAGATAGCTGACACCCTGGATTAACACATAGGCTATTTTTATTCCGGAATTTCTGTGAGTCCGGGACTTACGCGGGTAAAACCGCGGCAAGTAGCGAATCTTCGTAAAAAATAAACAAATACTGTTTACTAATCTAACAAATCTTTAAAATTATGTTTATATATATGGAGTGAGTGCATATGAGTACAAAAAAAAAGTATAGCACTCATTACAACTATAAAAAAATGTCATAAAAGTAAGATCATTAGTTCACCTCAAACGTCCAAAATACCCTGCGATTCAATGCCATCATCGTGCCAGGCGTCACTCTAGAACAAGATGTTTTAAAACGTGTCACTATAACAGACTACAAAAACGTCCACTCTCAAACGCTGGCAATCCATCCATAATCTATACATCACAGGGGACGCCTGCTCCTATATGCTGTGACATTTTGACCCGCCGGCCGTTTTTCAATGAGGATTCCGAGCTGGCATCGCTTTGACTCTTGAAAGGGTTATCCACGCCACCCCACAGCGCTTTTATATTTTTATCATCGCCGCATAAAATGCTTTAAAATGTTGTACAAAAAAATCTATTTGCAAATTGTCTCAGTGTTTTAAATTTTGCTCGTGTTGGGTGTAATTTCGAATACGCTGAGTAATTAAATTGGAGCTGAATATTTTCGTCATTGTAATCCAAGACATTAAAACATTTCCACCACTAACTTAACTCTTATTCAATTATGTCCACTAAAATATGCTTTCACACTCACAGCTCCACACCAAGTTTGAATACTTGTATCGTGGATGCCTATATCATTCACATAGCGCCATCTTCACATAAACTAGTAGTAGTATAGTTTCCACTATCTCATCTCACTTTCCACTTATTTATCTTTTTTTACTCAATCACGCTAAAAGTGCTGTGGAAGATTAGGCGTAATGCGCTAATCCAATTAATGATTCTTAAAAAGTTAAGTGTAATTCTTAAGTTATGTGTAATAATGGACTACAATAATTATCATCACTTTTCATCATAATCAACGCTTGAAAAAAAAAGTGAGCATCTAAAACTACCAAAACGTATCTAAAACTACCAAATTAAACCTACATATTTCCAGCATGTCCATGAAATACCAACACGACAATAAAGTCTCAAGATAATCCCGGACTCAATTTACGTATATAACAGAATTTAAGTCCGCCTGAGATTTATGTTTATTTTGTATAGCAACAGCAAGTATTACAGCCAACGAAAATACCTACTGGTCTGGTAATAGTTTAGTGTCATGAAATTCGATTCGTGCAAACACTGCTAGAGCCTGAACTTTGTGAAATGAGAGTACAAAACAAAGCTGGTTGGGCGGACGTGGCGCGCAAATGTCGTCAATGGTGGGGCTTTAACCGCGTTCCCTATTTGCTGTTAGGCTGACAGTTGCATTATGCCCTAGGCCCATATTAGGTCCTAGATAAATAGGCTGTACCCTAATTTGAGTCGATTAACATAAACATTTTTAGAAAACCGACTTGTCCATTGTTACTATCTAAGTATACTAAAGTCACAGAATAAAAGTGGTGTCAAGTTAAATACAATAATCTTACTAATATTATAAATGTGAAAGTGTGTATGTATGTGAATGTTTGTTGTCTCCGTAACAAATAAACCAATTTAAATAAAATCTATAAAGTAAATAGTTCTGGTTCCGGAATAACACTTTTAATTTTATTGACGCGGGTAAAGCCGCTAGGCGGGGCTAGTAAATAAATGTTAAAGTTAATGTATAATTATAGGACTGTATACAAAATCAATTTTTATCGATTACAAATATTTTTGAAAGTCTATGAGTATAGCTCAAAACTGTTATTCTAACGTTAAAGACATTGTCTTTAAAACGATTCTCGTATCGCCTTTGAATTTTGTTGTTTCTTATGTCTGTTAATAATTTATTTTTTTACTCTAATGATTTTATTAAAATCTCTGGCTTACTAACAATAAATGGTTGAATTTAAAGAAATAATATCGATGTACCATATAACAACCCAATTTTTTTCGTAGATCTGGAAACTATTGCTACGCAGCAAAGCCTTTTCAGTCATATTGAAAGCGTCGCAAAATCCTAAATTATGAAAAATACAACGAAATAATATACCCTTCGATGGATAAATACGTAAAAAATATGATCAATGAATGAAAAAATGTACTATCTTATTTATTAGTTTCATGGATCAAAGTTATTTACCGACAAAATTGACGTGTAGAACTGCTAAAATGAGAAGGCGCGCGAGTGGTCCACCGCACGCCTGCGCGCCCGTCGCCATCTTTCTTCAGCGCGCCACCGATCTGTGCTGCCATCTACTGCCACTCTTCAGTTTCCACGTGACACGCGTTCTTTTCATTATGCTGGTGTCATTCACCCGGATCCGGGTAAAATCTAGAACATAAACAAAACTTAATTACTAGAATATTCTAAAATCTATTGAGCAAGAGGAGTATAATCAATCGTTTTATTCGTCTATATATTTATTATCAGATAAGAAGAATCATCAGAAGAAGTTTTCAGCACATAACAATAAGATAACAAAAATATTATCATACGTATCTATATGCTTCGAGTCTTTTCTTCATTTCAAAGCGAAATAAAAGAGCCACTGCACTTAATACCTTACACAATAAATTTCAGTATCTCTGTGCGATTCGTAGGAATGGTAAAATATTCGTATTTTTATTCGCATTCCGGTAGAGCGGGTGCTCTGCAGAAACAGTCGAACGTTATCTAAAATATGAGTGAATGTGGGGTAGCTACGTGCGGTCCGTTCTAAAAGAATTTGATATCAAAGATTCGCTCGAGGCAGCATAAACAAGGACCTCGTACTTTCGTCGTATAAAAAACCAAGTCCAAATAAATGGAAGTGTCACAAGGCAACGTGACCATGATAGAGATGATAAAACATATTCAACGGATGTCTGACGGATGTTTGTGATAAATCACATATCAAATTAGGTTGTAACTGCACATTAATGATGTTACTGGTAGCCATGCGGGTAAGGATCATTACCGGCAATAGAACAATATTCATCCTCATAAGATTTTTTTACGATTCTATTTTGATTTTTGTATCTATTGTAGTACATATTCATTGAACTGGGCAAAAATCGACAGTGTAAATTCTTGCCAATATTGCCCTTGTTATGTTTGGTATCTTATGCAATGGCTTTCAGCAATAGTTGTTTTTTATTTTAAACATACTAATGTACTGAACTGATGTTTTACTGGTGTATTAAAAATAAAATAAAAGGTTTTAAAACTTATCAATATCAAATAAATATAATTTTAATAAATGCTACCAATGAGTCTATATTTACCAATTTAATTTCATCTTTATAGCCCCGTTCAAATACTAATTTTTTGGGTTTCGAAATTGTCACAATCGCATCCGTAATAAGAAGCACAAATATTCTTAATGGAGGCAATACTCTTGGCTCATACCTGGAATTGAACTCAAGAATCTCAAAAAAACTACGCTAACGGTGTACAACAGAAAACAAAGCCAACAAGCTGCCAACTCTTTTTTTAATAGTTCAGATTTGACGCTGCAAAATGAATAAGGAGAAGCCAACAAAAAAAAAACGAAAGGTTTGCAATTTCAGAAAGGCCACAATAAACATTTAACCTAGTCTTTTCCAGACGAGATAAATCTGCAACTACTCTTATCCGATAAATGAAAGAATAACATAAACTACTGTGGTGTCTTTTGACCTATTATTCGCTTATACCGAATAGCTTTATACTCCACGTTTACCCTAATGGAACTTTTATATTCGGACCATATATACCTCTGTGCTGCTTGCCAACACTGGTTTTCTTTACTGTAAAATATATGTCAGTCAAAAATGCGCGAGTAATGAAAAACGTGAATATTTTAGCTCTGACAAATAGAGTTTTTTAAAGAAAGATAATATTCGAGAGTATGGAATGTTTTTGTTTGTAAAGCATTTTCTTATGCTAAGCAGAACTTACATTAAAAAATATGTAGGAAAAATTTTTTTGTTGTGCTTTTATACAAAAATGGGATTTCAGGCAGCGTCTTTTTAATACTTTGATTTTTGTAAGCTTTCAGTCATTCATTAATGGTTTTTCGATGTTGAGTGCTCAAGTGTATTTCCTTATCCTAATCATTTGCGTTTTATTTTATCGGATACATTGTGCTATTTACTGGCTCTGGTATTAAATCCTATTAATATTATAAATGCGAAAGTTTGTGAGTTTGTGTGTGTAAATGTAATGTACCACGTATCTCCGTAGCGAGTTAACTGATTTTTATGAAATTTAGAATGTAGATAGTTCCGGAATAACACATATGGTACTTTTTAACTTAAACGAAGCCGCGTGGCACGGCTTATATTCTAAAAATCAAACGATATCTTCTTCCGATCATTACAATATCAAAATATTTAGAAAGCTTGAAATTATCAAGACGCAGTTACCGCATCTTACGACATGCATGATCAGTTTTCTGAACTAGTATTTTTTTGACCAAATTTTAAATGAATTTAGAAATTGTATGACGAAAAGTTTTCCCGTTTTTTAAATTCATATTGTTCTTTTCTGTCTAAGCTCAAAGAAATATTTTTTTGTTAATAAACATTTGATACCATTCTATATTTAAACTAGCTGCGCCCCGCGGTTTCACCCGCGTTGATAATGATGAAAAGTGATGATGATGAAAAATAGATGTTGGCCGATTCTCATAGATACCGGATAAGCACAAAAAATTTCATCTAAATCGGTCAAGCCGTTTCGGAGGAGTATAGCAACGAAAACTGTGACACGAGAATTTTATATATTAGATTTGGTAGTGATTTGGTATAGATCGTTCATTATTGAGGTATTTCTACATACATACAAAATATGAAAAGTAAATTATGGTTTATTTTTCATAAATGAAAATGACCTATGTTATTGTTCATAAATATTGAAATTGCGTTTCTGTCCAAATATTTTACACTCTTTCCGAACAAAGGTGAATAATGCAATGTATTGATTATTTTAAATGCAGGGTGGCGGTGAAAAATCACCGAACCTAGTAGGGGATGGTGGGTAAAAGGGGTGCGATAACGTCGCTATTGCCACAGGAAGTTGTAATTAATGCCAGCAGCACATTATGCGTTTCCTTTCCGGCTGCGTGCACCTGACTATACTTATTCTACATATGGTAAGGGAGTTGAAAGTTTGATTAAACTGTTGATCGTGGTAACCTTTGATTGTTAGAAAAAAAGACACTAACTTTAACTGCACTCTTTCCACCTTCATAGCGAAGGTTAAATATTATACACTTCTATCATACTTGAAACTACTGATTAGAATGTTTTTTTTCTCTAAATTGTAGTAAGTTTAAAATACTGTAAAATTATAATATTATTAAAATACGTCTATCACTCACGTCATTTGATCGATATTGTCGACCTAGGTTTCGAGCATCTACGATGCTCTTCTTCGGGATAAGTTTACGCCGCGAGATCGCGACGAAGATGACCATCTCATCCCGAAGAAGAGCATCGTACATGCTCGAAACCTAGGTCGACAATATCTATCAAATGACGTGAGTGATAGCCGTATTTTAATAATATTATAATGTCTAATTCTCTTGAAAACTTTAATACCGTATAGTTACCTATTATTTATTCTGAAGTGTTTTTGAGTATGTAATTGTAATATTATAATTATAATTTTATTGTTGTTTGTTATTTGTACAACATTAACCTAAGTTCTTATTTTTTTTTTCTATCTACACCCAAAAGTTGACTGGAACAGATCGCTATTATTTTCATTTTTTTTTCCATTATTTGGTGCAATATCTGGCTTATACGCATGGTTTAAATACTTTTTTTGTTCAGCTTAGAATGGCTATTATACAGTTAAGTTCACCAACTCATCATCATATTGTAACTAACTTCGACATTTTGGCAGAGTTGCATTGGCCAAGGTTCCCGGCTGGTTTTCCCATAAAAAAACATTATTGCAGTTTGCAAATGCTTAAAACATTTTAAGTGAATAATATTGTTTATAAATATGATATCAAAAATGACAATACCTGTATTAAAGTAATAACGAAAAATGTCGAATAAAAACCAACATTTATTTTATTTATTTACATTTCTCATATATAATTAATTTAAAAGATACAGACGTAATGGTGCAGATAGCAACTAGAAGCTGATTTGAGATTATCTATTTACTCTCTGATTAAATAAGATGAACAAAACGTTTTTAAACTAGCAAAATAATAACATTATATATAAAAATGTTTTGCAGTGCTATGTTTCTACTGACAACTAGGACTTTAACAGGTGATTGTTGCGTATAATTTAGATAGATTCTTACTTACAGCCCCACACTAAGTTCGACGACTTGTGTCGTGGGTGCCGGAAACATCCACATCACTCACATAATCACAATAAGAACATGAAACACAGATTTTCCTTGCGGAGAAAACTTGTGTTCCTGCTGGGAATCGAACCCGATATATAGCTTAGAAGGCGAACGCACACCCAACTATGCCAACAAGCAGTATGTTATTTATTTTATTAAAAGAGCTTCGCAAGCTGATTCTCATTGCGATTTAAACATACAATTATCAGAATGCACACAATGTGATCAAATTAATGAATGAGCTATTGAAAACATTACCCTATCGACGAATTTGTGATTGCACCACGTAAGGACGAGGATAAGAGTACCTTACCTTCATTGTTCTCGAGAATAAATTTTATGTAGAAAATCATTATTATTACAAGCTAGTTGCTTTATATGCAACTAAGTTTCAGAGGGGTCAAAAATGCCTTGAGTGGCTTCGAGATAATGAATAGTACCGCTTTGCTTGCTCGACTTGACGAAATCCTTTTGTGCCACCAATATAAGATTCTAAGGCCAAATGTCACCCGAATATGTTACCGGTACCTACTAGCTGTGCCCCGCGGTTTTATCCGCCTCGCTATTCATGGACCCGCAAGAATTCCGGGATTGCTTATGTGTCAATCCAGGGTGTAAGCTACCTCGATACCACATTAAATCAAAATTAGTCCAGTCGTTTGAGCGTGAAGAAGTAACAAATATACAAACACACTTACAAACTTTCGCCTTTATAATATTAAGTGTGATCAATATGTTAATGTTAAAATCGCAAGATTAACTACTGACCATAGAATATATTGTACTATCGAGTTGACATTTCTGGCTCATTTGTAAGGATTGCAATTATAAACCAGCATAATCAGCCCTGGTTGTGGCTGCGAACCCGATTTTGACCGATAGTGATTAGTAGCATCGAAAATGATGAGTGGCCCGTCCGACTAAACATATTCGACCGCATTTACTAATCAGCTAATTGGGTACGTATTTGGATTTCAATGATTAAGTCAATAATATGAGTTGAAAGGGAATGACATAGTTTTGGTCGTATTATTTAGTTGATTAGATTGGAAGTTTGTTGAGATTTATTTGGTGCTAGATACGAATGTTAAACTTTAGGTACAATTATATTTATACGGTTTAATTCAGAGTTCAGTTCATCAAAATAAGTTCCCCTGTCCGTGACTGGGGTTTGGTTTACTTGAAAATTTGTTAAAGGGATCCTAACATAGTAGTAAAAAAATCTAGCAACTCGCACATGCAGAGCAGAGTTATTATTGTTAATTGTCATTTAATCACTGAAAAGACTACGGTTATGTATGGAGTACTACCACTAGTAGCCACTTTTAGGACGGATCGGCCAGGTCAGTTGAAGGTTTTGGAATCCGTTGAACGACGAGCTGGGACATTGTTCTATAACAATGCACTAGTTAAGTCCCAGCTACAGAATCTCGATTATCAGCGAGAAGTAGCAACTTTTGAATAAATTGCATTACGAAGAGTATTCAATTATAAAATCGTATTCCCACCACCTTTTTACTACCAAACAACATCTATTGGAAAATAATAAAAGGCCCTATCGTCTACTGTGTTATCCGAAGAGAATGAATAGGTTTTTACTAAACAAGCGTGTTTCATCTTTTCATCAGGTGAGATACATAGTGATTAAAAACTTACAACTAAAAATATGTTGAGAGGTGGTAGAGCATTTTGTGAGATGCTCGCCTGGCTTGCTACCAAAGTAGCTTACCACCATCAAGTTGAAAGTCTGCCGCCAAGCCAAATACGGTGTTCCGGCAGTTATCCTTGAGAGCCTGCGTATTCCAGGTCTAGTGTGTTTACCAGCTTCGATCACATCGTCACTTACAATCAGGTGAGATAGTGGTCAAAAACTAGCCTGTCACACATAAAAAAAAAAAATGTAAAAAAACCTAGTTAATTCATAGACGTGTATGAATGCAAAATTTTAATATCAAATCAAAGTTTTTTAATAATAACTTTCACCAGCAAACTACGGACTAACAATAGATAAGTAATAATAAACTAATAAATTATAAGTATACATTATAAGTAATATATTAAGCTCTTTCATTTGAAATTTGCGTTTTAAAGTTTATTTGGACTAGATCCTACTTGAGCTAGGACTCTTGTCAAATAATTTAAGTTACACTGGATAAGCGCTAAACACGGATCACGAACGTAATTATGAATTCCGAGTATAGGACCGTACAGGAACGTATTCCATCTGAGTATCTAAGTCCTGAGAATACAGCAGAATTTCACTTTGAGCAAAAACTTTTTCATCACGCGACCACTTGAAACTTCCAACCACGGGCCCACGTCGGCTATCGGGTGTCAGCGTGTCATTCGTCAGCGGCATCCTGTAATTAATGCTGACATGGACAGCCAGGCCTAATGAATGGCGGGTGTAGCGTGTCGTGCAAAAACTGTGTCGTCATACTACACGAGTGTGACGCTAGGACACTGGTAGGGTGAGCGAGACAGCGGGTATGTTTTAGGGTAAACTGATAATGATAATGTTACTTGTGATGAAAAAAATAGAAGGTAAAGCGTGTTTTAGTTATTCTTTAATTGATTTTGTCCTCTTTGTCGAGTCATATTCTAATTCTATTACGTGTTAACAAAAAGGTACTAGGAAATTACTTAACAATGCTTGAGAGTATATAATTAAATAAAATGTCTAAAGAGTAACTAAATTGATGACCCGGTGAACTTTGATGCACCTCAAATGGATTTGATTGTTCACATACGAAATATATATTAACCTCGATGTTTTATAATTTTTCAAATACTGCTTTAAGTTTTTCCTAAACCGCTACAGTATTGACACAAACAAAACATAATTAAACGCAAGCAAAGCTTAAAAAAACCGACTTCACCGCTTTATTTTCGGAACTTTGATCAGATTATTTATACTAAACACGCATTATTGAAGATATTTCAAGAACTATTGATCAGATCTTGATCAAATTTAAATGGGACCAATTGAAAAGCAAAATCTATCAAGCAAAAAAAAAAAATACACTTGACTTGAGTACATACCTCCTCCTTTTTGTGAAGTCGATGGAAAAAAAGACAAAATCATTCTAGACATTTTCGTGCTTTTGCGAGGCTAATGCATGGGAACTGATTTTTATTGGAATAACTATATCGGGTGGCTTCGCCCGCATTAATCAAGTTTAAATTAAGCCAATATGTTATATTAAGATACATGTCTATCTAGATATATTATATAGACATGGAATGTAGCACAGGCCGGACATACAAAACATAAGCAAGTTTTAGAATGACATTAAAGTACTAGGTAACCATAAACGTAAGAGAGGGTATAGCTAGTTGTATATAAAAATAAAATAAAATAATACTTAACCTATATTTAAATCTCATGTATATTCCCGATTGCCCTACAGGACTATACATTACCATATATGAAAAGCAAACATGATGAAAAATCTTTATCGGAAATGATCTATAATATTTACCTAGATATTGTAGATAAGATTTTATACTAAAATACAGCTACATACTTACAATGGTAGGACTCTATTGCATAGTCCGCCTGGGGCAGTACCTACCACACCATTGCCAGAGATTCAACCGCCAAGCAGTAGTGTACAAACAATATTGTATGTAGGATTGTATGGCAATGTTTCCAGTGAAATTACAGGGCCTAAATATATTTCACATCAAATATCTCAGGGGGATGTTTGTTAACCTAATTAAAAAAAAGAGGTTCTTACTCAAAGCCGCTTGTATTGATTCGAGAAATTATTTTTTGTTCAAAATAGCATACTTCCCAGGATGTCCCATTGGCACAAGACAGGATCTGATGATGGGATCTCAAAAAATCAGCTACTTATATTCCTTTGAGTGATTCAGGTGAGCTGATGATGGAAGGTACAACTTCTTGCTAGGAGTTAGGGGATAATTCTTAAAGTATGGTAAAGCGCTACTTTTAAATTTTTTCAAATTATATTACTTGTTTATGGTTGTCGTAACAACTTGAAAATTATATTTTTATTTGAAACGGTATGTTGTCAAGTTTATCCCATATAGTTAGTAGTGTCAATATATGATTAAAGATTCCGGAGATAAAGCGGTGAAGTCGTTTTGTTTAAGCTTTGCTTTGTTTAAATAATTTTTATCCACTTAGGGGTGTTTTTTTTATAATTAGAGCTCTACCATCAACACATTCTCTCCACGTAGATGAATTATCCCGTTGGAATTTTAAGTGTCTATAACCTGCGGTTTCAGCTGTGTATTATATATATGTTAGATATACATGTCCAAATTTTCGATATGTTCTAATTTTATATACTCGTTATTTCTTTCTTTTCTATAGATTTTCAGAAATACCCTACTTACCAAATGTTTTTTCGGAAGTCTGGGTTTAAACGACAATTTTTTGGCGTAAAAGCCAAGCTTTTTCCGGATGGATCAGTTTGCCTATTTTCAAACTTACCATCAGGTGAGATAGTGGTCAAACACTAGCCTGTCACAAATAAAAAAAAAAAAAAAAAAACCTCTGAATTCTTTCTACTCATAGAACAAGATAATATAACAAAAGTGTCGTGACGGCTATTTCGATTTGGCTTTCATTCACGAAATGTCTGGAGAGTAAAGTGCGGTAAAGTTTAAAACTTTGGGTGTCACTGAACTGTAATGAGCAAACGTGACGCTTACCATTAGGCGAGTGACTTGCTCGTCTCGTCGCTCAATTACATGAAGAAAAAAGAAAGAGAGGTACTTTGTTCCAAAGACATTAATGATGAATATAATATAACCTCATTCTTTTTCTAATTCTCTCTAATATGTTTGAACGGGAGCGACGTCAGACAGTCCGGTTGGAGAAGAGAAATTGTCTTTCGCTGGAAAGAGTATGAGTGAATGATTACTCTGTTGAGTACATGTTGTTAATAAGATATAGCATGACTTTTGAACGGCCGCCTGCTTGTCGTCAACCCTCCGGGGGAATTTTGAGTACTTCATCCGGCTATTTAATCAACGCTCATGCCCAAACTACTAGTTTTTTTAATTATACTTAAATCGCTGTCTCCTATGAGTTAAACGTTCAACTTTGTTCCCTAGCGTCGAGGGTAAAATTCTAGATGTCAAAATGATGGGCGCATATTGGCCGGTTATTGATTTTCGACAGGCAGTAACAAACTTCCAGAATTTATTTGCGGATCACTGATGGACAATACTTTTGTTTCGTTTGAAAATAGCCTGAAGGGCAAGTATTTTAATTATCATTCCGTTGTTGAGCGGAATCATTTTATTACACCGGCTGTTTCATAATGTTATGAAAATTAATTTAATGTTTACCTTTTGCTACAAGTAGCCATAGGCTGGTACATGTTATCATTTGACATGCAAATTACACGATAATTGAGGAAAATTGAATGTATTTTCCCGATTGCCCTACAGGACTATACATTACCATATATGAAAAGCAAACATGATGAAAAATCTTTATCGGAAATGATCTATAATATTTACCTAGATATTGTAGATAAGATTTTATACTAAAATACAGCTACATACTTACAATGGTAGGACTCTATTGCATAGTCCGCCTGGGGCAGTACCTACCACACCATTGCCAGAGATTCAACCGCCAAGCAGTAGTGTACAAACAATATTGTATGTAGGATTGTATGGCAATGTTTCCAGTGAAATTACAGGGCCTAAATATATTTCACATCAAATATCTCAGGGGGATGTTTGTTAACCTAATTAAAAAAAAGAGGTTCTTACTCAAAGCCGCTTGTATTGATTCGAGAAATTATTTTTTGTTCAAAATAGCATACTTCCCAGGATGTCCCATTGGCACAAGACAGGATCTGATGATGGGATCTCAAAAAATCAGCTACTTATATTCCTTTGAGTGATTCAGGTGAGCTGATGATGGAAGGTACAACTTCTTGCTAGGAGTTAGGGGATAATTCTTAAAGTATGGTAAAGCGCTACTTTTAAATTTTTTCAAATTATATTACTTGTTTATGGTTGTCGTAACAACTTGAAAATTATATTTTTATTTGAAACGGTATGTTGTCAAGTTTATCCCATATAGTTAGTAGTGTCAATATATGATTAAAGATTCCGGAGATAAAGCGGTGAAGTCGTTTTGTTTAAGCTTTGCTTTGTTTAAATAATTTTTATCCACTTAGGGGTGTTTTTTTTATAATTAGAGCTCTACCATCAACACATTCTCTCCACGTAGATGAATTATCCCGTTGGAATTTTAAGTGTCTATAACCTGCGGTTTCAGCTGTGTATTATATATATGTTAGATATACATGTCCAAATTTTCGATATGTTCTAATTTTATATACTCGTTATTTCTTTCTTTTCTATAGATTTTCAGAAATACCCTACTTACCAAATGTTTTTTCGGAAGTCTGGGTTTAAACGACAATTTTTTGGCGTAAAAGCCAAGCTTTTTCCGGATGGATCAGTTTGCCTATTTTCAAACTTACCATCAGGTGAGATAGTGGTCAAACACTAGCCTGTCACAAATAAAAAAAAAAAAAAAAAAACCTCTGAATTCTTTCTACTCATAGAACAAGATAATATAACAAAAGTGTCGTGACGGCTATTTCGATTTGGCTTTCATTCACGAAATGTCTGGAGAGTAAAGTGCGGTAAAGTTTAAAACTTTGGGTGTCACTGAACTGTAATGAGCAAACGTGACGCTTACCATTAGGCGAGTGACTTGCTCGTCTCGTCGCTCAATTACATGAAGAAAAAAGAAAGAGAGGTACTTTGTTCCAAAGACATTAATGATGAATATAATATAACCTCATTCTTTTTCTAATTCTCTCTAATATGTTTGAACGGGAGCGACGTCAGACAGTCCGGTTGGAGAAGAGAAATTGTCTTTCGCTGGAAAGAGTATGAGTGAATGATTACTCTGTTGAGTACATGTTGTTAATAAGATATAGCATGACTTTTGAACGGCCGCCTGCTTGTCGTCAACCCTCCGGGGGAATTTTGAGTACTTCATCCGGCTATTTAATCAACGCTCATGCCCAAACTACTAGTTTTTTTAATTATACTTAAATCGCTGTCTCCTATGAGTTAAACGTTCAACTTTGTTCCCTAGCGTCGAGGGTAAAATTCTAGATGTCAAAATGATGGGCGCATATTGGCCGGTTATTGATTTTCGACAGGCAGTAACAAACTTCCAGAATTTATTTGCGGATCACTGATGGACAATACTTTTGTTTCGTTTGAAAATAGCCTGAAGGGCAAGTATTTTAATTATCATTCCGTTGTTGAGCGGAATCATTTTATTACACCGGCTGTTTCATAATGTTATGAAAATTAATTTAATGTTTACCTTTTGCTACAAGTAGCCATAGGCTGGTACATGTTATCATTTGACATGCAAATTACACGATAATTGAGGAAAATTGAATGTATTTTATTTTAAAAATAGAATAACAATATTAAATAGATACCTATCCAGAAAAGTAGATATTCTGTCTCAACCTACTACTACCAGAATCTGATTCATTCAACGTAAATTTTCATCTCTCTACGAAAGGGTGGAGCGCTTGCCTATAAATCTAGGTCTCAGCGGTGCCTGTAATTTTTATTAGGCCAGCATAGCCTATTTAAACTGTGACGTACGTGAAAAATGCGGTACGTGCTCGAATATAGCTGCAATTTATGTCCTGCTATGCCAACAATGCAGCTTTTATCAGCCATTTACTTTTTACCAAGTAACACTGAGCTTTATTTACTTTTCGAATAACGTTGCCGCAAATTATGAGTTCATCATCATCATCCTGAGATAATGATTATTACATTTTAATTTGCTAGGACCAACTCCACCAGTGGACTTCTTGTGGTCAGCCTCAAGGCCTCTAGGCACCACATCTATGAGTTGGTCCTACCAAATTAAAATGTTGTACCCAATATTATTTCTATAATATTATCCAATGCATATTTTTTACACGTATTACCCCATACTAAGTGCAAAGACTTGTATCGTGGATTCCAGAAACATTCACATGCAACATAAAAGCCAATTATAATATTTTACTATGGGGGGAATATAAATACCATATAACGACATTAATAACATTATCGTACTAATATTACAAATCTGAAATTATGTGCGTATGTTTGTTTTATTTTGACGCTAGTTTGCTTTTGCATTAACTGAAATGCTTAAACTTAACTTAAAGTTCGTGCTTTGAGATTGTATATAATTAAACGCAAGCAAAGCTTAAAAAAACCGACTTCACCGCACCAGGTTAAAAATAAAAAAAATCATCAAAATCGGCTCACAACGAAAGAAGTTATGAGGTAACTTTTGAAGTCGAGCAAACGAGAACATCGACGAAGTAGTCCATAAAATAGGCATTATTGGCGATATTTCAACAACTACTGATCAGATCTTAATCAAATTTACATGAGACCAATAAGAAGCAACATCTTTCAAAACTTAAAAAAATCGGCGAAATCGCCTCACGTGGAGAGAAGATATGAGGTAACATATAACACATAAAAACATAAAAAAAAATAACAAAAATTGCAGTCGACTTGAGTACCTCCTCCTTTTTTGGAAAGTCGGTAAAAATCAAATTAAATCAAATCGTTTACTTGCCAGAATAAATAAATATCGTAATGTTAATGTAAGTAGCACTTAGTTTGCCAGACGTGCGAATTAAAATTTCTATGCCTACTCAGCAAATATTATTCATCTTTTCGAGTAAATAGTTTTAAAAAGAATTTTTAAGCTCTAGTCAACATTTTTTAAAGATAATTAGATGAAGAAGTGAAATAGGCGTTGTCGATTTTGTATCATTTTTCTCATGTGTAATAAAAATGTAATTTTATCAATACTCTAATAGAAGTTCTAGGTGTGAAGTTTATACTACTTTATTAGGGCATTACTTGACTATAACTGGAGATAGACTCTTTTACTTGACTTTGACTGTGACTTGTGACAGTCATAGCCGACTTCAAAAAATTTTACGCGATAATTCCGCCAATTATTATGAATCAATTTTGATGTTTTTTTTTTACTGTAAACTTTCCTCATAGGTCCCATATAAATTTTATCGAAATCTATCAAACCAAAACGAAAATATATGCGATGAAGTCAGTTTTTTAAGCTTTGCTTGCGTTTCAATTTTATTATTATTACTTGACACTGGATAAATGGATAGATTGCGGAGATAAAATGTAAAAAGAACTAATTTGTTGACGTCCAATAGATTAATGTTTATAAAAATATCAGATATGTTATTCGATCTGTGATATTATGATATTAGAGTTCTGTGATGATATAATTATTGTAAGAGTATTTGTTGTTAGGGCTGTCAAGTATGGTATTGGCGTGATGTAGATTTATTGAGAAGGAGGGTTGTTAATCTTATGTAACACCTTTCTGCAATTAGACGGGCATGCTCTCATGATTATGGCGCTAACCACTACCTGTCTGACAATATTTACAGCTCAATATAAATCAGCGAATAAGTATTCCTCTTTATAATTTATGGCACACCTCTAGCCTGCTGGTGGAAGGTAATGGATGCCCCTTCAGATATCAGTGGTACCGGCGTCAATAGATATGCGGCGCAGTTAGCTTTAGCCGGATATTCGGTCAAATTGCTTACTGGAAAATACTTGGTAGTGGCATACTGAGACTTTATGACCAAGGCATGACGTTAGGCGCCACCTGTCTTAACAGCAAGTTTTGATAGCGATGTCAAAACTTATTATAACATAATATAAACCCTGATAAGTAACTCTGAATTGAAAGAAAGAAAACAAAGAAACATATTTTTATTAAACGCATTTGTTACAATTTACTACTAATGACTTATAAATTAGTTTTACTAATGATATTTAAAAAAAGAGAGAAAAACAGCTATATAATTGTTTTAGTGTTCAATAGGTGTATGACTCAGCATTTTGCCAAATATTCACTAAGCGCCTGTTATCAGTCATAAACCTGTAGAGGGCAGAAATAAAAACCAACTTGATATTTATAATAAGATTACGATATATATTACATTATCTTAATATTAAAAATTCATATATACATAAAAATATAGAATAAATATCACATAATAAATACATGTTATTAAACAAAAAAATAATATAAAATAAATAGTGCTAAATAGTAATAATTTGCTAAGTCAGTTTGTTTCAGTTGGTCATAAATTGTAGGTTAAATTTTTCCGCAACTTTGTATACCTCTATACATGTGGGTATATATACGGATTTGTGGGTTACGTTGTCTAATCCCCTGTTTATTAATAGTCAGCAAGTAACAAAAGTCCAAACTAAGACGAAAATTATTAAAATTTTATATCGCAATATTTAATGAGATTCTATGTGGCCTTCTTCTTTGAATTTGACTTACATAATCCCTATTATTAAAAAAATATATTTTATTATTAGCTTGACAAGGTTTTTCTTTAACAGATAAACGGATCTATATGTAATTGATCGAAAACTTACCTATACTCGTAAGCGGGGAACAAAATATTTTTACCGACTTCACAAAAAGGAGGAGGTCTACTGTATTTTTTTTTTATTTGTGGTACCTCATAACTTCTTTCCACGTGAACTGATTTCGAATTTTTTTTAGTTTGAAAGATGTTGATTCCAATTGGTCCCATTTAAATTTGATTAAGATCTGATCAGTAGTTCTTGAAATATAGTATTTAATACATTAAATCTGAACAAGGTTCCGAGGATAAAGCGTTTAATTATTAATTTTAATTATATCTTAATAGAGCTGGAGTAAAACCGTTAGAGCAAAGATATAGAAGACTAGGTATAAGCTATGTACATTCCAAATTTCATACAATTTCGTTCAGCCGTTAATAAAGCCAATTACACACACATTTACACACTTACACACAAACTTTCGGATTTATAATATTAGTAGGGAAACAAGTTATAGAAGAATAGTTGAAACATTGAAGTACAATTGGAAAATAAACCCTGTCATGTATAGTGGTGTATATAGATTTTAGCCGGATAATCCGACAACGAAAGGCGGCTAAAATCAGCCAACACTACAGCTTACCGTCTTTAAATTACTCACTGTTCAGGAAGCAGAACCTCACTCGTGACTACAAATCCACTTAACTGTATTCCTAACACTATTAAGATAACGTTGGCTTGTAATAAAAATATTTTATCACCGTTTAGCCTTGTTAATGAAGTGTAATTGATATTGAAACAAAATTTATTAAATGTACGAGTACAGCTTAAAATATTTAAACATAGACATAAACGCTTCAGACATAACAATTTCACACTCACAGTCCCACACTGATGTTCGATTATTTGTATCGTGGGTGCACAATCACATCCAGAATCAGAAATATAAATTTTCCTTGGAAAGAAAACAAGTGTTTCCTCCTACGATACCCGCTGCTCAGAAAGTGAATGCGCGCCGAACTAAGCCGACGTTCTTGCACGATGCTGGAGATGCACAAGCTTGATTATGAGTTTGGTGTTTCTTATAACGGATAAACATAAAAGAGAATCAGTACCTGCATGAAACAACATCTAGCACATAAGAAAAACAGGTGCTCAAATAAGTTTGCGTTATGTGAACACGTCTTAGATAAATCAAATCACCATATACTTTTTGATACTCCTCAAGTCATTGCTAGAGAATATCTATACGCATACAAAAAATGGTACGCAAGGCTTTTGGTTTTAAAAATATCAACATTTCAACAGAGATAATGCCCAGTTCCTGTACTGTAATCCAGTTATAACATTAATTAAAGCGCCGCGGAAAATTTTAAGACCTCTGGAACTATAAGCGATTACTGCGTGCAGAGAAAACGTTTTAATTAATTTAATAGCTGGTAGTAAATTTTTTTTATTTATGAAAGGCTAGTGATTCAATACCATCCCACTCGGTGGTAAGTGAAGATATGGTGTAGGGTAGAATACACACTAGGTATATTCAGATTCAAATTGTTTATTGCCTCATATGGACCCTGTCGGGCGCAGCAACTTAAGAAAGAAGAGGACGCAATTTTAATTATAAAATGTAATGACTGCCTTTGCTTTTTTGTCTATATTTTTTTTAGTTCAAGATAATTGTCATTGTATAATTATTCAGGCCCCTCTAAAGTTTAAATAAACTAACACTGTAAAGTATTTGTAACGTGAGAAATAAGTATTCATGTTCATAAAGTTTTATTCAATTCTACACTACCGTTTACATTACATAAACGTCCCACACTAAGTTCAAAGACGTGTATCGAGGCAGCCGGACACATTCACATCACACGCACTATCACACCCAGAATTAAAAACAAAAATTTCCCTTGGAACTTAATTACAGCCGCAGCAGAACCAGAAAAACAAAAATCTTATAGATACGATTATTTTAGAAAATTTGACAGAACCTATGATTTTGTTGATTCTCTAGGGATTTTACATTGCCCCTGGTATCGACATCTACATACCTAATATAATACATTAAACCCATGTGACTTTGTCCGATGATAAATTTCAAACAGATTGAATTCGGTTAGCGATTTGATTTACGAAATTTCAATGAAGCTTCTAGTGTGTCACCAAAGCTTAGCGAGTATAGAGGTATTATTATAGCATAGTTGATGTACCTCATATATATAGAGTTGCTCAAGCATTTTAATTTCATTGTATATGTACCAATAAGTATATATTTCCTCGCAATGCGTTACCATCTCCCTACAAAGGGTTATCTCCATGATATCCATCGGTGATATCCATCTATCTTATCTTACGTTACTGACAAGTGAAAACAATGGTCTAATAAGTTGTTTGTTAGGACACTGTCTAGACACAATTATGTTATACAAGTGGTGCAGAATCGATTATTTCCTACATTAAATTTCATTGATATAAAAATTCTAACATAACTTCAAGTACTTATAAGGGAATATCGTTGTATCAGGAGATTTGAGGTGAAAGGGGGATTAAGGGCGGTACAGCGCTAACACACTCAAACTGACCTCATCTACAAGTGGTGCCCCTGCCGAACCACAAACGAGGTTTCGTTCAATCATAAAAGCATTCCCAAGTAGCGCTAACGTTAGGAAGGTACCAGCCATATAACACTCACACGTGATTTTATATTCACTCGATTTGCGAAGAAAAAGGAGATGGTGATAAAGGACACAAGTATAGTGTATACGTATGGTTCGTGTTAATACTTTGACTTGGGTATTTTCTGATAGATAGTGGTCAAATATTAATCATTTCAAAAGCTCTCAAAATTTAATGAACTTCCCAATCATATAATATTGTTAGCTCAAAACATGGTTCATACATTATTGAATAAAAGAACATGAATTAAAGGCTTACATAAAAAATGTTTAAAGTAAGCACGTACCGACGCTATGTAAAGAATTAAAAGCATAGAGACTTTTATATCAAAGCTCTCAAAAAATATTTCGTACAGAAATTCATACAGAAATGAATAGAATATTAAATTATGTTGGTCCGTATTTTGTAAAACTGACGAAGCTCCTTGTTGAGCTTTCAAGAACCTTTTAAGTTAATGAACGACTTATTAAAAATCTATTGACTCCTTATTTGGGTATTTCAGACTAATTAGGAAATAGGAAAATTCACCTTTGAAAGTGGTTTGTTAATGGTTTTTTCGTTTGTATTCTGTGAAAGATTCTTTTTTGTGAAATGGGATTCTCAAACATTTCGGTATAAGGTTTATGTAATTTGTGAAAAGCCAACGCCAATAAATAAACGTTATTTTTATCCCGTATTCATTTGCATGTAATTTAAATAATAATATCTATATAGAGCAGATAAAAGTAGACCTGAAAATGCAGATTGTGATTTTGAAAGTGATTTATGCATGATAAAAAAAATGGAATGTGTATTGATAAAGTGCTACTGAATTGAAATTATAAGTCTGTATTTTACCAGAACCGTATAGAATAAAAAGAGGCCTGCCCAGAAGTTTTCTTCATTTTCTGTTTTTTCCGTGGTTCTGTAACGTCAGGAACTCAAGGAATCTGAGTTCTAGTATAGGCTCGGCCCCCTATTTTGCCCACATTAATGAAGATAAATATAACCTAAGTCCTATATAGTACCTGTTGAATTACAATACTAAACAATATAAATGCGACAGTTTGTTTGCGTGTGTGTGTGTGTGTGTGTGTGTGTGTGTGAATGTATTTTACCACGTATCTTCGTAAAGAATAAACCGATTTTGATGAAATTAAGAATGTAGATAGTTTAGGTTAGATTCACAATAACATATAGGCTACTTTTCAACTTCTATAACTAGGGTGAAGCCACGGGGCACGGCTAGTAGGTATACGATACAATAAAAATACGTATGCTCAAACAGAGTGAAATAACAAGATTAAGTTATCTTCTCAGTCGATTTACTCTAGGCAGAGTAATCGTTGTCGTCATGTCTATTGAGCTTACAATTTTGCCATCTCTTTCTATTTTAAATCATCCTGGCATACTCATACTCATATATTGGCTGTCCACAGCCGATATGATCATATCAGTTCATCGCATGGGTGACCGACCTACCACGTGGTCTGGTGCCCTCTACTTACGACCGAAGCTTTTTATTAAATCGTTCCCTCATCTCGTGACTTACAAAAAAAAAACGCTTTCACACTCACAGCCCCACACTAAGTTCGATGACTTGTGTCGTGGTTGCTGGAAACATTAACGTCACACACACAATCACAACCCGAACCGGAAACACAAATTTTCCTTGGTGAGAAAACTTGTGTTCCCGCCAGGAATCGAACCCGATACCCCTGCTCAGAAGGCGAACGCTCACCCAACTGAGCCAACGGGCAGTTCAATCCGAATTCTTATCCGAAAACCTGAAGTATACGATATTGTACGAGGCGATAGATACTTTTCAACCGACTTAAAAAAAGGAGGTTCTCCATTCGTCTTTTTTTTGTATTTATGTTACGTGATGTCTCCGCCAATTATGAATCAATTTTGATTTTTTTTTTGTTTGGTAGATTATAGTTCAGAGGTGGTCCCAAATAAATTTTATTGACATCGATTCAGCCAAAACCAAAATATAAGCGTTGAACTCGTTTTTTTTAAGCTTTGCTTGCGTTTAATTATCATCGTCAAGTTCTTGAACTGTGGAGGCGTTCATACAACTCACTAAGCATTTTCCACTAGCACCACATTTCGAGAGATCTTAAAGGTACTAGCGATACAAAGAAGTAGCGTCAAGGGTACAAAAAGAGGATATCAGCGGAAACAAAATCAGGGGCAAATATCCTACTAATATTATAAATCCGAAAGTTTGTGTGTAAGAATATAAGTATGTTTGTTCCCTCTTCACGCTTTAACGGCTGAACGGATTTGCATGAAATCCTACTAATATTATAAATCCGAAGTTTGTGTGTAAGTGTGTGTGTAAGTATGTTTGTTCCCTCTTCACGCTTTAACGGCTGAACGGATTTGGATGAAATTTGGAATATACATGGACCTAGGATTAACACATACGCTACTTTTAACTTGATAATAGCGGGCAAAGCCGCGGGGCACGGCTAGTAGTAAATATATTATGAGTAATAGCGATACAAACTAGTACCCTCAAGAGAACAAAGCAAAGATACTATCATTACTACTCCGAACATACATTCTGTAAGACTGCTTGGCGGGAACTATTAGTGTAATAATAATTAAACGCAAGCGAAGCTTTAAAAATACCGACTTAACCGATGTATCTTCGGAACTTTGATCAGATTAGATGTACTAAACACGCATTATTGACGATATTTTAAAAACTACTGATCAGATCTTCATCAAATTTAAATGGGACCAATTGAAAAGCAACATCATTCAAACAAAAAAAAACATAATCGATTCACGTGAAACGAAGTTATGAGATAGTACACATAAAAAAAAATTAAACAATACAGTCGGCTTGAGTACCTCATCCTTTATTGTGAAGTTGGTAGAAAATAATTGTTTTTTGCTCTTTCATGGTAGTATGCCCTAGGCCTAGAATACGTTTTTTTATAAACTTCAACCAAAAATATTTAGCTGTTGAAGAGACGCCACGAATTAAAAATATACATACACTTTCTCTCTCTCTCTCACACACACATACACACACACGCATACTTCCGGATTTATGATATTATTTTGTGATAATATGATTTATATTTTGTAAATTATTTCGAAAGCTGTAATTCGTGGATTTCTTTGCATTATTCAAGGTCAAAATGAGGGAGAAATACATGAAAAAAAACCATTTTGTGCCAAAACATTAAGCAACTTGCCGTAAAACGTTCCGCTGTATAATAAATTGTTTAAAAGTCTAATAATTAAATGCAAGCAAAGCTTAAAAAACCGACTTCACTGCTTATATTTTGGTTTCGGGTTGATCGATTTCGATAACATTTGTATGGCCTCCGAAGTATAATCTACCAAACGAAAAAAATCATCAATATCGATTCGTAATTGGCGGAAATAGAGCGTAATTTAAATACAAAAAAAAATAGAGAGTCGAATTGGGAAACTGCTTTTTTGAAGTTAGTTGAAAAGAATATAGTATAGTATTAATTATAGTTGTTAAATACTTTTTTTTATCCGTGATAGACAAACGTGTCAGACGTTTGTCTATCACAGATAAAAAAAAGTATTTAATATGAAAACTGGGTTATATAGTTTGTTCATTTGCTTTGCTAAATTACCTCCAAACGTAACAAGCTTTGTAATATATATAAATAAATAAACGCTATGATTCACTTTAATGTGTAAATTCACATACAAGTAAAATACATAAAAATGGGGCTTTGTTAGCATAGTGGTTAATTTTTTGGACTTTTACGACACAAAGCTAAGAGCATTTTGCTTTTCTACATAGTTGTGGATGTAATCACTCATAGTTAGAAACGCAAAATTTGCTAGGGTACCAGCCCTATGATATTATTGATCTAGCTAAGCGAGATCTTTCAGTTGTCTTGGTTGGTTCAGCACTTTGTCCGTCCGTCTGTGAGAGGCATTTGGCGTCTAAACCATATAAGTGAATAACTACAAAATATTAGAGAATATAATTATAAAGTTGTGGCCCAAAGCCAGAAATGGCAAATAAAAATAATCTAAGAAAAAATGTTAAGTGAGCACTCCTACACGTTAGTAGAGAGCAAAAACATTTTTTTTTGCCCTTTTGCCGTCTTGTTTAAGTAAGATAAGCAAGAAAAATACGACAGATTAAAAAATAAACCTACCGACTATTAGTACAAAAAGCATTCTACAATTAAAAAAAAAAGTTCTTTATTGTACTTTATCACCACATACTTTGTTAAATTTATTTTTCAAATGTTTTTTTAACTTTAAAGCTTTTTTCATGTTATTTTAATGGACATATTGAATTCACATGTGTGAGTGCGTTGAGTTCTACTGAGTGTGCTTACTCAGTAAGCGCTTACTATGTACGGCACTTTTATTTTATTTCAAAATCCTGGATATGTTTGTGATACCCGGACAATCTGTTAATTGACGATGTAAGCCTGTAACGAATATACATACATATATACGGTTCTAAAATCATAACTCTTCTTTTTACTACGCCGTAGTCGAGTAACTCAGCGGGGAATTTATTTTTTGTGTTTTTTTTCAATAGACCTTATAAAATACAATAAAATATACACATGCGACAGCTTGCAATGCCTCAAATTTAATTTCAAGGACGATATAGTAAAAAATTCTTCGGCAATACTATTTTTTTTCATATTTTAAAATACATGTGCGGTTTTCGTGACCCGTAAATAAAGTTTGAAGTCAAGTGACCTTTAAAAGGTTAACATGCTATTTTCATTACAAACATGAACCAAAACCTAAAACAATAAAAGCTTTGAACGTTATAAAATATTATTAGAGGGTAGTAAAATATTGAAGTAAGCTATCTAAAACATACGAAACACTTAGTTACTAACCATTTATTTATTGTATTTATTAACAAATCCCACAGTCCTTAATTAAGAGTTTGATAAATGAAACTTATACCTTAGGAAAATAATGAATTTTATTTTTATTGTCATACTAGCCATGCCCGCCGGCTTTGCCCGCGTTAATCAAGTTTAAATCTCGGTTAAAAGCTATACTTATGGGTGACCGTTTAGTGGGGTTTTCAACTGAGTGTCACCATGGTGCGACAGGAAGGTAAATAAAATATATTTTGTACTTCAAATAATACTCTTTATTATATTTTTGTAGTGGTATTTTAGAGTTTTTTATTTAACACACATCTAGATGGTATCCTATTAATAATATTTGGTGCACTTCTAGAATTACCACAATGCAATTTTCCAATCTTTGAGAGATTATTAATTTGGGACTGCAAGGGAATAAAATGCACGTATATTAAGAAAAAAGAAAGAACATTCAAATATGTTATTGAGCACAACATTATACCTACTACATAAACAAACTAAAGATAATACAAATTAAATAAGATACAGAAAACACAAAACACAAATAAACTATAAAAACTAAAATAAGTCAAAAGAAAAGTAAAAAATCTGTGAGTGTCATGATTATGGGTATAATCAGCAAACGTCAGGAAATCTTGGACACTGAATTTCACTCGGGACCCACAGCCATGACTTCACGAAACATATTTTTTTTTATATAGATACATACATACTTTCATACACATAGGTACATACGCAGCTAAAATTATAACCCTCCTTTTGATGTTTAAAGTAACCGCCTAATAATCGGAATAAGGAATAATCGTTGTACATACATAAAAAAATGCAGATTTCTAAGCTCTTTTAATGTCCAAGTTTTACTTTGCTAAAAGCAGATAATAATTAAAACGCAAGCAAAGCTTAAAAAACCGACTTTATATTAATAATTTTATATAATAAGATAAAATTTAAACTCCGAAGTATACTCTACCAAACAAAAAAACAGTCATCAAAATCAATTCATAATTGGCGGAGTTATCGCGTAACACACATACAAAAAAAAACCATATAGTCGAATTTAGAACCTCTTTTTATGAAGTCGGTTGAAAAGGGAATCTTTAATTTGTAAATCCATTTACTAACTTGAACTACCCGTTGGTTTAGTTGGGTAAGCGTTCGCCTTAAAAAAGTTATCAGGCTCGATGCCCGGCGGGAACACAAGTTTTCTCCCCAAGGAAAATGTGTGTTTCTGGTTCTGGGTGTGATTATATGTGTGATGTGAAAGTTGCCGGCACCCATGATACAAGTCATTGAACTGAGTATGGCGCTTTGAGTATGAAAGCGTTTATGTATTATATTTTAACTTTTTATCATATGTTGTTGCATCTTCAAATTGTTTCGTTCAACTTCAGTTGATTCCTTAAGAGAATTCAGTTACAGTTATGTTTAGTCATGATTTTATGGAATATCAAAAGAAAAAAGAAAATTATTAACAAAAACTTATCATACTTTAAACATCAAACTTATTTGAAACCCTATGTTTTTCACCCTGAAACTAAAAACCACATGTAGAGTCTTTGTGTTTCACAGACAGTTTATGTAATATCAAATAAGTTTTCATCTATTAACCTCATTTACAATCATTATATATATATATATATACATTACATAAGGAAGAACTAATAAGCTAGTAGATTTAATTACGCCAATCTATTAATCATACTAATGTTATAAATCCTATAGAAATATTCATGTCTCTCTCTGTCTCTCTCTCTCTATCTGTGTGTTTTTTTATGCCAGATAGGTGAGCATTGTGAGAATAGAGATAAAGTACCTCCGCACAGACTATAAACTCTGGGTCCTGAAATAGAACTGCTATTTAAATAACGTGGGCAAAGCTGTGGGACACATCTGCAAGAACTTACTCGTTAGCATAATAAATTTCCTATAAATGCAGCATCTTAGTCCTTCATTAGTAACAAAGTCCGTAATTGTTAATGTATATATGTTGACATTAGATAAGAATATGGGTATGAAAAGGACTCAGAGCCCCTCTGTAAGTATTGTATCGTGGGTGGCAGAAACAGTCACGAGTAGAACCAGAAGTACGAAATTAAATAACCTCTGACTAGGAAAAATGCCTTCATGCCGGGGATCGAATCCGCGCGTAGATAAACAAACGGCCGAAGCGTAGAAAGCAAACGCTTGACTTCTGTCCAACTGGGTCGTCAAAATATATTCGTGTATTTTTAATTTATTTAACATGTTTATAATTTTTTAAGAGCATGTTTTTCATGAAGTTCTTTTTTCAGAAATAGAATCCACCTACACTACCATCTAGACTCACCTTTGTGAAAATGATCTACTGAGAATCGCTTGATGTAACTATCATGACCACTCAAGTTACATTATCATGAATCCAATTAGCATCTGTTAACCTCACAGTCACTGAACGAGAAACTCACAAACCGAGTTTAATTAACAATATTCGCAAACGAGTTTTACGATCATTACTTTAGTCTCTCACTTTCTCAGTTCATCCGGTGAAGTTATATTAAATTTGAGCGAAGTCAAACAAAAGTTTGTTGGTTTAAACCGTTTGAACGAAATACGCGGTTTCTGTGTTCAAGTTGCGACAGGACGTGATACAGGCCCAACTCGTAGTTCGATTCACACTGAGCCAGTTTGCTGCGAGCCAGCGACTTGAACGCGACACCGTCGCAATCCATGCGCGGTTCACTTGGTAGGAGGAGTCTTCTCCAAAACCACGCCTACCAAGGAGCTACACATTTCTTTTTCAATATGTGTAATTCAATTTCGCTTATGTCTTCGCTGGGAAAGTTGATGCCCCGTTGTCGTTCAACACGATGTTTTTATGTAAACTGTAATGTAGTTCGTGAACCGAGTCGGCCCACGATGATACGCTCCGTGTGATTTTCTTTTTTTTTCGTTGGCAATTTCACGTGCTACTGCTTGTTTATCTAGTGGAAGGTTAAGTGGCTAAGTTTAAATGATGAAGGAGTAAATGATTTGAATTTATGTATTTTGTTTTTGTTTTTTTGATACAGCTCATGTACTGGCTACATACAAAATGTAACAATGAAAAATATGTCTGTTTAGGAAGTTGAAAATTGACACAAATGTTTTAAATCTCTTTGAGATTTTATTTTTATGGTAAACTTTATCGAATTTGAATACACAAAAATAATCACCAGTAACAATAAATAAAATAAAAATGATGAGAAGAAAAACATTAAGTTTTTTTGTGGTGTGAAGGCGATCTCTACCAGGCAGTAGAGATCGCTATTAGTGATAAGGCATCCTGTCGTGACACTTTACGTATTAAGCTTATTTGTCTCATTTTATCTCATTTTATGAAGCGAAAAAATATGATTAATTTTCTATTCACCTAGCTTGAATTATTTCGTTTTGCTCAAGAAATTCATTAAACAAAACAAGTTTTTTTTTTATTCAAGATAGGCAAACTTTTGACTACTATCTCACCTGATGGTAAGCGACGATGTGGTCGACGATGGAGCAAGCTTGCCTAGAACTTCATTCGCGACTTGACTTGAACTCCCATATTGTACTCATCAGGAAACACCGACTCAGTTAGGAGTTTCATTCCTTTGCGGTTTGGACAGTGAATGTGGAGGCAAAACGCTTAGTGTCCATTTGCGGAATGTACATCATATAGCGGTGTCTCTTAGCAGTTTGTCTGCTTGTTCGATGATTGAACGGGGATGGGGGAACTAGATCGTGCAGTTCCTTAGCACACAAATTTCATTTAATTTTCGTATAGGTATAACACTGTCATAATAGCTAAAACCTAGCAATAAGCGGCTACACTCCAATGTGTACGTGCTTTGGAGTGTAAAGGAATTCACTAAATTATAACAGTAAATTAAACGCTAGTTTCATTTGCGTTACAAAGTGAGTTATGCGTCGGTGTCTTAGTTCTGTCACCACCTAAGTTACTACGGTTCAAAATTAATACACTGCCATAAGGCAGCTCTAATACCCGGCGTTCTCAGACTTCTATTTACCGTATCAAATTTAAATCCACAATGTGTTTCAATTTGAACTTTAGCACTTCAAAATAAGATATATTTTAGCAGCTTACGGATAACTACGAATAGGCTTTTGTGTTCACGTCTCGTCATTATTAAGTGTACACCTATTTGTTTGTGTCGTATGTAACGGGATACTAATGACGACTGACATCAATAACAATAATAATTAAATTTATGCAATGCTAAACCAGACGCTGAGCTACAATGTGACAAAATTTCTGAATAAAGGCGTATATCTGATTTATAAATATGAATTAGAATGTATTTTTAACCGACTTCCAAAAAGGAGGAGGTTCTATGTTCGACTGTATGTATATTTTTCTGTATCTTTACCGATTTCTCCCCCATTTGTGGACCGATTCTCGAAATTCTTTTGTTGTTTGGTATATTATACTTCAGAGGTGGTCCCATATAAATTTTATCGAAATCGGTCAAGCCAAAACTAAAATACAAGCAGTGAAGTCGGTTTTTTAAAGCTTTGCTTACGTTTAAATTAACATTTTGAAATATTTATAAACTCGATTTCAAATATTGCCTGTCAAATAATTAAACGCAAGCAAAGCTTAAAAAACCGACTTCACCGCTTTATCTTCGGAACCTTGATCAGATTTAATGTATTAAACACGCATTATTGACTATAACTCAAAAACTACTCAGAACAAGAACTCAGATCTTGATCAAATTCCAATGAGACCACATCAAAAGCACCAGCTTTCAAATAAAAAAAATATCATCAAAATCGGCTCACAACGAAAGAAGTTATGAGGTAACTTTTGAAGACGGGTAAACGAGAACATCGTCAAAGTACGCATTATTCGTCACAAAATAGACATTATTGACGATATTTCAAGAACTACTGATCAGATCTTGATCAAATTTAAATGGGACCAATTAGAAAGCAACATCTTTCAAACTAAAAAAAAATTTTCGAAATTGCCTCACGTGTAGAGAAGTAATGCGGTAACACACATAAAATCAACATTATTTTTATGTATGATATACGATAGCATTTGTCACATCAACACGTAAGCGATGTGATCGAAGATGGTAAACATGGTAACTGACACGTTGGTTGATTTATGCCAATTTTTTAAATTCGGTCAGTTTATAATACACTTACAAAAAAATAAATAAGGATGGGCTCAATTTTGTTATGAGATTAAATAGAGTACCAAGTTTTCCATTAACGGAATGCAAAATATTTAAAACACTTCTAAGTATTTAAAGTCGATCTATCAGACCGAAATGCAAAAACATCTGTATAATTTAACATTTAGAATTCACAATTTCTTTCTCAAACATCTGTTAGTAAATGTAAATGAAACGTAAACACAGCGATGAAATTCAAAGTTGAAAAACTTTAACTTCTTAAAACGAACTAGATAAAGTTTGTTTGAACTCTACAAAAAATCGAGCGTTAAAGGTGCATAAAATGCAGCAACAGTTTTTCGCGGAGAGTTTTTTTTATTAAGACGGTAAGCTTGGGTAATCCGAGATACAAGCTTTGCAGTAAGCTTAAGCCTTCTTTTACACTATGGTAGAAGTTTTAGGCATCAGAAAAGTATGATAAGCGAATGCTTTGGAGGGACGTATTCAAACTGTCTAATATATGAACTTACCAGGTGTGGTTTGTGATTTCGCCAGTATATTGATACTATGGTATATGATTTTTAAAAACCGACTTTCACCAGTAACTCTGGTATTTTTATTATTAGTACAATTTTAGTTTATGAAACCAAAATGCTTTTTATTTTTAACCTTTTTTGTTTTTCGTAGTTTTGCTTCGACGCCATCGCAGCAAGACATTATAATTTTATGACTTAAAACAACGACAATATAGATACACAAAAATATAATTATCCAAATCGATTCGATAGAGTTATGAGGTAACATGAGTAAAAAGAAAAAAACTACAACCGAATTATGTATCTATTCCGATTTATAAAGATCTTTTAAAAAGATAACTTTACCAAACAAGATTTCACAGTATCACCATATGGTGACCATGATATTATAAGTTTAAATCGATAAAGGACTTATTGTTTGTTTGTTTTCCTTTCACAGCTGTGCAGTGTTATTTTTCGTGCGCGATGTCACCTGCCGTTCCTAACGGAAAACCAGGACTGGTTTTTGAAACCAGCATTATACTGAATTGGGGACGATTGGTGGTAAACATTGAAAAAAATAAAAACTTACAACCATGTGTAACCTTTTGTCAGTTTTAATTTTTAATTTCTTTTAGCCACAAATAAATATATATCTTTATATGTCTATGTCTTTGTTTTCTACGCAATTGCCACAGTAGACACCGAAGGGTATAGGTATGTGTATTGTGCTATTATTGGACATTGTCTTTTGGTTTAACTATTCCACTGATCTAAACTGATCAATAGTGTAGAAAGGCTATATAGAGGCCGATAGCTCGCTGCGCGTCCCTTGAGGCTCGTTTGGACCGAAGCGATTTTCGCGGCTCGTTCTTATGATTAAGTGAAACCTGAAGGGACTTGGATTCGAGGCAAAGTAACAAAGCCACTGTAAACTGCTAATTTAGTTTGAAATTGAATTTTAAATGTTTTGTAAGTTTGTATAATGAACATTTCTGAAAAGTCATCTACTTATGTGAGTAAATATGTTTTATATTTAGTTAAGGATTTCAGGTAATATAGTTATGTCTATGTCATGTATAATATAGCGTACAAATCGAAAGAAAATAATATTTTAAGAATGAAGATCTCTACTTTTTTATATGTAGAAAGAAAATAAGTCGAAAAGCTCAAGTTATGCGTGGGTATTACTGCCGGATTAAGTTATAATACTTTTACTCAATGATGCACCCAAAAATTATTTAAATGGGAACAGGTGCTCAGAATTATTTACCTTTAAAAGATTAGTACATCAATGACTATATAAAGAACGTTAATTCAGATATTATCTTAACGTTGGACAAAAAATAAATTTGATCACTGAAAAGTAAAAGCCACCAGTTTTAAGCAAATGTATTAACAAGTAAGAATTTTAACAACTGCAGCAGTTTCAACTCTATAAACAGTTTAGGCGGCTGTCGTTGTGCAATAATCTTGCCAATTTGTCTTCCATAAGAAAAACAACACAGGTTTGCGACCAGATCTGGAACTGATGTAAGGCTACACATTAAAATTTCGAGAATATTTATCAATGTAAGCTTAAATACAACACATATTTTGTACTGTTAGTTATAAAGGAGTTCTTATACCGCATTCTGGCTCCACACCATCACCATGCTCCCATAATTTTCCATTGCATATTACTATTATAGTATCCGGGCCAATGGCCTATATTTTCTAAATCTTTATTAAAATTGTATATAAATACACAGCATATCAACTTATTACTGGACACCAAGCTTGTAAGGAATTCAAGAGCTTAAGTCCGCTACCAGTGGATAACGTGCCCATCACGAAGACAGCATTGACTCTTTGTTTTGCAATACGTACGCTTAGCCAAATAAGTACCAACAATCACGACCAACCAGGCGCTCTGATACATTTTTTGAAAATAGAAATAAAACGCAGTCCATTCGGGCCCAGTGACACCAAACGGCAGAAATATGTAACCACTGCCAAGGTTATCATATGTTCTCCGTGTGTGTTGTTCTGATGTAGTTGCCCTAGTGCAAGCCTTATTTTGTGTCAGGAATATGTGACAGAGCTAAAGTTGCATCCTACAATTCGCACATATTACTTTGGCGAAGAAGTTTAATTATAATAAAAATTTGTGTTACAATCTGATTTAAACAAATGCTTGAAAATCGTTAAACAAAACAACGGGAAAATAAAAAATCATAAATTAGTAAAAAACAGATGATTCGGTTGTACTTTTTTATTCCTATTTATTACGCTATAAAATAACGTTAAACCGGTCTCCGTAACATGCCTAACCAAACAATACCAAAATAAAGATTCCATTGCGTACAAAGTATCGAGATAATGAAATAAACGTAAATAAAGTTTATTATAGAAAAGAAACAGGAAAACACGATAAAGGGGAAAGAGCCTTCCATTTGAACGGAAAGTTGTTTAGGCAAATTTTCTTTATTTACTTTTAGGTGAAAAGAAAACTTCACCTGTACTCTCGGTGTGGTAAATTCTGAGCTTTATGAACATTTTCATTGTTGAAAATATCGAATATAAGCTTTATTCGAGCATGATAGCAACGGAAAAGATACATATATCAAATTAGCCGGGCCAGGCAGCTTCGCCCGCAATTATTAGGTTTAAAAGTAGCCTAAGTGTTACAGCGTGAAGAGAAAATAAACATACTTACACACAAACTTTCAGATTTATAATATTAATGTGATATGCACTTGTTGCTTAGGATTAGATTTTTGTTAAACAGCTTTTTCGTTATAAATATTTTTTATGACAGATAGGTAAGTATTTGGCCGTCATCTCAGCTGATGGAATTATTATTTTTTATTTGGCTTTGTGAATTTATCCTACTTCATGTGTGCTTGGTGTTATACTATTATACGTAGTTTTCCTTATATACTCTCTTCTTTTAGCCATAAACATTATCTTCACGCTGTTAGTAGGCAATAATACGGGACTTAATGGCGCTACATACTATTTTTATTCACTTCGACGTTTTGCCCAAGTAGCCAAGTAAAACAAGATTTCTAAGAAAAAAATATAATAGACTAGTTCTTTGAATAATATAAGGCTAGGTAATTTCAAGAGACAATGTTCTGTAATCCACCAAAATTTAACAGAAGAAGATAGAAAAAACTAATCAATAAGTGTAAATCGAATGCCAAAAGACCAACCACATGATATCGTAAATAGTGGATGAAAATTTACATTTAAGCAACACAAATCCACCAAACTTTTAACAAAATCAAACTTCAAATGTAACAAACTTTACATTAACTTCTTTGTATGTAATGTATTTTTTACACAATCTCTTAAATGTTTTCTTTGGTCTACTTACATACACAATGGTGCCTAGTCCTGATTGTGAAATGTCAGAGCCTTAATTTAATGGAACAAATAAGGACTTGACGACGATCTCTGGTGCAAGCATACCTGCATGTACAAGATGCAGTAACACACCTCAAATTTTCATTGTCTACTTAAGGGGTAGATATGCGTCAATGCGAGCACCTTTTTTAACCACAGCCAATATTTCCCCTTACGCTTTTGCACATAATGGTGGATATTGCATAACTTATATTATGGCGGTTATGCAAGGTCACTGTTTGATTTTTAAAGGCAATGTTTGATTTTTTATAATTTTCTACAAATAAAGAGAAAATGCGCCTTAAAAAAAAGCTGAAGATATCCTTTATCTAGTAGGTATACGTATATGATATAATTTTCACAGGGTTCTGATATAAAATGACGGAAAAAAATGGTTTCAAAAAGAATAAAATATCTCACATATAGAAACGTAAGATATCAAATTACATGCAAATTCGATAATTTGATATGTTAGTATTTTACATTTCTAAATGCCATCATATTCTGAGAAGAAGGACTCATTTATTATATATATAATAAATGAGTCCTTCTTCTATATATATCACATTCCGACGAATATTTTTTTTTATCAAAGTATTTGTGATTACCGAGAAAACGTAAAACGGTTACAAAAACGCCCCTTTTAGGAGAAATTCTGGTATCATCCTCTTATTGATGAGATCCAACATTTACTCGTATACATTGGCGATGAGGTCCATGTTTGTTTATGTCATTTTGGGTCCAATAATACAATTATACTGATTCAACGTAAATAACAACAATTACATTGTCACATAAAACTCAATCAGGAGTTGCAATTGGGAGTTCCCTAATTGTTTGTAACCGTAATATAGGCATGTTAATTATTGCAGCATATTTACGTCGCGGGAGTTGGCCATAGCTTAATTTAGCGGTTTCCATGCCAATGGGTAATTAAACGATTGTTTGCCATTTTGCGATAATTGATGTTGGTGTGTTTGATTTGCGCTAATTATCTTGCACGTATTAAATTATTAATTCCGTCCGATTGGGTTTTACAACGGCCACGGTGACGTACTCATAATGGGTAGTTTTCACAATAGTCAATGGTAAGGGTTACAAGTTTTTTTTCAATTTTATTTTAAGGACCTTTATTTTAACAATATAACGGTCCTATTGTATGTTCTTACGTTAGGACGAATGAAGTAATTCTTGGAAAAAAAAGGTAACTAAATTTAATTAACTTAAGTTGACCCACAAAATGAAACAGCTCCTGAGCCGCCTGCGACGATGAATCTGACTAAATTGGGTGGAACCTGCCGACATCGTAACTGTTTATGTTGTAGGTCATCTCGGGTTACATAGTTGTTTTTTAGAAAATTGACGATTTTTATCATAATACAATTACATATCGTCCTAGTTACCACACAAACCATATTATTATAGTGACTCAGTTAATAAAATAACATAAATGTATCTATATATAATACCTTTAAACGAGCAATTCTTGTATATATAATCTGAATCTCGCAAACGGCTCCAACGATTTACATGAAATTTAGTATGCAGGGGGTTTCGGGGGTAAATCGATCTAGCTAGGTTTAAATTTTAGAAAACTTCGTTTTATCCGTGTTTTTAACCGAGCAGAGTTCGGTCATCCAGGTACTATTTTTTATGTTCGATAGACAAGAATTTTACCACTATCTCTTCCAATAGAAAGTTATGATGCGGTCGAAGATGTAGCATGAAGAAAATACCTATTCAATCTTAACTTCTAAGACTCCCAGATAATACCATTCGGGGACCAAGGACTAGGACAATGACTGCCACTCCTTCGCAGTAGGGATGATAAACGTAAAAGCGAAACGCTTCAAGTAAAATGGAATATGTCAACAACAATTGACAGATTGTGTTGTTGTTCAATGGAAAAACGGGCAGATAACACACACATAAACATAAACTAAAACACTCACAGCCCCACACTAAGTTCGATGACTTGTGTCGTGGGTGCCGGAAACATTCACATTACACACACAATCACAACCAGAACCAGAAACATATTTTTTTCTTGGTGACAAAACTGGTGTTCCCGCCGGGAATCGAACCCCTGCTTTTAAGGCGAACGCTCACCTAACTGAGCCAACGGGCAGTTCTATAGATAAATTAAAATGAAATTCCTGTAAAATCTTTGCAATATTTTGGCGTAACATTGTTCTATCTTTTTTATATTTTGGCGTAATGGAAAGAACGAAAATACGTTGGTTTGATGGGAACTTGGCATTAATCCAATGATCCGAAATCTAGCTTAAAATAAATAAAACATAAACGCTTTCAAACTTATAGCCCCACACTAAGTTTAATGACATTTGTCGTGGGTGGCGGAAACATTTACATCACACATTGTGAATTTCATCCATAGGCTTCTGAACTAGTGAGTACACTGTATTTTAGACGCCAATGGCATCTTTCAATGGTAACACTGATTTATGTTTATTTTTATAACATAAAAACATATTAAGTTACTTATAGATATAGATATTTTAGTAATGTGTTGTGTTTTGATAAAAACTCACGCACATTTTGAACTTTTAAATTAAAATTAAAACGGGAATTAGCGTGACTTACGCGTTGTCGATGTGTAAATCGACAATTGTTTCGGCTTCATTCGGAAGCCTTCTTCAGGATGAGTGCGGAGCGCTCGCCGTCGCGTCCCACCTCGCACTGCGAGCAGCAGCACGAAGAGCGCGGGAGGACGGCGGGGGTGGTTGTGGTGGTGGGGGTTGAGACGGCATACACCGTATAGCAGGATCCTGCTCCGAAGAACCATCTTCATCACTGCTGCTTGTTGACACCATTCTACTCCGGCAGGCGAAACTTATAGTGTCCCTACTCACTTTGTTGACACTGCCCAGAGTACCATGAAGACATGTTTTCCAGCTTTGTGACAGCGCCCACCCTCTGTCTCGATTGAAATTTGGACGACGACTAATTTCTATCGCCTCGCGGATTTTACGAGGAACAAAAAACTTTTCTCTCGCTAAAATCTGGGCCTTGTCGAATCTTATGTAGTGCGTCGTGTCGGAGGACAGGGCGTGCTCTGCCACTGCGGAGCTGCTGCAGTCGATGTTTTTCATGGACCGGATGTGCTCTCTGAGTCTGGTAGACACGTTCCTACCGGTTTCGCCGATGTAACAATCACCACAGTCACATGGAATCATGTAAACACCAGGAGTTCCTAGTGGATCCTTATCTTTAGGAGAGCGCAGTAATTGCCTAATCTGTGAAGGGGGGCGAAATATCGTCTTGATGCAAAATTTCCGGCGTAACAAGTGTCCGATTTTATCCGTCACCCCTTTAATAAAAGGTAGGTACGTCACTGCTCTCTCTACCGACGTCACTCGACTTTTAGCGGAGGCGTTGGCTATTCGAGTGCTCTGTTTCCAGCCATACCCATTGGCCTCAAGCACTGATCTCACGTGACTGAGTTCTGCATCCACATATTGAGGATCACATAACCTCAGTGCTCTGTTTATCAGCGTTCGAGGCACAGAAGCCAGATGAGAAGGATGATGGTGTGAGTCAGCTTTTTTTCCGTAAACCAACGCACACAGATCGGTACTTAAAAGCTGACTCACACCATCATCCTTCTCATCTGGCTTCTGTGCCTCGAACGCTGATAAACAGAGCACTGAGGTTATGTGATCCTCAATATGTGGATGCAGAACTCAGTCACGTGAGATCAGTGCTTGAGGCCAATGGGTATGGCTGGAAACAGAGCACTCGAATAGCCAACGCCTCCGCTAAAAGTCGAGTGACGTCGGTAGAGAGAGCAGTGACGTACCTACCTTTTATTAAAGGGGTGACGGATAAAATCGGACACTTGTTACGCCGGAAATTTTGCATCAAGACGATATTTCGCCCCCCTTCACAGATTAGGCAATTACTGCGCTCTCCTAAAGATAAGGATCCACTAGGAACTCCTGGTGTTTACATGATTCCATGTGACTGTGGTGATTGTTACATCGGCGAAACCGGTAGGAACGTGTCTACCAGACTCAGAGAGCACATCCGGTCCATGAAAAACATCGACTGCAGCAGCTCCGCAGTGGCAGAGCACGCCCTGTCCTCCGACACGACGCACTACATAAGATTCGACAAGGCCCAGATTTTAGCGAGAGAAAAGTTTTTTGTTCCTCGTAAAATCCGCGAGGCGATAGAAATTAGTCGTCGTCCAAATTTCAATCGAGACAGAGGGTGGGCGCTGTCACAAAGCTGGAAAACATGTCTTCATGGTACTCTGGGCAGTGTCAACAAAGTGAGTAGGGACACTATAAGTTTCGCCTGCCGGAGTAGAATGGTGTCAACAAGCAGCAGTGATGAAGATGGTTCTTCGGAGCAGGATCCTGCTATACGGTGTATGCCGTCTCAACCCCCACCACCACAACCACCCCCGCCGTCCTCCCGCGCTCTTCGTGCTGCTGCTCGCAGTGCGAGGTGGGACGCGACGGCGAGCGCTCCGCACTCATCCTGAAGAAGGCTTCCGAATGAAGCCGAAACAATTGTCGATTTACACATCGACAACGCGTAAGTCACGCTAATTCCCGTTTTAATTTTAATTTAAAAATGTGTTGTGTGTTTATGAACGTTTGTGTGTATGTGCAAGTTCCAGTGGTTTTTATACATTAGAATCTATTATAAATATATTAGAAATAAAAGGTATGTGAACATGGTTTCAATGCCTTCATAATCATATTTTTTTACCAATATATTAGTAAGTACAGATTTTATTTTGTTATTACTTAGTTTTTTATATCAAATTCCTTAAGTAATACAACGTTGAATTGCTTTCGAGCAAATCTAGATCTAACACTGGATATCTGTCTATTCTCTTTGTTTTGTCTGGAATTTTCGGGACTACTTTTACTTTACAGTATATAATTAAATGCAAGTAAAAAAACCGACTTCACCGCTTTATCTTCGGAACCTTGATCAGATTTAATGTATTAAACACGCATTATTGACGTTAACTCAAAAACTACTGATCAGATTTTGATCAAATTTCAATGGCACCACATGAAAAGCACCAGCTATCAAACAAAAAATAATCATCAACGATATTTCAAGAACTACTACTAAATGGGACCAATTGGAAAGCAACATCGTTCAAACTAAAAAAAAATTTGAAATCGGTTCACGTGGAAAGAAGTAATGAGGTAACTAACAGTAACTAACAAGTGCCTCTTTGGGGCCCATGTGAATAAACGATTTTGATTTTGATTTTGAACACACATAAAAAAAATAGTAATAATACAGTCGACTTAAATACCTTCTCCTTTTTTGTGAAGTCGGTAAAAACAATAATTTACACGAAATGTCGAAAACTTAACCACGATAGTCAAATCCCACAGACCGATTGGCGAAAAATACACGCTAATATAATGGCACAGAAATAATTTTAGCGCTTATTGTTTTATTTTCCAAAAAACGCTTGCTCCGGGAGCACGCCAAAATTTTTGCCCGACTGGATTGCGATCCAGAGAATACGTACATATATTAAAATCAAGTTTCGTTTTGTTCTCATTCGTCTCATAATTTTATTTCGTTGCGAGAATTTGCTTTAGAATTTTTATTTGGCTTGTGCTAACATACCAGCTTCGGATCTCAAATGAATTGTTAAGTAGTTTTACGCTTAGACGCATTTTGGGATGGTTCCAAAAACTTCGCATTACTTATAGATACATTTATAGTTGTCTGGGACAAAAGTGCGTTAAAATTGTAAACGTTAAATGTTTCACTACTCGCGTGAGATTATTATCAAATTTACTAACAAAACACCTTCAAGATTGTATTTAAACTTTATGATTGTATGTTTATTAAATAAGTAGCTATAGTAAGTTGTTTAATGGTAAAAATAGTAATAAGCTGTACCGAGGTATAAATATCACTTTGTGTCATCAAGATACAGGCGTTGCCAAGTGTGAGGGCCAGCAGGTACATCTGTATTGAATTATTGATTTATCTCTGCATAAAACCTTTTGTTTTTCGCATGTTAGTTGCTAACATAGTGAAATAGTCGTAAGTTGTTTTTTATGCAGCAAATAAACATTTTTATTTTTTTTATTTTCAAGATTAGCTCGGTCTCAAAATAATTCACACTGTAAATGATAACGATCTAGTGTTAAATCTCGAAATTGAGAATGTGTGTGTGATACGAATGTTTCCGGTACCCACAGTACAAGTCTTCGAACTAAGTGTAGCTATGTGAGTGTGAAGCGGTGGCTAGCCTGCCGACTTTGACGAAATGCCTTGCCTCTATTTAGAATTATTTGATGTTATAATTTGGCGTCAATAATATATCATACAGATTGTCTGAATTGATAGAAACGGATTGTTACAGAAAATTATACAAGCAATTAACCTCAAAAGTTTATTTGAGCTCTATTGCTTATCTATCTAGTATTTTGGGGCTAACAACTCGTATTAATTAATATAAATTGATTTAGTTATCTGCGGAATATGGACATACGAAATACTATGGACGGCTAAAATTAGTACTTAAATTCTAACGTAACTGTGTCTCTGTGTGCTTGTTACTGCTTTTACTTTGGTAGAGAGATATTTTATGGCGTAATAACGAATGAAGACCTTTTTATACTGATTTGTCAAGGGCAAAGCTGCAGGGCACAACTAGTTATTTATAAAACTACGCTATTCCCTTTAGTTTTGAACTGGTACCGTCAAAAACTAGAATTATTTACTAGCCGTACCCCGCGGCTTCGCCCGCTATTATCAAGTTAAAAAGTAGCCTATATGTTAATCCCAAGTATAATCTATGTACATTCCAAATTTCATCCAAATATGTTCAGCCATTAAAGCGTGAAGAGGGAACAAATATAATTACACACTTATACCCTTACACACAAACTTTCAGATTTATAATATTAGTAGGTTATTCTTTATTTTTTTAAATTCAAAATATAAATTTTAATTATGATGATTTTGTTATATACTGAATACAGTACGTGAGAATAGACTCAATAGAATATTAATGTCTATACGCAATATGTATAATTCTTCACTAAGGTACATTTCACCACAAATCATACACCCCACAAAACAATATATTTTAGAAAGCTATGGTAGCTTAACCACTCTATCGAAATACGCTTGAGGGCTGCTGGCTCATACAAGGAGGTGCTCTGGCGCAATTAACTTGATTTATATCAGGCATTTACTTATTCAGTGCTACGGCGCTACGTCGTAGACCATCGTAGCACGCAATCGCTTTAGCTTCTTTAAAAAAATTAGCAATTTTAAACCCTACCATTCACACCATAAAGACTATCCAAACGCTGTTTACTGTGAGGTTTCACAATAGATACAGAGCGTCTTTAAACATGCAAGTTTTACTTATTTTGTAGTACAAAGGCCGTTTTGATTCTGAATTATGAGTCTGTTCAAAATTGCATAATGGTAAAGGGTTGCGATGAATATGATAATGGAGTAGACTTGGCTCACTGTTCACGAAGGTGGATTGAGTAATTCCAGGCAAATCAATAGCTTGTGTATATCGTATCCTAATAATAGTGAGATATTGTGTAGTTTGTGCTTTCTATATGTCAAAAGTAGACAGATCTGGATATAATTTTATAGCCGAATCATGATATATTTATAACGATTCATTATCATCGCTGCTCCATTTTTTAAGTTTATAATCTATTTAGACGTCCATATTGTACTAAATTATTTAATCATATCTATTTCTTTTAGTCAGTCCTAAAATGAAATTACAATCTTTTAAAATTTTAAAAGCGAACTCTGAATGTGATGTGACCTGTCATGAAGTTTAAAATTTTCCATAATCTACTTGAGAAGAGGCGTGAAATTCAAAAATTGTAACACGTACTGATTATAATTATAATACATTCAACTTGCTTGCTTTCCATATGGACTAGTGAGCAGTCCTTGTGACAGGATTTTTCAGGTTTCTTGAAGGCATCGGAGATGGCTGAATGACTGTTGTTTTACGACTACCAAACCGGGACCGACAGTTTAACGTGCAAAGTACGGTTACACTTACTTGAAATTCCACTAAACTAGCCTGACTGAACATTATTTAATCTTGTCAATCACTCACTATCGTAAAGATGAACACGATATTTTAATCTGAACTCATATGAATAATATAGAAACTCTTCTCATATCCAGGAACGATTATAAAAGAAGGTAGGTTTTATGAACATACATTAGAGTTTCAATAAGAATAGCATATTAATATTCTTTCTAAAATGCTAGTCAAGTCAAAATATCCAAATAGCTTTAAAAATATCGAAAGAGGTCATTCACAAGTATAACCAAGTCAGTATTTTTCTTCCACAAAAAATAAGAAAAAATTAAAAAAAGCAACAGGCTCGCTCCATAGCAAGAAACATTAAAGGTCTAGAGACTTACAGCGAGATGCAGCTATTATGAACTAATTCATCGCAAAGAAAGCTTCCTGTGGGTGGGCACAGAGAGCCATTAAAAAGGCGTGAGGCGCCTCAGGCGAATTTGTCAGACGACGAAATTAACACTAGGCGAACATAAGTTAGAGTCGCATAGTGCAGCGCCTTGAGGCATTTATCGATAACAATACAATATTTCTATATAGCATTTCTATATAACAGCAATAACATAAACAAAGTAAATTTATTATATTTAGTGTTAATCCTGATAAGGTTGTTAAGGCCTATAATATAGTTAAGTGAAATGACAGTAAATTAATAATTGTCGTACAATGGGCGGTTTTATCACATTAAACAATTTCTTACAGCTAACTTTTGGATAGACTAGATTATTAATAAATCCAACGTTATAAAAATGAGTGCAACACGCAACTAAAAGTAATCGATAATTGCTTCGAGGTGCTACACTGTATGTACCTATGTTTGTGTTTACAAACGCAAAAACTTAATTTGTAACCGGATATTTAATATTAATTGTCACGACTACTATCTTTTTCATTAACCGTTTAATTGTTATAAAAATAAACATATTTTTTTGTCTTTTTATGATTTTTTAAAAATAAATTAGATTCCAAATGACTTCGAAAATAGAACGCTTTGACACTCACTGCCCCACACAAAGTTCGATGACTTCTGTCGCGGGTGCCGGAAACATTACACACACAATCACACCCAAAACTAGAATCACAAATTTCCTTTGGGGTGAAAACTTGTGTTCCCGCCGAGAATCGAACCCGATAGAAGGCGAACGCTCAACAAACTAAGCGAACAGGCATTTTATGTAATTAAATGTATAGGTATAAACATAACATTACTATATACATTTTGCTTTTAAATAGATAAAACTAAACATGATATATATCCACAAACCATCGATATTTAGGGTAATAAAATGACCCCATCACTACGCATTTAGGATGTAGTAATAATTGCAGCGACACGGAGCTCAGCGACGATGTTATTAAGCTGAGTTGTACAGGCATTATACCGGCTATTCAGTCATATTAGAAGTAATTCAGTTCTTAAATATGAAATAGCACGAAGATAAACGCTGTAGTATATTTTCATTTTGTGGCACTGGCTTTCTTTCATGCAAGATATTTCTTTTTTGGCCACTATCTAAGTTGCAAGTGAGTGACGATGTGCTCAAGCACGTTTTACAAGAAGATACCTAATCACTTCGCTTTAACTCTCACCGAATACATTATGGTACCACAGGAAACAAATAAACTTTTAGTTCTAATTTCTAACAGGTAGCTGATAGTTACCGTTAAGGGAGTATGCTAGGGATGATATACAACCAGAATACAGCCGGGTTACGGCAGATATGAAATAAATACCCACGGTACCTCTAAAGATTCGGCCAGGGGTACCACGGGTTTCTTTTAATTTTTATTATTCAAGATAGGCAAACGTTTGACTGCCATCATACCTGATGGTAAGTGACGATGCGGTCTACGGTGGAACACGTTCACCCAGCAGATGCCTATTCACTCGCGACTTAGAGACTCCCATATTGTATTTATCAGGTAACACAGAGTCAGATAAGGAATTCCATTCTTTTGCAGTTCGCATAATGAATATGGAGGCAAAACGCTTCGTCCGCATTTTTGGAATAAATACCATATAGCGGGTATAACTTAGTACCAACGAGTACGACCATAAGTACGCTGAGACAACCACGCGTTGTTAAAAAACATGTCCATAGATTAAATACAAATAAAATAAGAAACATTCCCAAAGTCAAAACAGTTGCACGAATTTTCATTAAACATAGCTAAGAACGATTCTGATACTAGCTAATAGCTAGTGTTCATTTTGTCGGTTTATGCAGCAATATACAAAGTTATAGACAGAAATATACATTAATGTTTTTTGAAACAGCTCTTTAGTATTCGAGGTTACATAATTTTGAAGTAGTTGATGAATATCGTCTCAAAAATAATGCATTAGTAGGGGCTAAATCCGACCGGTTCATGTACTGTGAAAAATACCCGACTCTCAACGGTATTGCTGTAAAGAAATGGAATTTTATGAAACGAAATTATATTAAGCTTCTCCGTTTGACGCGGATATTTTAGTTTTATTTCTCTCGGTAATATTAGCGTGGTTTATGAAAAACTTGTCGGTAGACTGAAACTTGCATTTTGTTATTAATTTTTTAAAGAATTCGCGCAAGAATATTGCTTTAGCTTTTCCATTTTTGTCGCGGCTCATGGAAACATGCATATTACATAAAATATGCATATTACAATAAAAATATTGCGAATGAGAAATATAATATTTTAACAGTGTAGAAACTATACAAACAAGTAAATTTATTTTATAGTTTAGTATTCTATTACATACAATATATCTAGATTTTAAAATATTAAATATTGTTCTATAATTGTTTCTGGAGTAAAAATAAATTTTAAACTAATTATTTACAGCCTCCTAAAAATTCACACTTACTAATTTTTTATCGTATATGTAGGAAACTTTCACATCACACTTACATTCATACCCAAAATTTCATATTTGAGAGAGAACTTGTGTTTATAACTAATAGAATTCGATACCTGTAGTACTTAGCAGCATAGAAAATAATATATTCTTCCTAGCAGTACTGACTTGCTAGGCAGACGTGCAACAAACTACGCCTCAGCTCAGTTAAGATTAACTTTTAAGCATTTTAAAGACAATTTTTTTTACTTTTAAGACAAATTTGGCTATGCGGGCAGACCGGTACATACCGGTACGTAGACGATTGCGTATTACGCAAAAACTTCATGAAATTGACATATAAGTCTTATTATAGTACTTATCCCGCGTGGCACTTAATATGTACTTTCATGGTACCTATTCATTTCTATACTTTTATTTCGCACTATAAATAAAATAAAAGGTAACATGAATAAATATAAGAAAACAAAGTGCCAAAAAGGTCGTGACTCAGCAATTTTCCAAGTTCAACGCTAGAAGCTGGGTTTCAGTCACAAAATAGAGGTGTCGTATCTATAAAACAGTGTCATAAATTTATAGAAACTAAATATATGATGTATATATTTATGTATATTCTATTAAGATAACTAAAAAAGATTTTTTAAATTAACATTTCCATGTATTTTTATCAGTTTATTCGGAACCAAATGGTATAAATAAAACACGAACCTAATCAGAAGTTAGTTCAGTGGGTGCTCTTGGTTTCGACGGCTCGCTTTCCATCCAATGACAAAAAATCCGTGGAGAAGAATTACTATTATTTAAAATAAGATTTATTTATCTGTTTATCAAAACAATGATAAAAACCAAAAATTGATCAGAAATGAGGTAAAGGGAACATTTTAAGAATGGTCATTGGTCACAGACCGCTGAAACTGTTCATTGGTATGCAAATAACTCACTTGATTGTAAATTACGGATAATACAGTATAAAGTATTCTTGCAAAGAAAATACTTACTCAATCTAGACTTAAAGACTATATTTTGTTACTTAGCTGACCCGAATTATACTGGGTTGGGAACAATGTGTGAGAAGCAGAGTGTCTTACAATAATTTGGATGACTAATAAAAAAAAAGATAAGAAAAATGCTTTGAGCTGCCCTATGAAAAAATTTGCTCGAGCAAAGTGATTAATATTTTTTTTATGCCAGATAAGCATCTCTGATGGAAAGTGTTGATGCGGCCAAAGATGTAGTATGCTTACCTAGAAGATATCTACTCACTCTAGACTTGGAGACTTCCTGATTATACTGTTCTGAGAACGAAGACGCGGACAGTGAGTTTCCCTTCTTCGTTGTACGGATACGGAAGATAAATGTAGAAGCATTTTTCAAGAAGCAAAATATGATTTCTGTGTATGTATTAAAATGTCAATCATGTTTTTGACTGGATCAAATATACGAAGGTTACATTGTTAAGATTAAAATTAGCACCTGTAAGCATTAAGTTATATTTTAATTTATTTAACAATTATAGTTATTTTCAATATATAATAAAGTTTATGTCACTACAATGAACACATTTTACAAAATATAGATAACCTCACATAGCTGTTAAAAATGTGTTGTACAATTTCGTTCATATACTATATATATATATATATATATATAATTATGATCTAATGAAGAACTAAAATTATTGAAACCATGATAGAGCCCTCGTTGTAAGCCGATCAGGTGTTTGCTGTTTCTAATCCTGTGAAGGGATTGATGTTTCGGTGACATTTTGATAAATTTCCTAGTTTGATTTAGATTTTTACACCTTTACTTTTTACTCGCCTGGCTTGCTGCTCTATACCTCAATACAGCTCTCACAATCAATAAATATAGTATATCCTGGCAGCTGCTTTGAGATCAATACTAGGTTTAGCGTGTTTACCACCCTCGACCACATCATCACTAAAATATAAGCATTATTATAGGCTGCGGTAGCAAACGTGCTGTCGTCGAAGTGTGGATTGTTATAATAAAGTTTAAAAAATCAAAATTTATTAAAACTAACATTTAAGGATAACATTAATGTGAATTGAAATATGATGCTAAAGGTTGTAAAATTATTTGAAGTTATCCTTAATCTAATCTACTCCATAGATTTTGAATTCAAACATCTGTAAAAACTTGGTTCATTTGGTCGAATGCATCGAGAATTTCAATACTTTCCTTTATCTTGAACTCTACTTGTTAGAACCTTATCGGCTGATTTACTATCTTATCTAATATTTTATAATTTTAATGTCAATATACTTACTTTCAGCACTGAAAGTTATATTTGTAATTTTTTACTTTTGCTTTGGTTCCTGTAAATTATAAATATTAAATTATTTGATTTTTGTGGTTATGATAGTTAGTGCAAGTATTATATAGTAATTCTCTATATTTATAATATTCCTAGGAAATTCGTATGGTATGTAAAATTTTACTTTTTTGGTAAAAAAAAGTTATCTTTTGTTTAATTGTTACCTTACGAAGAGGACATAAGAAGCCTATGATTTATTTTTTTGTTGCGTGTATATACAATACATACTTAAATGTATGTCCGTTTGCTACCTTACAAACAATTAACAAATGTTGCAAAAATATTGTTAGATTTGTCGAAATTTTGCATAGGCTAGGATTTTTAAAAAACAACATAAACAATATAACTCCAAAAAGTATATCCCATGTCTGTGTAAATATTTCGCGATACTTTTCAAAGGCTATCGTATTTTTAGAACGCGAATTAAATATTGGGGCACCATATTGTAGGTAATTAAAACAACTGTAAAATTTAATTTAGTAAAATATTTAAAAAAAAATAATGCACAATAATAAAATTTATTAGCGAATAGCATTGTAAAAAAATATTAACTACATATTTTGTATTTTTTTGTTTGGTTTAGGTCTTTGAGCATTTATCAAGGTACAGGTAGCCTATTAAAGAGTTTTGTAGTCTATTGTGCTTTTTAGTTCACGACGTGTTCCGACTACTCTATTATTTTTTAACTCCATCTAGGCTAATGAGCTGCAACGTGGTCTTAATAGTTATTTAAGACAACGAAGCCGAGGTTCTAACTCTAACCAAACGTTGAAAAAGAAAATAAATACGGCATTTAGTTTCAGGGCGTCTCTGTAGATGGCGTTTTTCACTAAGTCTGGACTTAGTGAATGTTTCTCGAAAGCAACGTCCATTTTAAGCCCTTTTCCTAGATGGAGCATTAAAAACCATTTCGATAACAGCTTCACGATAGGTTTGCTGGTATGGTTGTTGGTGTAATTGTAACATAGTACTGAGAATGTCTGCAAGATGGCGCTAATCGCAGCCACAGAAATAGTTAAGGGTTGCGAGGTTTGCATAATGCATTTGTATAATAATATAATTTATTGTAGCTTAAAAGCCAAGATAAAGTAAGGCGGCGTTGTTTGAAGACGACTTAAAAAAATAGCCTGATTATTTTAATGCTTGCAAGGTCATATCTAGAAACTCAAAAAATGATTTTACATAGCAATTAAAAATAATTTTAAAGTTCAGATAGCTAGGGCAGGAATTTTATATAATAGAGCTTAACATTTCTGACTAATCAAAGCGACCCATATAATCATATTATGATTAATCCCTTATTAATTATTAAAAGCATAAACAGAAATCTATTTTGTTATTGCCTCCAAAATTTGTTACAAGATTGTTTAACTCTGATTGACTATACAAGTTCTTTTGTACAGTACAGCTTGACGATTATCTCACCTGTTATTATAAGTGATGTGGACTAGGTTGGTTTACCAACTGCGTTGACGCGTATGCAGGTATGAGGAACATGGATTCACGCGAAAACGTCAAATAATTCTTCAAAGATATTGCCATCGCGATACATTTTGGAAAATATAATGTATGCTATAAAGGATATCAATTAAGAATTATTATTATTATTAGCATTGCAATTCAGAGAGGCAATGACGCCAGCATGATGGGTACGCTACTCCCTGGTAGTGGGCTTGAGATTACTTTTATACCCGTATATATTTATCTACCCGGAATACGACACCGCGCCGCGGGCGGGTCATCTTGGAACTTTGAATTTTTGCTCGCTGGCGTTTTAAAGTGTGCGATTACCTTAAATGCGGCGGGTTCGATTCCCGGTGGGAACACAAGTTTACTCCCTACGGGAAATTTGTGTATTCACATCATATGATGTGAATTTTTACTTATTGTGGGGCTGTGAATGTAAAAGCGTTTATGTATATATGTTTTATGTTTTCTCACCAGGCGACGCCGGGTGTATGGGATCTTTGAACTGCTCGCTGGTGTAATTGGGTGCGCGTTCGCCTTCAAAACAGTTGGTTCGACTCTCGGGGGATACACAAGTTTTCTCCCCATGGAAAGTTTGTGTTTCTGAATCTGGGTGTGATGTGTATACGGCCTTACGAAATAAGTCATAGTACTTAGTGTGGGACTGTGAGTGTGATAGCGTGTATGTGTATGTTTTCGGGCTCAGCTACTTATATATAAAATCGCAAAATGATTACCGATATCGATACAATAATTGACAATTTCATTTCTTATTAGTATTCGAGTCGACACGTGTCAAGTATTTTTATTCAGGTATTACAGACAGGCGTTCCTTTCTGTTATGCTCGAATAAAATTAATATCTGTAAACTGAAATCTGCTAAATATAAAATGATATAATCTGGGAATATTCAAGTCTAGAGTGAATAAGTCTTCTAGGCAAGCATGCTGTATCTTTTGCCGCATCATCGCTTTCAAGTCGAGGTACTGACCAGAAACTGGCTTATGAAGCATTTAAAAGACAGCCCCCAAAAATAATCAACATTTCGTGTGACTTTCGCCAACTAAATAAATTATTGAGTAAGCGACAAATGCATTGTCCACACAAGTGATTCATGGCTGCACAGAATAGAAATAGTTGGGAACTCATCGTCTTATTTCGTTCAGTATTTGTTTCCAAAACCAATACGAACTCATCGACTTTCGATCTTATATAAATAAAGATAAGGGTTTTTGTATGTGCACCGGAAAGTTTGCCTGGTACATCAAATACACGGCCATGTTTGGAGTACACGTGCTGTGAAGTTCTCGTCTTGTTACGTGAGTTCCGTATTTGGCAGATTGGGCTTGTTTTCACACATGCTAATAACGGTGGAACGTGGGGACTGACACCGCTGGATTAACAGCTTAGAGGAAAATATCCGATGTACTGCTGCTTATCACTGTCCAGCGAATGTGTGTAAAGCGAAAGCTGCGTGGTTCAAGATAACGCGGGATTTCCTCGTCTTTTGTTTCTTGTAATTCGTTTATTTTGGTTATTATGACGAACAGCAATAATAATCATAAATGTAAGCACAACTATAATAATATGATTACGTAGTTCTTTGTAAGAAGTAGAAAATATATCCCACTAATAACATAGGTAAGATCAAAATGCAATAGTTTGAGTGAGCGTGTGCGCGAGTGTGTTATCTTTATGTTTGAAACTAGGTTATTTCTATAGCAACATAGGCGGATTTGTATATATGTATAAAAGTGAAAGATTGTGTTAGAAAGTTCGTGGCTGTGTCATTCTGTATTATAATAATATGAAAAGTCGTAGCGCAATATTTCGACAGACATGGAAATTATGTTAGTAAATTTGATTAAGGTTAAAATTTGACCCGAAATAAGGCATGCTAATTTTTTTTAAATATCACCGGTCAATAAGGACAAAAATATGGCAGGTATTATAAGAACTAATTTGGTTTAAATTTGAGGGTAGTCTTTACTCTACCGTAGCATAAACAGCAACTATAAATGCCATGAATGCAGCTGGAGTTACTACTACTCTGAATGAACTTAAAAGTACATTATTCTGATGAAAAAGCTCTACAACCTGACGAAATGTTCAAAACAGTTTAATTGCTCAAGAGAACAGTTCTTAACGCCTCGTAATTGGGCTTGAAATAGTGGCATTACTGCCGCAATATGCAACCTAGCTGAGCGCGCAAATTGTAGAAGTTGTTCTGCGGTTGCAATTTTCGCAGCTGTATAAAATATTGTCAAAAGTAAGTTTGGACCTTTACACATAGCAACTATTTGTCTACCACTTCACAAATAAGGAGAAGTTACTCAAATCAACTGTTTTTTTTTATGTGTGTTACCTTATAACTTTGTTCCACGTGAACCAATTTACATTTTTTTTTTGGTTGAAAGATGTTGCTTTCCAATAGGTTCCATTTAAATTTAATTAAGATATGATCAGTGGTTCTTGAAACAGCGTCAATAATGCGTATTTAGTACATGTAATCCGATCAGAGTCCGGGTCTCTTCGCGTTTTTATTTGACTATCCTCGACGTTTCGGTTGGGTTGCAACGGCCGTGGTATCATAATCGAGAAACTAGTCAGTGTCTTACTAATTAATAACTTTTTATCTGACTGCCAAAAAAGGGTTATGTTTTTTGAGCGTGTCTTGTATGAATATAGGTGTATTTTTGTCAATTTCTTTATTACCTCGTATTTTCCAAACGGCTGGATGGATTTCGATAGGTATTGTTATAGCGGTCTTAAAAACCTAAGTTTCCTTGAGAGGTGATTGAAATAAAAAACAAAATGACAGATTTTTGACGTGAAATGGTAACTAATACCATAATAGAAAAATACCAAACCTATCAAGTAGGGTATCGAAATTAAAAGGGGACATAAAATAATAAATAAGTACATAAAAAGTAGGTTCACATTTTTCGCAGTCAGGTTTTTAGTGCATTGACTTGTTTTATCCTTTTCTTTAGAGCTACGAGAATATAAATATAACATAAACATAAACGCTTTCACACTCACAGCCTCACTCTAAGTTCGATGACTAATTTCGTGGGTGCCAGCAACATTCACATCACACACACAAACACACCCAGAACCAGAAACACAAAATTTCTTTTGGGAGAAATCTTGTGTTCCCGCCGGAAATCGAACCCGATACCTGCTACGATGCTTAGAAGTCGAACGCTCAACCAACTAAGACAACGGGTAGTTAAGGGTCCGCATGCTTATTCAAGCGCGTTGAATTCAGTTCGAGTAGATTCTAGTTTACTACCTCCAGGATCGCGAGATCCTGGTGGTAGGACGTGACGGTATGAGGCGCCGTCACGTCGCCTGCGGGGTTCCACAGGGGTCGGTGTTGGGTCCGCTCTTGTGGAACATAGGCTACGACTGGGTGCTTCGTGGCACGCTTCCCGCAAACATACGGGTCGCGTGCTATGCCGATGACACCCTAGTCGTGGTCAGAGGGAGAGACCTAAAGGAGGTAGTGCGGTTGGCCACAGTGGGCACAACTCTTGTGGTTGGCCGCATACGCTTCCTAGGACTAGAGGTCGCTCTCTCCAAGACCGAGGCCCTATTGTTCCATGGGCCTCTGGGGCGACCTCCTCCAGGAACGCGGATCGAGGTGGATGGGGTCCGGGTTCCGGTTGGGACCCAGATGAAATATCTGGGTCTCATCCTGGACGGGAGATGGGCTTTCGGAGCCCACTTTTCTCAGCTGGCTCCGAGAGTCGTGGGGGCTGCGGCTGCATTGGGGAGGTTGCTTCCCAACGTAGGTGGCCCGGGTGCGGTCTGTCGTCGGCTTTACTCCGGAGTGATCCGGAGTATGGCCCTGTACGGGGCACCGGTATGGGTGGACGCCCTCAACCGCGATAACAAGACCCTGCTGCGTCGTCCGCAGCGGGTTATCGCGACGAGGGCGATACGCAGTTACCGGACGGTGTCTTGGACGGCGGGATGCGTGCTTGCGGGTGACCCCCCCTGGGAGCTCCAAGCAGAGATCCTCGCCGAAGTGTACCACTTCGTGGCGGCGAGAAGATCCCGTGGAGACAACCCAGCGTGGGAAGAGGTCACCCGCATGCGGCGAATGGCACGGGCTGCCCTGTTGCGTCGATGGACGGAGGACCTGGCTCCACCGGTCCCTGGGCAGTGGACGGTGGAGGCCATCCGCCCGGTCCTTCGGAGGTGGGTGAGGCGACGGTTTGGGTCGCTGACCTTCCGATTGGTGCAGGTGCTTTCCGGACACGGATGTTTCGGAAAGTACCTGCACCAAATCGCGAGACGGGAGCCGACCCCGGTCTGCCATGAATGTGGGGCGCCTGAGGATACGGCGCTCCACACGCTGGGGGTGTGTGCCGCATGGGGCCCACAGCGGCACACGCTTACGGCGCTTATAGGCGGAGATCTCTCCCTACCGAGCGTGGTAGACGCCATGCTCGGCAGCGAGAGATCGTGGCAGGCGGTGGTCTCCTTCTGCGAAGCGGTGATGAAGCAGAAGGAGGCCGCGGAGCGGGCCAGAGAGGTCGATCCTCAATCTGACCCGCTCCGGCGCAGACGAACGGGAGGGAGAAGGAGGCAGTTCGCCCGCCTCCTCTCTCCTCCTTTGTAGTGGGGTCACTAGTGGAGGGCCAGGGGGCTCTCCACCGGCTTGCACGGCCCCACATGTCTGGGGGGTGGCTTTGGTGAGCAAGGTCACCCCTCCATGGGTGCAGTGGCCCGAATCGTATCCGGGCCTACCGCCGGGGCAAGATAGTGACTACTAGCGTGACCCTATCTTGCCCCACCTCGGCGAGGGCCTCACGGGGGGGTTTTTAGTGGGTTCGAGCCCCACATTCCCCTTTCCTTCACCCCTGAGAAGGAAAGGAAGGTGCTAGGCATTTCCCCCCACAAAAAAAAAAAAAAAAAAGATTCTAGTTCATCGTTTACATAATCTGATTGACGTTTAAGCGTCTACGTCAACGTAGATAAGTTTTTATAATGATAATGAATATTGGCGGAATAATAGTGCGACAACCCTAGTCGCCATTTAAATAAGAAGTTAAAGAAGATCTGTCTGACGACTGCTCTGTGCCCCGTGGGTTCTAGATTCAATTCTCGATAGGAGCACAAGCTTTTTCCCAAGGGGCATTTGTGCTTCTTTTCTTTTTCTGGGTGCGATTGTGTGTGTGTACTATGTAAATGTTTTCAGTACCCACAATAGTAAGGTCAGGTGGTCTTAGTGGTAGGTCTTTGAGCTTAGTGTGGGATGTGAGTGTGAATACGTTTGTTTTTGTTTCATTGAAGTGTCGGAATTGGCATACATACACATTGATGTTTCTTCGCATACAAAGTATCGCTGTACGTAAAGACCTATGCAATAAAGAAATAAGATTTTAAATACATTGGATATTTACGAATAGCCTTCAAAAATATTTCGATGTCTATTGAATGATCGAGTTATACACTGGGTTAAAAACTAGAGTTATCAACACAAAATAGACATTATAGTTTGGCTTAGCAAACTATACGATATTTTATGATTAAAAAATACCTCGTAATTTTTTTTAGAGATGTAGTATTACATTTTAGTTTCAGAAATATGAGTTGAATCAATTGTGACATCTTAAATTATAATTTTAAATCAGAATTTTTGAGATATTCGTTTATAAATATATAGTTTATGAAAATTAAAAGAACAAGGCGGTTGAAAAAAACTAAAATAAAACCCATTCGAGATTTTGCAATATAAACTGGCCTATGTAATATAACAACATAATTGAAATAATTAAACGCAAGCGAAGCTTAAAAAAACCGACTTCAACGCTTGTATTTTGGTTTTGGCTGGATCGATTTCGATAAAATGTATATGGGACCAACCATCCAACCTATGAAGTATAATCTACCAAACAAAAAAAAAACATCAAAATGGATTCATAATTGGCGGAGATATCAAAATACAAAATATATATTGAAGTCGGTTAAAAACAAATTATTGCACTATTACAATTTCAAATGGCCAAAATTATAATTCTACAAACAGCCCTTTTAAAATCAACAAAGTAGAATTCTAATTTGCTTAAATTTTTCAATGTAAATTATTCTAACAGTAGAAATTATTTTTATCTCCGAGCGTTCTTACAGACGATAAAGTTTTGATGATAAGAATTTGTTATTTGTTGAATGCTACAAAAAATAATTATTACTCACGAATGAATCAAAAGTTATGATTACTGCGAAATGCATTGCGCAAATTTCCAAATTAAAAATAGGAAGGTACATTGTTATATTCTATCACGTAAACACGTTCATGACTAAAGTCCACTTAAGGTAAGCCGAACAACTATATTTTTATTGTAAATCGCTTAAAATATTACTCTTTACCATCACACTAGTAACAACATCATAAATCCGAAAGTGTGTGCTTAACTGTGTGTGTAAATGTATGAGTCTGTTTGAAAGTATTTATGTATCTGAACTATTTGAATGAAATTTGGAATGTAAATAGTCTGGAATACATTATAAGATATTCTCAAGCCTGAGTACTACATGAAATTCTACTATTATTTATGTTGCGTTACAGTCCTTACATTCACCAATTTTATTAAATTATCCAAGTATTATAAAGAAAATTTCTGTATTTAAAATATGAGAGTGAAGTAGAGTCTGGTAGAGCTGTCGGATTTAAGCTAACGCCCATCCGGTTCGTTTACCACGGGACTGGACGCTCTGTTTCTCGCATTAACTCAATTTGGTTGAATTGGAGTATTATACACAGATATTCGACGATTTGTTCTAAACTTATATTACTCTATATATATATATATATATATATATATAACACCTAGCCACCCAAACCGACCTTACGTACTTATAGTGCTGTATCAAACTCCGGTGTATCATCATCACATTCATTACCCACGTATAAAGAGAATCGTATTATATTTTACTCCGCTTATTTCCACAAACCAAATCTCAGCGTGAAATAAATATATACATTGATTACAAACACAGGCCTTCATGAACCTCATAACCTTCATAAAATATAGGGTTATCATAACAGCAATCAACTAAGGTATGTTTTGCTCCATTCCCAACCCCTAATCATTGTTTCTATTAGCAAAGTAATAGACAGTCAACATGAATAACCCAAAACAATGTAGCGAGTGTGAAAATCGGTCAGATCAATCTTACATTCGCCCAATAAATCGACAATCACTGGAAGGTTCCGAAATAATCTCGTACAAAAGCACCGATAAAAAGGGACAAGAAACAAATTGCCTAATTTCTCTTTATGTATACAAAATGAGCTCGAACTTGCTCAAATTGGCCGTTAAACACACTAAAACAATTTGGTGTGAACGCGAGAACCTTATTAGGAGGTTTAATCTTGAACATGAGTACAGTTCATTTAATTTTTGAATAAATCTTAAGACCCTCCGTCTTTACGTTAATGGGAACAAGAGGCGCGGTAAAGAGTGACATGAAATATTGTATAACAAGGTTTCAAAAGTACGTGGTAGTCGTGGTTTGGTTTATAATTGTTATTTTAATCAATATGGACAAGCGTTTGACCACTATATCTTACCTGATTCAAGACCCTATTGTTATTACGAAACAATTGTCGTAAGACAAATCTTACGACAATTGTTTCGTAATACTGTTCAACTTTGGATACCATAATAACATTTGTCCTGGATATAGATCCACTTTTTATAAACAGTACCAGTAACAGTACAATATTTTTAGAAAGTGCTTCATATCTGAACTTTTATGCAAAATTGCTTTTTATTTGTTGTAAAATGACCTTAAAAATATTGCATTAAATAAATCACATTTTCCACCGACTTCAAATAGAAGATTCTCAATTTGACAGTACGTTTTTTTTTGTATTTATGTTACGCGTTATCTACGCCAATTATGCATCGATTTTGATGTTTGTTTTTTTGTATGGTAGAGTATACTTCAGAGGTGATCCCATATACATTTTATCGAAATCGGTCAAGTTAAAACTGAAACATAGGCGATGTTAGTTTTTTAAGCTTTGCTTTCAATTTTATGTAAATTTGAAATCAACCACTTTTCCACAGCGTTCAAAAAGCGCAACACCAAACTCCGCTCGAGATTGGCGCATTCACGATTCTCGTAGCCTAGTGGCGTTCAATAGCCGTATCCTGCTTTGAATATGTCGCCCGGGGCACTCGACGACGCTTTAACAAGTAATTGCATTAATATGTATAGACGACACCTACAAAATTAGATGAGCGTTCACCTCGCCTGATTATGTTTCTTTCATGGCCGTACGACGCTTCTGAGAATGGGAATGTGATATAGGGAAAATATGACGCATTTTAGGACTTACAAGAGTGAATTGTGTTCGTATTCTGGTTTTAGATATTATGATTGTGTGTGTGATGTGAATGTTTCACCTACAACACAAGTCATTGAATTACTATAGGGGTATAATTGTGAAAACGTTTATGTTTACAATCATCAAACAATTTAAACGCAAGCAAAGCTTAAAAAAATCAACTATCTCAAACCTAACAATAATCAAAAATCAACCCTTAATCAGATTAAATTAAATAATTACGCAGCATTGAAGATAACTCTATATAAAAAGGACTAGTCAGATCTTAACCGGTTCACCTACAACAAAGTTATGAGGTAACACTCATAAAAAAATCCATCGAATTGAGAACCTCCTCCTTGTTTTGAAGTCGGTTAAAAAATAACAATTTCTTAGAAAAACATTGCTGTTGAGGTAATAACAGGAACACATTGACATTTAAACGAAGCACTTTCCATGAGGCTACTCATTAAAATTCTTCGTCTGCGGCATGAAAATGTATGCTAACAAAATACCAAAATGGTATCGCTTATCAAAATGACTGTCAGCTGAATCCATTCTACAGTTACACATGTCTTATCAACGCCCATCAAAAAGCCTGCGTATTTCACTGTATACCACATACTCGTACTAACTGCGAGTTGATGATGTCGAATCAGCTTCAGTGTAACCGATATCGATTTACCCCGACATGCAGCCTGCTGTTGACACAACCCTTCGTAGGCCTGCAGTCCGTTTTCATTTCCTATATCTGCGTCTAAGAGATAGCACGTTGGCTAGTAATAGAAACGCGGACGTCTTTGATATATCGGCTCTTTTATCGGATTGGACGGACGCAATAACAGACTGTTGATTGCTTCCAACTGGACTGGGAAGATTGATTATTTTCTCGTTATAGGGTCTCTGTTGTCTCCGATTATTTTCTCGCTGAGAGCCTGTTAGCGCTACCTCAGTACACTGGTACGGCTGGACGACATAATATATTTACTGATTTGTCAAATGTTGTATGGTTTAAAAATATGATATAGGTCTTAATTAGTAAACAAACATTAAAGTAGCAGATATAGCTAGAGTAATGAATAATTAAATCGGATTGCCTTTTTACCGTGGGTTAGTAAATTAAAATCCCGCTTTTCCATACGATATCTGTATTTGTGTAGTGTACCTATAGTTATTAATTTTAGTGCTAGTAAGAAAAGGGACCAGTAAGACGTTCTTCTTGGGTAATTTCCCGCATAATAATAATATATATGTTCCGATACTGGCCTTGCAGATATATAACATAATATATATATATATATATATCTGCAGTGCCAGTGTCGGAACATAGTAAATTAAATTCCTGGTTTTCCATACGATCTGTATTTGTGTAGTGTATAGTTATTCATTTGAGTGGTAGTAAGAAAAGATACCAACCAGTAAGACTCTCTTCTGAGGTGAGCGCCCGCATAACAATATATGTAGGTACATCTGCAGTGCCAGTGTCGGAACAACAATGTGACTAACAAAGTTCTGCGTAGGACTGTAATGCGCTACTCTTCCTGAGACTAAAGGTCGTCTCATTTGCCTAATAAATGCACTAGCAACTCGTTCTTTTAACTGGAACCAGTCCTATTAGCACAGCATTGTTATTAGTTTTTGTGCCTTTATTATTTTTGATACGGTAGCGTTGGACCCCTATCTCACCTGATGGTATATAATGATGTAACCAAGAATGATAGCCGTGCTAAGCCTTGAGTCACTAGTTCCTAACGATATATTCCGAGACATCATTTAATTTCCTCTCTACACTGTAAAGTTTTCCTTCCCGGAAATGTGGCTTCAGGGTATCAGGTCGAGGTTATTAACTTTCTTATTTATTTCAGATTTTATAAAATATTTAGACGCAGGTGCAAATAGCTGCATAGTATGAAGCATTGTGATAGCTATAAATGATTATTAAATGGTAGTCATCAAGTCTAGAGTGAACAGGTATTGTCTGGGCAAGCATGCTACATCATCAGCTGTATCATCATTTTCCACCAGGTGAGATAAAAGTTGAATATCTACGGGCCAATTGCCTATATTTCCTTAAACTAAACTATACCATGACGACCCAGTTGGCGCAGTGGACAGGTGCCCGCCCTCTGTGCCGTGGGTCCTGGGTTCGATTCCCGGCAGGAGCACAAATTCCTTCCCAAGGGATATTTGTGCTTCTGGTTCTGGGTGTAATGTGTGTGTGTGATGTGAATGTTTCCGGCACCCACGATACAAGTCTTTGAACTTAGTGTGGGGCTGTGAGTGTGAATGCGTTTGTTTGTTTGTTATATACAACAAAGAACTAAATTACATACAAAACTGCCCGTTGGCTTAGTAGAGTGGCGTTCGCCTTCCTTAGAAGGAAACATTCACATCACACACACAATCACAACCAGAACCAGAAACACAAATTTTTCATGGGGAGAAAACTTGTGTTCCCGCCGGGAATCGAACACGATACCCCTTGCTTACAGTTCTGGTTGTGATTGTGTGTGTGATGTGAATGTTTCCGGCACCCACGACACAAGTCGTCGAACTTAGTGTGGGGCTGTGAGTGTGAATGCGTTAATTTATTTAAAAACATTGAGCTTATAGGTAACTCGAGTGCTCAAGCCCACTACCAGTGGGTAGCGTTCCCATCATGCTGGCGACATTGCCACTCTGAATTGCAATGCTAACCAGGTGAGATTATGGTCTAATGCTATACAGCAAAAAAAAACACAATTACACACTTGCATTGTGAAAAGCATTTATAAAACTGTAAATGGAAATTTAATATAGGTGGTCGTTTATTACAACACATTTGATATATATAATATCAATTAGTCCGACAACCACGCAATCAATAAATGTAAACCAATATTTAAAAAAGCATCAACACAACGGATGACATACAAACGTTAACATATTGACCGTACATTAATCGGTATCGCAAAAACGGCAAGCATTAATGCAAAGTATTACCGGTCAAGCCTACTCGTCCGCAGAAGCCAAAGCTCATAAATAAACAAAACTGGATGGTCTGTCGAAAAGTTCCCAGAAAAATGTGGAAAACGCAAAATTTACAGCCCTGGATCCAGTCGTGTTTTAATTAACCATAGCGGCCGGGCGCCCTTGCGGTGCACACTTTAGGTGCTGTAGTTCTTGTTTTTTATCGACTACACAAAAAAGGAGGAGGTACTCAAGTCGACTGTATATTTAAAAAAAATATTATGTGTCTTACCTCACTACAGCGTTCCACGAGAAGCGTTTATGAAAAAAAAAATTTTGTTTTCCAATTGGTCCCATTTAAATTTGATCAAGATCTGAATAGTAGTTTTGAGTAATTCTCAAAAATGCGTATTCTGTGGACTACATTGATGTTGTTCTCGTTTTTAACTGACTTCAAAAGTTATCTCATAGCTTCTTTCTTTGTGCGCCGATTTTGATGATTCTTTTTATTTGAAAGATGGTGCTTTCCATGTTTCTTGACCATTTACATTTGGTCAAGATCAGATCACTAGTTTTTGAGTTAAGTATTGTCAATAATGCGTGTTTAGAACGTTAAATCTGATCAAAGTTTCGAAGATAAAGAGGTGAAGTCGGTTTTTTTAAGCTTTGCTTGCGTTTAATTATACCTGTAGTATGCAAATCAACACAACAATTAAAACAGATATTTAACTAAACCTTCTTCGATCCGTGGTCAACTGTCCCAAAAAGTGCTGCTATTAATTCAGGGTATTTTTTCCATATCCCTCACACAAAATCATAATACACCTTTTCATCGAACACTCACACAAACATGGCTAATGTTATTAAAACAATATCAATAATCGCATATTAGTATTAACGGAACCAAGTTCCGTATAAAAACTTTTAGTAAATCTAATATGTAACAAAAATTGCCAGCCTAAAATAAAGAAAGCTCTCAGCAATGTTGGTATTACTCAAAACAATTAATTATACGAGCAAGATAAATCTGTTTTACTCGTAAAAATATAAGTCCTTAAAAAAACAACCCAATTACGGCGTCACCCCACAAAGCGGGGTGTTAAAATAATAAAGTCATACCCACTAAGCCAACAACTGTGTAACCAAAAAGTTTATTTTGTTTTGTAACTTAGCGGGGCTTATTTGCATACATAGCAAAACAATACAGTGTGGGAGTCGGCAGGCGCGTGAAAATGGCAAAGTTCCACTGTATAATGAAGATGAGCGAAGTGTTTGGGTAATCCGCCACATAGGAGGGAAACTTGGTAACCACGAAGGCTGTTCAGTTCACGACTGTTCGGCTTCTCACGTATATTTCAGTCTCGAGGGTCTGAAAAGTTACTCATGACGATTGATTAGGTTTCAAATGTAAGTAATATGGTTTTAAATTCCGACCCCAAGAAAGAGTTTTAATGATTATGAAGCCTGCGTCTGTCTGTGATGTCGTCAATTCCAAAGAATTGAATAGAAATATAAGCGGTGTTTCTGAAAAACATATTAAAGTCCATTTGCTTGAATGCAATAACATTTTAAATGAATCAAAAATAGGACTCTATGATTATGCTATACTTAGATACAGACAGAAAAACAACACTTATTAAATAACAGGTTTTTTTTGTTGGTGGTAATAAAATTACTTGCTCGAGATGTATAAAATTATAACATACACACTGATAGGACTTCTTTTAAAATATATGTATAAATACAATGTAAAAAATAAAACGTTTTCATGATATTCTTTAACGTAATATATTTTTATTATATTTAACTTAAAAAAATACCACCTTATTCATAAAATGATAAAGCGTTCGATAAATTTATAATTGTGTCTAATTTTGACGCGTGACATGTATGTAAATTAGTCAAAATCCTTTCCTACTAATATTATAAATCCGAAAGTTTGTGTGTAAGTGTGTAAGTATGTTTGTTCCCTCTTCACGCTTTAACGGCTGAACAGATTTGGATGAAATTTGGAACGTACATAGATTATACCTAAGATTAACACATAGGCTTGTTTTTAACTTGATAATAGCGGGCGAAGCGGCGGGGCACGGCTAGTAAGACTTAACATATCTTTACTGAAGGTTTATCGAATGTTTTATTTACGAATAAGTTTAAAATAATATCCATATATATTTTAGTAGACATTTTGTATTATATACATTTGATAGACTACGTTTTACATAACTTACACATATTTTTCAGTTACTTATGCCATTATATTATGTAATACAAAAGAGCTAAAAGGTTATCAATAATATGAAAAAATAACGCCTGAAAATTTAGTTTTTCAGGTGCTGTTCATCTCGGATATTTTCCAATTTTATGACCGTCCGAGATGGGACAAGCTGTATTAATAGGTGTAGATAGGGTATTATTATTTTTATCTTCATCTAATCCATTATTTCAGTTTATGTACTATAATTATTATAGGTACAAGATGTTATAAAAATTTCAATGTTATACTACAATATATAAATAAGTTATACAATTAAGTATTTTTATAATATTATTCATATAAAGTACGTAGAAGTTAACAGAAGAAGTAAAGTACTGTGTGTTAAGTGTCCACTATAATAGTTAGGTATAATTTATTTGATAACGTCACACAATTATTATGTAACAAACAGTGTTGAGCATGAAGACAATTGTCAAAAGCATGTTATTTTAAGCTTAGTAATTAGTTTTTTCGACTAAATCACCTCTTACCATCAGGTGAGATAATGGTCAAACGTGAGCCTATCAGATATACAAAAATGGCAACACAAAACACTGTCAATAAAATTAACTAGGAGTAATAACTGTAGCATATAATAACTGTATTACATGATATAATTATTCCTCCATGACCTTTAACCATCAAACACCATCAAACTGTCAAACGTCGTCCATTTATGGTTGACATTCGCTTATACGTTTATCATCCGTACAGAGAAGGAGTGGAACTCATTGCCTGCGTCTTTGTTCCCTGAACGATACAATCTGGGTGTCTTCAAGTTTAGAGTGAATAGGTACCTTCCAGGCAAGCATGTTCCATCTTCAGCCGCATCGTCACTTTCCATCAGGTGAGATAGCGGTCAAATGCTTGCCTGTCTAGTATAAAAAAAAGCAAAACCTTTTTACATAACAAACATATTACTTGGCCGCGTAACTTTTCAATATGTATTCAAATATACCTTTGATATGCAGATAAGGTTACTAGGAAATACTGGAAATAATCACAGTAATATTTTTATCAGCAAGTAACTTAAATCCGACTCCGACGAGTCCTTAGTAATGATTTTTTAGTTTAATTCTGTATTTTACAATAAATCGAAAAAATAAATCAAAAATATTCTTGGAAAATTCCAAACATACTGACGAATATAGTGCGCTGCTCATATTGAATACTGACATTTAATTTTATGAACGTTCACATCACAGTAATTTACTCTGATATTATTACTATAGGAAATTAATTTTCACAGTACGGAACCCTCTCATCAATATCAATTTTCCGTCAATTTGAAAACGTTCGATTAATTATGTTTACTATAAGAGCCTCCAACAAAGCTTTTAAACAAATTTAGTTGCAAACTAAAGATTGCAGACGATTTATTCCTACACAATTTGAACCATGAATTTTATGTTCTAATTATTAGATTAAGTAGCACAATCATTTAGATAATTCAAAAAAAGACTTAGCACCTATTTGAATATAACAATAGACATTGCAACAACATTCGTGTTTTGTTTGTTTGTAATAAATAATGAATCTAATTTGGGACTATTTATAGTAAGAATTTAACGCAATTTCATCATTGGACGATAATAATCAACTTAACATAATAATTAAAATTACACATTAGCGTCGATGGTTACGCTGCCTTCTACGCTGCCGGGTTTGATTTTCGGGGGAAATAAAGATTTTCTCTTAAAGAAAAAATTGTGTATAATAGTTCTAGTTGTAATTATTGTATTGTATGATGTAGGTATATGTTTCCGACACCCGCGATTACAAGTCTTTGAACTTGGCGCAGGACTGTAAGTATGTAAGCGTTTGGCTTACGTTCTCGAAGTAATAAAACTACACACCGCATTTAATACTGAGGGATGAGAAACTGTCTAACGCCAGTTATTATCATATGTCATAAAAAAACATTTAGCTACATAGTACCAGATACCATGAGCGAAACTAACACGTATATAAAATTTACAATATCCCATATTTATAGCGTAAGTATGGAAAATTGTTTAGTAAGAAATTCACGAAATTTAGGTAGAGATTGCTTTATCAAAAACTAACCCTCCACCCAATTTGTCAAACAATTGAATATCAATGATATAAAATTTTGGTGAAAGAATGTTTTATTTTAGTTTGGATTTTGATTCGATATATTTACGTTAGGTCTAAAATTACAACTACATAATAGAATATATTTGGAATGTAACCTAACGGAATAAAGTGCACTGCACTATTCACGCCGAACTCCACGTCTCCTATTTCAATTTTGTTAATAACTTTCCGAACTTTGTTGCTCAGTTTCTGTTCATGTATAGCCATTGTTGGTGAATAACTGGATTTGTTTCTAGTGGAGTTAATTAGTATTCTATTTGAGTTTATATCTGGTTCTGTGACTGATTCGTCCTCGTCGTCGGATCTTTCAGCAGAGCCGTACTGATTGTCCGGACCTTCTATTGGCGTTGAATATCTGTATTCTTCGTTTTTTGACATTGGGCTGGTGTTTCTCACTGTTGGGCCAGGAATTTCTGTGGGGATATAAAACATTATGATTATCATTGGTTACTTTTTCATTTTCTACTTATGTAATCAGCACAAAAATACCTGAAATGTTTATAAACATTGTAAATGTTTAATGAGTTGTTATTACGTGAATTTTTTATTTTTTAGGCGTATATCGATACATATTGTAAAGTAATTTTCATAATCCAAGTTATTTTACAAAACACTTTGAACCCGACTGTCTCTTCCTTTTTTCGGTTAACTCTAAGTCAGCGTATAACAAATAATATTTTTAGGAGCGAATCAGTAACTACTTCTTTATACAGGATATATAAAAGGAGTGGTAATGATGCTTCAATATAAATAATAATGAACAATAATTAGGTGCAAACGCGGTTATTACATACTCCTTCGAGGAAAAGAAGAGTGAAATATTTCACTTACACGTAACATCCATGTTGTGACAATGTTTTGAGATGATTTGTGAAAAACTACATCTAGATAAGATGTAAATATTAGGTAACTGTCTACATTATCCTGGTGAAGCTGTGCTAGTAATAGAAAACAAAGTTATTCTTTCGCTTAAAATGGAGTAATATTTTTAAACTGGATAGGCAAGCATTTGACCACCATCTCACCTGATAGAATCTCATGATCTGATGGGAAGTGATGTAGGATGTAACTCTTTGGTGAGTAGGAAATTATTTTATCAACTTTGATATATAATAAAGTTTGGAGTAGATTACAAGTATTTCATTATAATATAAGGTGTCGATTTAGGACGGGCAAGGTTCCAACGGTATTTTTCGTACTGCGACGAATTTCGTCGGGCTCTATCTTTCCCAGATTTTAGTGGACGCAATTCTATAAAAAATGTGTACCAAGCGGATTTTTCGTCGCTATTCTGGCCGGCCGGGAGGATAGACCCCGTCCTTGACTATTAGGACAAAATAAAAATAAACCCATATTATCTTACAGGTAGGTAAAATATGTTAATTACCATAGAGTCTTATAACACTATCGACTTCGCCGAGTGAGTTCTTAGCTACACATCTGTAGCCGCCAACATCAGTTGACGTCAGTTTGCGCACCGTCAGCGCCATCCTACTCTCGAAGGAGCTGATCATTGTGTTTTCAACTTCATATTTGTTAGATGATATCACCATTTCATCTGCGAAAGGAATATTGTAGTTACTATCAATAAGCAAAATTAAATAGTAATGAGGTTTTATCTCCTGTACTCGAAATATTTATCATTACCACCTTCTACAAGTAGTAGCATTCTCTTTTTATTCTCACTTGAGTCATAATTATAAAGAAATTCTTCGTTTGGCTCAAAATATTTGCAAATGATTCGCTTTCTTTATCTTGGTTTCAAGCTATTTAGATCTGCTCCTAATGTCACCATCAGGTATTTTTGTCACAAGGGCATCAAACTTTATTCTCATGGCAAAATACTAATGATATCATGAAAATCTAACAATGAAATAATAGAATAGATACGTACTGCATAGTAACTGCAAAAAATTCATTATATTTCAAAAATTCAAGTGAACATTTTATATTCAGCTTGCAACCACCAAGTCTAGTAACTAGGTTACAAGATAAGACAGACAATGTCCCAGCTGTCACTCACAATACTCCGCTGCGGAGAGGGCGATATTTTTCAAGGAGCTCCAAATCGCCGACATTTCCTCTGAGACCCCTTTAAACGCGAACTAAACAATATGTCGTGACAAAAATAGGTATGTTTTTCAACTCAGCACCTCTCCAAGCCACGTAAGCTTCGAGTTGCCTGTTGTTCGCAAATGATAAAGTGGCTAGCTTTCTTTTAAAGACACTAGAGCATGGCGTTGTTAAACACACTCTATAAGACGGAACGGATTTTCTAACATACATATAATACTAAAATAGATATTATATCGTAAATCTTAACAATATTAAAACGTACGGCAGTCGTTTAAAAGCGCATTAATTTAAGTCGACTTCTAAGTGAACTTTACAAGGAAACGATAACACCAGTAACGCTTTTCGTAATCTTCATTTCGATCGAAACTTCGGTTTGTTTACTCTCCAGTGTACTTCGGCTTTACGACGTGCGGCGAAGATGGCCTTCGAACAAAATTACTCGACAACCCGAGCCTTCCCCATTTCATTATAACAAGAAATTTCATCTCAATTAATGTCTAAAATAACATTGTAACACTCTTAATTACGCTCGAGTGAGGCCTGCTTAATTAACACTTACATGTCAGCCGCCCCTAACATAGATTGATGACAAACGAAAATGACGATCCTGCAGTGTACGGGTTGGTTTTCGCAATGGGCTGGAGAGAAAGCGCAAGTCACTCGGGGCAAGTTCGCGCCAGAACAAAGGCCTGAATACGGCCCACGCTGCCTACAATACCCCTGTTCCTCCATGGATCATAACGCAGACGTAAAACAACTTGGGCCTTAATGCGTTTTGATAATTAGCGCTAGGGGCCTCAATAGCCTAGTTTCTGTACAGTTGAACCTCAAAAGGCCTCTTTATAAAACTTTTTAGTGCTCAAGACATGCTCAAGAGTTCCATTTATACGCAATTTTGTAAAACGTTAAACTATAGATTCATATCAAAATTAAGACCAATTCTAACCGACCGATGACGTCAAGTTGAGTTCAGGAGTTTGCTGATTATTGGATTCCATTTAGTTATTCTATTTTTTTCTCAAGTTGTGCTCCGCAGTTAATCAAGTTCAATTTGCCTGACTGTAAATTTTAACTGACAATTCACGCAAATTTCATCGAAATCCCTCTACCTCTTACAGCGATACTCATTACAAATATCCTTACCCACTAAAACACACTCAAATTATAAACATTTTTTCGGATTTATAACATATACGGGTTTAAAAACCTAATAACCGACTTCAATCGCAAAAATCTCCAAAACTTTTCATCAAATCTTGTTCAAATTATAGGGGGACCAATTAGTACGTATGGCTTTGAACAAAACATTAATTTTCTAAATAGGTTGTAAATAAATGAAGGAGTTCCGAGGTAACATAACTACATAAAAAAGTTTCCTACTAATTGAGCACCTCCTCCTTTTTTGAAGTCAGTTAATAACATTAGTAGGGATAGTTAACATGTCAACTGCAATTTTTTACTTTAGATATACGAAGAGCACACATATCCACAGATAATAACAATATTACGATTTAAGTACATATTCCCAGTATGCACCTGTGGGACTTGTGAGGTACAACTTGTACTAACTAGGAAATGCTAACTTGAACTTATGTTCAGTTCAGTTACATTAATATTAGAGTATTTGAGTTAGTATCTGATACTACAATTAATGTTCTGTGGTTGTTTTATGAGTCTGATTATAGCACCATGCATGAAATACAATAGGGCATGTATATTGTAATTTTAGAATTTTTCCTTTACTTGTGCAGTGCTACATTACTTCTTGTCAAACTTCAAGTTTGAGATTAATGGGAAGTATCTACAATAATAACCTAAATGCTTTCATACTTACAGTCGCACTAAGTTTGAACGAAGTGTTTAGATGCCGGCAATGTTCAGATCACACACACAAATTATATCCAGAACCAAAAACACAGTTTATATAATAGTCCTTGGGGAGAAAACTTTTGTTTCCACATGGAATTCAGAACGATACCCGTCGCTTAAAAGGCGCAGCCACCTACTTCTTTGACTTTGCCCATCCAGCTGGTTTTGGTTTATTTGTAAGCATCAAATGTGCAGCGTAATTGACCGTATTTTTATTGCATTGACTGAGATAATTGAGCTTGGTTTTTTCACAGCTTCAAGAAACGAAGCAGTATTTTTATATTAATTTCAGCTTGATTCCTCTACGCATTCGCATGGCAAAGGGTCTTGAAAGGCAAATGTTAAAAGGATTATTTTTGATCTTTTGAGATAAGGTATCCTAAAAGTAACAAACTTTGATTACACTCAATTTATCAGTAGATTCATAAAATATTTTAGCAAATGTGACTTTTTCATAATTTATAATGTACTAGTGGACCTGATAATTAAATCAATTAATTAAATAATAGTATTAATCGGATCGAGTTGTCACCTGAACACTCACCAAAAAAAATCATCAACATCAGTCCAACTTTTCAGGAGGAATTCAGTCCCATACACAAGAACATAAGAATTATATACATGAATATTAGGTATAATTCCATTATGTATTATTAGTATCAACATTTTTTGAAGCTGGTTGCTATAAATTACTAAGCCGGCCGCAGAGCGAGAGTCTTTTATCTACCGGTACAAACATCCCACACATATATTCTTCAGTTTATTTGTCGAAAACTCCCCATAGAAAGCTTTGTATCAAATGCACGTGCTAGACATAAGTTCATTAGGCCGCATGGAGCCCCGGAAAGCTTTGTTCCCTCTTCATCCATTACGCAGCACTCGCGCTGTTTGGGGAACTCCTCTAGAGACCTTTCTAAAGGGAATCCTAGTTTGGGTCAGCGTGACTATAGTGATCTTTGCGCATTATTTATAAGCTGAACGTTGTCGAGTTTACTTATACACTACATCTTAGGCATTTCTAAACTTTTTTAGACCGTTCAAATCCAAAAATAATGATTAAATATGAAAAAATACATTACTATTGACATAACTCAATCACAACTTACGAGTACATTAATAATTTTGTTGATTAACACACTCATACATAAATTTTCTATGAGTGTGTTAATAATATCTTTCTAACGAAGAATCTGGACAACTTAAGTCTAAAAATAATGCAATTTGGTACACTCATAACCCCACACTCAAAGATTTCAAACGTGCGTACTAGAAAAATTCACATCACACACACAACGACACACCCAAAACCGGAAACTAAATTTGTGCTTCCACCGGGAATCAAATCCAATACACGCTGCTAAATAGCCAGACGCGGAACCAACTGCACCTGCTGGCAGTTCAGTCTAAACTTATATTCCAAGACTCTACATAGGAATCTGGAATGTTAGGACATAGGGACCTTTTTATCTTAATTGATAGCGCAATAAGTCGGAAATAGTTAGCCGCTAGTATTTTCCAAAATTATGCCAATATTTAAATTATGTCATTAATACGGGAGAATCCAAATGGTTGGCCATGACAATGAAAACTTTTTTTATTACTCTATAATTTTATTATGATATACTTGTGTTGATCATCATCGGACATAAGAACGAATCAGCAAACTAAAATTGAATTACACCAATAATATAAAGACTTTAAGTGCGTACGTAATTGAATGGTTGCTTAAACATAGTATGTATTTTTTTTCCTCTTTGGTACACATAGATACACTTATGAATGTCAATACATTAAAATAAACAATAATAACAAATATATCTATTAAATTAAAATGTCTTATATATAACATATGTCAAGATTAATGATGAATATACAAATAAAATAATATAATGTATTGAAATATTACTATACAGAAGTAAAAATATACACACAATTACAATAATCCAAAAGATAAAAAAAAATACATTACCTACAGCAGGCTAGCATTACGTACAGCAGGCTAACATTACCTACAGTCGGCTAGGTATCTGAATTAGTTGTGTCTATAGACAGCCAAAAATGTTTGTCATCTCAGAAATCTTTGACTTTTTTAATTAAAAGTTTCTTCAAATTAATTTAAAAAGGTTTTCTCTCAATACAAAGATGTCAGAAATGTTATCAAATGTCATAATATTTAATATTATGTATGTAACTGTGAGCACTGTGCCCCTAGGGGGTGTAATAACAGAGCAAACATATACTAATTCAACTTATACTTAGCATAACCACCAGAACTATGATTACCATTATCGTCGCTTACCATCAGGTGAGATGGTGGTCAAAAGTTAGCCTATCTTGAACAAAAAAGTAGTACTGAATAATTGCAAGTGTACAACGAATGTTTGTATGGTTTGCTGGAGTACATTCCAAGAAAAAATTAAACGTATATAAATGTATACATACGATAATTCCTCTGTTATGTATATATCATTTGAGAACGACTCGATCGATTTGGCTGATATTATTTTTTGGGCTTCGTTATTGTTAAGACAAGGTTTGCATGAAAGAAAATTTGCTACTTTTAAACTAACTAAGGCGAGTCAAGCCGCAGGGTACAGAACTTAAATTACATACGTGTATACAAAAATGTAATGTAGTCTCATTAAAAATAGGCACGTTTCTGAAGTAAAGAGTATTTAATTGAGCGACAAGTTTAGCTAATGTCAGCAAGCTTGTCGAACGAGCAAAAAACGTGTAATCGATTACTTGCCTTAAAAACGAAATTTTGTTGTTATATAAATTTCATAAACATAAAATTTGAGCATGAAGATGAGACAAATTCGTTCGTTGGTCGGTAAGATCGATAAAATATATCGATTTCTTGGTTAAATTCACAAGACCGATGACGGATAGAAAAGGTTTTCGACTATAAAATCCCAGTTTTATCCCAGATAACTTACTTGTATGTAAGATACGAGGATGAGAAGTCGTGGGTTTGTAACGATATAAAATTTTTATTGAACCATAATATCGAGAAATGTCCTCGATACACTTCAAGCTATTTATTCAATTAGGTATCTGCTGCTATTGAGAATCGGCCGATTTATAAAATACTGATTTATCGGTGCGTCTAGTTGAAGCAACACTTGATTTAAATGCTAGCATATACTTCGCTCAGTGGGTTATGGCATTGCAATCCAACGTAAAAATGATACCAGCATTTTTAGTGGCAGTCTTCATAGATAAAGTTTTGTACGTAACAATGTTTAAATATCTATTAGTATTATATATCCTACTAATATTATAAATCCGAAACTTTGTGTGTAAGTGTGCAAGTGTGTAAGGATGTTTGTTCCCTTTTCACGCTTTAACGGCTGAACGGATTTGGATATACATAAACTAATATTTTTTTGTTTTGTTCTCCTCTAGAAAAACCAGAACAGGAACAGCTGAAAATACGAAATAATAAACAAAATTAGTAATTTGAAATGGAATAACCGCGGATTACTTTCAATAGATGGTTTGGTACGAAGTTTACTGGGTCATCTAGTAATAAATAAATATCATAAACGAAATACGAGAATAAGAAAAAGTTTAAGGAAAATTCAATACATTTTGTTTACCAAAATATAAAAAGCAGTTACAATAAAATCACAGTGTTTCTAGGCATTATCTTTTCTAGTCTATGTATCTTGTATATTTTTTTTAAAGTAATGTTGAACGCGTATTTTATTATGACCTTTATTGGTTAGCATTAGCTAGCAGTGCCCGTGACTTCGTCCGCGTGTTTGTTGGACTTTAAGTAAGGATCCCTAATTTTTTTGAAAATATAATATAGCCTATAGGCTTCCTCGATTAATGTCCTATCCAACACTGAAAGAATTTTTCTAATCAGTCCAGCGGTTCCTGCGATTAGCGCGTTCAAACAAATAAACTCTTCAGCTTTATAAGTATACATTAATGAAGTATTTACTATAAATATTGCACGCAAAGAACCGTAGTTCCGTCATATTTCGTTTTTTATCATCAAGTCGCGAGTGAATAGGCATCCTGTGGGCAAACGTGCTCCATCGTCGACCGCATCGTCACTTACCATCAGATGAGATAGCGGTCAAACGTTTGCCTATCTTGAATAAAAAAGTCAATTAAAGATATAATAATAAATACTTCACTAAATAATTTATAAAGGTCAAAATAAAATAAAATACTGGCACTGATTTGGCTCAAAGTATTAGCATTGCAATTCAGAGAGGCAATGCCGCCAGCATGATGGGAACGCTACCCACTGGTAGTGGGCTTGAGCACTTGAGTTACCTATAAGCTCGATGTCTTGTAGGTAACTTAGTACTTTGCTGTACATAGTTTTAGTTTAGTTTTAGGAAATATAGGCAATTGGCCCGTAGATTTAGAAGGAAAAAAAAAATGCTTTCAACATTACTTTGAAAAAAATTATACAAATTACATTGGCTAGAAAATAAAAAGCCAAGAAACACTGTGGAGATGTAATTTGTTTTTTGTTTATTATTTTATAGGCACTTTATAGCTAATAGTATAAATAAAACCTCTATTTTTTTATTCTCGACAGGCAAGCATTTGACCACTATCTCACCTGATGGAAAGTGTCGATGTGGTCGAAGATGGAGCATGCTTGCCTAGAAGATACCTGTTTCTCAAGATTTGAAGACTCCTAGATTGTACATAAAATATCAGAAAATACAGACTCGCGCAAAGTGTTTTATTCATTAGAAGTACGTATAATAAATATGAGAGCCCGTGAATACCTCATGACTATTCTCAAGGATAATTTAATACTTTATTGCGCACTAAAAAATGTACAAAAGGAGGACTTAATGCTAAAAGCATTCTCTACCAGTCATCTAGCGATGGAAATGAAATTACATGAGGCGTGCATCAATCAGGGATGAAGAAAATATATGTAAGATTATTATCTTAATATATGTAAGATTATTATCTTAATACGATATAAATTTCTATTATATTTTGTTAGATATTTCTAACAAAATATAATAGAAATTTATATCGTAATTTTAATTTTGTACATAAATATAAAATACTTAAGATTATACATACATATCTGAAAAATATATAACATAAATCCTACTAATCCTTATAATATTATAGATCCGAAAGTTTGTGTCTAAGTGTGTGTGTTTGTAAGTGTGTAAGTATGTTTGTTCCCGCTTCACGCTTTAACGACTGAACGGATTTGGAATGTACATAGATTATACCTAGGATTAACACATAAGGCTACTTTTTAAATTGATAATAGCGGGCGAAGCCACGGGGCACGGCTAGTATATATATATATATATATATATATATATTAATAACTGCGCTCAGAGAAGTTTGTCAACATCATGAGGCAAATAATAACGATATATATTTGTATTACAACAACAGAGCCAAAGCTCTGATTAATTTCTCATCGCCAACCTTTCATCTCGACCAACCTTCATCGTGGACACCTCTGCTACATTTTATTTTACAATTTGAAGCTGCCCTTTTCAAAGTTACTTTCAAAGTAATGCGTCACACTTCACGGGAAAGCGAACCCCTTGAGGATCCTTCGCGGCTACGCCATTTGTATTAAAGGACCGTCATTCGTATTGTCACCAGAAATCTATGTCAGCGGTTGCGACCTTATAAAATTTGTTAAAATTTGTCTCATGTCATATGGCTCGAAGTATTGGGAAGAAAAGTAATGTATGTATGTAATTATATACATTCGTTTTTGCAATAGGTTTCAAATCGAAAGTGATAATACTCCTAAGTAATTAAGGTAATAATTTGGTGATGGATAATTTGTTTATCTTTGTTTGTTTACTTACCTACTATTTGTTAACAAAACCTAGTCTTTTTATCTTCTAAGTTTTTGTAATAACCCATAAAGTCTATCTAGAATTGTACTTATAAAAAACATATGTATGTTACTGCTATAGATTGCAATAAATAAATATGAACATGTTTTTTTTTGTTTATTCAATTTAGTTGCAATTATTGCTTAACACAAAATACCTATGTCACCGCTGATATCTCCCGAAACATAAAAAACCCTTTCTACGTTCATGGGACCAACTATACCCCCAAAAACAAAGACAGAATCCAAATCGGTTAAGGTAAGTAGGCTGGTATACCTATATGAGCCAACATAAAGAAAAGGGGGAAAATAAAATCAGTTAAATTGAGACGCACTTTTTTCGGATGTCAGTTAATAATAGTAGCGATCACATGTAGAATAAATAGTGATTTATTGAGTGCTATATACCTCTGTACCGGCTATATTTAACTAGATGTCCCGGCGACCTTCGTTCCGCCTAACAGACAGTATACCCACCCGGCATGCGTTACAATGCCACGTGACTATATTATTAGCTCCTTCATGTTTATCATTGCCTAGTACTTTACCAAACCCGAGCGACGTATGAGAAAATGATTTTAATAAACCTATAAAAAAAATGTGACGTTCCTAGAAAGTATCCTATGTCCGTCTCCTGGTTCTGAGCTACCTCCCCACCAATTTAAAGCCAAATCTGTTCAGCTGTTCTTGAGTTATAAATAGTGTAACTAACACGACTTTCTTTTGTATAATAATATATAGATTTGAAGATATCGCTCGTGATTATCAAGATACATAGGCTACACCTATGTTCTATTCCAATGTCCGAAATCAACTATACACCACATGACTCCATGTAAATTCATCAATGTGTAATAGGTACTCACGATAGTTTTAATTTAATAATTAACTGTAAATTCATCTATTTTTTTATTTTTTATTTGTGACAGGCTAGTGTTTGACCACTATCTCACCTGATGGTAAGTGACGATGGGATCGAAGCTGGTAAACACACTAGACCTGGAATGCGCAGACTCTCAAGGATAACTGCCGGAACACCGTATTTGGCTTGGCGGCAGACTTTCAACTTGATGGTGGTAAGCTACTTTGGTAGCAAGCCAGGCGAGCAACTCACAAAATGCTCTACCACCTCTCAATTACAGAGTATCTCATTCTAGACATACTCGTAATTCATTTAGAGCCATACCCAATTGGCAGTGTAACATAAACTAATACCTTTAAACGAGCAATTCTTGTATATGTGTATAGGTATATATAATTTTGAATCTCGGAAACGGCTCCTACGATTTTCATGTAATTTAGTATGCACAGGGTTTCGGGGTCGATAAATCGATCTAGTTAGGTTAAATTTTTATAAAAAGTCGTTTTACCAAAAAAACCGTCATCCAGGTACAACCTACATAATGTGGGATATATCTATAGCTGGACCGTTATTAGTTGTGGAGTTTCAATATTTTACATTATTTCATATCTTACCTATACAGGCTAGCGTATGACTAATATCTCACCTGTTGATAGGTGATGATATTATGGTCGATTATAACAATATTTTCCGAAAAAATACTTCACGTCTCTTAAATATATTGCCGACTTTAATTCTAGCCAAGCATAATGTGGAACTTAAAACTCGGAAGCTCAACCGTAGCCCATTGAAAATTAGCCCGTAAATTTCACGCGACAACTGCCGAATGGCGAACTTTGCGCAACCGCCGACGGCTGGTTGCGACGGAACAACGTAGCTCAATCCAGCTCATTACTTCGCGCAGAAATAAGGTTTATTTAGAACGACACCATTTTAATGTTGTAGGTAAATAAATTAAATTCCTCAGAACAGTATTTCAGCTGTAGACTAATTAAATCGGAGTCTAAATTTGATTACAATTTTGTCTTGTTGACGGCACGTTGCGCATGAGTGACGTAAGTTAGAGCTGTACCACAAAATAAATAATAGTACTGTACTAATAATTCCGTATGATACTGTGTTATATATTGCGCTGTATTCCCATTACATAATCAACATTACTGTAGCTGTAAATGCCTATATTGACATACTCGTAAATAGTTAATGTGTTACAGGTACTGATTTCTTTTATTCATATAAAATTTGATTTAAATGCATTTGAGTGGCTCTATTCATTTATGCAATGGTTATTATCTACCTATGTTTAAAATATAAAAATATTTCCAATTACTTATTTTAAGGACTTAAAACTATCCAAGTGGTTTATATATATCGGCAATAATGCGAAGATGGTTTGAGACCACTAAAAATGCTTTAAGTATGACGTCGATTTTGACTTTTCCCATACAACATATTTCCCAATTGACGTCTGTCGGACTTGGTAAAGTTCTAGGTAAACATATACATGAAAGAAGTAAAAGACTTTTTCTTTACTCGGCATTGCAATGTATGCCGGGTACCTGCGCTAGTTGTATAATGTTCATAATATAGTTTTAAAAATATATTTAGCGTGTTGGCAACCTTCGTCTACACGATCACTTATTACCAAATAAAATCCACCATCTCACTTGGTGATATTGCAATTCAAAGAAAATCTTAGGAGTTCTCGCATTTTACGTACAATCGTCTTTGTCCCGGTCCTAGTGACCAAGATTATTTAAATAAGAAGTAGTTTATTACATTTTCTCAAATATTTAATTAAAATGCATATTCATCAGTGGAATAACTCGATGAAAACTGAAACTTACTCCGCTGAGATCGCTCCAAACTGTTGTAGCAATTAGTGAAATCATGTTCAACACCCAGCTTTTAGGTAAGGCCTTTACTTATTTCCAAACAAAGGTACTTTTGCCAGCCGCACACCTCCTTTCGGCGCGATCATTACACACCACGTCTGTACGGTTATTCGAGCACGAAATGTTCGTTTATTCAACTGATGAATCCATATTTTATTCATATTGTATGAGCGCGCTTCCCGTACTTGGCAGACTTTAATATGAAACTCTTTGCGCGGTTGATATATTCGCATAATTTTTAATGCCTGAACTTGCTTTTATTGTTTCATAAAATGTTAAAGAATGGAATACCCATATTATATGGCTTTCGGATATGTTTTGGCTTTGGATAGCCCGATTCCCTAGAAACCACGGCTTTTTGAGATTTAAAACTCACGTCAAAAGAAGGGAACAATATTTCCCGTGAACAACAAGGCAAGAGAGGTGGGACAAAGTGAACAAATTGGGATTTCTTGGATGGGACCTTTGCCAAACAGTACCACAATTGCACAAATAGTATTGAGTAAATAGAATAAAATAGGCTGAATGGGCGAGTTGAAAGTCTACAAAGGAGATAACAACACTTCAGGTCTAAAAGAGAGGAGCATACTGCAGAACTACGCTAGACATTAACATTTAAAGTTCCGGGTGTCATTGCTTATGGAAATCAAAGCATCAGCGCATACGATCAGGTAAACGACTTGCAAGTCTCATTACTAGAAAAAATATTTATTATTAGTACCTAATTTATAGTAACAACCATTAGCCTGACACAAAATATATATTCTGACAAATCTTTGTATATATAGTTTTTGTGTACGTCTGTATGTGACTGAACGCCTCCTAAGCGGCTAAATCGATTTTGATGAATTTCTGTGTGTGCGTTCAAGTAGATTCAGGAATGGATAAGATTCACAATTAGATCCGATAAAAAATGATTTTTTAATTCACGTGGGCGAAGCCGCAGGGAGCAACTAGTATTCATGTAGGTATATAAGTGAGTATTAATCTATGTGCTATTTTCTTTTCTATTATTTCTATATATTTGACCGTAAAATTGCAATATAGTATAGATAGTAGATAGTTGCAGCGCAATATCCTACCCAGTCACGCGGACCTCTGATCGTAATACTGTCGCATAAAGCCAAATGCGCCTCAATAACATTGGAAAGCAGAAACATCCTCGGGGAATCATAATAAAATCTCTCGGCACATATCACCTGTGGAAAATCCATTAGCAGCAGTTCGTCCAGAAAATAAAGCACGTTAACAGGAATATGTATGGATGAAACAATAGTTATATTTGTTTGAATACTTATGCTAGTTTGTGTTCGTTCAAGGACTTGTATCTTGGACGCCGAAGAAATTTACTTAGCACGTACAATCATACCTAGAACCAGAAACACAGATGTTCCTTTGGGAAAGAAAATTGACCCACGGCGCGAGCACGGGTAGTCAACATGCATACGTACACACAAAAGCCTAGTATTATCGGAACAAATTTCCTTATCGCACAAAATAACTGAGACGAAAAACTCATTGCTAAACTTTTGCTATATTGTATTGTTCTTAATAAGAAACAATCTAGCGAAACGATATAATCAAGTGTTGTCCACGTGGAGAACGGTCGGCTTTTACGCCGAAGGACGCTGACAAATTGTTAAACGTCATACATTTATGGATAACGTACATAAATAACGACGATTTTATGACAGTATATAGGAATATGTAAGTCTCCAAGATCGGATATTAGATTCCGGAGATATTTTCAATAAAATTGGTTTTAAATTACATTTTTTTACCGCGGATTCTGGTAAATCGATGTCTACAAACGTTATTTATTTGATATTTACTATATTCAGGCTTCGTTTAGTCTATAAAAAACTTTACATAACGACATTGCCCATGAATTTAAGTGATGCAATTTAGCTTGAACAATTTAGCAGTTGCAAATACTTGCTACATCGCGATACAAAACAGTGTTAGTCAGTCCAGTTGTTGTCGACGGCGGAACTGAAGTGGGAGCTCCAGCGGAACTTGGCTACTGTTTCTTAGCAAGTTAACTTAGTCGACATCAGCACGTCACGTTTAGATAACGTTTAGATAACGCAGCGGGCGTCAGATTATACAAGTCTTTATCGATAGGTACATTTCACAGTATAACACTATTGCAAATAATTAAACGCAAGCAAAGCTTAAAAAACCGACTTCACCGCTTTATCACCGGAACCTTGATCCACCAGCTTTCAAATAAAAAAAGAATCATCAAAATCGACTCGAACGAAAAAAAAACGAAAGAAATTGTGAGGTAACTTTTGAAGTCGGGTAAACTAGAACATCGTCAAAGTACGCATTATTCGTCACAAAAGATCTTGATCAAATTTAAATGGGACCAATTAGAAAGCAACATCTTTCAAACTAAAAAAAATTTCGAAGTCGGCTCACATGAAGAGAAGATATGAAGTAACACACATAAAAAAAAAAAGTCGACTTGAGTATGTACCTCCTCCTTTTTTTGGGAAGTCGTTAAAAAACCTGATACTATTATATAGATAACTTTACTGATACCCCTTTATAAGATGCGAAACAACAAAGGTAACAAATAAGCTTATACGTAAAGTATCACAACAGGCGGCCTTATCACTAATAGCGATCTCTACCAGGTGTGTGTGTCTTCGAAATGAGGTAAAGAATTATAAAAATTTATTGGCATATAAAATTTCAATAAATTTTGTCCAAACCTAATCTAAAAAAGGCTACTTATTTAGTTTTATTCCTGAAAAGGACATATGTTACTTTTTATCTCGATTAAGGCAAGCAAAGCCACGGGGCCTAGTTTCTTTTTAGTTTAGAAACTAATATTGAACATGAGCTTAAACACCAAACGCATTTTTAAAGGAATAATCATCATCGCCCTAATATTATAAAGACGAAAGTTTGGGAGTGTGTTTGTATGTTATTTCTTCACGCTAAAACGGTTGTACCAGTTTTGATGAAATTTGGAATGGAGGTAGCTGACACCCCGAATTAATGACCCGGAATTCCTGTGAGTCCGGCACTTACGCGGGTAAGACCGCGGGGCGCAGCTAGTATTTAATATATGTTAAACTCATAATATTAATAACAGCGTCTTTGTTTCCTAAACGGTATAATCTGGGAGTTTTCAAGTCTATAGTGAATAGGAAAGTATGCTAAATCATCGACCGCATCTTCACTTTCCATTAGGTGAGATATTGGTGTCTATCTAGCATTAAAAAACAGTTTACAAATATCCGAAGTGTTCTTATTCATTTAATTTTTTGGGTGTTTTGATTAGGTCGAGGTATTAACTGTAACGATAACGTTTGAAATTTGATATAAATAGTAGGTAAATAGATAGTTTATACCAATAAATTGTATATGTACAAACATATCGGTACTTTTCATCCTAATAACACATTTGAATCCGTGGGGTATACTGTTAAGTAATACAATAAGTAAGAAATAAAAACACCAATAAAACAAAATAATAATAATTGAAAGCAGAACACGAAAACCTGGAACAAGGAAACTATAAACTTATATACGGCTATTGGCTGAACGAAGATATAAAGATAATTCCTTAGGCAATATCTAACACCCGTAGGATATAAATTATAGAAGCATTGTTGGTTCCCACTGGGTCGCTCGTAACCGTCGGTCCACTCACTCGGCACTAACGACCATTGTCTTATTTCACCACAATAGGTCAATTTTCTTAAGACAGAAACCGACTGAATCGTAAATTAAAACTTAATATCTCATTACTTGCAAGCGCCGCCCAGCAACGCTGCTGGTGCCAAAAATGTTTAATTATATGCCCTACGAAATATGCCCGGAGCAAAGAAAGGAATTTTCTGAAGGTTCTATGAGAAACTTTGAAGATTGTAACGTATAAAGTGTAACTTTTTAAGCGAACTTCAAATGAAAAATAAAAATTACTAGTTCAGTTTTGTATAGAATTCAAAGAAAAAATAACAGTTCTTCGTGCACCAAATACAACGATTATCTATGAAAACACAAACAAAGCTGCACTATTTTTGGTGCTCACTCAAAGCTACTATGTTAGTGTGTACATTGTACAATCTAACGAATCATCAACTTGTTCTTTGAAGTTTATACCGGTGATTTGACTAGAATATAATCCTCAATAGATATATTTTTATTTTGTCTACATAAAAAATCTTATCTCGTTTTTATTAAAGAACAATTTTGAAAATATCGTTCTTACTACACTCGACCACATAACAACAGATGAGATAGTTGATCAAGCAAAGCGAGATCTCAAGTTAACTTGGATGATCCAGCACTTTGTCCGTCCGTACGACTGTCAGAGGCATCTAGCGTCTAAACCATACAAACGAATAACTTCAAATTCTCAGAACTTATTCGTTTTTATGGCTGCGGATGCCACTGACAGATGGACGGACGGACAACCTGCTGAATCACCCAAGACAATTTAAAGATCTCGCTTTGCTCGATCAAAAAGCTAGCTTTGAACCATGGACCACGTTTGAATGCATTTAAGTAGAAAGATTGTTTTAATAAGACAAATAGTTTACAATGTATATGCGGGCAAAACGTAGAGACATAAAGCGTGTACAAACAAGTGGCAAAATAAAAATAAAAAATATCCCGACGCTCTATCTGAAAAAATGGTTGCACCGATTTTCGCCAAACACAACTGAAAACACTCTCGATCAAATAACCTTTTAAACAATAATTGAAACGTAAGCAAAGCTTTAAAAAACCGACTTCATGGCTTATATTTAAGTTTTGGCTTGACCGATTTCGGTAAAATTTATATGGGACCACATCTGAACATACCAAACAAAAAAAAACATCAAAATCGATTCATAATTAACATAATATATACCAAAAAATATATATAGTCGAATTGAGAACCTCCTTTTTTTAAAGCCAGTTGAAAAAAAAAACGAATCAATATTGGTCCAGGCGTCTGGAAGCTATACGATGCCACAGACACCTTTGTTTTTGCATTAAAAATAAAGCATGCCCTTGTGCATATTTAGACCTCCTATCAAAGAGCCCTATTTCAAAATCTCTGTCAGTAATGAGGGTCTCGTCTTAAATGGTTTGTCTTAAATTACTTTTGCACTTGCGATCTAACTTTGAGCTTAAGAGGCATTCGCGTGTCGTTGTCAAAGCTCCTAACCAACGGTCCGTCCCCCCGGGGCCAGTAAAGTGGCACTGGACACGACACAAGGCTTCTTAACTTTATATTGCTATCGCGCATCGTCACAGAATATTTTATAGTGCAGCGTCGGCGTCGCCTTGGTATCAAAAAAAATTTAAAACTATGAATAGTTTAAATTTTTTTTTGATAGTGAAACTGAATCCATTAAAGTTTGCCAAAGCATGCAATGAATTTAATTTTGGGTAGAAGAGACGTTATGCAAGACCTTGTATATCTGTGGGTACCATTTTTGTGTTGATAGTTGTTTTATTGGTACATGTCTGTATTCATATTATATGCCATCACTAAAGACGAGTAAGTTAAATCAATATATTACAATATATTATACACTAGCCGTGCCCAGTGGCTTCGCTCGCTAATATCAAGTTAAAAATTAGCCTATGTGTTATTATGTTGTTTGTCTATCCTAGGTTTATGGTATGTACATTCCAAATTTCATCCAAATACGTTAAAGCGTAAAGAATGAACAAAAATACTTACACAGAGTTACACATTTACATGCTTACTAAATTTCAAATATATTCGTCGACGTGTCAACGACGTGATTCATGGCTCATTAAAAAAATGTTTAAGTTGTCTTAAAATAATAATATGATAACAAATGAGTTCATACTTACTTGAATCCCGGACCCAGTAGTTAATAGACTTGGGTGAGGATTCGACAAAGCACTCCAACGTGACGTCAGTGCCAAGAGGCGCTCCCACTAGCTGGTTCGGCACTTGGATCACGGGGTGAACTGCAGATAAAATTACTATTTAGTACACAACTTTCTACAAGTAAGTAATAGGATTTTTATTCGTTAAAAATGTGTTATTTAATCAAATTTTTGATAGAATGAGATAATGTTGTATAGAAAGAAATATGCCAAAAATGTATATCAACACTCGACTACGAAGCAAATTAGAAAGTCGATACTAATGGAACAAGTATATTTTTTCATCTTTATTGAATATCCAGTTTCAATACAATTATGTCAATATAAAAATATTTTTTATCAGTCAGTAAATGATACATCCAATAGGATATAATAACATACATTATTATTGTTATTACGTCTTTTAAATTATATGAATTGTAATTAATTTGAGTAATAATTTAATATAAGCAATAATTTACGTAAATAACCTTCGAGGTCAATTTATCAGATGGATTTTTTTAAAAACATAACATAAATTATCAGGCGTAACTATTAAGACAAAATCAACGTCTTACATGCTGCATTGAAGACAGATCCGTGTGATCAGTTGATACTTAGTCTTACGTGCATAAAATAAAGGGTTGTGATGAAACAAATGAACACACAAACATACTACATACAAAGATGCAAACTTACATACACACGCTTAAATCATTACTCTTCAATTTATGTTACCGAAGGGCATTATCTATGCAATCAATTAAAAATTGTATGAAATATCCTATGATCAAAATTGTAAGTTTTGAGGCATGGTAGAAGACGTCCATCATTTACTTATGGAATGTATTAGTAATTTAAAAGAGCGAGAGGAATTTTGCCGCGAAAGTGAAAAAAATGGCGTTTTTGATTTTGTATAATTTTTTAAAACCTGTATTTCTTCGAGAGTTATAATGTGTAAAAATGGTGGATTATTAACCGTTAATACTTAGAAAACGTGCATAAGTATTGGCAAATCATACAAAGTTGAAAAACGGGATTTTCGCCTTCGCTCCAAATCTCCAACAGAAGTTCTAGTAAAGTTTCTACCACTTTGATAGGGCATGACTTAGCTATGACTAGACCATGACTCTTTAACTTGACTTTGATTGTGACTAGGACTTTTAATATGAAATACACGGGAAATATATTATTACTTGACACTGGCTAAATGCACAAGATTGCGAAGCCAAAATTATAAGAAAAAAAAATGAACGAGATAATTTAATAATTAGTTTTGGCCTATGAAAATGTAAAGTTGGCATTTTCATAAGCATTTTAGAATCACCTGAGTGTAATGCAGCCATATTTTTAATAGTAAATGATCTTAGTTTTAGGTACGATGGTGCTGATATAGGTACCGGAATGTGGTAAAAGCAGCTAGAATGATAAAATAAATGTTACCGTACAAAAAAAAATCGTTGCCGTCTTAAAATAATACTATTTCAAAGTATTTAATAAACAGCATTAGATTTTAGCGACTACTATCACTGAATTCTTATTAAATTTTCCATTGAAAATAACTAGCTGTGTTCTCATAACTTTGCCCGCGTCAAATGGGATTAAGTGCATACAGAATGGTTTCGTTTAATTCGATTAAGGATGAAAAATAAACCTTACAGTTCGTCTTACATTATTCTTATAATAAACTCGTTACATACCACAAATTACGTATATCTACATTATAATAAAAGTACGTGTGCTAATAATTATCAATTCACTTGAGATAAAAAAAATATTGCTATTTCGTATCAACATAAAAATTCCAACTAAATTATCCAGAAACTTATTCAACAACCCTATAAATAACCACGCTCTATTCTAACGCTCACTTTAAATATAAAGTGGGCTATAACTACAGCCCTTGAGCCACAGCGATATTTTTAAGCTAGCTTACAAAATTCTAAGAGAATACACCGAGCCCTCGGAGTCGACTAATAATATTAAAGTTAAATCTTGCATAAAAGCAAAATGTCCGCTCGAGTTGACGCGAAGACACAAACAGTCCCTTGCAGCCAGAAAATAATTAAAAGCTACTACTAGCTGACATTATGTAACATCATTAATAACAAGGGACCTCAGAAAGTTGTCGAGATAAACAACAATTACCGCGAATTTTCGGAGGACCTATTTCGAAGGCAGGATGGGCGTTCTAAAAACATTTCCTCAGAGAAAAAGCTCTGAAGCCCAGTGGACGCTGGCTTATTTAATCAAGTAATTTTGCGATAAGAGGTTTACCTTTGCTGATTCCAGGAGAAGCATTGATTGTTCTTCATGTAATTTACTCAAAAAGTATTTACGATATCTTTTTTCATAATATCTTACTTAGATATGCAACGCAAGTGAGACTTAAGTTTTATTTCTCTCAACAAATAAGCCGATTTGTGTTTCTCCAAGGTCCGGCTTCATCAAACTCCGGTTATAGATTTTAATCGATGATTTATTTTTTTTGGTTGTGATTGTGCGTGTGATGTTAATGTTTCCGGCATCCACGACACAAGTCATAGAACTTAATGTGGGGCTGTGAGTGTGAAAACGTTTATGTTTGTTTATGTTTATTAAATAAATAATAATAAATATTTCCAAAGTTTGACAATATTTTACGATAGTGTACTTTAAGGTAAGTTAGTTATATCAACATCGTTGTAGAGTATCTGCTGCCGATATATCGGGTATATATCGATATCGGTAATTTATCGATAGATACCTATATCGGGCTTATAGAGTTAACCAGAAAATTACGATTAAATGTTGAATAGCTGTCAAAATCAAATGTCATTGAATAATGAATGACAGTTGAGGCTTAAATCAAACAAACCGGGAAATCAAACATCTGATCGTTAACTTAACTCATTGAACTTGGTCCTTAATAAAGGAGTAATCCAGTAGAGTGCGTGCAATACGAAAAAACTGCTTCAATCATTCTCAATTTCTTCAGTAGGTAGTGATTAAACGTACAAAAACCCTTTATTTAAATGTTATCTTCGCATCTTTGTACATTTAGTCGGTGTCAAGTCCAGTCATATTCAATTCATGCCCTAGTAAAGAGGTAGAGATTTTACTAGGACTTATATTTAAGTTTTGGAGGGAAAGCGAAAATCTCTTTTTTTTCTTCTTTGTATGATTTGCATACACTCGAACACGTGCACAAACTATTAAAAGTTAATAATGCACCATAATAACAAAATTAATATTTGAAGTGTCACAAGTTTTGGAAAATAATACTAATATAGTAATCAACAACGCCATTTTCTTACTTTAGCCTCAAAACTCGCAGTCCCTTGGTATTATAGTTCTCGGATCGGCCAATAACAAGCATACAACCTGTTTTGCATCCGCTTGTGAGTTGTTTGGTGAAAGAAAGTTCTTTTAATTCAACAGAAATTATAATATTTGGTGCGGAGATCCAATGTTGAGAGGTTTCCATTACGTTTGTGATAAACCCATTATAGATTATCATAAAACATTGCAAATTTACAATTAGGTTTCCCTAAACTCCGAAGAATAAATAACGGTCGACTCCCATTATATCATAATTGTGTCAAATCAAACGTCACGGCACGGAAAAGTGAGTAACGATTAAGACTTATAGCAAACTTGTGTTCACGAACTTGGGCTTTAGTATATTAAAACAATTCTTCAAGTCGAGAGTGAATAGATACTTTCTAGGCAAGCGTGCTCCATCGTGGAACGCATCGTCATATAACATCAGGTGAGATAGTGGTCAATCGTTTGCCTATCACAGATAAAAAATAAAAATGGTTGCCTGTAAAGTCGGTTTACGGACGATAATTTTACGTGTTAACGTTATAAGAGGAACGCTTAGGCCGATCGTGCCTCTCTATCGCTTATTCCACGCTCTCACTTGCACGTTTGGCTCAGGCGGAACGTGACAATGAGTCATGCTATTTCGTGCGTGCAGCCGGCGCTCATCGATTTATAAGACGTAATCAAATTCATTCACACTCACAGCCCCGACCTAAGTTCAAAGACTTGCCATGACATATAATACTTACAATGAACTTTGACGAGGATTCTCTTGCTGACTGAAGGAGGGATGCCATTGCTGGCGATGCAGAGATACGCGCCCATGTCCGACCGCGAAATTTTGTTGAGCGTCAACACTTCTTCTTCAAAGACAGCAACTAAACAAGATATAATAAAATTTCATAAAACAAAATTATTACACTAGATTTTTTATCACTGATAGGCTAGCGTTTCACTATTATATATATTATCACAATCTTACCTTATGGTAAGTGATGATGTGGTCGAGAATAGTAAACACGTTTACATTTTGGAGAGTGTGCGCAGGAATTACACGAGTTAATTCCACCTTGTCCGTTTTACCTTCTAATAACAAGACAAACTGTCTAACGTCATCCATATATGGTTGACACACCTCCAGTTCGCTCGAAGCGTTTTGCTTCTACGTTTATCATTCGTACTGCGAAGTAGTGGAACTCATTGTTCTCATCTTTGTTTCCTGAACAGTATATAATCTGAGAGATTTCAAGTCAAGCGTGAATAGGTACCTTCTAGGTGAGCATGCTTCACCTTCGGCCGCATCATCACTTTCCATCAGGTGAGATTGTGGTCAAATGTTTGCCTATCGGGAATAAAAAAAAACAAATATACAACGCACGCCCTCGACGCTCCCTCCGCCCGCTCCCCGCGCTGCCGCCGTTTTGTATAGGCTCTAATGTAACAATATATATATAAATATGTCAAGTCCTTACTTTATTTACTTCTGTCACAGAAGTTCTGTGACAATTTTGTGTAGTCAAAATTTGAGTTGAACGGAGATCGGAGATCCTTCATTCCCATCATACAAATTTTGAAATTAGTGCCTACATTAGCTCCGTACTGTTTCTACATTCCTAGGAATGTATTTAGAATGCATATTAACAACCTAGGTAGCCTCTGTTTGTATATTACTGAACAGAACTAAAAGGTGATACCTGAAGCGCCACGGAATTTTCTTATCAAAGCTCGTGGTGGATCAGCATATTGAAGCCGTGCGCTTTCCATCAGGTAAACGTCTTGTTTGGCCTCTTTCACAAAATAACAATAACATTTTGAAGTATAATAACATTTGTCAAATTTCGCAAAGGTAAATAGCACTTCAACCTTTTCGATGATGAGCTAAACAAAAGCTGCGGACTGATAGCATGTTCCCAATTTCAAAATTAACAAACGTATCGCCAACACCGGCCGACGTACATCGTTATTTGCCCTCTGCACCTGAATACCTTACATTTTAGCCAAAATAAATTGTCAGCCTTAATTAAGCGTACCTTTTGTTTTTCCACCATTAGGGTCCCTAATCACTATGTCCGCTTGTCCTTCGACTGCCTCGTATTTTATATAATAAGTAGACTTAGCTTCACAATTTCGTTTGATGAGATATTATGTCGATTGGAAGATAGAAAATTAGCTTATATATTTAATTTCATTATTCGCAACTTTTTAAGATATATTACATTAATTAACATATAACTTAAAATCAATTTATACTCAAAATATATATCCTTGCAAAACAAAAAATCTATTTTAAAAGTTATCTAAGACTTGGAAACTTTCAAGTGACGTAGATAGAGCCCGAAGAAGATCCGTTCATAGTTATGAGTGAGTTTTTAATCACCCACCAGTAACTACCTACTGCGTAAGCTATTGCGTTCTTCTCAAGTAAGAGAGCGTGAAGAGAAAAAGACAAGCAACAAAAATAGATGTCAATTCTTCTTCTGGCGCTTCGCCCTCTCTGTACTTATAAGTATATAAGTCCTACTTATGCAATATGTTAGATGGTAATTTCACATGAAGTTTTACCTCTCGTTTTGCTTCCACTAGGGTCTCTGAACACTATATCAGCCCCATCCTCTCTTCGCCACATAACTCTAGGCTCTGGCATTCCTCGTGCTTTGCACGACACACGAGCTGTGCCACCTTCGGGCACCATCACATCGCTAGAAGTCTCTTCGGTTATGAAATCTGGGGGTATCACTACATCTAGGTAGCCCATCTGTGGACAAATATTTTAAACGTTGCTTATTTGTTTAAGCTAAAAAACAAACTTCACCGCTTATATTTTGGTTTTGGCTAAATCGATTTCGACAAAATTTATATGAGACTACCTCTTAAGTATAATCTACCAAATAAAAAAAACGGTTTACAAATGGGGAAGAAAACGGTGAACATACAAAAATACATACAGTCGAACATAGAACCTCCTCCTTTTTTTAAGTCAGTTAAAAATAAAACTTTATGTACTTTTTTAAAATAAAATGTGGCGTTAACTTCCCTGTTATTAACCGACTACAGTGAAACAAAAAGGAGAATAATGATTTTAGCATCATATGTATGTATCTATGTATGTTTGTTTGTATATTCCCTCACAGCATCCATTAAGATTAATTTGTCAATTTGTTTTGTTACACAAACACGTAAACATTTGTGTAGATATATTTTTTTATGATTTTGAGAGGCAAGACGTGCTAGTCGCACGCCTGATGGTAAGCGTCACGCTTGCACATTACATCTCAGTGCTACCCAGACTTACTTCGCTCGTGACCCTGAGATAATTAAATGTTAAATCTCTCTATTTAAGTCCGGTAATTTCACTGGAAACATTGCCCTTCAACCCGATATACAGTAGTAGTAGTAATGTTTGCTCGCTAGTGCTTGGCGGTCAATAATGGCGGTTCAATGATTGACTCCAAGTGGACACTGCAAAAATCCTACCACAACTAAACAAAATTGCTAAATTGCTTTTATGAATGCTTACTTTATACAAAAAAAAAACAAACAGACGCATTCACACTCACAGCCCCACACTAAGTTCAAAGACTTGTATCGTGGGTGCCGGAAACATTCACATCACACACACATTACACCCAGAACCAGAAGCACAAATATCCCTTGGAAAGGAATTTGTGCTCTTGCCGGGAATCGAACCCAGGATCCACGGCGCAGAGGGCGGATACCTGTCCACTGCGCCACCTGGGTCGTTATGGATATTGACATTACTCACGCTTTTCTTTTTATCTTAATTAACGCGAGTAAAGCTTTTAAATACACTAAGCTAAGGTATAAAATATTATGGTTAAACTTGTACACTAATATATTATAAAGTGTGTGCGTTTGTAGAATATTTTGAACCATAGATTCGATTCTGCGCTACTATAAACCTAGACTGTCCCTGAGTGTCATATGTTTTATTAGGATAAAAGATAATTGTCAATTAGAAATAACAATATTCGTATGACAAGTCCGAAACAAATAAGTAATTTGTATAAAAAACTATTAGATTTGTTGTGAAGTGAAAGATATTATGACTATTTTTACTAATAAATTATTTACTAATGGATTTTTTTACTATCTGAATCCGTAAAATACTGGAAATATTTTCTAAAACTGAATACAAAGCAAATAAATAAAAACGCATCTTACAATTATCAATAGATATCTTGGGTACCTTCGTGGTATTAATCACGGGCTAATAATAAAAGTGACATCATATCTATTACATAGTCACTCACCATCAAATCAAATACCATTCCACTAACAAATTTGCTAACGTATCCGAATTATTATTGAAACAGCATTGTGTCAAGTGGCGTCATGCTGCGTCAACGTCGACATCGAACCCTACAGCGCTGTCGGCCCCCACGATTTATGCCGTTATCAGGCTCGGGTATAAATTACACCAGAGCGCAATAATTTAGGTGCACTGTGCACGAATCATTACCCGCTGCGTCCCTCGCTGCGTGGCTTAATTCACTTTATCTCTCCAATGTTTACTCTAATTGCAATTTAATTCCCGATGATACGATAAACAAATTGACAGCGCTAGCCGGCCAAAACGATACGACCGCTTTGGTCTAAACAGTTTAGTAAATCTAGATGGACGCGCTATCGACTAATGATGGTGGCTCGTTGAACAATGGTGGACACTGCAGACGATGTTGACCCCAAAATATGTCGATGGGCGAGCTACAAGAATTACACTATTATTATATGGGCTTGGATGATGAATGAAGTGACAGTTATGTTTAGTCCAGCAGAAATGGGCCATAATGGATATTATTTTCATGGACTCTTGCAAGCGTGCGGATTGATATTTATTGGAATACCACTTGTTTACTCGGAAATTTGCGTAGCTCAATACACAGATTGCGACGTCGTGACGATGTGGAATTTCTTCCCACTTTTCCATTACGTTGGATTTGCAACCGTTTATCTGATAATATTGAAGACGATTTACTTAACGGTACTTACTTCCTGGTACCTGGAGTATTCATTTTTTTCAGTGTTGGACCCACCACCGTGGTTTACCTGTGACATCTACAATACTACAAAATGTATGGTCAAAAGCGTGAACGTTTCGATATTTCAACATTGCATAGAGGCTCAGACACTATTTGATGATGACTGTGAAATGAAAACAGCTAGTAACTGCTTCTTTGAACGAGAAATTGGTAATAACAACACACGAACTAAAAATTGCTTCTTCCCGTGGAAACCAATTATAGCCTGCAGTTCAATAAGCTTGTTATTATTTGTATTATCGCTGAAGAAAGAGAAGTTTGTGTCTACAGTGACGAAGCTTCTGATCACGTACGTGTGCATCATTACATTAGTATTGTTTTGTGTGGTTTTGTCTACTAGCGGCACTTGGTATACAACAGCGGTTATTTTAAGCTGGACTCATATTGATTTTGAATCTTGCTTTAACTCAATTACGCGAGGATTTCTTTCTTTAGGTACAGGCACTGGCATAATTATATTTATAACTCAGGGTGTACCATTCCGAAGTCCCGCTACTATGACATCTATCACTACATCCCTATTTGCACTTATGGCAAGTCTTATGTACGGACTTATATGTTTTAGTGGTATAAAAACCATGTCATTTTTCCATGGTGAAGAAGAAAACATTATTGAAATTGGTGAAAGTATTTACTTTTCAGCATTTGCTTCTATTTCCGAAATAATGACGTACTTTGTTAATATGTCCTTCTGGGGATTTTTTTGGTTTTCTTCGATCAGCTTTTGCTTATTCACTAATGTGTGGATCTTACATTTGTATTTGGCTGATTTATTGTTTGCTTTTCGGTTTACTTGGAACTATATAAAACTAACACGTGGAATCCTCATCATTTTTACGAGTTTAATAACATGGCCGTTTTTTTGTTCCGATCTGACAGGAGCTCTAACAGACGCTATTGAACTAATTCAAATAATAAATAATTTTCTGTTCTCCGTTTCATTTTATTGGATTTATGGATTCAATAATCACAATGTTGATATTATTTTCATGCTGGGGATTAAAGGGGGCTATTTTTGGAAACTGACATGGATGTTGAACCCAATCTGCCTTTTCTTCGTTGTATATTATAGATTTAAAGACTTACAATTTCGAACGTATGGCGAATCATATACAGTAAAAATGTTTGAAGCCAGTATTGTTTGGATTATTTTGTGTATCCTTCTGGGTATTTATGTATCAATTATATTTATCGGGATATTATATCAAATTTATTATTATTATCGCTATGTAGGTATCCAAAATCTTTTTATCCCAACGGAGGATTGGGGTCCACGTGATAACGTTTTGTACAAAAGCAGAAAAATGTTTGTACCTGAAATAATGACGACTGAATTTTTGTATAGACAAGTTAGAATTAGAGGGTATCACGTATCAAAGACGTCATTACACTGGAAAAAGAAGAAACAAGAAAGGTCGGATTCGTTAAATTTAAATGAAGAGGTTGAATGGAGCGCTTTGACATCGAACTAAAATTATTAAGATAGACATCATCTTAGCTAAAATATAAGCCTCTTTGCCGCATTTAGTAAGACTGTTAAATGCAGAAGTAGGGTGTTAAAGACGCTTTGTAATTCTTTGAGTTGCTAACAATTTGTCCTGTTCATAAACAACAATAGATAAAGCTTTAATATGTCGACAATTATTATATTTGAGGATAAGTATGGCGTGGGCCGAAAATTCGGGACGAATGTGGCATAAATCGTATAATCTTTATAGCATGTTCCACCTTCGGCCGCATCATCAATTTCCATCAGCAGAGATAATGGTCAAATACTGGTCAAGCTAGCATAAAAAAAGTACTTATCTAACTAGAAACAAGATTGATGATGATTTTTATGCTACAATCATTTTTCAAATATGTATCATCTGAAACTCAAATAAAGTTCATACACCTTCCAAAAAAAGATAAAAAATATGTCATTACATAATTTAAATATATTATACTATTTATTTTTAAATTATATAGTTATCACGCCAAACGAATTTTTATTATTTATAGTTGAGCTGAGAAAGTGAGACGTGGCTCAGATCTATATTTTAATCTCTTTTGTGAATAGCTCGCCCGATTTTTTACAGCTTTCACTAAACTAAATTTGTCTATCGCCTTAATATTAAATAACCTGTAAAGGCTACCTACGCTAAAATGCAGTTACCTGACTTTTCATTGGGTCAGTGTTGATTTGACACATGTACTGCCCTCGGTCTTCTTCTTGTACATTCTTTATGTGAAGATTCCAGACAGTTGGACCATTGTGAGAGACACCGACTCTGTCATTGTTTGTTACTACGTAGACGTGTATAGCCTGTATCGCTTTAGTGTCAGCCTTTACCCACCCAACCTGTAAATTAGCATTATAATTATAATAAATTTCTGTGTTTAAATATTTGTTTCAATTTTGTGTTCAGTACACCTTAACAAATGTGTCCCAATTTTATAATTACTGGGAAAAATGATACAAAGCTTCATTTTTATTAGCACACAATACTGAAACGTTACTTTATACCACTAGTATTATTTTTATTAATGTGAATAATATTTATCTTTATTAGTTTGTTTTGCACTTACCCTATACCCACCGAGGTTTTGAACTAAACATCGGAATGTAGCATCTCTACCAATTGGTATTGTCAAATTCACTAACGGCTCAACAAATTCTGGCTGGAAAGCTTCGCCTAAAATAAAACATAATTGTATTAGAACTAACATTAACAAAAACGCTTCAACACACTAAGTTCGACTACTTGTGTCGAGGGTGCCGGAAACATTCACATCTCACACACAATCACAAACAGAAACACAAATTTTCCTTAATATTTTGAGAATATACCAAACATGAATATTGTTTGTTTAGAAATCAATAATCGGATTATAGAGATGCAAAAATAAAATTTTGACATAAAGTTGAAATAAATTTAATGAAATTTAAAAATAATATTAACAGCCTGCTGGCGTAGTTGGGTGCGTACCCAACTTTTCGTACGTTCGCTTTCTAACCAGCGAGTAGGTATCGAAATGGATTCCTGAGACGAACAAAAGTTTCTCCTTAAGAAAATTTGTATATTTGATTCTGTATGTGATTTGTGTTTAATGTAAATGTTTGTGGCGAATATTAAAGTATTACCTACTGTTTATAGTATTTTTTCAAGAAGGATTCGATCTTACCTACAAGCCTAGAATCTAACCCGAGCATGAAAATAGCCAGCAAACATATCGACCACCAACGCTGTTGCATATTTCTGATCACGCCCACCAGGCTCAGGCGTTAAACCCCAGCGCGCCTTTGTGACTCTGTAACCAAGAGATAAAACTCATATTAACATATTTACTTCAAAATACTGGATTATGTATATTAGGAACGGAGCACCTGGATGTACGGGAGATAAATAAAATATGTTGAAATTAAAAATTCTCTTGCGCTAAATCCTTTCATAATAAAAAGGTCGCCTTTTTTCTCTTCTCAGTGGAATGTTATTTTTATCCTATTTAACGTTGGAATGCCTGTTGTCTCCGCCTCCATAAAGATAAGTTTCACAGCAAAAGTAGCTATTTTCACTCAAGCGTCTCGAACGCGTGTCTATAACGATTATTCGATACATCAGCATAAAATGAACGGTTCGATATTACGATTATGATAACGTAGAGCCACTTTGTATGCCGAAATGAAATCATGACGCATGTGAAATAGCGCGAAGCCGCAAGGAGCGATGTTCGGTCCCTTCCGATATGCTGCGATCAGTCGATAACGATACGACGCTATGTGTGTTTTCTTCTCTATATGAGAAAAAAACACTCGTTTGTGTATCGTAATACAGTGACAAGAGTTCGGAAAGCGTGCAAAATGAGAACGGATGCGATTGTGAACCGGTAACTACTTTTCCGTGAGATAAAATGTGTGAGAAATATCACCGAGGTACGTTAGGTTTGATGGCGCGATCGATCTAAAGGTTTTGTAGTAACATGTCAGCTAAAGAACGTGCTTGCATTTTATTATTTACTAGCTTACCGGCCTCGGCTTCGCCCGGGCGGTCAATTTACAGAATTCCATTAAGGTACCGGTAAAGTTTTTTCGAATAATAATAATGCTGGACTTTTTTGTTTCAATCATGGCATCTAAATACAGTTTAAGCCTCTAAAACGAGGGATATTATTTCGATCGTGATAATTAATTGTCTTTGGTCTTGGTGAACAAATTCGTATGGAATACCAATGGAGTATTAAAAAAATAATTTACTATTTAATAATTCTGTGATAAAAACAATGGTAAAAATGACAATATTGTTGAGTTCGAATCAGGTGGACAATTGTCACCATGACATGACAAACGTTCCGAAGCTCGCTGTCATAAAACATAATCCTTGTCCCTTATAATGTTGTCAATTACTTAAATATGTGACCCCTAAATCCACCTGCCTAAATCTGCCTACATATATATAATATGTGTGAGTGTCTTGTTGTACACAAAAGAAAGGAAAATTTGACGTACTGTTCCGTAATTTTAAGCAAAGCATCTGCACATTACAAACAAATTTACAATATATACACGAAATAATTAAACAACAATTTTATTCAGTAGCAAAGCAATATGTTAGACTCTAATACGCTATCAATTATGTATACGAGTTAAAAGTTAATTTAGGATTTATAATATTTACTAATTTAATTCACATTTAATTATTGTTTATTTCATTAACTTATTTTTTATAGGTATATTTTAACCAAAGTAATGAGCAAAGAATATGAAGTGATATTCACTTCTGGGTGAAATAAATAAACTGAATTATGTTCTTAAAACATCTTACAGTTTATTTTCAAATACCCAAACCAAATGAACAGTTGCCCAGACTTATTGATGCTTGAGTAATAATTTATAGAGCTCGCTTTGATGTACATTGTCTTGGACTTGAGGTACTTAGTTCAGATGAACCCCGACCAAGTTAGCCATGGTAACAAAGTTTGTGAGCGCCGCCGTCGGAAATTTCATACCGGGTAGTCGGCAAACTTCGAGTACTGCCCAAACATTTACACTTAACTAGATTTGTGAACCTACACCTATTCTGCTTTGTGGCATTCGATTTATGGAATATGATATGACTTTTGTTAAAATTTGTTTAATGTTACACTATTGTATTCAAATGTGAAAATATTTGCATATATTATTATGTAACGATTTATCAGATTTCGATACTTATAACCTCTTTAGGTTATTAGTATCTCTTTTTAGATTGTCTATCTGTTTAGGTTATGTATGTATGACTTTTCTAATAGCGTAAAAATTAAACGATTGATTTTGAATATTTATGGAAGAGAAGCAAAAATTTTGTTTATTATTCTCGTTAAACATTTACGCTACCTATTGGCAAATTAGCCAAATCTTTGCACCGCGTCATTTTCACACGCACATTTGCGCCTTTCAAAGGTCATTTGTCTAGATACAAACCTTTGAACTGAGTGTGAGGCAATGGATGTAAATATGAAAAAGAAAACCTTTACTAACATTGCCTTTTTACATAAAATATTGGTATTTTTACCGACTTCCCAAAAAAGGAGGAGGTATTCAAGTCGACTGTACTTTTTTTTTTATCATGGTATCGTATTTTAAAATTGATATCATAGGCTAAGTTTATCCTCACATATATTAAAAACGCAAAAGTAACTCTGTATGTCTGTCGCGCTTTCACGCCAAATCTACTAGACCGATTTAAATGAAATTTGGTAGACAGATAGTCTAGAGCTTTGGAAAGAACATAGGTTTCTTTTTATTCCGGGATTCCCGCGGGTCCGGAACTTACGCGGATAAAACCGCGGGGCGCAGCTAGTTACATATAAAAAAACAAAATGGAATCCGTAGTATTCCAAAAATAATGACAGTAAAAAAAGTCAAAAGCCATCGCAATGGGTACTAAATAAAATATTATTTTGGTTTTAAATTATAGAAATCCATTCGTGGTTTAGTTTTTAAGCTTTTGTTTTCTTAGTTAGACCTTACTTGTATACCTTGCCAGATTGAACGCTAGTCTACTAGACCCAAGGAGAACTTTTAATTGACCGTGTCGCGGACGCTACAAGTTAGACTATTGTGCGCCACAACACCTCCTCTCCCCTTTTTTATATTCTGTGGGCGGAAGCGCAGCAAGTTAGTGCGGGCGCGATAATTGGTAGCTGATAACTCTTACAACAATCAATTGTAGAACCTCGGGGAGGAAGGATATTATTACACTCAATCAACTATATTAACACCTCTACAGTACAAAAGTTTGCTCTACTGTGTTAGAAATATTTTTTTATCTTTTTTGTATTTTTTCTAAAATACATTGGACTACCAATGATGTAATTATTTTTATTTTACATGTTTTTGTCTTGTTTCTTCCTTATTTTAATTAAAACTACAATTATCTTTGTTGGTTGAGCTTAAAACATTTATGTCTCTATCTTTTAAACATATTTTGTTAAAGCATAAGGCGTGACTGCAATAATTATTATATATATTTTAGTTTTTTTGCAATCGGTCATTTAATTTTACTCTACATAATTTAATTTTTGTAGGTACATTTATGTAATAAGTATTTTTTTTAATGTATAAATCTATACAATTACAAGCTATGAGGTTATTTATTAGGTTAGATTATTAACACACATTAAAAAAATACAGTCGACTTGACTACCTCCTCCTTTTTTGTGAAGTCGGTAGAAAACAACGAAACGCACGCTATTGGCTTGAAAAATTCGTGGCGGTTAAATTTAATAATGTACTTCTATCACCCATTCATATAATTTTAATATGAGTGAGAGACCATCTCCATGACTGAAACTGTGAACGATATAAGGTCCAAAATCATAAAATCACCGACTATACAATTCCTAAATTATTAAATAAACATTACACATTTCAGACATACATTAAAAAAAAATGCAAAGAAGCACGAAGTGATTTTAAGGTTGATTATTGCATGGTAATTCTAGAATAGTGATGGCTCTCAAAAACATCTGCTAAACACCCTTTGGTGCTTAGTACATCATACCTTTCTATTCAAGGATAGTTTACTACGACTATACTTTGTACAAACGGTAGCTAATCAGATAAGCTAAAGAAACAAGCTAAGCAAATGGATTTTAAGCGATGTTACTTTCATCAAAAGTTTATAAGTATTACTCAATTATAATTAAACGCAAACGAAGCCTGAAAAAAAAACATCAAAATCGATTCATAATTGGCGGAGATATCGCGTAGCATACGTAATAAAAATAAAAATAAGAACATACAGTCGAATTGAGAACCTCTTTTTCTGAAGTCGGTAGAAAAAATAGCTCATGCCAAGATTCAAAACTGTAACCACCTGATCGGGCGCCGCCTGCACTGAGCTGTCTTCGCTCGTCGAAACTTCTAAAAAGAGTGTTCTCAATTTGGTATATTTTATTTTGTTTTATATTTTAAACATATTTTCTTGCAAATTCCCAACAAGTTTAATCGATTTAAATTGTTTTACTTGAAAACATTCAATATCTTGTTAGTCTCAATAACTTCATCAAGACTTATAGGGGTCCGAAATAGTTATGGTGATAGTCAGAATTTGGTTTGATTTGTTATAGAAGCTTTTATTGTATGAGTTTTTCAGAAGAATTCAAACTTATTGTATCAATAATATCCTGAAAATTCAAAAATTTTACTAATCAGTTCAAATACAATTTTTGTTTCCATATCATCAGCCATGGTAAACAATAACAAACTCACATGTGACATCAGATGCTCTATATTAAAATACTGCACAAATTACCTATTCTAACTGAAAGTATAATACATCTGCGGAAGGCTTCAACATTCATTTCAAGACAGCAAAAACACAAAAAAAAAACAAACGAAACTCACCCGTCAAATCAGCACCATCCCTAGAAAAAAACAATGTTAACCCGTTTCCTACACGCGGGAACTTTCGGGCAAACTTTCCCGCCCCGGGGGAGCGAGCGAGCGGACGACGGAGTCGAGAGCACGGCACACACTGAGCGATTGTTTGTTCATTCAACCCTCCACCACGCCGTTATTCTTACGCAGATGTCCGATGATTGAACTGATATCAACAACGGATCCGTGGATTCGCGCTGTGCATCGGATTCAATTTTTAAGCTGTTGATAAAGACTTTTGATAATTTATGCAATACAGGGCCGCTGCAATGCAGCGCGCTCTTGTTTGCGGGAAAACTTGTTGAGCTTCGATGCTTGTTTATAGGAGTAAGACTAACTGAACAGTAAACTAGTTATTTATTGTATGGGCTATATATATATATATATACTAGCTGCGCCCCGCGGTTTCACCCGCGTTGATAATGATGAAAAGTGATGATGATGATGATGAAAAATAGATGTTGGCCGATTCTCATAGATACCGGATAAGCACAAAAAATTTCATCAAAATCGGTCAAGCCGTTTCGGAGGAGTATGGCAACGAAAACTGTGACACGAGAATTTTATATATTAGATATATATGTATGTATAATTTATTTATGCAAGTGTATGTATTAGATTTATCATGGTATATGATGTTATATATACCTGTATATATAAGATATGTATTAGGATAATTATATGTGTATATGTATATGTAGTGTTTATGTAGTTTGTTTAGTACTTAGTCTCAATTTTACCACACCACCATTCCTGCTTATCAATATTATTCTTTTCCATCCAAAGGTTGTCTGGAAGAGATCGCTCTTAGCGATAAGACCGCTCATTGTACCTTTTTATTAGTCATTTATGTTCTGTAATTATTATGATTGGTGTCAACAAAGAATTATTGTATTGTATATTTTATATTATTCGACATAGTTATATTGTTCATGCTATGCTGCTTACTTATACCTATAGTTAATAATACATTACGAATATCAATTTTCAATCATTAATTTATACATACAAGAGTGATAAGATATTATTGACCTGAGCATAAATGTATGTGTACTAGTAATGTCAATTATTTATTGTCTTTAAGACAAGTGACAACAATTAACTTTTGTAATACGCCTCAGGTTATATACGATAAACAATTGTACTGACTTTTACAAAGCATATTAGCAGCTAATCAATCCCAATTAATGTATTAAAAATAATTTTAGGGCACCTTACTAAAAAGTAATGTTGGAACGTTCTCTCATTTTTATTTATCACATAAATATAAACGTTTTCACACTCACAACCCCACTCTAACTTTGATGACTTATGTCGTGGGTGAAACATTCACAACACACGCACAATCATACCCAGAACCAACAACACAAATTTTGTATCGGGAGAAAATTTGTGATTCAACCGAGAATCAAACCCAATACCCGTTGCTTAGAAGGCGAACGCGCATCCAACTAACCCAAGAAGCAGTTCATGTATATCATTTATGTCTTTGATTTCTATTTAGAAAATATTTACACTAACTCACATCAATTATTTATTCTGTGTAAATCTGTAAATCTGTCTGTGTAAAATGCATATACCTTAGTAGGCAGTAAAGAATTTTATCATATTCTGTTAAACTTGAACTGCATTAAGTATACTTACTTGGTTGTTCCACAATATACTCCAAATATATTCCGTGCGGGGGGCATTGATACGCCATAACACAGGAACACCTAGTTTGGGTATCAATGCTGACTAATCTGGATTACAAACCTCAAATAATATCGAAAAATTGAAAAATAAGTTAATGTAAACCGAAGTCTGTTGTCGAATAAATATATCATTCATTCAATATAATGTTTCACACTAACATTTACCCCAAAGCACGAAAGCTACCGCGGGTAGTGAGGCAGCAGCAACGACTCCTATCCTCAGCGGGGTCAAGCCCCTCCCAAATGACAATCCTGGATCCGCGACTGATATTTTATTAACCGATTAAGTACCTTTCACTAGACGAGTACAAAAATATCTAAGTACCTTTCGTCTTATCACAGTAGACTTTGTGAGACTTTTGAAATAATCTTTGCGACTGGTTTCAAAGTGGGCGTAATGTATGCAATTTAATTCAACCTGTGCATGCAATTTCATTCAATTTAAGGCTCAGGGCTAATAAATTTGTCTAATTGCTCATATTTTGTTTGAAAGGAAATTTGGCTTTTCTCAATTACCAAAATAATTTAAACGCAAGAAAACTTAAAAATCTGACTTCACCGCTTATATTTTGCTTTGAGCTTGATCGATTTCAAAAAATGTATATGGGGCCACCTCTGAAGTATACTCTAACCAAACAAAAAAAAAAAAAAAATCAAAATCGATTTATAATTAGCGGAGATATCGCGTAACATATATACAAAAAAAAATTGCATTCGAATTGAGAATCTCCTTTTTTGAAGTCGGTTGAAAACTTTGATAGTAATCTGCGTAATGTACTGTACATTACATCTGTGGCGACTAGTGTAGAGAATTCATTTATATCGCACCTTGTATCAACTCATGGCAGTAAAATCAATGCATTTCCATATCAAAATCAATAAAATGTGTTTATTTAGATTAGAAGATCAATGCTTTTAAAGAAGAAATGTAAAAAACAATATTGAATTGTTTTATAGGTACTTCAAGTTCCTTTAGGTTTGATATTCAAGTTCTTTGCAGTTGATTTACTTGTATTTAAAATACGCGTTGTTGAGACTGATTAGGCTATATTGTGTTATGGATTGAGTATAATTCAGGCACAAGTTAACTGTAAATAAAGCAAGATAAATTGTGAATAAATTAAACGCAAGCTTAGCTTTATAAATTGACTTCTCCGTTAATATTTTGGTTTTGGCTTGATCGATTTCGACATTATATAGGACCACCTCCAAAGTATAATCTACAAAATAAAAAAAAAAACTAAAAATCGATGTGTAATGGGCGGAATTATCGCGTAACATAAATAAAAAAAAAATACAGTCGGATTGAGAACCTCCTTTTTTGAAGTCGGTTGAAAAGGGTACAACATTCTAAATAACAGTGTAATCGTTATATGTCCGAATTATAATTACAATCCAATAATTTATACACCGAATTCCCTTGCTAACGTAATTTTTCGTACCCCTACTTCGTTGCATACAAATGAAGCTGAATCAAATATCCAACCCACTTGAGAATCAGCTGACTTAATGAAACGGAGATAGAATAATTATTCACTTTTATCCGGTTTAATTTTGAAAGTTGCTAACTGAGGCGTTATTTCCGTCATCCGGAAAAGCAAGCAGCAATCATAACCTGTAAGAGCATATCAATCACTGCAATTTATGCAGTGTTCTCTCTCTCTCTCTTTCAGTAATTCATCAAAAGCTTAGTTTTTTGAACATGTACGTTCGTATATTGGTCACCTGTCACCGTTTTAACGGACTCCAAAAAAAGAGGAGGTTCTCTATTCGTCGGAATATTTTTTCTATTTATGTTCCTCGATCACTCAAAGACGCCTGACCGATTCGAGAAATTCTTTATTTGTTTAAAAAAGTATACGTCTATGGTGGTCCCATTATAATTGATCAAGATCTGATAAGAGTTTCGGAGGTATTTGCGATTGAAGTAGGTTAGTAGTTTTTTAAACCCTTATCCTATCCCACCAATATTATAACCCGAAAGTTTGTGTGTAAGTGTTTAAGTATGTTTGTTACTTCTTCACGCTTTAATGGCTAAACGGATTTGAATGAAATTTGGAATATACATAGTTTATACGTAGGATTAACTTATAGGCTACTAACTTGATAAAAACGGACGAAGCCGCGGGGCACAGCTAGCCATATAAATATACAGCTATATTATAAGTTGTACCGTCTGCTTGTACAAGAGTCCGCTCATTCATTAGTACACCTAATTAATTTAATCAATATTAAAAAGAAAAAAATCTTAAGCTACCCTGGTCACTCTCACTATAAATGTGTGCTAATAACGGGATATTTACCGTGCAACTGTGTAACTGACTCCGTGGTCATGACGCTTGTAACACACAAACAATTATAAGAAACATTTTGTTTGGAACAGGTTTTGAATCTGTGTTTTTGAAACCTGTATGTAGTCATAACCACTAAATCATCCAAGATTTAATTTACCTTTCCAAATCATCCTTTACTTATTCACATATAACACGAGATGGAGTTCTAGCTTGCTACGCAAGTTATTTTTTTCTGATCTTAGTTGGTTTGTTTTTGTAAAAAAAAAATATTTATGCTTCATCATTGGTAAAATAGGAGTATAAATGCGTAAGTTTTGTACTACACATGAATTTCACTTGCTCGTTTTTTTTTTGTCAACCTTGTCCAAGTCCAATAATCTTCCCGTATTAAAACAAACAAAACAATTTCACCAGAAGAAGCACCTAATCACCCAATTTGTTAAAACGTCAGTAAACATTATACATTAATATTTTTAACATTCAGTAAATCATTTCGAGTCTATAACCTTCTCGTAACAAAACAAACAAAACAATCTCATCAGAAGAAGCACATAATCACCCAATTTGTTAAAACGACAGAGTACCAAAGCATCCTGTGTGCCTATAAACGACTTCCTCCTTTTGTTGAGAAGCTATTATCATTAGCATGTGGAGGGTTAAGGCCTATTGAAAGCGTTGGAAGCACTAAAGATTTGAGTGGATTAGAATTTTAATACTGGTTTATGGCAAATAATATAAATCACAACGATTAAAATTTAAAAAAGTACAGGGTTATTTGTAAAATATCAGATAGCTCTAAGACGCTAATACTTGTTTGAACCAATAGCTGATTTAGTACTGCGACTTCCCTCTGAATGCTATATTTTTTGCAATAGTTAAAGATGTTGAATTCTATGCAATCTAGAATTAATAATTGTTTAAACTCCATTGTCACGCAAAGAAAGGCATCGCCGCCGCGCCACGCCTGGTACATTGGTAACACCATTATTTATTTTTACCGACTTCCCAAAAAAGGAGGAGGTACTCAAGTCGACGGTTTTTTTTATGTGTTACCTCATATCTTCTCTCCACGTGAGCCGATTTCGAATTTTTTTTTAGTTTAAAATATTTTGCTTTCTAATTGGTCCCATTTAAATTTGATCAAGATCTGATCTGTAGTTCTTGAAATATCGTCAATAACGCCTATATTGTGACGAATAATGCGTACTTTGACGATGTTCTCGTTTACCCGACTTCAAAAGTTACCTCATATCTTCTTTCGTTGTGAGCCAATTTTGATGTTTTTTTATTTAAAAGCTGGTGCTTTTTATGTAGTTACATTGAAATTTGATCAAGGTGTGATCTCTCGTCTTTGAGTTATAGTCAATAATGCGTGTTTATACATTAAAGCTGATCAAGGTTCCGATGATAAAGCGGTGAAGTCCGTTTTTTTGAACTTTGCTTGCGTTTAACTATTTATTTATTAATTGACAAGTTTATTATTACATCAGTTAGGTTCTTACTAATAATAGCTTTATCTAAGACAGTTGGTACCCCGATGAATTGTTGTCCTCAGCACTAGGTCTCTTCCGAGCCTGTATTGCTGAGAGACAATGACCCTTTCCGGTATAAAAAGTTCCTCTATGAACGACCCTCTTAGGTCACTTCAACCAATACAATAAGTATAATAATAATAATACTTATTTATTGTATTGGTTGTTGTTAATTTTTAAGTGTGTTATAGAGATTTTTGAGTGAAATTATGTATAACTACACAGTTAAGTATTACAGTATTATTTTAATAAAAATAGCATTTCACCTAGCATGCCATGTACACTTTTGACCACTGTATATTCTTTCCAGATATGGAAATCAAAATAGTATACTTTTTCCTTAAATTAAAAAATATTTTAAATTTGTATAATTAATTATATTTTATTACAATATATTATCACGTCAGAATGTATATCATCAATTTGTATGATCATTTCTTTATCGGTGGTGGTGGCATAGGATTATTGTAAGTCTCATGGAAATTTCTCAAGTAATGCCATGGAGATTGTAACTTGTAGTTCCGCATCTCGCAAGAAAATTCTATAGGCTCATAAACGATTTTCTTCAAGCCATCATCATATCGAACCTCAGTGTAACCAACCATAGGAAAGTCCTTCCTCAAAGGATGTCCAGTGAAACCGTAATCAGTGAGAATCCGCCTCAAGTCTGGATGATGAGTGAAGACGATCCCAAACATGTCGTACACTTCTCTTTCATAGTAATTGCATACATTCCAAATCGAATACGCAGAGTGTAATGGTGTCAGTTCGTCTGTGTAAGATTTTACTATAGCACGCTGACTGAATCTCATACTTAGCAAGCAGTATACGATTTCAAATCGAAATGTTCTACTTGGTACGTCCAATGCTGTTACTGCTGAACATGCGTTGAAGCAAGCGTGCTGATGATGTGCCATAAAACAGAGCACTTGGTGCAAACCTTCTGGTACCACGAGTATTTCCAATTCGTCTGAATGCTGCATTTGGATTTTTTGTACATATTTTGGTAAGCAAGCCGCGACGTACAAACCAAACTCATAGAGTTTTTGCCGACTTTTGTTGTCGTGCTTCCTGATCGTGTGAGCATTACTATCTATTGGCTCCAAGCAGAAAGGATTTTTTTTAACTGCGGGGGTTTGGTCTTGGAAAACTTTTTGTGTAGTATGAATGTTACGTTTAATAGCATATGCTAACAATTTTCTGGCGAAGGACAACATATTACGCCAAGTTTTGGTTACTTTTGTTGAAAATAAATTTATTTTTGACTTGAGTTCAATTACGTAAGTCAATCATCAAGATTGTCTTATTGACAATAGTTTGTGACATCGTATGTACCTACTTTTACGTAGGTCAAACTCAATGGTTATAAATAAAGTATTTACAACCTCGTTGTTTATGTAAATAATATAATTAGCTGATACACCGCGAAATAGACATCATAATAGTTATCTTATCATATTTTAAGATACATCATTGGTTTGCGTTTAATATAAATGCTTTCTACTTAGTCACGGCCTCAACAACTGTTTAATACTTATGTGGGGGACATTATATCAAATTAGTTTTTAATAATTATTACAACACTAGCTTCGCCCCGCGGTTTTACCCGCGTAAGTCCAGGAACCGCGGGAATTCCGGGATAATAATTATCCTATGAGTTAATCCAGGGTGTCCGTGTTTATTTAAACTTTATAATTGTATGTATAATTATTGATTCATCTCTGCATAAAACCTTTTGTTTTTACGCATGTTAGTTGCTAACATAATCGTAAGTTGTTTTTTTATGCAGCAAATAAATATTTTTCAATGCTTGCCTATCTAGCATAAAAAACGGGTTATGCCACTGCGCTCCACGGATATTGTACAAACACAATAGTATATGTAATAATAATATTAACCTTTATAATATTATTGTGAAGTATGATACAATGACAACATATAAGTTTTTAAGCTATCATGGTCACTCTCACTATACAAGTTTGTATCAATAACGGGATATTTGACATGTTTTTAGTTATTTTGAGTTTTCAGTTATTCCGTGATGGCCCTGGCAACAGATCCGAAATATCGGTAACTCAAACCAAACGAATTACATGGAAATAGGCCGTTGTTGATAAAAACGTTTATAATGATATCATAATATAAGCATTAAGTTAACCTCGTAGCATGGTTGCCTTGTCAATTCTGTAGTGATAAATTTAGAAAGGAAAAAATATCGTTTGAGGCCTGGATTGAACCCACGGCCATAGGCGGCATTCCTTTCTAAATGTATCACTATAGTTCTGCCTAGCATTGCTAATGCTATATCAATAAAATCAATTGTCAATTCTGACTAATTAGTAAGTATAAGCAATGCTCTGTCAATGCTTGGATGGGTGACCGTTTAGTGGAATTTTCAACCGACTATTACCAGACTTCAGAAGCCAGGTTTAGCCGTCGTCGGTTCCGTTAAGTTGTAAGACAACAGTCATTAAGTTATATAAAATACCTTTAGGGAGCCTGAAGAATCCTGATAACAAGCCTGGGTGTTTTCAGGAATAAGTGGGCACTAATTCATACGACTACTCAACAAACGACAAGCAAACTACTCGTAAATATGAAAGAAGAAGTAAATATGTAATTAAGTTTTAAAATTTACGAACATGAAATACAAATAAAGGTACTTGCCCATGCATAAACAGTCATTATTCTGTTAGACAAAACATTAATTTAATTCAAACAATTTTACGCGAATCCCAAATTTTAACTCAAATTATTGTGACCAAAATAAATTGCAAAAGTGCTTCAAACTTGATTAAATTTTGATTGTGTTCCATTTCATTTCAAATGTACGATTAAATAAAATAGAGTATGCAGTCATTATTGTTCTAGATATATTAAAATTGTAGGCTTGTGTAGGTAATTTCTTGTGTTATATGTGTATAATGAAAACAGTGGCATTGTATAATTATAGTTTTAATTAAAGCTTAAATAAATAATTTATAATTTATAGGCATCTAGAACAGTATTCTGTAGTAAGTTCAGAAATAAACAGGGAAAAATTTTGCGATTCAAACAGCGTGATTTGGAACAACGGCGCAAAGTTACGCTGATTACTTAAATCTCATCACTTATTGATTTTATAAGGATGCATACCATTTCCAACCGGTTGCTAAGCAATTATATGTCTAGCAACCGGCTGGAACTAGGGGCGATTTTGTCCGATTTTGCGACTAGTTTCAGGCATGTGAGATGTCCATTATCGAGGAGGCGATCGCGACGTCCGTGATGTGAAGAGGCGTCTCAAACGTTCCAGCAAATTAAAAAACCAGCCTATTGCGACACTCGCGCACAGTGGGTTCAGTACCATACATCTATAAAAACGGCAAAAAAACATGTCTGTTGTGTGGGAGCCCCCTTTAAATATTTGTTTTATTTTAATTTAATCATTTATTCTTAAAGTGAATATATATTTTGTAAATATTTGAAGCGTCTACTTGTTGCTGTTATCAATATCGAGAAAAACGAGCAAAAAAAACGTCAAATCACGTTTGTTGTATGGGAGCCCCCTTAAATATTAAGTTTATTCTGTTTCTTAGTATTTGTTGTTATAGCGGCAACAAAAATACATCATCTGTGACAATTTCAACCGTCTAACTATCACGGTTCATGAGATACAGCCTGGTGACAGACAGACTGCGGAGTCTTAGTAATATGGTCCTTTACCCTTTGTGTACGTAACCCTAATAATTAGGTTTGTTAGCAAATTTTATATTCACTGTTGAATAAATATTTTCGCTGTTTTGACGTAGTTTTAGTACTAGTAGTTATACTAGTTTTATATAGTTTGCCAATTATACCAGTAACAACATATACTTAACGTAGTTACGTTAACGTAGTAACTCACGATATTATTTAATATTACCCATTATAATAAAATAATTTATTCACAATAGTGTGATGACGTCATGTCGGCACCGCGCAGGCGCACGCCCGCCACCGGAAGCCGGAAGCTGCGGTGTAGCGGCGCACAATCTGGAGTCGCCGGGAAACACTGAATCAACTGCAGCCAACGTTTTATGTATGGAACTGTAAATGATAAATGTTAGCATTTTGTAACGCAGTGGAGTTAATATTTTTATCAGAAGGGTAGATAAGATGTTTGTATTTTTCTCAGTTTCAAGTTGGCAAAATAAAATTCAAGATGAGATAAAAACCCTTGAAGATCATATAATTATGTCATAATTAAACGCAAGCAAAACTTAAAAAAACCGACTTCACCGCTTTATCTTAGGAACCTTGATCAGATTTAATATATTAAACACGCATTGTTGACGATAACTCAAAAACTAGTAATGAGATCTTGTTCAAATTGGACCACATGGAAAGCACCAGCTTTCAAATAAAAAAATAATCAGAACCTCCTCCTTTTTTTGAAGTCGGTTAAAAACCGACGTCAATGACAATATCTCCGGAATCCTTGAACGATCGCAATCTAATATCTTTAAACGAGCAATTCTTATATATATATATATATATATATATATATATGTGTAATCAGGATCTTGGAAACGGCTCTAACGATTTTCATGAAAGTTACAGATTAGAGGTTTTTTGGCCCAAGGAATCGATTTATCAAGGTCCGAGAAATGCTCGGTTCCCAAACTGCATTTGAAAAACCGGGTTCAAGAAACTATCAGCGCCATCTATTACGTCATGACCGATGTAAAAAACTGTTTCTACTCGACACTAGAGGGAGCTTTCTGAGGCTACAAATTCAAACATATTCTACCAAAAACAAAAAACCGAGCAAAGCTCGGTCATCCGGACATTAGCTTTTATGAGTAAACACTATTAATAAAACAATAGCTATGAATCATATTAACATATCAAATGACATATACAGTAGAATTGAAAATCTCCTAGAATTGAAAATCTCCTCTCCGCTTAAATATTTTTTATAATCAGAACAACGCAAATTTTGCCAATTAATGTAAAGAATTGGCTACCTGGCATATATATTTTTCAAACCAATCAACGATATCTCTCAAACCCTTTAGTTAATCTTTTTTTAATATTAATCGGACCAACTATAGTCAAACAAACGACATAATAATCAATGCGCTTAAAGAAAACCAATATGTAAACAGAAAAAAGTAGAAAAAGGTTATATTTAAATGTATTAACTTCTCCGTTTTGGTAGTATTTAATATGTATAGTTGAACATGAACAGATTTGTAAAAGCCGAACAATTTATCAAATGCAGTAATTTGTACATAATTGTATTACGTAGCTATCTACGGGCCAATCGCCTATATTTCCGAAAACTAAATATATACCTACATCTATATACAGAAAATACCTAAAGCAATTACCTACAAGGCAACGTTATAGGTAACTCAAGTGCTCAAGTCATATTTATTATGGCTTGAGCAATGGTTTTAAAATGTATAATTAAAAGGTTATTATGCCATATTATGGGATGAAACCGTTTATATGTAAGTTCATTTTGTTTTTGTTTTTTTTTTATTACAGACTAAGCAACCACCACTTTTGACCACAATCACACCTGATGGAAAGTGACGATGTAGTCTAAGGTGGAGCACGCTTTCTTAGTAAATACCTGTTAACTTTACTTTTGAACACACCCAAATTGTACCTTTCGGGAAACACAGACGACGGCAAAGCGTTCCATTCTTTTGCTGTTTTTGTTATAATAAATTCACGGCAAAACAAACGGATACAACATTTATAAATTCAAATAACATTATTTCGAGACTACACAGAAAATTATCTTGTCTTCGAAATTAAATGACAATTAGAATAAAAGCTTTTCGGGTTTTATTAAATTTTGAAGACTATACCCGAGGCAGGCGGTGTTCCCAACAGGGGAACAAGGCTTTACTCTTCGGAGTTTGGAGGAAGTTTCGACATGTGTCCCGCAACACTAGCGAACCTGTGAATACTGTCTGTTTCAGCAAAATGTAGGTAAACGAATGTTTTAAAAGTTTTTATATCTGAGATAAGAATATTTTTATTGATGAAAAAATTATTCAAGACGTTCATCAAAAGTAGTTCAGTAAAGACGTTTTCATTTTTAACCGCTTATTCATGTACAGCGACGACAAAATATAATCACATATGAAATATTTAATAGTTTTAGTTTAGTTTTAGGAAATATATGCAATTGGTCCGTAGATATACAATTTGTTTATTAAAAAAAAAATGTATTTGACATTACATTATCATACATTGATACACTTTTCGATTAAATCTAAACAAGTGAAGGCTCTCTTGATACAAATTACTGTGTGTAACTTGTATCAAGAGATATCAGATGCTTTTTTTATTATATATTTGTCAAGCACTATTTTATAGGTAACGTGAGCCCTTTAATAGATTATTCTTTAAACTAACATTATAAACTCATATTTTTTCTGAGAATGCAGATATTTTTTAGGACACCTTCGGCGTCGTTTAATTTATCTTTTGATCGGTTGATTACTTTGCGCGATGAGACGTTCATACATATGCTGATAATTATACACAGGGAAATCTAAAAAAAAACGACTTCAACGCTTATATTTTAGTTTCGGCTGGATCGATTTCGATAAAATTTAAATGGGACCACCTCTGAAGTATAATCTACCAAACAAAAAAATCATCAAAATCGATTCATAATTGGCGGAGATATAGCGTAACATACATAGCCCTTTGTGTAGGGGATGTATGGAGGAAAACGAAACCGTAGAACACGTCATAGCTCAGTGTGCTGTCACTGAAGAAATTAGAGTCAACACTGGAATGCTAGAGCAACATTCCACAAAACATAAAGACTCACCTAAAGACTCACAAAATTCAATTACAAATAAAACAACTTCATCACTGGAAAAGTTATGCCAGCACCCAAAAACCACACTCCGTTATTTTAAGGAGCTCGGGTGGATGGGGGAAATGCACAATACACCCCAAGCGGGACGTCAGTGCAGGCCTTAACGCCCCATATTGAATAAGAATAAGCGTAACATACATACAAAAAAAAACAGTTGAATTGAGAACCTCATTTTTTGAAATCGGTTTAAAACATAATCCTGATTATAAGCTTTTAAAATTATTATAAACGCTTACTTGGTATTAAAAGAATTAAATATTTACCAAGAGTTACCAAATACAGCATTGCGGGTGAACAAACCAAAACTCCAGTCAAATACTTTTAATATAATTTGAACAAGTTAAATAGCAAGTACCGTGAAAAATTAATATACTTTTAAAGAACACGCCTGTCCAGATTAGAGTGGCATGGCCGCAGCCTCCTGTGGCCGGAAAGGAAGATTTTACCCAAATTTAGAGCAACGTTAACCACTCAGTAACATTTTAAAATATTTAAATGCAACCCGGCGAGGATGCTTGAGGATGCTTACTTTTGAATATAATTTATTAGGTGTAAATGTGTAGTTTGAGAAGAGTTAAGATTATTCAAAATCTACAATTTTTTTTAATGATGGGCAAGCATTTGACCGCTATCTTACCTGATGGAAAGTGACGATGCGGCCGAAGATGGAACATGCTTGCATTATACTGCCCTCAGGTAGAAAAGGGACACGTTTTGGTTTTTTATTAAGATTAAGTTTTATAAACAACGGTGATAAGCTAAAAAGGTACATGTAGTACATTTCACGGTGACGATCTACCATTAAAGGGTAGGTAGGTACTACTGAAATTGATCAGTTATTATACGGAGAAATAACGCAAAAATTTAATTAAAAAATCGTTTATTTCGAGTATTAGACTCATAATTAACACAACACAATATTTAACATACATATTAATAGTAAAAAGACAGAACAAATTACCTAAATAAAATAAAATTAAAATTGAAATAAAATCATCGTTAAATAAACTAGAAACATTAATATTACAAAGACAAATAAATTAAATTACGTAACATAATATAAAATAAAATTTAAATAATATATACTTAACATGTTGTTAAAGACATTGCCTTATTAAAGGACAATATACCAGGTCCGCAATATCGCCAGGACGATGTTACAACTGGCCCGCACCCTGCGCACCAGGGACGCGGCATGCGGCGCTTGGTCGCGTGAAAACAGTCCTCGTGAGCCTGCGCAAACAAATCTGAGGCGCTGCAGTAGCGGGGCAGTCCCATCATACATCGCCCTGAACGCATTCTTGAACTGTATGCGAAGAGCATTGTTTGTCGTACGCGTATACCTCGCCCACAGACTACACGCGTAGAAGGGAAGGGAAGTGCTGTACGCTCGAAGATAGTAGCCTTCACCGCCCCCGAGCATCGTGCAAATCTACAAGCAAGTAGTTTTAAACCTGCCACTAATACCATCATACACAGACTTTTTGTCGCAATATATTTTAGTCCGTGACCAAGGGCATACTCCTCATAGACTTGCACTAACTTTCTAAGTCCACACATATACTGCATTAAGGTGGCAGCCGACATGCTGGTTGCTGAGCTCGACGATCAGGGCGCGGTCATATACATACTGAACAGGGATGGAGATATCAATCGCCCCTGCCTCACCTCACACTCCAGTTGATATATTCGACATTGCACCTGACCATTTGACAATGTTGACCTGGTTTCAATACCAGTATTTAAAAATGCTGGTCACCTCTCGTAGTAAGTTTATGCTTTCCAGCTTCTCCCACAGGATACCATAAGAAACAACGTCAAAAGCCTTGGACAGGTCAAGAAAACAGTCATGTATAGGAGTATTATGATCCGTATAGTATCTGACGACATGCTTTAGACACAGTACTGCACTCTCAGTGGAAAGTTTGGCCCTAAACCCAAACTAATTGTCGTGCAAGACTAGATATTTGTTGAGTTATGTGTCAAGCAGGATGTCAAACACTTTAGCTACGATTGTTGCCAAAGATTGGTCTTTAGCTACTTCTGTTATTTAATGTATTTAAGTCATTAGTCATTTACTAACTCTGGTCCTTCCCTTTATAACATTGTTTATTTTTGGGTTTGGTGTTTATTGTAAGAAACACCTCATGCTTCTGAGGTCGAAATTATATAAGTTGATACTATTAAAAAATACATGAACGTATGTTTATAACTGAAAATAAATACGTCGCCAAGTACACGTTTTATACACTTGCATAATTGTTTTCCCAGTATATTTTTGCGAGTTTTTTTTTTGTTTTTAATAATATGACTTATTTACTGTTCTATGATATTTTTACGTTCTTATACTGAGATTTTTTTACCTGTAGAAGAGTTTTAACCCCGTCCATATTGACTGGAAGCGGTTTTGGAAATTGCCGTGATCACTACCTAGTCTTGCAATTCCGAGTCCGGCAATACTACGCCGTTAATTACATCAAAAATTCTAGTGTTTTTTTAGCAAAATAGCCTTTCCGTGGAAGGCATTTTTTGTTTGTTTATTTAATTATGAGCTTTTCTTTAGACGCTGCTCAAACTACACAGGCATGAGAGACAAGTAGATGTATAATTTCCCGCATAGACCAGGTACTGTATTTTTTATTGAAATAGAAAAAAATGGCAATTTAAGGTAAGCGGATAAGCAAGATGAATAGGGCTCCTGTGTGAGAGAGTGAAATTGATCGTAGCGTAATATATATAAACATACGTAGATATGTAGGTGGTGGCTTCTACAAGGTTTTTCAGTGTTATTCGGCTATAACTAAGTACTTTATTTATTACAATTCACTAAAACCAGTTTGTCTATAAAACTTAATATCATAATCCTTATAATATGGATCTACACGATTGTTTTGTTTTTATAGCATTAGCCATGCAACGCAGAACTAAATTAGAAAAAATATAAAGTAAAAATATTGCTTTGAGCGGGAATTAAACCAGCTTAACACATGACATTCTATAGGCCATAGGTTTAAACCTCCAACCGATATTTTTCTTTCTAAATCTACCTTAGATCTACATTAATAGAATTATAACGTATAGGAACACCTAGATTCTAGAGAGGAGATCCACACCATCTACCTTGAGCATTACTTGAGATTGGAAGAGCTTACTGGCTAAAGTAGTTACCATAAATCTTGAGAGTTATGCAATAATAATACCTATATAGCTGTGGAGCCATTTGCGTGGTCAGTTAAGGGTAGTTCGAGGTAATATGGAGTAGGTTAGTTATATGGGCGTGATAAACTTATATCTTGAAGGTATGTGTATATGTGTTGGTAAATATGTTGTAGGTGTTAAAGAACGACAAATGACAAAATGCCGTGAATGACTCAAACTATTGATATAGACGACCCAGTGGACAGGTCTCCGCTCTCTGCACCTTGGGTACTGGGTTTGATTCCCGGCAGGAGCACAAATTCCTTTCCAATGGAAATTTGTGCTTCTGGTTCTGGGTGTAATGTGTGTGTAATGTCTGTGTAAATGTTTCAGGCACCCAAGATACAAGTCTTTGAACTTAGTGTGGGGCTGTTGTCAGATATTTGGCGTTGCAATTCAAATAAATTATACTTGTACTGTCAAACGTCATCCATTTATGGATTACTAGCCGTGCCCCGCGGCTTTGCTCGCGTTGATTAAGTTACAAAGTAGCCTATGTGTTAATCCTAGGTATAGGCTATGTACATTCCAAATGTCATCCAAATCCGGTCACATTTAGCCTTGATGTCACTAGTACCATTGATGGTAATAGTGACACTATAAAGTTAATTTATTATATTTATTGTTAATCCCGATAAGGTTGTTGGGCTTCAAGCAGGATGCATCACTGGCCCGTCCGCAGGCCGCGAAAGTTAGTGTTATTGGGGTGCGAACTTTAGTATTAGTGTCGTGGGAATTCCACCGAAGCCTCTGCTCGCGCCGAACCCTGTTGAAGTACAACAACATTAAACCCATGTATGCCAACCCAAAGAAAACTTGATTTCCATTATATATAAGTGTATGTCCTCCATTTAGTAAGTAGACATAACAAAGAGCACTAAATAATAATATCACACTAATTCTACAAATCCAAAAGTTTGTAAATAAATAATTTGTTTTTTTCTCTTCACGCTGTAACGGCTGAACGGATTTGGATTAAATTTAGAATATATATAGCTTATACCTAGGGTTAACATATAGGCTACTTTTTAACTTGATAAACGCGAGCGAAAATGCCGGGCACGGATAGTTAATAAACTAATAACCACATACCAAAAAGTGAAATGATAGAAATAAAAGAAAATACACACTCATCCTTGCTTGTTTAGTGTCTACTTAGTAACATATAAAATGTCCATCTTCATTTTTATACTATCGTACTCGTACACGCGACCATTTACTGTAGGTATCCTAGCAAGTACAGGGAGGTAATAAGAGCGACGACGTATGTTTGGTTATAAAAATAAGGAAATGTAAAAGGGTTTGATTTTATTAATATGAGCTAATTCAAGCTCAGATTGCGTCCTTGATATTGATAGATGCTATGCTGTACATACTTAAAACATAAACGCTTTCACACTCACAGCCCCACACTTAGTTCAATGACTTGTGTCGTGGGTGCCGGAAACATTCACATCACACACACAATCAAAACCAGAACCAGAAACAAGTTTTCCTTGAGGAGAAAACTTGTGTTTCTGCCGGGAATCGAACCCGGTACCCCTGCTTAGAAGGCGATCGCTCACCCAACTTAGCCAACGGGCAGTTCAACTCATACGGTTAGGAACCTACAGAATTCAGCAACCAACTAAAAAATCAGTATACTATTTTCCACAGAGTTTACTTATTCCAATTTGCGTACATGTATCATGAATGTGCAGATAGATGAAAAAATTTATGATATTATGCTGCTAAGTAAAGTTATAAGCTCTCCATTTTTAGTAAAAATGATGACCAAAATTGAGAATCTTATTTGTTTATGTTTTTCTATAATAATACTTACCTATATCACTAATACAAGCTAGATAGTTATATTTTGCAGTCGCCAGAAAGCTCCCTCTTTTGCCTTCATGCATACTTGTGCCCGGTTTATAGCTGATTTAATCTTTCCCAGTGTCAATTCAGCAACAATTTTACGTTTTTTTTTTTGTAAATCTAACCTCCTTTGCCATACAAGTTTAATTCGCACCGCTATTTTATCCTTATAATAAGGAATTAAGTTTTAAAAGATTTACTACGTTTCTATCAGCAAAATATCTAACTGCCAAACACATTCTCCCTTCGACTCACGTTTCTGATAAGTTTTATTGATTTACACTTTCGATTTGGCTGTTCTAGACATATATTATTATTTGCGATAGGTAGTCTTAATTTTGGTTAAAACGTATATTTTTATGAAATGACAAATATCTTTTAATGTACCACGGAGTTGGGAACATGATGATTTTGATCTTATGCTAGGTAACGTTAAAATGATCTCCCATTTTTTTACCGACTTCCCAAAAAAGGAGGAGGTACTCAAGTCGACTATTTTTTTTTATGTGTGTTACCTCATATCTTCTCTCCAGGTGACCCGATTTCAAAATTTTTTTTTAGTTTGAAAGATCAAGCTTTCTAATTTGTCACATTTAAATTTGATCAAGATCTGATCAGTAGTTTTTGAAATATCGCCAATAATGCCTATTTTGTACGCCTACTTTGACGATGTTCTCGTATAACTGACTTCAAAGGTTACCTCATAACTTCTTTCGTTGTGAGCCGATTTTGATGATTCTTTTTTTATTTGAAAGCTGTTGCTTCTTTTGTGGTCCCATTGAAATTTGATCAAGATCTGATCTCTTGTTTTTGAGTTATAGTCAATAATGCGTGTTTAATACATTAAATTTGATCAAGGTTCCGAAGATAAAGCGGTGAAGTCGGTTTTTTAAGCTTTGCTTGCGTTTAATTATGTAAAAGTCAATATAAAGTAGGTACCTAAGGTTACGTTAATGTCCTAGCATGATACTACTATTTTTGTACCGGTACACGTTATTGTTTTAATAGAATGTTCTATGCTTAAAATCACCACATTTAACAAGCCTTTTCAGCCCTTTACACCATGGTAATTTGTTAATGGCCCACCCGCAAATCTACCGTTATCTGACGGGACGACTACCGCCTTTTCGAAACAAGTAAACTCCGTGGTTTTACTTTTTTCTCTTTTTTTTACCTAAGTAATGTCGCGAGTCGGCTTGTTTAGTACCCCGTTAGCGATAAGGACTCTTAAAAAGATATTAAGGGCTTTTAAAGAAATTGTTTTAGCAAAAGACCGCAGGCTAGCGTCTAAGTGTTATCTATTGTGCATTTCGTATTGGCATAGGAGTTTGCAGACATTTTTTCTAGTGGATACAGTTTTTACGAAGAGTTTATAATTTTTTTTCAGTTTTTTTTAAAATGGCGACAGCTCCAAAAGTTAAAAACTAAACAATTAATTCGACATATATTTTTGTTAAATTTATATGGGACCGCATCTGAAGTATAATCTACCAAAAAAAAAAAAATTTTGATAATCAGTCCACAAATGGGGGAGATATCGGTGAACATACATAAAAAAAACATACAGTCGAACATAGCACCTCCTCCTTTTTTGAAGTAGGTAAAAATAACAATACGCGGTTTATCACTTTTTTGTTTCTCGGTGTAAGTGTGTAATAAATTGTAGATTTAAGTTTTTTTAAGCTACCTTTGATTACTATTCCAACTGGTAGAAAGCGAAGTACTAATATTGGCTTAGACAATAAAATTAACCTAAATTATTCTCATAGTTTCTCTATCAGCAAACATGTGTCAAACTTTAACTGAACCAAAATAGTTTTTTGCTTCTTATGGAAGAAACAATCTTTCTCATGCTTGTCATCACGTCATAATAAGAACGCAATGTGTTACTAATTTTAGGGTTCCTTAAAATTATTGGTAAACAATAAATTGGTTGCATTGACAGTTTATTAAAAATGTGGTCTAATTCAAAGGAACAAGTTTAATGATATCCAATTACCTCATATAATATATATACATAAAAATATATATTTGTTTCTGTAGGATTTTGATTTATTTTTTTTGTTTGAAAGGTATCTTGATTGAAAGTATATAGTTATAGCTATTTTTGTAAAATTTGTTACAGCCATTATCCAGATAGAGCGATTCCCATTTGTCAACATAGGTGTCAAAAACCAATGTTTATAAAAAAAAACAGAACCCTTTTAAAATCTGTTCAACACACACGTCGGCGTCCTATGTTTAGAAGTTCTCAGCTTCCAGTGATAAAACATACTTTAACAAGAGCTCCGATTTGTTTACTTTAGCCCACTTGTGGAGGCGCAACGGTTGAAGTAAAAACAAACTTACTTTTGGATTGTTGTTTTTAATATTGGTCTGGTTACAGTTACAGAAGCTCTACCACTTCATATTTTAATATTGGAAATGTTTATTGGGAGGTGTCTGAAGCAATTTTAGGTTTAAAAACACGACATTAATAATAGCTCCTTCATCATTGGAGTTGGCGAAGTGAATTTTTTCTTGAATATAGTTATTGATGATCTATAAATAATGTGTTAAATGCTGTTTTTTTTTATTTCAATTATCTCCTGATTTTCTGCAAAATCGTCCTTTGGACATTTTAACAAGTCTAGAATTAAAAAAAAAACATTAGTTACACATGAATTTTATAGTAATAAAATTAATAGCTTCTAGAGCAGATTTTGCATAAGATCTTTTAAGGTAGTATTTTAAATTTAAAATTTGTTGCTTCTAAAAATATTAATAAATGCGTTTACATTTTTAAAGTAATTTCAAGCAACAAATTTACGTTTTAATTTATATAAAATAAAAATTTCAAAAGTTAACGTGTCTTTAATGCATGGAGTGCTCGGTTGATCAGCAGTATTATTGTAAAAACAAGCCCAGTGTTTAGAGAAAAAACGTATATTTTTTAACCGTAAACCAGCATATTTAAGTATAACGAATAAAAATTACATAAATTTATCTAAAAAATATCTGAAGATCAACATCCTGCAAACTAGCCGAGTCAAAGCCATATCAATCTTAATACTCCACTTTCAGCCCGATGCAACTCTCAAAGAAAATCTGAGCACTCTTAAATCAAATTCCCTGCAAATTGAAATTCCAAATGAGTCGTAAGCGCCATCGCAGTTCTTGCATTTAATTCGCACTCAGTAATGAGGGTGAGGAGTGCATAATTCATCGGCAGAGGGCGCGCGGGGCGTTAAGTGGGGTATTTTATTGGCTTATTATACAATATTCTAAGCTAAAAATCGTGGAAAGAGTACGTTTTTAATTGGGCGGCAGGCTCGCGTGGCGCTGACGCGAGTATTATTCATGGCCGCTTCAGCGCCAAGCTCCGTCGCCCAGTTATTCCGGTTCCAGTTTTTTATGATAGCTCGAGGGGTGATATAGACGGAGAGACAGTACTCTTGCTTCCAAAACATCATAACAAAATCATACATAATAGTAAGAGTAACATGACTGTCTATAATTGAAACGCAAGCAAAGCTTAACATAACCGACTTCATCGCTAATTTTTCGGTTTTGGCTTGACCGATATCGATAAAATTTATATGGGACTACCTCTTAAGAATACTCTACCAAATAAAAAAAACCATTATAATCGATTCATAATTGGCGGAGATATCGCGTAAAATAAATAAACAAAAAACATACAGTCGAATTGAGAACCTCCTTTTTTGAAGTCGGTTGAAAATAACTAAAAAGCGTTACTAAAAATTTTATCCGTTATTGGTATTAGATATAAGTTAAATTAATCGAACTCTGTTAATTCAGGGCTGTGGGTTCTGTTAATAAAAAATAGTCAACCACAATATATGTAGAGGATACATTATAGTGTTTGTTCAGAACAAGAATGAAATTGATGATTTTCCTGATTATAAGTATTTATAGGAAATCGTAGTCTACCTTATTTTGGTATCTATACTGTTTACAAATTGTATCCAAATCCGTACAACTGTAACTGTATCATATCATAGAGTGTATACTCTATGATATGATACGAGTATTCGTATCATACGTAAATAAATATGTAAGAGACACATACAAATACTATTGCATTTTAAATAATAACGACGATGTTGAAAACATCATCATCATTATAAATATAAATTTACAGACTTGATGATATAAATAAAATGAATAATATGTCTTGTAAATAATATATGAATATACTAATAAATACATGAGAGTAAAACAAAAGAGTGATTGAATCAGAGATAAAAAATATACTCTTCTTTCCTTTTCCACAATTTTTTTTTTGTGTTTTTTTTGCTTCTTTAGCTTTACTTGTATTATGTATACATGATCATAATATAATCACATTAAAAGAGTATTATTTTAAAACACAAATAAATAAATAGATATTTTTTCTTGTATTCAAAAAGTTTTTACGTTGATGCAGCCAATTTAAAGGCATACTGTTAAAAACTTGTTTAAGTATGTATTATTTGGAAGTCGTGAATCCCATGTGTGATCCTATGAATATAGGTACAGTAACAATCTTTATAGAAAGCTATCAAAGTTGAATTGTTACATTTAAATTGATTTCAATATTGAATTTATAGGAATTGTTAACATTTCCATTTGAAGTTTTAGTGAATATTTTTTATATTATTACTAGCCATGTCCCGTGGCTTTGCCCGCATTAATTAAGAGGCAGGTATACACCTTTTTAACTAGTACATAGCCAATTATCCCCCTTACGCTTTTGCACATAGAGGTGTATTTTGCATAAATTATATCATTCAAAAGAGATTTTTATGGTTTTATTCATTTATATGTGGCAAAAGTTTAAATTGACAAAAGGGTACAATTTTTATTTTTTTTACATTTTTACCACAAACCGTCCTCAACTCAGCATAATGCTGGTTTAAAAAATCAGCGCTGGTCTTCCGTTGAGAACGGCAGGTGACGTCGCACACGAAAAAACAACACTGTTATTAAAGTAAAGTACTTACACATACTTACACATTTACACACAAACTTTCGGATTTATAATATTAGTATGATAGTAAAAGAATTTACTTCTAATTTACTGTAATGACTTATTTCTAAAATTACCTTTTAACATACTACGCAGAACTTTCATACCCTATTACATCACCTTAATGCACCCCTGGCAAAAAATGTTGATCACATAATTTTTTTATTTCCAATGCAATACTCAAATAACAACTTCCATCAGCGTAACTTCGTAAAAAAAATCTTTTGACATAAACTTTCATCCCCTATAGCACCACCTTAATGCACCCCTAGCAATTTTTTTTTATATAAAATTAACTACTCAAATGACAATTTTTATTACTATAAGTTCAAAAACAAAGAGCTTTCATACAAACATTTTCCCCCCATTAGGAGTAGAATTTCCAAAAATCTTTTCTTAGTACACATCTACACATATACTAAAACTAATGTACCCTCCAAATTTCAAGTCTCTACGACCAGCGGCTTAGGCTTGTCTCAAGTCAGTCAATCAGTGAATCAATATGTCAGGACAAAGACTCTTATAGTATTCGATATTAGTTATCAATATTAGTACCTATGTATTTATCATATTATTTATTGTATAAACATAAACGCTTTCACACTCAGAGCCCCACACAAAGTTCGATGACTTGTGTCGTGGGTGTCGGAAACATTCAAATCACACACACACAATCACAACCAAAATAGATGATAGAAACCAGAACCAGAAACACTAATTTTCCTTGGGGAGAAAACGTGTGTTCCCGCCGGGAATCGAATCGACACCCCTGCTTGGAAGGCGAACGCTCACCCAACTGATTCAACGAGCAGTTCTAATATGGGCAGTATGTTTGTATATGTATTGCATTCTGTGTTTTTGTCTATACATGTTTTATCTTTTGTTTTGTTTTTATTTATTTTAGATTTCCTAACCACCTTCTTATAGCATGGCTTCATTAATAGCACGTATATCTCCTGAAATGAAAGGTTGCCTGGTAGTAAATGATGTAAAATTAAATTCTCCTATGTACACAGCATTAGTACATGAAAGTTTTAAATAAATTAATAAAAGTACCTAAAATATTATTGTATCTATTATTTATCAATTAATCAATCATTATAACTATATATATTGTTTTTAATATCCCGACGGAGACTTTCGCCAACATGAGAAAATAGTGAACTTATGATACTGCTACGTCAGCTAGGACCCGGCTCAACTTTTCTGAAATATATCGACTTCGAAGATTTGCAGGCTTGCTTTGCCTGAAAGTCTTTTGTTGGGTCCAAAGCTAGTTAGGACTGTTATATTATCCAGGGATTAAAGTTAGGTTTTACTTTTTGACTAAAATTATATATTAGATGCTTGCCTTAGTATAACGTCTTAAGGTGACCTGTGACGCCATCTACCGAAATAGTTTAAATTACTACGGCCGACCAATCTTACATTGCAGTTAGATAGATATATAGATAGATATACTCTTTATTAAATACCTTAAAATAACAAAGCACACAAATAGGAATGACAGTAAATAATTATATAAGTGTAACAATAGGCGGTTTTATTGCTGAGAGCTATCTCTTCCAGACAACCTTTGGACGGAGAGGAATAAGGCAATGTCTGAAAATGTAATAGGACGTCATTATACGTTCAACGAGTTAGCAGATAACGTCCGCACAAATCAACTAATTTTATTTTTATAGCACTAACCATGACAGTCATATCACTTAACTATTTATATTATTATATTTATACAAAACACCGTCGTCCAATTTCATTACTTTACTCCTCTCCATTATAGGTTGTCTGGAAGAGATCGCTCTTAACGATGAGACCGCCTGTTGCTACACTTATTGTCTAGATCATTATTCCTTGTCATGTATTTGTTAAGTAGTTCAATAAATAGTTTATTTGTCTAACTATATTCTTCCAATTCCCATGGTACAAGAATAATTACTTACTAAATAAACATAGTCCTTATCTGAGTATTAGATACCGTGGGTTGTTATGATTACTTAGATGTTGAATGCTCTCATTCACAATACTATGTTTATTTAATACTTCTGGTAGTACCGCGTGCCTTGGCAGGATATATTTGATAATCAGGTTTTTTTGACAATAATTTAAGCTAAACATAGCTAGATTCACGATTTCTCCACATTTGTCCTTAGAGTTAGCGAAAATTCCTGAACATTTAAATAATGACCGCCCATATAAACCTTTTAACTTTGAATATGGTTTTAAAATGCAGCAAATGTGCGCTGAATTTTACAGATGCAATAATTCATAACTCACGGGCGTAATGTGCGTGAAATAGATTCAAGGAGCTCTCGGCGAGGAATGTTTAAATTTAGTCTCGAAAAGCTAAATTAGGCTGTCGAGATTTGTTGAATTATTTAATTTACAGTGTTGTGTTATACTTCAAACATTTGCGTCTACTTAGATTTGACCACAGACATTTCTGTATGCTACATAAAAAAAAAGTCCGCTATCTCAGCTGATGAAAAGTTATGCTACGATCGAAGACTTCTAGATCCATATTGGCTTCCGGGAACAAAGTAGCAGGCAATGCTTTTGCTGTACGGATGATGTAGAAACCAAATAGTAATTCTTAGAGCGAGCTCGAAGAATTTACTTTCTTCGTAGTTCGCGAACTAAAGGCAGGTACTTCAATCATAAATTAATGACATTTGAAAGTTTGCCTATTTGTTAGCTGGTAGCAAGGATTTTGTAGCTATGGTAATAACCGTGGATTTGTCTCTTATTCAAATAGCTGGTAGAAAATGCATGTTTAGCATCGTATATTTCTATGGGTACACTTAAAGCGAATGATTTGATTCTCTACTCATATCACATTACAATGACATACATATATAAATCGTTACTGTATGTTTGTTAATTCATCACGGCGAAGCCGTTGGGCTGATCTTATTTAAATTTGATAAAGAGATGAATCAGCCATCTACCAGCTAATAAATAGACAAATTGTCAAATGTCACTAATTTATGGAAAAGGAGATAGTACTCAGTTTGTGCTAAATTGATCATCACCAGTAAAGCTAGTCAGTAAGCTATCAAGGTAAGAAAAATCTCCCTCCGTAATTTTTCAGGTTGTATTTTCTCGTATTGTGATTACATTTCTACGTCTTCAAGGATTACTTTATACAGCTGCTATACCAGGGTTCTTGATAAATGATACCATATACATTTAGTTGAATATCGTCTTGGGTGCGCTATTTCTAAGTAATTAGCTGCCGCCCAGTCCACCCTGGGGAGTGTATTAATTTTGTAAGTGCTGTTTTAAAATAGCTTATTTCTGGATTAAACAGTTTGTTTGTAGTTTTCTTTATATCCGATAGGGTAATGTAAAACCACTATCTCACCCAAACTGAAGATGAGTAAAAAAATATTAATTAAAAAAATAAATTGAGATGTAGGTATGATAATTGGCAATATGTAAGAAGTATATGTACTTTAGTTACAAAATAAATTGTTTCTTTGGTGCAATTAAAAACGAATAAATTGACTGGACATAACCTGACATCCGCAAAAATTTTGTGAAACTGGTTGACATAATAACTAAAGATATTTATTACAAATTCCACTAACTACACACATGTCCTGCATCCTTGGATTCAATTGATACATAGACACTAAAATAAGCATAGCAACATTTCCATAGAAGGTTCAAGTTGGAATATATTCTACACAATATACACATGTGATTACTACCATTGCACAGCGGGGTGTGACCGTTATACTGCTGATGTCGAGACACCGTGGCGCCGAGAGGAGGAACGACCAGGCAATGGTGAAAACTGGACTCATCTACAGCGTACGTCACTTCACACGGGTTGCTTTTCTAAATAATAACTAAATTAGAAAGGACCACAAACACGCCACAAATAGTCAGACTTAAGAATGCTCTAAACCAATAACACTCATTTGGTTCGAGGGTTAAAAAAGTACAACACCAAAAAAAAAAAATCTAAATAATAATATTAATAATTGCTATTATATACAAAGTAAAAAAAATTGTTGCTCAAATTCTATTCCTATATATTTTACAAATATAATTGCTTTAAATTAAGTATAATTAAATAACACCTTCGAACCGACATTCCTTTATTTTTATCAAAATATAGTTTTACTTATAATTAAAATAATTATTTATAATTGGTAAAAATGTTACCTATATAGTGAAAAACAGAGACACCGAGGAAGTAGTTTTATCATGGAGTTAGTCAAAAGTTGCTTCTGGTAATATCCAGAACAAATTTTGTCTATCTAGAATTAAAAAAAAAAACATTTGTATTTAAAAACGTTAGTGTGAAGAGTATTTCAATTAGGCTACGAAATTACTGGTTATTATTTGTTTATTCTTCTTACACAAAGACGTATCGAATAAGATCCACTCAAACCCCCCACACCTTTCAAGTCCACGCCTATATAACAATGACTATCGAGCTAAGCCGATACAAACTAGACCTTAATTTTGCGAACAATATCTACTAAAGCCCGCCAATTTCCTAGCTCATCTGGCTCTGACAGCGCAGCGGTAATGAGTAATTTGCTACTGGCTCGTTAAATACCTATTATTAAGCCTACATAATTAGTAGGTTCACGGATAATTAATAACGTACAATAGTATGTTGCGTACACATTACATATTATATTGTGTTTTTAGTACCTAAAAGATTCTGTAATAAACTTTGATGCTTACACAGCTTACACAATGCGTGGCAATTGTTACAGTGATATATGAATGCGCACCACGTATCCTGCGCTCCACAAGAGGAAGCGAGTTTTCAGCGCTGTTGATCCTTATTTGCAATATCTATTATTTAACATACTTTGTGCCTTTTTGAATAAATGCCTTATTTATTTAGTAATCATACCAACTCATCACTTAAGCAATAATTGAATCGATTGAATGTCGTTTTTAAAAAGTTTATTAAATCAAACAAACGAAGAAAGTTCTTATTTTAACATACTTCTCTCAACTGATTATATTACTTCTGGTAAACATACTAGGACTATAACGGTAAGTGGCTTTCAATGACTTCTGCTCGAACGTTATTTTAATGCCCAAAATAAAATGACTACTTGACGTTAGTAAACTACGAAATCTACTGGTAGGTAGTATATAGGTATCACGCCTTACCAAAAGCTCAAGGCCGTGGTAGGATTCGAAACAGCGACTGCCACTTCGCAGTTGACAACTATGTCAACTGCGATGGCGGTTGCAGTGCCAAGTTCAACATAATAATATTGTAACCGTTAGAAGAGTTAATAAATAATTAAAACGCAAGCAAAGCTTAAAAAACCGACTTCATTGCTTATATTTCGGTTTTAGCTTGACCGATTTTTTATAAAAAAATTATGGGACCACCTCTGAAGTATATATACTCTACCAAACAATAAAAAACATCAAAATCGATTCATAACTGGCGGAGATATCGCGTAACATACATACAAAAAAAAACATACAGTCGAATTGAGAACCTGCTTTTTTGAAGTCGGTTGAAAAGAAGCTTAATGTACGTTATTTTCTTTAAATGTAGTATTCTTATTAATAGGTGATGTGTTCGAGAAAAATAATCGCATAGTGAAAATCAGATGTATTGAACCCTAACAGGTCGAAGTAAGGGAAGTGCGCTCCATTCAATGGGATAATATTGACTTTTACATCTGAAATACTCAATACGACTGTGAATAATTGGGAAAGCTTTTGTACCTTATGTTTATTCCAATTGAAGAAAATTGAGACATATTATTGTTATTTTTCACAGATTCCAATTGGACAAATAAGAGAAATTACTGGGCCTAAAAATATTAAACGTCAATATCACAGGGTGACGAGCGCAGTGCTTTGGAGCGCAGTGCTTCGCCGCGCAGGAGTTCAATTTTTTTATTCTCAATAGGCAAGCATTTGACCACTATCTCACCTGATGGAAAGTGATGATGCGGCCTAAGATGTTGCCCGCTTGCCTAGAAGATACCTATTCACTCTTGACTTGAAGACTCCCAGATTATACCGTTCAGGGAACAAAGACGCGGGCAATGAATTCCACTCCTTCGCAGTACGGATGACAAATGTAGAAGCAAAACGCTTTGAGCGAACCGGAGGAATGTCTACCATAAATGGATGAAGTATGCCAGTTTGTCTTGTTGTTAGATGGGGGTATTAATTCGTGTAGTACCTGAGCAAATTCGCCTATTTTTATTAATTATTATTCGATTTTTATTAATTATTATTTATTATTCGATAGAATACCGATAGGCTTGCGACCTTACCTTATTTTAATTAAATAAGTTCAAAACTCTGGGTAGCACTCAATTGTGATAGGCAAGCGTGCCGCTTAACCATCGACGAGCTACTTGCTCGTCTCGTATCTCAAAGACATAAAAACGTTTTTTAGGCAATCATGTAATTACATTTTTCGAACTTTTACAAAATACATATTCAGTAACTACTGTAAACTTCTTTTATTAAACTTAAACACCATCAATGTACTATTAATCATTGATCCAGCGAAAGTTGACTTGGATCGTTCAGCACTTTGTCCTTCCATCTGTCAAAGGCATCTAACGTCTAAACCATATAAGTGAATGACTTCAAGTTCTCATAGTATATGTAAAACGTAGTTTTACATATACTGCCCAATATTGCCCAAAGCCAAAAATTACATTTAACATTATATAAATGAAAATACAAAGGGGGCTCTCCCATACATGTAAGTGGGGAACAAAATATTTTTATTTATCTACCCTTGTGGGGTACCGTTGAAAAATCTATGTTGGAAAATAACGATTTGGTAGGCCACCAAAGTCACTGTTTTTAGACCTATTTTGTCCCGGGGTCTATCTCAAAAAGGGCTCACACTGAATGCCGAAACTTACGTATAATATCCGTTATATCTTTTACTTGAACAACAAATACAGAAATAAAACAATTATTCTATAGAAAAAAAAGATGTAAGCAATTAACCTCAAAAGTTTTTCTCCGTGGGACAAAATGTAGGTGCGAGATATCAGTTCGGCGCGAACGACTAGTAGTTATTAGTAGTAATCATAATTATGTTGACATCAGAACTAGACAGACACAATTTCAGCGTTATATATGCGGGGTTATAGACGAATTAGAACTGTATTTACATGTATAGTTAAGTCATATTCCACTTTCCGTTTTAATCGTCTGATCATTATCTTGTTTTATTAACTAAACAATATTATTAACGGAATCTCATTATCTCATTCTAACAGGTTAATGAAATAAGTGTATGTAGATAAAAATTTAAATAAACTTATAACTTCCAATGGAAAATTATAAGATTCAGGTTAATTGGTCACGTGAATTTATCTTAACGGTGGAATAGAATAGAATTTTATTATAAATAGTACTTTCTCATATCGGTTTAGTATAGAGCAAAGTCAATGTAAAAACAATGCCTTTTTCCACTTGCCGCTTCAGCAGCCTCTCTTGCTACGACGAACCCACATAATACCTCAACTTAATATATATGATAGTGGTCAAATGCTTGCCTATCTATCATAAAAAAAAACTTCTTTAAGTATTCAAAACTTAAATCATCATATTAAAATTAAACCAAGTCTATTTACAATTTTGAACTTTTGTCCTATTTATTGTAATTTATATCTTTAATTTAATTCTAAATTCTCAATCGATCATTTATAAAATTGCTGGGTTTGTTATAGTTATAACATTACGGTTTTGCTATATTAAATGCGAATTAATTACATGCTCGTTGGTTGCGATGGGAAAGAGGCGTGACTATATGTATGTATGTATGTTTATTATTAATTACATCATTATAATATCTGTAAATTAAAACTCAAGCTCCAGGGCCAAGGCTTGAGCCATAAATTAATATAGTATGTTTAGGATCTAAGACATGTTTAAATAAGTAGTTAAAGCAAACATTAACATTAATAACATTACATCTTTATTTATACTGAGGAATATTATCCTTCCATCTCAAAATCAATACCTCAATTACTCAAACAAGCCGAAACATAAAAGAAAAATAATAAAGGTCTACATTGAGGAAACCAACAAAGTTAAATGAGTCATAAGCCTTCATAAAGCTCCTATCTCGAAAATCTATCGAATAATGACGTCCTATTATAACTAGTGTCTCATACTCATATTATTGGAGTGCTCATACTCAATGTTCCAATAAAGTTTTGTCAGGGGATCTTTGCCGGCACATAATAAAGTATTACAAAAGCCAAAGACCGTCATTGTTGCTGGTACTTCAATCCCGGGGACGTGGGTGTTTGAACGGGCGAGTCAACTTGAATAACTATAAATTATTGAGTGTGAATGTACTAATATAGTTAATAAGACTTAACTGTTGTTTATAGATTTTATTTCTTTGAAGCAAAATATCTGTGATGTTGAGAACTCTTTTAGATTTAATAAAGAACTTTCTTGTCATCAATTCCTTGTGACTGTTTTTTTTGTTCAAAATTGTTTGTACTTTTAACTCGTTATTTAAGTCAGAAAAAAATCTATTTTTACGCAAAATGATAATAGATGTCTAATTGTAGAGTAGATATTAATGACAAACGGAATAATGACCTTATAGAAGAGGAAAGTAACTCAGTTGTCAACTCATAAAATTTATGGTAGGTATTTATAAAATGTTTATTATTTGATTAGTTCATAACTATATTTCCTAATTTAGTTTCCAAAAGTGTTTGTCAAGGCAAACAGTTTCGTAAAGGCACATACGTATTACACATATTTAGGCAAATATCTCACCATTTATCTATATTAGCCTAGCGTTTGAAAGACTAGGACTACCAACTTAGTTCAGAATCAGAATAATTTATTGAATATAGGTTAGTAAGATATAAATTGTTAGTACAGTGCCAGATATATTGTGACGTGTCAAGGTGAGGTTTTTTAACAAATTATTAATATTTCAATAATACACATTTTAAAAGTAAAATTATATATAACAATGTCAAAGCTTATTTAATATTAATTTATATTGAATAATACAATTTATAAATCCAGTTCCATAATAGTCCTTATAATGTCAAGGTTCAAGTTATTTATTTATACTATTCATATTTTGATAATTCCGTAATCGAATAATAACACTATTCTTGTAACAATATTTTCAGTTACCTTATTAATGTATAAGTAGGAATTGCTTTAATATCATAAGTAAGGCCCTTGTAAAAGCGCCCACATCGAATAACAATTGTTTAGATACATCGAAGTGTCAGGAACTTTGGACAAAACAATTCTATGCCGATTACTAGCGTTTCTCGGGTAGATTTCCATTACTGTTTTAAAAAATCTGGGTGAGATCTAAAGGAATTCTCTGTTTCCAGAATGTACAAACATAGCAATGGTAAAATGCGCAAGTCTTTAAAAAGAGAGTTACTCGCTCCGTGGGATTCCAGCGATTGCTGTCATATACTCTGTTTGTGCCGAAAGAGCTATTTTAATCTCAATGGAGTTACCCCAGGTTAGTATCCCGCAGCTTAATACAGAAGATATATAACCATTATAGGCCGATAACACGATTTCCCAAGAAGACGTTCCACGCAACTTGTAAAACACATAATTTTATATCAGTTAAAATTTTACATGTCACAAAAAAATTTAATACACAAATTGTCAGTAACTTCCGAAGATTAATTTATATATAAAAAAAATTGCAAAAAGTGAAAAGCTTATCTTTAACTAGTAAAGTATAATATTCAAATAACATTTCCTTCATTCAAAAATAACGATCACAATTCATTGCTTTTATATGCACCCTTTAGTCATTTCAGAAACAATAACTTAATACTTAAAATTAAAACATAGTTTATCATAAATTCATTACAAATGCAGTAAGTTAACTTCATTGCTTTAGTGCAACTTGCGGCAATACTCGTTCAAGTCCATGGTCCAGCAGCAAGTTCTGAAATTGATGTAAACGCTCCTTGAAGGGTACGAGATAAGGTTTTATGTGCTTGCCGCGTCGTTTCAGCGCTCAGAAAAGCGAATGTTCACCGTAGAGGTACTGGTAACCAATTATACACTTTGTTTTGTTTAATTATAAATAGGTCTGCCTTTGAGTAGTTTGATTCCCTGCCACGTCCCGAGGTAGTGAATAGGAGAAGCCCGTTGGGAGGTAATACTCCCCAGGGTGGGATAAAAAACTTTTCCCGCGAACCGCAAGCCTGGATATATAAAACTATTTACCGACTACGCAAAAAAGGAGTAGATACTCAACTTGACTGTATTTTTTTTATGTGCGTTACCTAATAACTTCGTTCAACGTAAAACTGTTTTTTTTTTGTTTGATAGATGCTGCTTTCCAATTGGTCCCATTTAAATTTGATCAAGATCTGACTAGTAGTTGCATTGACGATGTTCTCGTTTTTAACTGACTTCAAAAGTTACCTTATAACTTCTTTCTTTCTTCGCCGATTTTGATGATTATTTTTTTATTTGAAAGCTGGTGCTTTTCACGTGGTCCCATTAAAATTTGGTCAAGATTTGATTACCAGTTTTTGAGTTTTTGTCAATAATGCGTATTTAATACTTTGAATCTCGGTCGGTATTTTTAAGTTTTGCTTGCGTTTAATTATTTAACGAACGAGTCCGATTGTGATGATACGATTGTCAAAAAGCACTGTGCGAGCAGGATTGAACCAATGAGTTACAACTCCTTAACCCGGGAACGGTGACCTATATGTCTGTGGGACCGGGTGACTTGAAAAAATCGAATAACTTTTTCCCCCGCCGACGATTTTTGCCGTTATTTCGAGTAGCTGCCTCATTTTCCCTCCCCCACCGTCAGTTGACTCCACGACGTCGGAGCGGGCGCACGTTTCTGAGTTTTGGCGCCAACCCGGTGCGGTAGACCGGGGTCACCGAAACCGAAAAAAGTTATTTTGTTTATTTTTGTTGGCAGGATGCCATTTTTTGTTTATTTTGAATATCTTTATAGAGTCTAGAAACTAAAAAGACTGCATTGTTTAAAAAAGTATGTATATTTTTATGTTTTTGAACTTTATATAAACCTATGTGTAAAAACCAACTAGTTTTAAAGGTTATAAGTGAAGATGATTTGTAATAAGAAATAGCAATAAACGAGGTTGTGATTAATATAATATCGTTGTTTTAATGTCAAATAACTTATAATTAATAAAAAAAACTAAAAATTTTGAAAAATATTTCATTGAAAACCCCGGTGCGTGACACCGGGGTCACCGAAGATGTAAGTCAAATCAACGTCACCGTTCGCGGGTTAAGCCTCGCAGAGAGGAGATTTTAATTGCTATTGTAGTGCAGTTGTTACTAAATGTTGACAATTATAGAAAGGCACGACGCTATTGCCATCAGGCAAATGTCTTACTGGTATGGTGTATATAATGGTATTTGTTCTAATAGTATATTAGAAAAGATAACGTATTAATTATAAAAGTTTTCTAGTTCAAGAACGCCGTTCCAAAGCTTTAATATCCAAACGACCAGAGATCAAATTTATAATCATTACTAGGAATATTATCTTAGACAATATAGTAATAATTATGTTTTGTAGTCAGAATTCTGATGTGTCGTGGCTACGTTTGCGTTACTCAGTTAAAAAAATAATGGCTGTATAAGTACCAAATATAATCCAGTAACTTCAAAAGAAACCTTGTTTCAAACAAAAAAAAACACACACATTTTTAGATTCATCAAATCAAATCAAATTGTTTATTCATCATTAACATAGGTGTACACATTGCATGCAGTTATTGTTGTGCGTTATGTTTCGCCTCATAGGGCATACAATATTTCAAGAAGTAATTTTAATTACTTAATAATAAATATACTTTTTTAGATTTATAAAATTAAAAACGCATTCTTTACGTATTTTTAATAATATCGTACCTTCAACTTAACACCTAACATTTCTCGCTCTTTCCCGTTGTCGCTCCACACAATAGCCATTTTCATATATATATATATATATATATATATATATATATATATATATATATGAAAATGGCTATTGTGTGGAGCGATATATATATATATATATATTATATACCTATATGGGAATATTATTATTAACGTTAACGAGTAAAAAATGATGGCCTGTATATGATAATATGTCGCTAAATCCCTCTTAGTAAAAACATTCCCAAAATGCTGGTACTAATATAGCATTAAACTTTTGTATGACAGTGACAAAATAAATCCAAATATTTTCTAACATTACAGTCACTTATTCCCTCGATCTGCTGCCCTGAATGATTATTTTATTAGATCTTCTAATTTTAACAATTCTAGAGTCTACTAAGGTAACAAATATGTCAGCGGCTCGGTTACTACTGTATTTGTAATTTTTATCATAACATGATTTTTCTGTCTAACGGTTCATTTCGGCTAAAATCTGACTGTAACCAAATAAAGTTTATATTTCAGATTCACATAAGCTAAGTAATTGTGTGAGGCAGACGGTCATAAATAAATGTGATTACATCTAATGTCTGGGCTCTCAAGACTACCTTTACCTGAGTTACCTGACTTACAAATTGGATCAAAGTGCCACGGCTACTCAGCCACTCAGCAATAAATTCGATCTATCCATTTTAGTGAGCCACCGAAACTTAGGCTTCGTTTCAAGAAAACAATCTTTCGAATCTAATTTTTCTTAGTAAAGTGATGTCTGAGCGAATAATGAGTGAGAAAGGATTTATTTATGAGTTATATATAGTGCATCAATAGTGTGTCTTTCTTTTCATCTGTTAACCTTATTCTTCTTTGAATTTGTTTCTTCTTTTACATCGACTGTTTGAATTTTGGCTGTTGCTACTAATACTAATACTATTTTATATCTACATATAAGAATCAAAGTCCTTACTGACTGACAGACAACGCACAGGTTTAATCACTTGTGGTAGAGATTTGAAATTTAGAAGGTGTGTATGAGTAGGGTAGGGTGTATTAAGAAAATATTTTTGAGGGTATGGGGGTAAAATGTAAAAATCTATCTTTGAAAATCTTTTGTTTTTTATGTTATAGTTGTGTTAATAGTTCATTTAAAATTAAAAAACGTTGTTTTCTATATTTTTGAATAGTCATTCCTATCAGGGGGTCCTACATAGCTAGTCTTATATTGCAATTATCTACATATTGTTTTGATAACGTCCATCCAAATCAATTGATATTCGTCCGCCAAAAAGCTGGGAATCCTTGCAAAGGTGAGACGGTACTTCACTCCGGAACAATTGCTCGACTTGTACCAAGCGCAGGTGCGTTCATGTATGGAGTATTGTTCTCATCTTTGGGACGGTTCAGCCAAATACCAACTTGAGACTCTTGAAATCATTGAGCGAAGAGCCAAGAGACTTATTAACAGCGACCAGTTGACTGATGCAAAACTTCAGAGCTTAGGGCATCGTCGCATGGTGGCGAGTCTCTCGGTATTTTATCGGATACATTTCGGAGAGTGTGCAACGGAATTACACAACCTAATTCCACCATCCCCATTCTATCATCGGACATCGAGACAGACTCTTATATGGTTGATATCCCACAAATGCGAACGAAGCGTTTTGCCTCCACATTCATTATGCGAACTGCAAAGGAATGGAATTCTTACCTGAGTCTGTGTTCCCTGATAAATACAATATGGGAGTCTTTAAGTCGCGAGTGAATAGGCATCTTCTAGGCAAACGTGCTCCATCGTCAACCGCATCGTCACTTACCATCAGGTGAGATAGCGGTCAAACGTTTGCCTATCTTATATATAAAAAAAATTGATATGGCCGTGGTGGGGGTGGGGCCGCGGGTGCAATCTATATAACTACTTGCTTAACTCTTTTTTTTTACTCTACTCTTTTTACTCTACTTTCTTAAAACTATTTTAGCTTAGGTAGCTCTAAAATTCTTAATTAGGTACAGCGTAGGAGAGTGATGCCGCAGCGCATATCCAATGAACATGGCCAGAATATAAAAGTCAATATTTTAAAATTCACATATGTACTGCTATACACTATAACATAACATTTTGTATACTAATTTTAGATTATTAAGACTTGATTGTAGTATGTGAGACAAAGGTACAATTTACGTGAAATTTTTACATTCAAAAATAGAACCTATTACCTTGTACTATGTAGTATTCATAAGCTAGTAGAATGTGAATAGAAACCGCCGAATAAATACATTTGAATATATTCCGGCCGCATAGCTTTCAAGTGTCAGTGTTGTCTATCCGCGCGCTGCACAAACGTGTTTGCTAGTAGCCTGTTTGCGACGTGCATGTGCTTGAAATCCTGTTACCCTGTTACCTGTGTTCTAACTATTTAGAAATTATGAACTGTTAAGTATTAATTAAGTACTTACATTAAATACTCCTTAACAATCTCTAAGCAATTTGAGAATGGCTATTTGAATTAGGAATTTATTTTTATTTTGGGTTTGCAATCGTTGTGCATTTAGCCAGTGTCAAGTGATAAAATGTTTCCAGTATAGGTAGTACGTATTCATAAAAGAAATCTTAGTTACAAAACACTGAAGTCAAGTAAAAGAGTCAAAGTCCACTCATAGTCAAGTCATGTCCTAAAGTGGTAGAAACTTTACTAGAACTTCTGTTGGAGTTTCGAATCAAAAGCGATAATCACGTTTTTCAACTTTATATGATTTGCATACACTCATGTACGGCTAATAACTCATTAAAGTACCAGTATTTACTACTGTGTTGTGATTTAAAATCGAAATCGTAATATGTTTCACTTTAGTGCCGGGATTCCCGGATTAGGTTCTGTGTATATCACAATGATTATTTCAACAAATTTAATTTAATTATTGATTCAAGAATAATTGCAGTTACAATTCACAGTTAAATTTTTATACATTGTCATGTTAGACCGAGTATAAACCTGTATACACAGACATTTGTGTATAAAGTACATTCTTCTCACATTTGTCGTAGTTAAATGTCATAAAACTCGCCACCAGAGCAATAACTTTTCATTTAAACCCGCAATATGTCATGATATACGAATCAAGCGAATAATATCCCTTATTCAAGAGATAAACAGTTCGATTGCATACGCCAGTACAAACCCGATGTATAATTCTTCCTGTAAACGAGAATTGAATAAAGATTTAAATAAATCCCTTCGTTATCGGCGTGAATACACTGCTCCCTATCACTAAAATAACAATTGGTTGCTTTGTAATTTTTGTTACTTGTTTTAAATACTCCAAAAATTCATAGAAATCGGACATAGCGTCAAATGGATTGTACGTAATGACAAATAGGTAATGTAAATAAGATATTCCATTTCAGATTAATACTATAACTGTAAAATACATTAAAATATATGCAGGGAGCATGCAGTCAAGTGGTTTTAAATACGTAAATTAAAAATCATCTATTTCAATAACTGTTTCAATCTCAAAAATATTAAAACAGTTTTATTTATCATCTACACATGTTTACAAACAGTCTTACAGATTGATTTTATTTATATAGCATTAGCCATGCTAGGCAGAACTATACTGAAAAATGTAGAAAGGAAAAATTATCGCTTGAGACGGGCGGCGATTTGAACCCGCGGCCATAGGGTCTCATGCCCTATTGCTCTAACCGCTGAGCTACTCAAGCCCCGCCTGAAGCGACGAAATTAACCTTTCCTTATTATTAACGTCTTATCCCTATGGCCGCGGGTTCAAATCCCGCCTCAAGCGATAATTTTTCCTTCCTTCTACATTTTTCAGTATAGTCTTACAGATATCTACATAAAAAAATGTGCAGTTGCGAAAATGTTACGTAAATACAGCTATGTATTTTACTTATTTACTATAATATCTTTCGTATTCACTACTATTTACAATTCACAAGCCTCACTCTATACTCTACTGTGACTTACTATACATAACTCTGGTACAACAGCTTGTTAGTAACGATTATTTGTACGTTTAAAGTTAAAATATAGTTGCTATTATCCATGAATTTGAAGATAATATACAGATTTAAACTACAAGTGGAAACCCTCAAGTATAAGTTATACTAATCGATCATAGCAATAAGGTAGCTGATTGAAAAATCAGCGCCTTTATAGCTGGGACCGATTTATTTCAGCTACATTTCAATGAAGAGTTTTAACAGATACCTCTATAAAATTATGTTGCCATATACACAAAAAATATTTTTTGACACCAATCATTGAGAACCAGACGTTCTTAGTCTATTTTTATTTTTTTATTTTCATAATCTAACAGCATTTACAAAATATACATAGGTAATAAAAATATTCTAATAGTATAGCCAAAATAGGATTACATATGTTATAATAAGAACAATGTGTCTAATCATACAATCCCTATTGTTTAGAAAAAATAAAAGCTATGAGTGCGATTTTCTATATGTGTATGCGTGTGTATGTGTGTGTGTGTGTGTATACAATGTATCATTCACTTACATATATACATAATATTCTGATATAATAGGTATAGGTATTATATGAAGAAATTTATTGTTAAATTATTCATTAGGTATTTTTTCATTTAAGGAGGAGAAATTTAATTTTTTTATTTGTTTTTTTAGATCATTTTTTGACACATGAACATCACATGTCTAGCGCATTTACCTTCAGTACTTATTGTTAGGTGAGATTTTGGTCAAACAAAATGTATTCAGACGATTTGTATTCGCTTTATTTCTGTTGAACCACATTTATTAATTGTATAAAAAAAGGACTATTTGACATTAAACATAGTAATTGACTCTTTTTAAAATGCTATGATTAACAGTTGTGTAACTATTGAACAACTGGTTGCTCTAAAAACTTACAAAATAAGGCACGGCGTACGAGAATGACGCCGCAGCGCGAGCGTGTCACTTCAACAGCAGTAATGGAATTCTCATGCTCGCCTCGCTACGGTTTTCCACGACTAGTAATACATACTTTAAATTTGTCAAATCCTCCAGCGCTCCAACAAACTTCTAGAAACTTCTAAAGAGATCCAAATGGGCCTTATTTTAAAGTTTAACCGTCTGTCTATAAAAGTGATGACGGAAACTTCCAAGTTATTCATAACAAAACTCGTAAAAATATCTAAGCGCGCGCGTTTTAGTTCAGAATAGATATTAAAAATTTGCTAGAGAATTTCAGTCCACAGAACTTAAGAATATGTCTATAGGTTGACAAATTCTTACATGGTTAATGTCCGTATTATCGATCTATCTATCTATATATGTACTTAAAATCTGGTTTTCCACATATGATTTCACCATACGGTTGCAAACAATACAAGGTAAATATTAGTTTATACAAATGCAATTGATGAACATGAGCCTATTAAAAAATAAAATATGTTATATTTTCCGACATCTTTAAGCAATCGCGTTTTACTTTCAACTGGTTTAACGAATTACTACACGCATCTAGTAAGGCAATAGTTTTTGCTGTTATAAAGATTAAGAAATAACATTTTCTTTTCCTGAATATCTTTAAACCTACGATAATGTTTCAATTATATACGGCTTAAAACACGTAAAAATAAAAGTTGACTTACTTTTTGTCGACTAGTTTCGGACACAGTGGTAAGTCACGCGCCGAGGTCCGAGCCGCTCCCCGCCGCGTATTGCGCGTCCTGCTAATTTATAAAAGATTTTTTTTTCAAAATCAATGTCGTTTATTCACATATGCCCCAAAGAGGCACTCATGAAAGTTAATGATTCTACTGCCAAATTCGTAAAATGACAGCCGTATATAACATTGAAACATTGTGTGTACTACTCACGATAGTTTTAACTTTAAAGTTTAACCTAGGGACTATGAAAGAAATAAAGTTTTCAACTATTTACACCAGCCGAGCCAGTAAACACGACTTCGTGTTGCGATTTTCGTAATCTACACAAAATATTTGTTTTTTCCGTTCCCGCTTCCTTTACTTCGCAATGCCTGAAAGAAACTGCTAATTGCAATAAAACGACATTATAAAAAGCAACATTCAATTCCATCGGAATGCTCGCGGTTGATTGGATTTGTTTCGTTCGCTATTCAAGTCTTCGGAACTACGAGGATACGTGTTTCACCAAATTAACAGGTGTTGTGAAGTTACATCTCTTTAAAGAAAACAACCAACAAGGAAGATACAAGTTTGTATTGTATTGTGAGTATTTTGTTTTTAAACTGGATCAGATAACACGTGACTGTTACAATTGATATTGTAATGCGTATGGTGTGGGTTTAGGCTCAAAGTGACTTGAAATGAAATGCACAAAGACAAATTTGGAACAACTAGACTATGTAAACTATGTACTTCTAAAGTTCTCAGAAACAAATTTTCTAATCAAAATACAGTTAGGTACTACGTTCTTTATACAAAATAAGCTAGTTATTACCAAACAATGTTGTGATTGTTGCTATATAATTATAGAAAGAAAGAAAGAAAGAAAATAGATTTAATTCGGGACAACACGCGACGTTACATTATGTACATAAAACAATAAGAAAACACATAAAAAATACAAAAAAACAAACAATATAACGCCGCGTGATGTCACGAATGAGGTCCCGACTCAGCATATAACTAGGTAAGTAGGTGGGCAGAACCCTCCTACCTACCCAGTAACTGGTTTTCAGGCGGAACCCATACATGACATCACGCGCATCAGGACAGATTTAGACACGAACTTAAAAAAATACTTAAATTTACACTATAGATATACGAACTTAAAAAAATACTTAAATTTACATTATATATATATATATATATAATACATTAATATAACTACATATATAAATAAATAAACAAAGATACATTAAACACTAATACTAACACAGTACTCGGTGGCGGAAGGCGACCAAGTTTCAAAATTTTGGCCCCTCACACCGAAGACAATGTAATCACTATCTCTCTATGGTCACACCGTGATGGCCCGCCCGCGCCCGCCCCAGTCGACTGTCAAGTGTCAAACGGCTGCCGCATGGGGCGGGTTTAGTATTCTGTGGTGATAGTACTCTGTGGGCGGATGGCGCCACGTCATGCCACGCATTATGTTGCACATTTTGGAGATTTATCAGAGTGATTACATTGTCCTTGTCGCAAATTTTGGGTCGGCAAACAAAACAGTTAATGTGTGATGTGAGGGGTACACGCACAGTGCAAAAAAAAGCTTAACAATTAATATTAGCAGAAAGTCTTCAATGTGTTATTGTTAAAAAATTAAACACCCATGGACCATGGAGCATAACCAGTGGTAAGTTGAATATATATCCTAGACTATACTACTAATTTAACCTACCAACTAATTAATCAACTAATTTAACAAATTATACCTACATTTTGTAAGTAATGCATTTTTAACAACCTCCCGACATTGCTGCGAGCGTTTTATAGTTCTTACATAGGTATATCAAATTTTTTTTTTTTTCAAAAGCTAATGAAGAGGCACCACTGCACTGTTTTTTACAGGAAAGATAAAATTACTTAAGTAATTACAGATTTCTGATGGTTCAGTAGGTGAATCCTCATATGCCTTCTAAATGTTCCAACTGTTTTCAGGGCTCGGATCGGTGGCAATAACACATTCCAGCACTTGCTTGCAGCAAACCTAAAACTTCCCCGGAATGACTGAGTTCTGTGATGAGGTGTCAAGAGCATGTATTCTGATGCTCTGGTACGATACTTCCTGTCTTCTTTTGGCCAAGACAACTTTTGCCATAAATACTCTGGTTGATGTTCCTGAACAATACCAAATAACATAGTGGCAAAATGGAGGTTTCTACGAGAGTTCATTTTCATGAGATTTGCTTTATTCAAGAATGGAGTAATATGAGCACGAGAAGGGACCTTAAAACAGAAACGTGCACAGGCATTTTGAACTCTCTGGATCAGTTTTTCAGTTCTAGACAAAAGACAGGAGCCATAGACTACATCAGCATAGTTGAGTTTTGAAAGCACTAAGGATTCACAGAGTGTCATCCTGAGCTCTTCACTTAGGTAAGGCCTTACCTTATATAAAATCTTTAATTTATAAAAGCAATTACTGACTGCATCTTGTATATGTTTCTCAAAACGTAAATTTTTGTCCATAATTAAACCCAAATTTCGCGCTACAGTGACACATTCTATTTGACTATTTGAAATGGATACTTTTGGGTTTCGCAGCATTATATTTTCTATTTGCTTTTTGGATCCCATAACCATATATTTAGTTTTAGTGGGGTTTAATACCATACAGTTAGTATCGGCCCAACTTGCTAAACTATCCAAGTCAAGATTTATGTTACTTACAGCCTGATCTGTATCATTTGGATGGAAGTGCAGATAGACTTGTAGGTCATCAGCATAAATGTGGTACTGGCAGTGTTTAATATGCTTTATTATGTCTGCACTATACAGGATGAAGAGGATTGGCCCTAGGATTGAACCTTGAGGTACACCCCGAAGATTATAGCTGCAAGATGAAGATGTTGTTTTACCATCCAGACCAGTTACTTCCACTATTTGGGACCTTAAATATAAGTAACTATGAAACCACTTCACAGTGTTGTGATCAAATCCATAGTAAGACATTTTGGCCAAAAGAAGAGGTATATTAATAGCATCAAATGCACGCGAAAAGTCAAGCAGTACTAAAATGGTACCCATTCCCCTATCCTGAGCTGCAAGTACATTGTCAACAACATCCAGCAAAGCCGTTGCAGTACTGCGTTTCTTGCGAAATCCGGATTGATGTTGGGGGAGGATTTTTTCAGCCTCCAGGTACCTCATCATCTGATCACATACTATTCGTTCAAGAATTTTAGATAAGCATGGCAAGATGCTGATTGGTCGTAAATCTTTTATAGATGCCACATTTGTTGTCTTAGGAATTGGTCTAATGAGAGATATTTTCCATATGTCAGGAAATGTACACGATGATATTGATAAATTGACAATTTTAGTGATAATTGACAAGGTGTCAGGCAATGTTAACATTATCATTTGCAATGTGATTTGATCTATACCTTCTGCATTAGAAGAGAGGCTTTTAATAACATTCGAAATCAGATCTTCACCTGCTGGCTGAAGCTGAAAAACATACTCACTAAATCGATGATATTCAAAGTAAGTGAGTGTTGAAATAGGTGCTGAGTTGTTGCCAGGGATATTTAGAAAATGGGAGTTAATAGTGTCAGGACAAAATGGAGGTAACTCAAAACTCTTGTTTTTATGTATTACTGTGTTTTTGATACTTTTCCATAACTTTTTTGGATTATATATATTTCTATTTATATGATTGTCAAAGTAAACTTTCTTTTCTTGAAACATTGCATTAATAACAATATGTTTCATGTTTATGTAACTTTCCTTATCCAAATCTGTTTTAGACTTCAAATACTGTCTATGATAACTATCACGTATACTCATCATGTCTCTTATTGTATCTGTTATCCATGGATATGAGTTGCTTTTTATATATATAGATTTTTTAGGAGCATGAAGGTTAAACAAATTCAAAACATATTCATTGAAACAATTAACCAAATCATTAACATTATCAAGTGACTCCAAATATTGCCAATCTATTAACTTTAAATCTGGATCAAACAGTTCCAACAGTATATTTTTAAGTGGTCTGTAGGTAAGAAAGTATGGCTTTGGTTTCTCAGCCTTGATGTTCAACTCAGCCGAAATTACAGCATGATTTCCCAAATCCGGGATGTAGGTCACAGCTACTGATCTTACTTTAGCATCGGTACAAATAACATCTATGAGTGTTTGACTATGGTCTGTATAATGTGTGGGTTCGGTCACTATCTGCTTAATGTTAATACAATTAATAAAAGTCTGCAGCAGCTTACTTTTGTTGTCTGAAGGACAAAGTAAATTTACATTAAAGTCTCCAAGGAGAACTAAATGATCATAGTTACCGAAGCTAGCAACAGATTCTGTCAAACTGTCCAAAAAAATTGATAAATCTAACCACGGTGCTCTGTAGGCAGTACCAATGATAACTTTTAATTTATTAACCCTTACAATTAACCACATTTGCTCCACTGTATCAGAAGGAGGATGGGGACATGTTCTTACTTTGATACCATTTTTCACATAAAAGCCAACACCACCCCCTCTTCCACCACGTACCGATATAGGCCTCGGAGTGTGCCTTAGGCGAAAGCCAGGTACCATAGGGGCCAAGTCGTCTTGATTTGACCGTATCCACGTCTCATTTATTGCAATTAAGTCTAGTGCCATCTTCTCAATGGCCACAATAAATTCTTCATGCCGTGTTGCAAGAGACCCTGCATTAAAAAGCCCAACTTTTAGTGGTTTATATGGTACCATTGCTATTAATAAATACTTTTACCTGACATAGATAATTACAATATAATTTCTCATGTAATATAGCGAGCACAAAATTAAGTGTTTTTAAAAGGGTTAATATTTTATGAGTTTTGACAATAATAATTACTATATTATGAAATGACAACAAAAACATTTGATCGTTTAATTTAATAAGTACTAGAATATGTCTAGACTTCCGTTTCTCTATTAACTCAATGCATATCGGCTCTATATGGCTTCCGACCCAACTACGCTCAAACCAAAAACCTTTCCCAGGTCAGCATCTGAACGCACACGGAACGATGCCTTCCCTGTCTCCCGGCGAACGTAGATGCGTCCTCCCCTCGTCCAGGCGAACCTGTAGCCCTGTCGCCGGCTCTGCTCGCGCACCTTGTAGAAGAGGATCTTATTCGACTTAGTGAGGCGCTCGTTGACATAAAGCCGCGCCGACGGCGCCGCCAGGCCGAGGCCGTCCGTGGTGAGGCGGCGGCGCACTCGCGCGCTTTGAAGGAAACTGTCTCTTTGCGCGCGGCGCGCCAGGCGCACGACGATGGCGCGCGGCCGCGGCGCCGCCGGCTCGCCGCTGGCGGAGGGCGCGCGGCGCAGGCCAGCTCGTTCCACGAACACGATGTCGCGCTCGTCGTACTCGACGCCCAGCTTGCCAGCGATCAGAGACACCAGGTGCCCCAGGTTTTCGCCTTCGGCCTCGGGTATACCTGTTATCTCAACATCGTTGAACAGCGCCTCTTGGTCGCGGTCGTTCAGCTCGGCCCTGAGCTGCTCGATGGTGGTTAGCGACTCCTCTGGACTGGTCCTCGCGCGGAACTCCGCAAACTGGCCCTCCAGCCCGAGCAGACGCTCCTCCATGCAATCCATACGACCACCGAGCCCCGCCACGGTAGACCTGAAAGTCTTCATTTCTTCCCTCATGGCGTTGAAGTCCTCTCTGAAGGCTTTCATTTCATCGGTCATACCGTGGACCATCCGGAGTATTTCATCGGTCCTATCGTTGGGAGGCGCGGGTGACCCCTGGCCACCCGGGGTATAGTCCGCCGCCGCCCCGCGCACGGCGCACTCGGTGTTATCCTTGCGCGGGGTGGCTGCCTTGCATGCCGGACACGACCACGTAGGTGCCACCGTTGCGTCCTTAGGGATTTTTACACAACCTTTGTGATAAAAACCACTGCATTGATGACACTTAGCGCCATCTGTCGTGGTGAAACGACCACAAGCTCCACATTTAGCAGCCATAGTAGACGGGCTGGGTTACAGTCTGGTGGCGTATATTTATATGAGATATTCTATAATTTATTTTTAGATTTATATGAATTGTAAAATTATTTTAGGTTATTTGTATTTTATTTTTAATTTTAATTTTCTATGTGGGTAGGAAGGATTTTTATTTTCTGTGTATTTAGCTATATTATAGCCTATTTATTCGTACAAATCGTATTTTTCATTCACATAGCACTTCACACTTATATGCGCACACGCCAATCAATTTACACCACTATAACTTTACTTTTTCTATTTTTAAATAAGAGATATCGTCGTAACTAAACTGCCGTCACTGACACACCTGACGTCACTCCTTATAGTTGTCACATATAGCACAAGAATGTCAGTTACAGCAACGAGACATTTTTCTCATCATAAGACAGCTTATGGATCGGCTGCCAGACGAAAATAAAACAAGTTCCATGCGCTCAGATAGATATAACGGAAAATCCGACAAATTCCGAAGAATTCTGAATTCGTGTTGGTATGTTATGAATTTCTTGCTCCATTAGGGCGCATCCATCCACAGCCGCAGGATTGGCGTATAAACTGGACTAGTTTCGGTTCGCATTCTAAGTACATAAGAGCGAAGTTACTAATTGTATTACCAGGTATGCGAAAATTTGTAGAAACTTAGACACGAGGTCATTGTACAAATATCAAGTAGCGATTAAAATTGGATGAAATATAAATATTTCAATAAGGAGTTTTGCCGCGAAAGTGAAAAAATGGCGTTGTTGATTTTGTATAATTTACTAAAGCCTGTAATTCTTCGAGTGTTCATTTGTAATAAGGTGGATTATTAACAGTTATTACTTAGTAAACCTGCATAAGTGTAGGCAAATCATACAAAGTTGAAAAACGTGATTTTCGCCTTCGCTCCAAAACTCCAATAGAAGTTCTATTTAAGTTTTTACTTAAATAGAACTTCTACACTTCACAAGGGCATGACGTGATTATGACTAGACCTTGACTCATTTACTTGACTTGTGACTTGGACTTTTAATATGAAATATAATTATATTAAACTTGAAAAATAAAACTTGACACTGGCTAAATGCAAAAGATTGCGAAGCCAAAATTAAATAAAAAAATATATATATTTTAATAATAATATACCTACAGCCAACTTGAGAACATTTTGAATTCTGGTATGATCAAATTTTGGTGAGTTCATATCATTACTCACCAAATAAAAATAATAATATGATATATTCCTTTTAGTACAATATACTCTCCTTATGTTCGATGAAAAAATGTGATATAATATACACTTGTAATCTGCCTGTAAGCTTTGACGATCCCGTCTCTTTTCAGATACCTTTCAGGGAAACACCACGGTTAGCCATTGACTGTGGTGAACAATACACAGGACTTTTTATCCTTCCTTCCTGCTTATTTGTTTCTTGGTAAGCTTCCGTTTATTGAACTCGATCTCATTTGCTGGGATTTGGTATTGAATTTGTGTCCACAAGTCATCCAACCAATAACGTTTGATTGTTTTAAAGAAAAAATGTAAATCAATTGTCGTAGAAGATAAGTAGAAGGATTGCATGGTGATTTATAAAATCTACATGAACGAGATTGGCAGAAAATAAAGTCATATTTACATTAAAAAAAAGATATATTGTATCAAGGATGATCATGCGCAATGGATGAAACAAATAATAATAGATATCTACTATTATTGTAATGGGATAAGATGCAATTACTATAAATATTGTTACGTTTATCTTAGTATTACAAACTACTGCAAGATAATAATTCACTTGACTGTATAATAAATTGTACCCATTGAAATTATATAATTGTATGTTCAAAATGATAAAAACATTGGGAGCATATTCAATTATGTAAGAACTATAATTGTACACAGTTTTAGAAGAAATGGCATCATTATTCTTATTCTAAAACGATACGGTTGCTTGTTTACAATCAAACAATATTTTTAACAAGACAGTATATTTTATATGAACATTACATTGTATTTTTACCTACGCTTCTATATTGTAATAACGACGGTTTGTTTGATTTTTAATTTTTTTCAGTGACATTGCCTCGATCCTGTAATTACATAGTGCATCAAGGAATGAGTCAGACCTTCGTTCTTTATCGACCGAGCAAGCGCGTAGCGCGAGCGAAGCATCTCCGTTTCAGCTTGGGCAAAATTGCTTTCGTATGTCCGTGTGTGCGGATTTCCGGTTGTTATCCTCCTCAGGCTGTATTTCTTAACCGATTCCCGCGAAATTTTGTGAGAAATTATATAGATTTTTTTGATGATAAATTTTTTGGAACTTTTTCATATCTCCAGATATGGGGGTTAAAAAAGGTAAAAAAAAAAACATATTTTAGCTATTTCGAAAAATACGCCAGGCTTAAGTTCGAAAAATATGCCAGATTTAAGCTCGAAAAATATGCCAGGTTTAAGCTAACAGAGCCACTAGTATAATTAGCTACAAAATCATTGTTACGTACATTGGTAGATAGATAGATAGTAACTTTTAAGAATAGAGATGCCGTTAAATTAGCAACATTTATAATCAAGTCGATTTACCTACTTATTTAAATTTTGCATAAGTCTCTTAACGGAGAACTAGTTGATAGCTTCGATTTACAAAGTTGTATCCAATTTTATCACATAAAAATAATATTTACGGATGCTAGTTAAACTGTTATTCGTGTTTTATTTCTTTTAGTTTTCTAGAAGCATCAAACATTAAATCAAATATGAAAAATATTTTTCTGACGATCAAATTTTACGTAAAAAAGAACACGTGGCAACATTTTATACGGATCAAATTTAGATAAGATGTTAGAGATACTTTATTTTTTTTCTAGTACATAATATAATCTCATTTTGTAGCTATAAAATTCCGAATTTAATTAATTTTATTTAAAATTTGACGTCATTGTATAAGCATTCTACGAAATCCGTGCAACCGCAATGCTATCAAATACATTAAAAAAGCCATTACCTACTCCTCTGAAAAGAGACACGTGGTAGATTCTGAGTGCTTTAGTACTGAAAATAATTGACTCCTTAGTTTATAGTAGGTATTTCCGTTGAAATTTTAAGCTAAGTCTATTAATAAGTAAAAAACTATCTAAGTATTCAAAGCGAAAAAAGTTTGGGACTAGGCTACCAGAAAGTTCTATGAAATATATTTTCTAATCAAAATTACATTGACTACATTCTTTTTACAAAATAAGATAGTTGTTTCTAAATAACAGGACTTTTTTTTACAAAACTATAAGCTTAGATACATAAAGCGATAGATACAGTAAGTCTATTCTGGTAGTCAAAATACGATTGTTCGAATTGATGCAACGTCGATACGACAGTCAATCGTTTGAACTTTAATCTATTCGATGGTTCATAAGAAAAAATAAGTCGTGTGGCACTCGGGGACTGCCGCGGTAAAGCTATTGCATAGCATTTTTTATCAACTTATGCAATTATAATTATTTATTTATTTTATTTATGCAGTATAATAACGCCGAAACATTAAGCAGGCATGAGTCACCAGATTGCGGGGCGAAGAGGGGGATTACGCATGCGCAGTAACGCCGATACAACCAATGCCACCTAAAGGCGAGTTGCGGAACTAAAGCGACAAGTGTGATATTTCAAAAAAGTCATTAAAAGTTCTGCTATTCATCGATAGATGGCAAAACTAAAAAGTATCACCGCTGTGCCGGTCGGAGTGGGGGGTGTTAGGTTATTTTCGTTACGGAATTTCTTGATTCGGTCTCCACGCCCAAGGCCCGCGATATAAGCTATGCAATAGCTTAAAAATCGTTAGATTTTGACTTTTAAGTAAAGATAATCGATGTCCGGAATAAACCCCCAGATTTATAAGTAATCTAATAACTAGAAAAATCTGGTATGACGTATCTCCCTTTCTAGTTGGATTTACAAAACCCCATTATTACCTAAGAAACAGACTTTCAATTTGTGATTGCTCCTAAATAATTATAGCCGTCGCAAATAGCACAAGAATGTGAGTAACAACAAGCAGATATTCTCAGTGTAGAAGTGTGAAGCCAAAAATATCTCCTCCATTATTGGATAACAAATAACCTTTCACTTCGGTTCATCTTTCCGGCAAATTTTTCCTATCGATCTCTCAAAAGCGCGATCCGTCACCGCGATCTCATTTCACAATTTCCACATTAAAGAAATGACCGCTCATCAAAGTAGCAGTTTGACCACAAAAATTCTAACTAAGCATTTCAATTAAATCTTGAAAGGTTTCCGTCGGAATATTTCTCGGTTAAGAACTTTTACAGTGGACGATGCGATGATATTTATTAATTTCGGGGGGTCTATTCCGGGCACCGCTTATCTTTATGTTGTAATCGAATACGAGTGATTCTTATGAACCCTCGAATTGACTGAACCGATCGACTGACGTATCGACGTCGCAACAATTCGAACAATCGTAGCTTGAAGACCAGAATAATATATCTACAGAATTGTAAGTATACTCGTACGGAAGTAAAGGATAAAAAATTCATTGCCATATTATTACGTAACTATTTTACTTTATGCTTATATCAGCATTATATAACTATATTAATTGTATTTGATAAGGAATTATGATTATGTTATATGAACTTGATGTTATTTCGTACAATCATAAATCTTGATTATTTATTGTATGGCCTAATCTATTTGATTATTTAAAGATCTTTCAATTAAAAATGTGTCGCTAGGCTCCTAATGCGATATACATCTCTACAGCAAAAGAGCTCATTACCAACTTACTTATATGCCATCGAGCTTATAAGTGGTAAGCGTGAGCAAGAGATCACGCTTACCACTTACTCACGGTAGCGTGCCCAACATGATGACGGCATTGCCTCTCTGAATTGCAATGCTAAATAAGAAAAGCAATTTGATCACACGACGCCTTAAATTGATGTTTTGATATTTTGTTCAAAATTAACTAAGCTGCCAGTCCTTTCAAATCCAGTGCCTTAACACCAAATGGCTCAAATTTTTTATCATTACAGGGTTTTCCTTACAACTATTTTTAGCCGAGACAACTGAAAAAATTTGATAGCTGCAATAATTAACTCAAATTTAGTTAGATAAACAAATTATTTATATGTATCCATTATGTCATTTACAAATGAGACGATCCGCTATCTACGGGCCAATGCCTATATTTCCATTAACTAAACTAATTATATACAAGAATACAGCATAGACCCAAGTTACATAAAAGTCATCGAGCTTATAGGTAACTCAAGTGCTCAAGCCCACTACCGGTAGGTAGCGTTCCCATCATACTTACTCATATATATTATTATTATTCAAATTATAGACATTGATTCCAATTGACAATTCTTATCAATACATAAATGATAATAATAATCTATGTAACATGCTTGCCATAAAATCCAAACACATCCATAGCCATACAAACCAGTTGTAAAAGGTCAAGTTTTTATTTAGATTGTTTGACTACATCGTATCGCCATGTTTCAGTCTCCGATCCCTTAGACAAAGAAGTTTCAAAGTCGGTTCAGGTAATTAATCCTGGTGGAATTCTTTCCGACGTGACGAGTCGAGGAAAATAATAGCAATCGACTAACTAGGAGCAAAAGTTTGGAGGATGTTTCCGCTGTGTTAACAAACAAAGATTGGAAAAAAGGTACTTTTATTTCCGGATTAATAAAGATCGCTGTTTTGTATATGATATCGAAGATTGTTTTAGTTATTACGTACCAAAGACGTATGAAGCTGGACTTATTCGGTTCTTCACTGCATTATGTATACGGTACGGCTAAATCTCGAAGCGCGGCTACGAGCTTAGGGTTATTGTTGACCACAACGTGTGAGCCAAGCGAGCATGCCGCGGCAGCGAACGACAGAGACCTAAAAAGAATATATGCCATAGTGCCATACCCAAAATAATTTGACATTCTAGGTATACCCAGATAAACCTAGGTTGTAGTCGGCTAAAACAAGGTGTAGCTGCGTTTTGGGTCTTAGCCGTAACCTATATACAAAAATGGCCATGAACATAAATAAATAAAATATTTTCTATTACTCTTTCTTCCTTTCTTTGATTTTGGCTTTGCAATCTTGTGCATTTAGCCAGTGTCAAGTTATAATATATTTCAAGTGTATTTCATATTAAATGTCAAAATCACAAATCACATTCAAAGTCAAGTATAAGAGTCAAGGTTCAGTCATAGTCAAGTCATGCCTTAGTTAAGTGGTAGAAATTTTACTAGAACTTGTATTTGAGTTTTGGAGCGAAGGCGAAAATCACGTTTTTCAACTTGGTATCATTTGCCTACACTCATGCACGTTTACTAAGTATTAACGGTTAATAATCCACCATTATTACACATTAACATTCGAAGAATCACAGGTTTTGGAAATTTATACAAAAGCGGCAAAACTCCCTGCTAGCTCGAGCAAGGGATATAATGAAAACCAGCCATGCGTAAGCTATTTATATATTTAGTTTACGCAAAAAAAGAGCTGATCATACTCCTATTGCCAATCACTATTGTTTTTGTCCATAACTATGTATGTAACTATTTTATATGTAATTGTATCTTATTTATCTATATAATTAATTTGTTTTTTTTTTTATTGTATGAATATAGGTATACGTTATATTGTATTGTAGAATATAAGAAAAAATGATTCTGGTTTCTGGCAATAAATACTTTTTATTTTTTATTTTACTATACTATTTTCGTATGAATGATTAGAACTTGTTGATACAAGCAGGATCTTTCTAAATAATTTTTCAAAAACCTATATACACGATCAGCACATATACTGCAAGTTAACGAAAAAAGACAAATGCAGTTTACCGTGAAAAGTAGATCAAAGTTTTAGTTGCAGGCTTCTCCTAAATTGAAACGGGCAGCAGGACTCGGTTCGGCCTCGAGCAAGGGAACTCCATTTACCTGCCGAAACGTTTAGCTGATACCAGCTTAAAGCTAAGGATACATGCAGGCTATCAATTCAACGGCAAAAAAGTAAAACATCGATACTACATATAGAAGGCATCATTTAACAGGATACGGCGAAAAATAATCTCTCTTAATCACCGCTTTATCTTCGGAACCTTGATCAGATTAAATATATTAAACACACATTATTGACGATAACTCAAAAACTACTGATCAGATCTTGATCAAATTTAAATGGGACCACTGGGCCTTGACTCTTACTTGACTTTGACTGTGACTGACTTCACCGCTTATATTTTGGTTTTGGTTTGATTAATTTCGATAAAATTTATTTGGGACCACCTCTGAAGTAATAGTCTACCAAACAAAAAATACTGTTGAGAATCGGTCCACAAATCCACACATAGTACCTCCTTCTTTTTTTGAAGTCGGTAAAAATGAATATTACCTACAGACTAATATTGCTTAAACATAAACATAAACGCTTTCACACTCACAGTCTCACACTAAGTTCGATGAATTATGTCGTGGGTGCCGGAACCATTCACATCACACACTCAATCACAACCACCTGAGTCACAAATTTTCCTTGGGGAGAAAACTTGTGCTTAGAAGGCGAACACTACCCTACTAAGTACATAAACGCTTGTATACATAAACACTTTCACCTACACGGACCTACACTAAGTTCGATAACTTGTGTCGTAGGTGCCATACGCATTCACATTACACACAATCATATCATTATAACGTTACGTTTTAATTTTGTGTTTATTTGTCACAGTGCCTAAATCGATTTTTTTGCTAATATCGTTTTGTCTTAGGTTAGGTTTAAGTGTATCCCAGGCTTTACTATAAAGGATTCAGCTTTATCCACGTTGAATACAAAACACTGAAATCTGAAAACTTAGTTTCTATTGGTTTTAAAGTTAAAGAGTTGATAAAAAAGACAGTCATTTAACATGTAGACGTGTATTCGTGCAAAATTATACTGCTATATAAATATATCTGCTGCTATAGATATTCTTTATCTCAAAGATACATAATTATATTTTCGTCGCTTCATTCTTCAGATACAATTAACAATGTAGTCCTTTTAGCCTACAGGCACTATTCGCACATTTAGAGAATCGGTTTATAATCGATATCTACTCTTTTCTTTCCTTTTTTTTACTGACTTTACAAAAAAGGAGGAGGTACTTAAGTCAACTATGTATATAATATATGTATATTTTTTATGTGTATTATCTCATAACTTCTTTCCACGTGAACCGATTTCGAAACCGTGCTTTTCATGTGGTCCCATTAAAATTTGATCAAGATCTGATCTATAGTTTTTGAGTAATCGTCAATAATGCGTGTTCAAATACATTAAATCTGATCAAGGTTCCGAAGATAAAGCGGTGAAGTCGGTTTGTTTAAGCTTTGCTTGCGTTTAATTTGCTCGTTCCTTCACCGGTGAGCTTTCATTTGTTATTTTATTCTTTTTCCAAGCGAAGCAACGTTCGCACGTGCCTTACAAAGTTATTAAAAAATATCCGGACGCCATTTTGTCTCCATTATGCCTTAATTGTATCTTCGAATGAAGCGAGTCACATAATAATGGTCGAACTTCACTTCAAGAAGTTCATTTGGTCTTCTATAATATGTGATAAAATACATACTACCTAGCCTTTACACTAATATTGTGATGTTACTTCGTAAATGGTACCATATGGTAAGTCTTCTTTACACACTTTTCTTACTTGCTTCTCATCAAAAGTGCGCCTGTATTTCTCAGAACACCGTTCAATTTCCTATGAGTAAGGAGTAGTTTATTTGTCAGATAAAACCACCGTTATCTTACGTCAGCACTCCCCAGATACCTTTTAAACCAGAAAATGGATGACACTGTAAAGTTATAAAAAGAAATACGGCATTCCACGGCACTGTTTATTACTGTACATTAGTTATACGGCTTCCGTAGTGTCGTCTCGGCATGAAATGGGAACTAATGAGATTTTGATGTTTTTTTGACTGTGCTTTTATTTTCTTTGGTAACATGAAGACGTTGTTAGAGAGTGTAAAGTTTCACTAGGCTTTATTGTGCTTAAGCACGGCGAGTAGAGAATATTGTGATATCTAGGCCAGCGTTTTCTGCATACTTTTGGTAAATGAAAGTTTTGTCGGAAAAATCTATACTGCGTAGTTTGAAATTGTTAAGTCAAAAATGCTGAATTGCTACATTCGTTCGTAGAATGATTGGTTTGTAGAAGATACTATCAAGCTTAAATCGCTCTTCCTATTGTTTATAACAGTCATTGACAAAAGTATTTGAGCAAAGACGGTGCAAGGGCAGATGTTGTACTAAAATCTGAAATGCCCCAAGAATGAATAGAACGTTCTGAGAAGATTAAATATTATTTTGATATTTGACAGTACAGGATGGAATATATAAGTGTTTACCCTTTTGTTTCAAAATTCAGCATAAACATAACTAACACGCCCGATTGCAGGCAGAGATGGCAGTAGATTCATTAACTTTAACGAGGGCCTCTTTGGAGCCCATGTGAATAGACGATTTTTTTTCTTCATTTTGTGTCCTCATTTGATTTTTTCTGACTTTGACTAACATTGTATTTACTATCAACAAATAAAAAATATGTATCTATCCCTTTTATTCTTCATAAATAAAGTTAAAAATCCAGTCATTGCTTAGATCCAGATAGGTGCTCGTAGGTCACAAGAATGACGGAGGCGGTGATTTCCCTTTAGGTAATTAAATAGGTTCTTATTTATATTCTAAGAAATAGGTCTGAAGCTATTTAGAGAATAACTGATCCAAATAGGAATGAAAATCTTCCAGAATCTATGATATTTTTGTCCTATTTGAATCAGCCCACATTATTTTCATATATAATATCGGTTCAATTTCGATGTCTCGATCTCCATTTCCATTTATGTAGGAGACAGTTTTACTTAAAAAAAGACAGCATAAATAGGTATTTCTTGTACTTTGATATAATTTACCGAACTTAAAACTTGATATATATATATATATATATATATATATATATATAATTAGCTATCCAAACACCAAAATTACTTTGCTTTCTATTAAACTTTGATAACTCTACTATAACTTTCATAGTTTCTTCAGTAATAACGTACTAAAGTCTATTTGTTGCAAAAATCTTTTGCTTCTATTGAAGGCAGAAGTATTGTGTTAGACACATAGTGGGTGGATCACACGAAATAAGCCAGCGGTTGGTAAACAGCCGCAATATTGTTTCTTCGTCTACAATGCGACTTTGTGAATGGGCTAAGAAAATATAGACATGATACAGTGTTTTCATAACAGACAGTTTCAAAATGTTTCGATTTTTTCACATTGAACTACTTTTGGATGATGGAGTTTTTATGTTTACCGTGGATGGAGTGACACTTGAGTAGGTAATTGTAGTTGCCTTTTTTTTTCTTTCAAGGTAAATAAAATATATTCAAACGAGCTGCAATATTTTCATAAATTTAATAAAAACAACTAAAAATAACTACACCACCACTGTTTTTTTAAATTAACATTTTTATTTATGTTTAAGTAACAATAAGTAATGATGCTCTAGATTTGTTCAATTTTCTCTTAAACAAATAATTTATGTATAAAAAGACTAAAAACACACATATGTTAGTAATGTGATAGTACGAGTTTGGACTCATTGACATTTTACTTTACAAATAAGCCCAAACTTGAAGTTTACCTTAGCCATCAAACAGTTTCGTTATTCACGTACGTTAATCGTAACCAGGTTCAAGTGATATATTTCATTATTATTATAAACAAGCGCTTGTCATCAAATATCACTCCGAATTGTCAAAACATGCTGTATCAAAACATACCACAAGAACAAAATCAAAATCAGTCAAAATCGTTTATTCACATAGGCCCCAAAGAGGTTCTCATAAAAGTTAATGACTCTACTGCCATATTCGCAAAATTACAGCCATCTCGAGAAGAACCTGGCAAGAAACTCGGTGGCGTATTTTTTTCATTATTTTTTTTTAAATAATTCTGTAACACTATTATATGAATTATATTAACCTAGGTGTAACAAAATTATGTAGTCTAGCTAAAAAGCGCTTGTGCAGTTTGCCTCCATGCATCCTTGTCATTAATGTAGTCAAACGTGTGGTAATTCAGTTACAATTCCACTTGCCATAAAAGATTTATTCGTTTTGTTAATCTAAATTAATTGCACGCACTGTAATTTTATACTTATATCTAGTATAAAGATTGTGTGCCTCGCTTCTTAATTATTATTTATCAATATTATGTTTACGGAACATTCCAATTTTTTTTTATTTAATTAAAATTTTACATCCAGTTTTATAGTAGGTACCGAACCATTAAACCAAAAGAGGTTTGTGTTGGTACAGTCATTCGATTCACACTGTATAGCAATTACTAGATTTTATTCAACATACAAGTAACTAGATAATTTTGATATAAATGTTCTTGGCCATCGTCATAAGCACTCATTCAAATCAAAATGTATTTATTTGTCAAACCGCCGCCCGCTGCGGGACAGAAACAGATACCTACAGTAGGTAGTGTTGTGAGTTCTAAACGCAGGCAATAAGTATCTGAGAGATTCACGCGATACCCATATCATAGACTGCACGAACCGCTCACTTTTGTAGAATAATAGTTTCAACAATGGCAGCAGATCCCCATAGTAAGATTCCATAACTCATCAAACTATGAAAATATACAAAGTAAACCGGACTTGCCGTCGCTACATCAGTCAATTGTCTAATTTTATAATTTTCATAAACACTGTAACCATAATTATGTAAAACAAATGCTTATCATGCAATGACTGTACATAATGTTATCGTGTAAAAAAAACAGCCAATTCAAATCAGTACGTGATAATGGTTGGTTAGGAAAAAATACGTATCCAAAAATATAAAAACAGAAAACAACGGTATGTTTAGTCATCCCTCTTTTTTTCCTGAACCCGGTCAAAAGAGTTCAAATACATACAAAAGCTCAAACAGTAACATGCTTGATACAGCACCTACTGATATTCATTGGTGTTTTTTTATCTAAATCAAAAATCATTTTATCTTTATGCATACGAAACCGTTTACTCAATTTTAGTTTTCTATTTTAAAAACCTTAAAAACTTAGTGTTAATGCAAGCTACCATGGTCACTTTCACTATAAATGTTTGTATCAAAAACGGGATATTTACCATGTATTTCGTTTGTTTTGAGTTTCCGATATTTCGGCACTGTTGCAAGCACCATGATCGCGGAGTAACTGGAGTAGTGCGGGTGGATGAAGATTTAGATTTACGAGCATACAAAATAAACGAAATACATGGTAAATATCCCGTTATTGATACAAACATTTATACTTAAAAACTAAACTAGAATAATTGGAGATTTTAAGAACCAAATTTATAAAAAACACTATAAATATACCTACACTCAAAGTATAAATTGTCGCAATAAAAAAAAACTTCAATTATTTAGCAGCGCTGTGACGCAGTAGACTTTTTGGGGTAGTATAAAGTAGAAAACAATTCGCTAACACAATCAAAGCGCGACACCATCAGAGCCTTTCCAGCAACACTACAAAAACAAGCCCGTAACAAACACGAAAAAGAATAACTAAAAACCGGTGCGACTGACGTTCACGTACGTAACACATTCACGGAGAGAACGGACTCGACCGTTTTAATAATTTCATTGAGACTTCTAAATTATTTATAAAGCCTTCCTGCACTGAGGATAATGTTCAGACGGGCGGCGTAGGTACGTAAAACAAAACCCGCACGGGCAGCCGCTCTGTGCAGTTGAATATAAATTGCTATATTATAATATAATGCATAACGTTTTGGTACAAATTAATTACTTAACGTGTCTAGGTTTCAGCTATGTGCTAATAATTGCATATGTCTCAGTATTCTCGTGAAAGCATTTAATTGTTAGTAGCTCAGATTGCTGATATTACTTCCGATGTTATGTCAAATATTTCAAGAAAATACAATGTAAGACATATAAGCTTTGAAGAATCTATATTTATTTTTGTTTTATGCAATTGGAAGGTTAGAGCGATGAAGCTAGTGGTTTTTTCTATTACTTAATACTACCAATGACAAAAGGCTTTTAATTTAGACTTCATGAAAAAAAAATTGTAAGTACTGTATGAGCTTGCTCTTTTTTAGGTCTTGGGTAGTAACGATCAGAACTACATTATCAGTCATTACTCTCGAACAGGTCAGAAGGCGTTATAACACTAACCTATTTGATAAAAAAAACGTGTCATGACCTGCATACAGTTTTGCTGCATTCAGGCGTACTATTAATATTCGATACTTCTTGAGCAGCATATAGAATACCTACCTTATGGTACGTAATGGATGAACTGGTTTAGAGGCTTTTATTCAAATATTATCTATTTAAGTAGCAATTGTACATTACATTAAACTAAAAACTAAATTAAAATTAAACAAAAAAAAAAAAAAAAAAAACTATAATTAGATATAAATATGTACAAAACTTAATCTAATAGTCCGCTACCAGTAGGCAAAGTACCCAAAATGCTGGCAGCATTGCCACGTTGAATGGCAATACTCAATCTCTGTCCAAAATATTTGCCAGCATTTTGGTCACGAGTTGCTTCGACCAAACGCTTTGTTAATTCATTGTATAATGTATGTGCTCCCGGTCCCCACGGTCCCAACGTCTCAACCCCAAAAGGCACAAATATATAACCACTATCAAGATTACTATATTTGCGCCTTTTGAGAGTCTCTGCTGATTCAGCCGCAACACCAGCCTTATTTTTAGTTCCAGAAAGATGAGACGGTGCTAGGGTGTCTACGCAAGTTGCATCCCAAACCAAAGGCCGTCCCATCTTCCATGGAATCAGGGTCATTCCGTCAGGCCTTTTACCGTCATCACGCGCTAAACCATTTGGTTCCAAAATAGCCGCACAGTTGGCGGTGGTAAGAGCCCGACGTATGATATCATTAAGACTCGTGTGGCGGGGAATACGTCCTGCACTCCTAGAGCAAGACAGACCGTGATGACCGAGCCGGTCAACAGCAGTACCGCACTGACAGCGGTGTGGAGCACAACACGATGCGCCTAATCGAAGTGATGCTGCGATACGGAAAGCCGATGAATCCAGCAGCGTTCCCGTATTTGGCGATGGGAGAGCCTGTAGCCACAGACCTGATTCCCACTCCGAACTTGCAAGAAGACGGGCACGATCTGCGGAACTTAAGCACGTTTGAAATAAATGATTCCGTACTTTGTCGCAGAGCGGCCCGTCCCAAAGCTTCTGAGAAGACAGATTTTCTGGGAAATCAGTGCCTGAACAGGCTACCAACCACGCTTTCTTGGCCTCGTCTATAAATGATATTTTTGTATTAAATGGTAGAGCTACTTGTAAAATTTTATTAGTCAATTTTTGAGTACTGTGTACTGATGACAAGAAAGCGGGTAGGGCGACTCCCGAAATTGATCGAATGCCAAGGCCTCCCAAACGCACTGGCAGTGAAGCTTGCAACCACGCTCTCTCGTCTAAATTCATATTCAAAATAGATGCCAATGTGTTTTTGACAATGTTGTCTAAATTTTGAATAATATGTTCATGTTTCCATAGCTGGCAACACCGTAAAGTATATGTAAATTTTGGGACAAAAAGACAGTATTTGAGTATTGTGAAGGCCATATGAGTATTAATTTTCCTACCTTATTGTTTGCCAAACTTTGTTTTATATAAGATTGGTTAATATATTGTTTTAATCAAGTATTGCTTAACAGAATAAGTATAATAATAAGGAATTATATACCTTTCGGTCCTCAGGTCAATTGCTAACTCTAATTTGCGACTAAAACATAAAAAGGCCTTAGAATGATTATAAAATATATGTTTTAACAATATGACATCAATTTTAATAAGAGGCCAGTCAAATTTAATGACTTGTGGCGACAAATATCTACTTGTTTGACGTAGGAAAAAATAGGGGTCGGGCTTAGTTTCATATAGGTTACCTAAAAGGCTAAGGGAGTAAAGCAAGATTCTACTTAAGTCTTCGTGGGCTTTTTCATAGATACTTCTACCATATTGCATTTACATTGTATATTCGAATGCACCTTAATCATAGATCTATTGTTCTTTAAACTATAGATTTATGATATATACACAACAGCTCATCATATTCGTTTTGTTGAGATTTTATAAAGATGATGTTATATTTTGGGAATTATTGTAATACAATTTACTGTTTTTACCCGAGGCGCCTGCATTTGGCGCCCGGTACACTGTTGTCATAAGGAAAAAAGACGTATGTATATTTTTAATATATAAAATTGAGTAACATAAATCAGAAATGTCTTTGCTATTTAGTAAATGTTATGACTTGTAGCAGATGCGTCTAAATTAATAGTAAGGTTTAGTACCTATTACTAGTAATATTGCGTTTGAATATTAAAAAAAAATGAAAATAATAGTAGATGCGTCTATTTTCCAATAATTAATTTACATAACTCAATTTAGTCAAAAATGCAGTTACTACTTTTTTCATTATGACATGACGGCAGTAATCAAAACGGCAGCGCGGGGCGAGGAGTCTGCGGACGCGCGCCCGCCGCTCGGTTACGCGCCTAGGGCGCTTTGTGTAAGACCGCCCTTTGTGCTCCTATGTTATATTTAAGATTTCTTTGTAAGTGTTATTTATTTTGGTGTGCAAATAAAGAATTTATCTATCTATCATTGTTTCTAAAAAAGCTATGTTTCTAATGGTTGTTGAGCTTATAAGGTACTCCTTAGGCAAGAATGACCATTTGTAAAACTATCTACAAGTATTTTTATTTCTACTAAAACTGATCTCAGAACTTTTGGCGTAGGTAAACTTCACTACAATTGATTTCGTGATTTAAATAGAATTTAACTGGCCATGGAAGCGGTGATCATGTCACCAAGTATACGGGTACAAAGTGGCGCAGGACAAAGACATGTAGAAGAAACTGTGAAGACTTAACAAAGACACTGTGTTAGTGGACACTGTACAAAGACACTACACTATCTAGAGAGATATAAATAAGTATACAGATAATAATCTAGATAATATTATATATAGTAATGACAGATTACCAAGTCATCTATACAAATAAAACACTTGGATTGGTTTCACTTACTTCAGAACTCAAAAGATTGTTTTGTATCACTTTATCAGTTGATATCTATTCTATCATAAGAAGAAAAAATACAATTCGAATAATATGCTCTCTTTTCCTCTTAGACATAGTATACCCATCCATCTAAACAATATCAGATATCATACATCATGTTTCGTGAGAAAACGCATTTCACAAATTCAAAAAAGTCTTGAATATCTTCGGTTTTAACAGATAAAAAGCTTCTCTCTAGTAATGAATACATTTTTACCCAATTTAGTCGACGCTAAATAAATTCATTCTCGGTGTGCGAGAGATCATAAATCTGAAGTCCTTTTTGTATATTTCCGAGGCAAGACTAACGGATTATGCTCAACGCTGAATTTTATACATTTTGCTCTCTGTTGTCATATTACACAGGCGGTTATTACGAAAATAATTATCTTATTTGTATTCCCGCAACTCCATTGAAATATGTTTATGGTTGCGTTGAAAATGTTCCTGGATATTTTTATGCGACATTGGGGGTACAAGAGTCGTATTAGAGGTATTGGGAATTGCAAGTATTTGGGAATTTGGTGCTAACAGTGACCAGTAAATAAGTGATATATTATTTCTAGTTATATGATACTTTTAGATATTTTTTTTAGTTATTTTGTTTTTTTTGCGGTCGAAAATCTGTCATACTTACGTAGAAGATACCTAGTTCACTCTTACACTTATATATATATATATATATATATATCACACTAATATCATACGTCTGAAAGTTTGTGTAAGTTTTTAAATGTGTAAGAGTGTAAGTATGTTTGTTTGGGTTCGATTCCCGGCAATTTTCCTTTCCAAGAGACATTTTTGTTTCTGGTTCTGGGTGTGATTGTGTGTGTGATAATTATGTAGATAATAGTTTCCGGCACCTACGATACAAGTTTTTGAACTTAGTGTAGTGCTGTGAGTATGATTGCGTTTGTTTATTTGTTTCTCTTGCTGTAAAGGCTGAACGGATTTGGATGAAATTTGGAATGTATATAGTTTATACCTAGGCTACTTTTTAACTTATAAATAGGAGGAAAGCCGCGGGGCACGGCTAGTATAGGTATAAAGAAACATGATATTTTAATATCTTATTTAAGAAACAAATATACTTAGGGAAGCTGTTCCATTTCAATGATGCATGATGAATATTGTAAGTGGATATAACCTATATGTAATTAAACGGAAGCAAATCTTAATAAAACCGACTTCACCGCTTATATTTTGATTTTGGCTTGACCGATTTCGATAAAATTTATATGGCACCACCTCTGAAGTATAATCTACCAAAAAAAATAACATCAAAATCGATTCATAATTGGCGGAGATATCACATAACATACATACAAATAACAATAGAACAGTTGAATTGAGAACCTCCTTTTTTGAAGTCGGTTGAAAACTACTAGATCCCTCGATTAATCATCTCTCAGGACTGTTGAGGTTAGGTTGCCTATCATGCAAAATGTTAACTCGTCAGTTTGTTACAGAAAAAATCTCGGTATAAATGTTCATGCATAATTCAGTTAGGTAGCCACGCAGTCTCGCCGCGTCGGGAGCAGACGGGTAGGACACGAATAAGCAATGTTATGAGAAGCGGGAATTTGAGAAATATATTAAAACCATTCGGGGAAGATTTAGTGCTCATTAGTGAAGGCTTTGTTAGAAGAATAATTTATTACCGACTTCCCAAAAAAGAAGGAGGTACTCAAGTCGACTGTAATTTTTTTTTATGTTTGTTACCTCATAACTTTTTTCCTCGTGAGCCGATTATGACATTTATTTTAGTTTGAAAGATGTTGCTTTCAAATTAGTCCCATTTAAATTTGATCAAGATTTGATCAGCAGTTCTTGAAATATCGTCAATAATGCCTATTTTGTGGACTACTTTGACGATGTTCTCGTTTAGCCGACTTCAAAAGTTACCTCATAACTTCTTTCGTTGTGAGCCGATTTTGATGATTATTTTTTTATTTGAAAGCTGGTACTTTCCATGTGATCTCATTTAAATTTGATCTAGATCGGATTTCTAGTTTTTCAGTTATCGTCAATAATGCGTGTTTAATACATTAAACCTGATCAAGGTTCCGAAGATAAAGCGATGAAGTCGGTTTTATAAGCTTTGCTTGCGTTTTATCATTTTGCCAATGAAATTGGCGCTTTTAAATCTACTTACCAAATACAGTTACCAACACACTAGGTACGAATAAATCTATGACACTTTGCCCAGTTAATAAACTAAAGGACTAGTTGAAACATCAACAAACAGGTGCAATTCAATGTTTCCTACAACCAAGCAGTAGAGTTGTTTTTTTATTTTTATGACAAATGCTTACCTACGTAAGCATTTGGCCGCTATCTTACCCGATGGAAAGTGTCGATGCGGCCGAAGATGAGCATGCTTACCTAGAAGATTTACTCTAGATTTGAAGACTGGGAGTCTTATTATAGGATTATACTGTTCGGGGAACAAGGATGCGGGCAGTGTGTTCAATGTTGAAAAAAAACGCTTCGAGCGGATATGAGTGCAAACATTACTAATTTAGAATTGAAGGGCAATGTTTCCAGTGAAATTTTAGGACTTAAAGATATTTAACATCTAATTTTAGTAATGATACTAGGGTATCTACGGGCCAATTGCCTATATTTATTAAAACTACACTAAAACTATATACAGCAAACAACTAAGTTACCTACAAAACATCGGGCTTATAGGTAACTCAAGTGCTCAAGCCCACTACCAGTGGGTAGCGTTCCCATCATGCTGGCGGCACTAATTCGAGTTGGCACTGAACTGTAATGGGCAAGCGTGACGCTTACCATCAGGCGAGCGACTTGCTCTCAATGAAATATTAAAAAAAAGTATAAACGTTCCTAATTATCGACAATCTAGTAACGTAGCCAAAAGAAACAACAACAGTAGAGATTTTCTAAGCTGAAATGACGCGCCCCACCTTCGCATTTACGCACGCGAGCGTGGTCGAATTTATCACCCAACTAGTCGACCGTCTTGTACACGTGCAGATCCATTGTTCACTGAACAATCGACGCTCCCATACAGATGAAGTGTCGTTATTAATATTTGCACTCACACATCTAAATAAAGTAGGGGAGCGAGGGGCTTGTTGTAACAGTTTTCATGAAAACGAATATATCTTGAGATCCATTGATTAAATTGTTACTAAATAAGGATGGATGGATGCTGTAACTCTTCTTCTACCAAATCAAGTAAAAATAATACCATAACTATTGGTCAATATTTTACAATCAATTATTTTCTAGAAGGAGTGCGGTGTTACAACTTACCTCGGGCTTGGGGCTAGTTGTAACGTCTACCGGGGCAAGTAGTAACGACAAAAAAAAACAACAATAATACCTCTAATCATTTATTTTTTATATATTTTTAACAAAATTGACATCTTTCTAAAATAGGTATTATGTAATTCTTATAAAAAAATAACTTGAATACACTTTTTAAGTAATCAACACCTAAAAATTAAGTAATTATCAGTATTATTTAGTTAAACACTACTTATAATCATCATGGCACTTTTAAATCAGAGTAAGTAATTAAATTATTTATATCTAAGGTATGCTTTGTAATTATCTCTTTTAAATATCTATCTAACAAAGTATTACACTTATATAATAATCAACATTTGGTGGGTTTCATTATAATTAAATTCAGTCTTCATCTGAGCTACAATTAATACAAATAAAAGATATAGTGTCTCCTGTAATACATCCTACATGTGCCCACATCTTACAAATGATACACTCGACCCGATCTTCTTTATTTGAATCTGTGTAAGCTTCACCACATACCAGACAATACCACTCTTCTGATTCAGATTCTGAATCTGAACATAAAATCTTTTTTTTAGCTCTGTCTACTCCGGTTTTTTTTTGTAAACTTACCTTTGCCTTTACCTTTTCCTTTAATTTTGACATCTTTTTTCTGCTTTTTCCTCATCATTATAGAAGAAAAGAAAAAAAAAGTTGGTATCTACATCATAACTTGGGGCATGTAGTAACACGTTACAACAAGCCCCGGAATTTTGTTACAATTAACCCCATGGTATGGTTTTTAACATTTATCAAGATAATTATTTAAACAATTTAGGAATCTTAAAAACTGTTACACATTATCAGAGATAGATAAATTTGAATGTAAATAAGATAAAGAAAGTTTGAAATTAGTCGATAATAATGACGCAAACCAAAATTTTACGACAGTACAATTTTATATTACCTGGCAAAAATGAAGCGCGTGCACACTTCCGCTCACTGCGCCGGCCGGTGGGGCACTGGCTATGGCAACATAATGCGGCGCGGTTTGTAGGTCAAATTAAGTCAAAGAAATACGCTAATAAGGTTTAAGATCCTAGTGAAAAGAGCCTGTTACTACTTACCTCTGCTACAACAAGCCCCTCGCTCCCCTAATTAAGTAGTGGGGCGCGTCATTTCAGCTTGGACGAGCTCTACCATTTGACAATGCCAATCGCTGTCGTTTCACACGGCTATCAGACATCACTACGGCCGTAAATTAAATTATTAAACTTTCTTTTTTTCCACAATAAATAGTCATACATCAATACTTCTTTTTAAAACTATGCGATACATAGTAATATCATATTATATTTACATCATCGCTTACCATCAGGTGAGAGTGGTCAAACGCTTGTCTATATTGAATTTAAAAAAAAAAAATGTGACCTACCTAGTTAATGCTCGAGTTTTTATAGCTGGTTCTGTGATTCTGAAAATGGTTTGTGAAGAACCGGAACTTATTGACTGTGGTATCCATCTCGCTTAAGTGAGGTCAACTTGGGTGGCTAAGTGCTATATCTCCATTATTGCCCATGTAACTATTAGAAACTTTGGGATTCATATAGCACAAGAGAGTAAATAATGTAACAGAGTAAAAGAGATAGAATATAATTTTACTAATCTCTCTTAAAAAGGATTTTTCTGTGTCTTCAATCTATCAGAGACATCATTGATTTGAACTGCCCGTTGGTTTAGTCGGTATCGGGCTTAATCGGGTAAAATTTGTGTTTCTGATTCTGGTTGTGATTGTTAGTGAAATATGAATGTTTCCGGCACCCACGGCACAAGTCATCGAACTTAGTGGGCTGTGAGTGTGAAAGCGTTTATGTTTTTATGTTCAATTTATTATCTTCCAAAGTTTTCTCTTAAACGTAGTAACTTAAATCACAAAACAGTGTTGTGCGAACGCGTATAATATTAGATTCCAATGAAAGTAGGCTTAATAGCAGTTTTTTTTTTTTCGATAAGCAAGCGTTTGACCACTATCTCGCCTGATGGAAAGTGACGCAGTTTATGGACTATAGAAATGATAGCTAGCTATACAAAATATTATATACCTACCTATATAATTTACGACAGCTAAACGGCTAATACATTTATCTAAAGATAGCGATATATCAAACAATAAAACTGAAGTATGTCTAATCTATCCGCATGTTTGTCTTTTAATCTAATCTAAAAATATATTAGATATATGAAATAATCGAATAATGGAAAATCAAAAGAAGAAAAGTCTCAAAAAGAAGAGAGGGCCACATAATGCTGAATAGTAAGTTAGTATGTTGTATTGGTTGTTCTAATGTTTCTAAAGAAACATACCCAAAAAAACGAAAAAGTAAGTTCGTTAAAAAGTAAGACTATCTTTCACACAAAAGAAGGTGAATATTTTAGTTATTACAAATATAATTTCATTTATTTCCTGTGCTACTTGAAAGTCTTACTACCAGTAGTAGAACGAATGTATTATTAGTACTTGGGTTGGTAGAATCACGTGATTATTAAGTCTAGATGGACTTAATAATCTAAAATAATATACGAGTATCGAATGACCGAGATGAGGGATTTTTTTTTGAAAATAAAAAAATATAAAATCGTCATCTTGACTCTAACCCGGTCTTCTAGTTTCGGGACCGCCCGATTTCCCAAATAAGTTTGAGCCTTGTAGATAGAGTCGAAATTTACTTTCGTATTTTAATAATATTGTAAAAGTTTATTATTGCCTGAAAACACGGATATAACGACGTTTTCTAAAAATGAGACCTAGATCGATTTAACGCCCCAGAAATCCCCTGCATACTAAATTTCATTATCGTAGGAGCCGTTTCCGAGATTCGGATTATATATATACAAGAATTGCTCGTTTAAATGCATTAGATAGATGACATGAAGTTTAAATAAAATGTCAAAACAAACATCACCCTCGAGGGGTGTACTAGTAGCAACTGAAGAGTTCCATTATCCATGTCCTGGCTCTATAATCAGATCAGCTCTAAGTTATATACGCATGTATACTAAGTGTCATTTCGATATGCCAATAATAAGTAGGTCATAATTTAATTCTAAGATTTCATTACATTGTTTGTTAGTTAGTAATAACTTTACTAGTTAGTGAAGCTAATAAAAGCGTGATCAAAAGTATGAACAAAATTCGATAATAAAAAATGAAAATCAGCAGTGCCATTGAAGAAAGATCCGTATATTAAGGTGACATAGAAACTACAAATTTTGTGTTTGAATTATATTATAATACCATTCATTACTATTTACTACATAAAACTACTGGAACGATTAAATTAATTCACTTTTCGTTAACGACATATGCATTTCAAACAACAGTCGAAATGTTGAAAATGTTATAAGTCTTTTAAAAGCGCTTTTCAAGCGCTGACATAAATTATTTTATATTATTAATTTAAGTAGGATTATTACATAGGTTGTTCTTTGTCTCGAGTTTCACAGCCACAACGACATTCACTTTGAGAACCAGCATCAGTAGGTACTCGTTCCGAAGCAATGTTTGCTCGATTGAGCAGAGTATTCTCCTAATAAAAAACCTTTCTACCTTATTATATTTTGCTATGATATTTGCACTGTTTCAGCCTTAGTATTTTTCTTCTGTTTTCGTTCTTGCATCATCAAATATAACATATCGGGTATCCACAACGCCAAGAATATAACAAGCAGCATGTTCTGGGCTGTTATGCATATGATGTAGCTTCCTGTATAATCTCTGATCCACCCGAGGATATATCCGACAGGTGGGACGAAAATACCCATACTTAACATGCCTAATCCGACGGCTGCTGGTACTTGATCCAGTCGACAGTTCTCTGATATAGCAATATTTCTGGCTACTATGATCATACTTCTTCCGCATCCGTAAAGGCAAGACATGATGATTAGAACTTGGAAATTGCTCTGGTAAGCCATAACTGAAAGATAAAGAAAGGGATATATTATTTTGTGACATTATATTAGTTTTCAAATAGTTAGTGGTCTGATCTCACGCTTTCAATAGAATGGTCTATAAAAGCTTAGTTTTAGATTTGTCGATTGTCAATTTTCATTCGTGGTTTCGAATCTGGATGTCCGTAATAGTTTCGCTTGAAAGTAAAGATCGTCCTAAATAATTTTGGATAACGTGTTTACGCTCACAGTAAAATATGTGTATTAAGTTTTTGATGAAATCAAGTCTTAGGTATTTCAAACTCAAACTTTTGATTTAATTTTAATTGCTCAACAAATTGACCGCGTCATTGGCCGTGATACGATCAACGATGTTGTGCAAATTAGATGTTAGCCTAAAATACATTGGAGAGGCACTGTTTCGTATTTTTTAATTGTGACGAATGAATTTGCCTATTAGTACAGTCGGTGTTTACTACTATTTAGAATAAAAAATTGTTTGGTGTTCCAGCACCTACGTTCTACCATTTAAAGTCATAAAATATATAGCTAGTGCAGCTCAGCGGTATCTCGTACCATTTTAGACTCATATTACAATTCTTCTCAGTCCAGCACCGAAGAGTTTGCACTCACTCTAATAATGGTGACGAAAGACATCGTGAGAAAACCGGCATGTCCAAGAATTTTTAAAAAAGTTAAAAAAATGGGCTGATAATGATCGCGATGAGCGCTTAGCTTGTACGCAGTGTAGCATACTAACACTTAAAGCTAGTGGTCAATTACCCAGCCTTTTATAATACCAATGTTTAATTTTGTAACTTGACGAAAGTAACTCTAAGTTTTTATACCTTACACGTGTATTTGGCGTTTTGCAACGTTGATTTGATAAATTGAGAACGAAAACAATGTTATCAAGCAAGGACAAAGCAAACTTTATCTATGATAAGCTTTTGACTTTGGATAATCTCTGTTACTCAGTAAATAGCTAAACGTTATGAAGATAGTCGGTGATGTACAGGGATAAAAATCTGTCGCTAACTTGACAGAACTACTGGCAAAGCTGACATCAATCACGAGATTTAGCCTTAGTTACCATTTACCAACATATTATTATGAGATAACGGTTAAACGGTCTCTTTGTTACTTATATAAAAATGTGATATAATACAAGTATTTATTTAATATAATATTATTATTATTATCTTATAATTATGGTCGGAAAATCCAAGATATTCTCCTCTCGGACGTCTAAAGCTATTCTTTTTTTTATCGAGCGAGCAGAGCGTAGCCTCTCCGTTTCAGCTCGGGCAAATTTGCATTTTTCAAAAAAAGGAGGTTCTCAATTCGACTGTGTTTTTTTATGTATCTTCGCCAATTATGAATCAATATTTTTTTTTTTTTTGTTTGGTAGATTATACTTCAGCGGTGGTCCCTTATAAATTTTATCGAAATCGATCAAGCCAAAACCGAAATATTAGCGATGAAGTCGGTTTTTTTAGCTTTGCTTGCGTTTCGGTTATTTTCTGTCGATTCAGTTTTTGGAAACTTTTCAAAATGGCGGAGATGAAAACGGTCATTTCTTTATATCAGTCATTACAAAAAATACGCGAAGTCTTCAGCTCACAGAGCCACTAGTTTTTATATAATCAGACTTGATTTAACCAACGTAAATTTCCAAACCGATACATACTTTGTCTAACTACAATCAGCCAAAAACAGGTCATGATGAGCATCCATCTCGCACGTATTTTGTATCTGTCCTGGAAAATGGGCAGTGTCAGTCTTCCAACGATATCGGCTATCGCAACAGCAGACATACAAACAGCTGTCTCCTTCTTGGTCAAACTAGCAGTTTTCTAAAAAAAACGGGAAATATGTTATTGTCTTATCATTGAAACAAACGTGGTTAAAATGTCGGTAGCACACACGTAATTTTGCTCGAAAAACTAGACCGCCATCAGGATTATGCGAGGCAATGTGGCAGCAAACAGCCTGGCTTGACATTTTTATAAAAACGTTTCGTTTATCGAACTTACAACAACGTGAGTGCATACATTTCTTATTTGAATCGTATATATTATGATAAAACTGCTCGAAAGCTTAGTTGGATTATGTTCGCCTAATTAGGGGTATCGGGTTCAATTACCGGCAGGAACACAATTTTATTCCCCAAGAAAAAAATGTGTTTCTGGTTCTGGTTGTAATTGTGTGCGTGATGTTAATGTTTCCGGTACCCACGACACACGAGTCAAACTTAGTGTGGGCAGTGAGTGAAGCGTCTATGTTTGTTATTTATGCTTTATATTCTAAATTCGAAAGTTTGTGTGTAAATAAGTTTATCTCTTTACGCAGCAACGGCAGAACGGATTTGGCTGAATAATGTATACCATAGCTTATACTCAGGATTAAAAAATAAGCTACTTTCAACTTGATTTGCGAGGGCAAAGCCATGGAGCATATTCAGTCATTAGCATATTTAATGGCAAAATCACGGATGTAGAGATAGTTACCTTGTAAATTTAAAAAATCTGCAACTTTAAATAAAAGCATAAGAATGCAATTAGTTATTACATATGTTTTGGCAGGATGGTTTTAAGAAAAAAATAATGTAGTGTAATACTGATAAAAGAAATGCAATTAAATTAGAGTGACAGAAATCGAAAAATATTATTTATAATTCTCTTTGACAAGATTGTGGTGTAGGTATTTTAATATTGTATCTTTAGGACAGGAAGGATTTAGTAAAACATATTACCTGTAAAAAGAATGGATACAGCATGCTGAAGTTTTGTACGGAAGTCACAGCTAAAGCAGTGCCAACGATAATATTCACAAACCTTGGACTTGTTAAGAGAGTCAAATCAAATAAATCGTAAATTTTCATATACCAAGTCTTTTTTTCGTGAAATGTGGCAGCCTTTCCTGAAATAGAAAGTAATCGTACCTTAAATAAAGATAGGTTTAATTGACGTTTTATTAGAAACACTTATAGGACTATCGTAGAAATGTAAATAAAATAAAAAAACATCGAAAGTCGTGATATATAAAAAAAAAATAAGATGGCGTCCGTGGTGCTTCATAAGTAGTGACAAGAAAAATAGTCAAACACTATCGACGATGCAGTTTGACATGTATTGAAAATCAAATGAATTAGCTCCTAATTACCATCTCAAAATTGTATGTATAATACATAATTTATAGTAAGTAATAAAGTGTAACGTAGATTTTTTTGGTTCTAAACTATGAACTGCCCGTTGGATTAGCGTAGTTGGGTGCACGTTTGCCTTTTAAGCATATCGAGTTCGATTCACGGTGGAAGCACAAGTTTTCTCCTCAATAAAAATTTGAGTTTCTGGTTCTGGTTGTGATTATGAATGCGATGTGAAGTAATCTACCACCCTTGATAAAGTCATCACACTTAGTATGGGGATGTAAGTGTGAAAGCGTTTATGTTTATGTTATGTTTATATTAGTTTTTAACCTTAATCTCTACAATGTGATGGGTTTTGGGCATACAATATAAATAACACTAGGTTTTGTGCCTCCCACTGCCGGTTTCTATATATATAATTATATATATTATGCCGCATACGCTCTTCTGACAAAGTTGCTGCGGTGGTAGCCTTATAAACTATGATGAAATGCAGAGCTGGTCAACATGTTATCTACTTGCAACAATTCGTAACCAAATAGCAAGACGAAAAGCAGATGGTTGAATACTACTTAATGTTTTAATTTCTCTATTTTCATTGCAACTTAGAACGCGTCTTTATCTTTTTACTTTGTAATAACTAATTACACATGTATGTAAGTATTGATAAGGAAGAAGCTTAATTTTAATACGCTAATAATACATTATTACTGTCATCGTAAAATAACATGAGTATGCTAATAGCAGTACAATGTGTTAGAATATGAAATTGATAAAAACAAAACATATTATATACATTGAATAGACATTCGTTGTTAAATATTTGACCAACAAAAATTTGAATGGGTCATGCCTAATGCAAATGCCCCATGGCAATGCCCCATCCAAATGTTTCAATGTGACAGCAAAGTTTGCGGCCTAAAATAGTTAATTAAATGAAATATGTTTTATTTCATAAGGCTTTTAAATATATTTTGTAAATTAATGATATTATAGGATCAATTCAGTAGGAAACTGTCTAAATGTATGTTATGAAAAACAAACATGTTCATAAAAAATATCAGGAGGTAAAGATTATAAATCATTAATATCTTATGCAATGACGTACTGTTTTGTTTTTAACTATTTAGATACTGGTTAAGGATTTACACTAGTACGGCTGTGATAATTTTTAATTCATACCATTAAGTCCGTTTACTCCATTAGGCTCAATTTTGTTACCATTGTTACTTAACTCCGTATAACTCTGAGATATTTTTCCATTGAATCCATTTTGTTTTTCACCGTTCGTAAGTTCAGGTTCTGTTGCTCTCCTTTGTTTGTTGGCTAGACCATTTGCGATTGAGTTTTTTCTTATAACAATGTTTTTGTATTTATTGTCTGGTAGCAAAGATACATTTTCATCTACAACTATATCTTCTTCGACTTTCTTCATGTGCCATTCAACAGGATGTAGAAGTAATGTGCCAGCTATCTAAAAAAAGTCTTTTTAATTCCAGGTTCCTCAAGAAGATGTTGATTTGTGAATAAGGCCTTTAATGGCCATAAAATATAACATTTTTATGCAAATATTTAATGGTGTTCTTTAACAGTACTAACTTAACATAACTTTACTAACCTCACTCAACGTTAGAGAGAAAAGATATAATGAAATCGTTTGGAATAGCTCACCTCCATCCACATCTTGCCATACAAGTGGTAGCGTGGAATGAAGTTCTTTCTATTTTAATTCAAACCATAATGATCAGGTGACCTGACCTGACCGTCAGCATATCAATAAACAGCATTAAATCTTCAGATGGGATTATAAGATTATGATTAGTATTATATATTTTAATAAAATTATATTTATTATGTCCTATCTTCGGCCGCATCGTCACTTTCCATCAGGTGAGATAGTGGTCAAATGCTTGCCTATCCAGCATAAAAAAAAAGTATTTCTCAATTACTCATACATTACAAAATGTATTTTTGGCTTGATGACATAAATAAATTATTTATTCGTAACTACGTTTGTTTCAAAGTACTACCTACTGTGCTTAAGCATACACTACTTGTATATTTCTTACATAATACATGAAAACAGAGATAGCTGCGATCACATAGTAGTAATAACATTAAAATGAGTAGTTACCCCGTGCAAGCTCAGCGATGAGAGCAGCAGACAGGCGCCTCTAAAGCCGTAATTCTCCAGGAGGTAGCTCACTAAGTGAGGCATTAGGGTCTGGCCCACACCTGTGCCCACGTTGGCGAGGCCCACAGCGCGGCTCTTTCGCGATGTGAAGTAACTATTTATAGATACAAATGACGAATTCTGTATAAATCCTAATCCTAGACCTGGAAATTAATTGAATTTTTTATATAGGAGCTACATCCAAAAATTAAAAGGTATGTATAATTAAGTTAGTTGTATTTAATTTCTAATAATAAGAGTGGTAAATGTGGTACGAACTCCGTCTAATGTAGGAGATTTTTAAGCTTTTATTAAAGCTTAACCACTATTAACACTTAAAAACAAAAAGCGATAAAGCAGAGGATGAATATATATTATGTTTGTTTTAAATGCCTCTTATCTCTCAATTTTTAGGTTCCTCAGTCGGTTATAATCGATCAACTATTTTCTCAAATAAATAGTCAAACTCTACAATTGTCCAATGTAAGCTACTACCATTTTGATAACTGCCTAAGCTGACAGAAATCGATAGTGTATTAAAGATAAATTTTTGCTACTGCCCAAATAATATAATACTTCCAATTCATCATGTTAAATGAGAAGCAAAGAACATATGATTATCTTCTTCAGAACACCACACATGCTTCGTTTCGTCTATCGTTATTGATCCAAAATTGGGCCGATCTGGGAAAGCTACCTCATTTTAAAATTAAAACAAGTTTTTACCTAGCAACATTCCATAAGTCACCATCAAATGATATATATTAGTTGCAAATCCACTGAAGAATATTCCCAATGTGCAGAAGCAGGCTCCAGTTACTGCGACAAATCTTGACGATGTGACTTTAACTATAACTCCAGCTATGGGACCGCTGAAATTGGACACAAACAGCATTGTGCTCATCACTATTGCTGCTCCTTTAATCTCGTAACCCATAGCTTCTAAGGCATCACCGTAGAGTAAACTGAACAGGGACAGCATTGATTGATTGAATATCTATAAACAAATTGAGTAGTATGGTTTTCAGTATATGTAAAAGTGATAAGGATAAAAATTTAGAAAATAAAACCAGACTACTGCTACGAAGGCAATGACTACACTAAAAAAGGGCTTCAGCGAAGGTTTTACAGCTGTATTAAGGGTGCCCATGGTCTGCGTCTTTGTTTTTTGATCCGGGAATCTACAAGTCTAAAGTAAATAGAAAGCTTACAGGCCATTTTCACATGGAGGTGTGATAGTAGTCGAATATAGCATTACAAGACCTGTGAAGGAGGCAACAAAGTTGCGTATGTTGCGCCGGCTGTTCAATTCAAATGAAACGTATCAAAACGTTTCCTTTATAAAAAAAGTTGTGACTACAAAATAATAAATAAATATTATATATGTACATAAATATATAATGATATATAATATATTATATATATTTTATAATAAATAATGTATTTTTTTATCGCAATATATTTTCCAAAGTAAAGTAGGTTTGCTATTACACGAATGTATTAAGAGGCCGGGGAGTCTGTGAAATGAGTCTATAGGCTGTATCTGTTTAACTGGCAAACTGTGCCTATGCTTGATGCGATAGCACTATCGACTGAACACATTATGATAGGTGCCGTAATACCAAAAATTATGAATATAAAATGTGATTTTTAACCATTGTTTTTTTGCATTAATAGTACCTTGAAATGATATTCTATGTTCCTGTTGTAATGGCAAAAGAATTATGTTAGTTTATAATACAAAACGAATAAGTTAAATGTGCGAAATTACGTCGTAATAATGTGTGAAAATCAATCAATTTATATTTCGTTTTAGGTAATTAATTTACAAATAAAAACTATCCAGGAACCTAGATTAATATATTTTTAACCTAAATAACAGAACAGTATGGTGGTAATAGGCTTGAATTATAAATTATTTCGGTATTACGATTGTATGGGCAAATCAACCACCGGACGCCCCTTAACAGCCATGGTAACTTATATAATCGAGACTAAGTATGTAAAGTATGGATTATAGAAACTTAGCAGTTTTTATCACTAAGAAATATATCTTCAAACGTATTTGAAATTATTCAAATAATCAGTATAATCATTATAATGCTGATTATTAGGCTTACTTAACCACGTGCGCAAGAACCATACTTTAATATTTTTGATACGATAATAACACTAAACGGATATTCTCCGTCACGGTTTTCTGAAATTTTATGATGCAATAGATTCTGTATGAAATAGTTGTAAACAATAAATGTAGAGAGTTATTCTAAATACTCTACTAACATACAATTTACCACGATGTTACCTTCATCGAAAAGCTAAGGTCGATGAGATTCAACATAGCGATGGACTGATCGGCAACCTACTTTTACAACCCCTGAGCTTTTATTGCATCAAAATTATACACTTGTATTATTATTTACCCGTACCCTGTTGCTTTTCATACGTAAATCGAAATGAAATTGTAATTATCTTAACACAATTTTTTTTATTGATCCGTTCAGATATACCTTGTTTTAAACATCCTAACACGCACGCATAATTTTTTTAGATTTGTAATAATATATTTTTATTTTAACGTATATAGTATATTGTAGCATAGATCGTCTAGTCTAAAAATGAACACTCTACAAAATTTATAAAACGATTAAGAAATTGTAAGAAAAGCGTGATTTTTTTAGAGTAGAAGACAATCCCAACACTTTTTCACAAAAAACGTTCGGCTTTGTTTATAATAATAATAAAGTGTGCGTAAACTCTCAGTTACAACTACTACTAGGCACACAAATGCCCTATCAGTTAGTATGTGCTGTACATAACACTACTACAACAATAGACAAACTGACTTCGTGAGGGGTTATGTCATTCCGCTCTACGGCTATTGTTCTCAAACGATTGAATGTCCATATTTTGAATAAACTGGGCTCCACCGAACAAAACTTAAAATTAATTAATAATTTAATAAAACTAGAGAACTTGCCAATAAAGGAGATGTTTCAAAATCGATAGAGCCTGGGCCAGCACCATGTACCATATAAATACATATAGCTATACAATATAGTAACCGTTTTTGAATGTTTATTTTCTTTGCTTTTATTTCGTTTTAATGTATAATTAAAATATCTTGGTACATCGATAGCAACACAACATATTTACAAATGGCGGATTGCGACAATATTGAACTGTCATTTTGAAGTGTCATTCATTGTCAATGATCATTTATTGTGAACAAAATTATAAAAATAATAATAATTCTATAATTTAATTAATTGATCGATTATCTTTAATTTAATACTTACGTTACTTAGTGCGGTTCCTATTAGGACCATCCAACCCCACCCTCCATCCGGTGGTATCAATTTGATGACCTTTTTAGTATTTAGTTGTGCCGCTAATAGAGTCTTTTCACTCGCCATTTTGTTCTCAGTTCTTTTTTACTGCTATAATATCTGTTTTAACACTTGTCTGAGTGCTAATATATTTTGTGGTGATTTGTTGTACCACCTGAAACAAAAAAAAAATAACAATTATTTTTTTAAGGAAAAAAGTACGTGAAAATTGTTTTAGTATTATTTATTTTGTGGTTATATACTAACTACAATATTACAGATCCACGTACCCTATCCTGAAACCCTGTTTAATACCACTCTATTAAACATTTTAATTCCAAGGTTGCCTAGAAGATATCGCTCTTAGCAATAAAAAAATAGAATACTAAGTTTCCGTAAGACGTTAATAATAAGGAAAGGGTAATTTCGTCGTTTCAGACAGGCCTTGAGTAGCTCAGCGGTTAAAGCAATAGGGCATGACATCCTATGGCTGCGGGTTCAAACCCCGACTCAAGCGATAATTTTTCCTCTCTAAATTTACCAATACTTAGTTCTACATTCAGCATTGTGCTAACTTTCGAATTTTTAAATTGTGATTATACTTTCAAAGTGCATTTACACTTAAATAAATCAAGATCTATCAGTTAAGGGTAAGCATTTTGGTTACAAAAACTCGCGGCACATAGAAAGACTATGTACATACATAGTACGCAAACCGGGATTTCTGCAATGCCCTTAAAAGTATCAATATTGCATATCATCTGTATGCTAAGCTCTGTAAGTGTAGCTATTAAATAAATTATGTTTGATGTGTACCGATATTAATATAGGTAATAACATTTTCTTATGAATAAAACCCACTACATAACATAACACATTAAAGTCCCGTCATCTGTATATGTATTGGGACTGCTAAGTCTTGAATAGTAGCTATTGAAAATAGTATTTACAGTACCTTATTTACACCTAGCTAATATAATATCGAGTATTGAGTACAATGACCACCTCTGGAATGAAACTAACTTCAACATTTTTAATTAATGATACAGACGAGCTGAAAGACTCATAAGCTAACTATAATATGTTAGTCGAATCACTACTACGGTCCTCAACTTACGAGTATATAAAGTTGCCAAATTGGCACCTACGATACAAGTCTTTGAACTTAGTGTGAGACTGTAAGTGTGAATGCGTTTGATTGCTTTAATTAAAAAATTTGTAACAGCTTTCTGCTAATCTATGCCTACCCAGTGACGCTACAGAGGCTACACACAGCCTCACAGTAAGTAGTCCATCAGAAAGAAAAAAAATGTTTGCAGAGAGATCAGAGGTATATTACCTTATTTCTATTATTTCATTGGACAATAAAAAAACAAACGAACTTCTCTCCTTATTCACGATCACCAAACCTTCAGTATGCATGGATCATTTTGGTGCTATAATCGACATTCCTTCAAAAGATTTAAAAGATTGCCTGCGATTTTGTTCAGGCGCTCGTTTCGTCACTCTTAGTTGCATTCCCGATGCTAAAGCGGATCGGCTAGACTTGCATTGCAACGAACTTCTCATCGACACTTGATAGTTTTATCTCATAATACTATAAAACGTAAGCAGTTACAAAAATAAGCATTAATACTATAAATAATGAAAAAATATAATATTCATTGTATTAGTTGTGTGAACTCTGTAATTACGATGGTAATAACAGAAGTGAGTTAATTCTCTCATAATAGTCTCATAATCTTTTTAAATTATTAGTTTACACCTTAACAATGAGTATAATGTCTCAATGGCATAGTGATAAACTTTGGAATGTTTGTCACCATCAACAACTACTGGTATATCAATAATTGAATGATATAAAACTATTTGCCATAAATATTTTTAAAGTCTTTATAGATTGCGTATATAGACCATGAGCCTACTACATGATACCCTAATCTTACAAGATTAATGAATAAAACCGGTTTTTAGAAATAGCCGACACTTAAACCGATTAGCAAGTGCTACAAATAAGTCAACATATTATTATAAATAATTTAAAACCCCTATTGCGTAAAATGAGGACCGATTATACGAGTATAAGAACTTCATACACAGCTTTATTTAAGTGAGAATGGTTGGTTTCCAAATTTAAATCCGAAATGGCACTTCTAATCGAAAAATGATACAAGAAATCTAAAAAATATTTTGAAATAACTATTATCATCACATCAATTATTTATGAAGGTCTGCGGCGATACCACAGAACTGTCGTACCAAACTTATCAGAGACGAATAAGAGGATAAAAACATGACCTAGACGTTACGTGGTTCCACATTTATATAATTGCGTTGACAAGGTACACTAAGTTAAAAACCTGAGAAACAATGAGTTTAAAAAAATATATATTACTAATATATCTCAAATTATTTGATTATGTTGGGATTGAAGAATTGTTATCAAAATTGTATACCTAATACTAACTTTAAATATATAATATATAAAATATATAACGCATACATACACTTAAGTGTACTAAAACTTTCGGATTTATAATATTAGTAATAATCCTACTATAATATTATAAATCCGAAAGTTTGTGTATAAGTGTGTGTGTAACGATGTTTTTTCCATCTTCACGCTTTAACGGCTGAATGGATTTGGATGAAATTTGGAATGCACATAGATCATACCTAGGATTAACACATATTACTTTTTAACTTGATAATAGCGGGTGAAGCCGCGGGTCATGGCTAGTAAAATATAAGTAGTTTTAACTGATTGTTTAAAAACAAGCTGTTTAGACATAATTTTATTGCTCCTGAAATACAGTTTAAGACTAGTTTGGGAGCCTATGGATTAATTATAATAATGTTGTATACTATTATGTCAATAAATGTATTTATTTGTATTAAAACATAGATTTTTCAGAATAGGTATTCGAACAATAATATAAAATTAAATATATTTAGAGGTTTCTGTTTGCTAAAATACATACGGACTCTTAGACTCATCACATTAATATTATAAATCCAATCCAATCGAAATGTTGCGTGAGTGTGTGTTTGTTTGGTTGAACGAAATACATTTTGAATGTACATAGCTTAAACCCAGGACTAACACATATTATGCTACCTCTTGAACATAATGAACGCGGGTAAAGTCGCCGTGCTCAACTAGTAAGTTTTAATTTTAGGTGATACTTGACGACCCGGTTGGCGCAGTGAGCAGGTTATCGGCTCTTGGCGCCGTGGGTTATGGTTTCGATGTCCAGTAGGAGCACATTTTATTTTCCCAAGGGACATTTGTACTTCTGGTTATGGATGTGATATGTGATAAGTAAATGTCTTCAACATCCAAGATACAAGTCATTGAACAAACAAAAACTTGCATAAGTATTCGAACAATGTTATATATACCTAATTTTGGGTGTGTGTGATGTAAATGTTTCCGGCACCCACAATACAAGTCATTGAAAATAGTTTTGGGTTGTGAGGGTAAATGTGTATGTTTGTTCCGTTCTAGATGCATAATTTTATAAAGGTACATGTTATATAGTAGGTATATGCCCTGATAATACTTTGACCTAACATGAAGCTGATAATAAAATTATCTGTTTTGTATAAAACGCAAACTGAAATGATGCAATAAACAATAATAATGGGTGTGTCTGTTTTTATTATTATACGGAACTTCGTTAAATGATAATTTTATCGAGAAGAATTTCGTCAACATTGCACAAGGTTTATCTTGATGAAATTGAGAACATACTATGAGTCAACCATCACTCAAAGCTACAAAACTTTATTTTAAACTAGCCGTGCTCTGCTGCTTCGCTGTTAAAGCAGTGTTAATTAAGTTAAAAAGTATATACTATATACATTCTAAATTTCATCAAGATCGGTTTATTCGTTACGGAGATACATGTGAGACGAGACTCTGTGGGACGAGCGAGGCACAAATCATACGTGATAATAAACATTCACACACACACACCCACACAAACTTTCACATTTATAATATTAGTAGGATATGATTACATGGCATACTTCAATAAACCAAGACTAAGTTTATATAAATATTCATACCATTATGTATTTTTAAAGTACTAGTAGTGATTGTGTGCGTGATGTGAATGTTTCCGGCATCCACGACACAAGTCTTCGAACTTCGTGTAGGGTGCGAGTGTGAAAGCGTTAAAAAAGTGGTTAATTATACAGGTGTTTAGATCCATCTTGTTTATAATTTGAACCTACGTCTTAACTTATAATCTATGACACTAAAGTTACATGACCCCATTACACAATTAAAGTGCGTGGTTAGTCTAACCTTAAAATAATAATTATAATAAACATGTCAATTAAGATTAGTATATTTGAATAAACATATTTTTCATAACAGATTGATAATAATTAAGTCTTTTGCACAAACATCGAGAACTATTGATAGTACATTCATGAACGCTTTCACACTCCGAGCTTTACTCTTAGTTCAATGACTTGTGATGTGGGTGCCGGAAACATTTACATCACACACATAGTTACAACCAGAATAAAAAAAAACTTGAGAGGTGTCAAGGGACACCCGGATGGAACGAAGTTCAATTTCCGTCTAGCCCCCTTTCGCAACGCGCAATAAGGAACTTTCGTTCCAAAATTAAAAGAAACATGCAAAAACCAACATCACGCGGTGTTCCCAGGCGGTCACCCATCCAAGTACTGACCGCGCCCGACGTTGCTTAACTTCGGTGATCGGACGAGAACGTGGTATGGCTTACAAGGCGAACGCACACCCAGATAAGCCAATGGACAGTTCTAATATACATGAGTAGGGATTGTGTATTTGACTGTTCTCTTACTTCTGCGCCCAAACTAAAAGAATACTGTTTTATGACTTTTTGTTAAAAATCATAAAACAAATGTCTTTTTAAACTTCTTCAAAAAGGAGGAGGTTCTCAATTCGACAGTATTTTTTTCTATGTTACCTCATAACTTCTTTCTAGGTGAACCAATTTTGATGATTCTTTTTTATTTGAAAGCTGGTACTTCCCATTTGATCCCATTTAAATTTGATCAAGAAGCGACCAAAAGTGTCTGTTATCCTCAATAATGCGTATTTAATTCATTTAATCTGATCCAGGATTCCGAAAATAAAGCGGTGAAGTCGACTTTTTTAAGCTTTATTTGCGTTTAATAATTATTGTTTAAAGTTTTGCAAACAATATATTCATTAAGTCAAACGGATTAGTTAGCCTAAGCCAATTAAGCGGCTTATTTGATTTTATTTCTCCGAATGGTCTTACGAATATTGTAATTTTACACTGATAAAGAAATTTTATCTTCAATTTTATTTAAAAAAGCTTATTATAAATCCAATCCAATTATTTTTATAGCTGATTTTTAGAATCGGATTAGTAGTTCCAGAGATTGGATACCTTTTACAATCAAAGAAACAAATTTCACCTATTTATAATAATGATATAGAGTAGATGAAGCACAAAGGCGCGATAAATGAGTTCAACTCCTTCACCGTGCGAACGATAAACGTAGAAGCGAATTGCTTTGAGTGAACTATTGGTATATGAACTATAAATGGATAAAATAACAATTAAATTAGATAATCGCAAAGTAACCATTTTTATGGAAATGGCATACAATGTTGAAAAAGAAACTACTTCATAAACATACACAATGCAAACAAAGAATACGTGCATAAAAAAAAAACTTCTTGGAGAGGTCACAAGTAATTTTATCAGGGCGTAGGTAATAATTAGTCCAATGTTTTGGTTACTAAGCGGCTTGATCGCGTAAACCAGCCAAATCATAAAAAATAAGGCAGTAATCATATTTAATAATCTCGATATTATCATGATAGCAATGACATAACTTTTAATGATATTAACTAAAAAATATTGCGTAAATTTGCTAGTAGGTATAGAAGCATTCAACAAATTCACGATTTATATCTTTGCTGTTGTTATTCATTATGTTTTAAGGATGTACTCAAAATTATAGTGCTTTTATACAATTGCGAAGTGAATAAAGCATCAAACAATACGATGTGGTCTGTTAGTATTTCCTGCATGATAGTGAAAAAATATGACAGTAAACAGATCATACAAAAAAATATTTTATCCGTGTTAATTTGGTTTTATTTTATACCTTTCGGTATTCCTACGCCTATATATATTACAAATATGTTTACATGGATATCATTAAAACGAAAGCAGAAAAAGAAATTCTTCGTTTTGATCTACTTATATTGTTATGATGAACAAACACATATGAGTCACGTATTGTGTTCGTCAATGAAGTGAGTAATACTTCAGGTGGCCAAAAACATTCCATCACTGTCATCGCATTTCTACATTATGAACAATAAAAATTTAAAACTGTTTTTAAATAAATAATTATTCATCACCTGGGAAACGGATGACGACTCTTATCTTGTATCCGTATTCATTCAGCAGTTAATGCACAGACAGCTTACTGCGTTCACTCTATAATTCGTCTTGGTTACTACAAAACATGCAAGCCCACAAAGAAACTGTTCAAAAGATTAAACCGTACTTTCATCAGCACAAAAAGAAACAAGTTTTGGATACGTTAACAGCGGCAACAACTTTTTACAGAGACTTGGACGTCGCTCTTGTATTCAAACTATTACCTAATGACTGACCGCTAAACTTTTTGGCTGGTTTCCAAACTAATGCTATTTCGCATTATCAACTACAAAATTTACAACCGATATTCACATAATGATAGCGATAGGGAAGGTTGAAGACCGAGCACGTCCTATATTAAACGGCAGTAGTAGGCCTATATTAGCAATCATAAAAACGTCACTAGGTTCCATAATCTAGGAACCTAGTGACGTTTTTATGATTGCTATATATTTTGTAATAGTTATCAGTGAACTTTGATACTGTTATTGTGATAGTCGTGAAATGTGTTCAATATGTAATAGAAGCTCGATACTATTACATACAGTACACTGTTACCAAGATGAAAAAATTTACGATGTTTGGTACAACATCAACACGTTTTCTAACCTCCTTGGATGAATGATAGAATGACGAAAAATGCCAATTTTGTAAAAAAAAGCTTAAGCTTCATTTAAAAAAAATCATAAACGTTTGTAAAATAACAAAAAAATATGTAAGGAAATCGTAATTGGAAAACCACAGGAAATCATTTTTTCGTAATAATAATATATTATACATCCAAAATATTGTGTTGAAGGATACAATTTTATTATATAAATCTACGCCTATTTCTAGACAAGGATTGAAATGTTAAGAATATAATTATGAATATTATTATTAATCCAACAGTTTGTGTGTATCAATGAAATGATATATCTACTTTGTTCGGTAGTATTAAACATAGTATACAGTGACAATTTGATTAAAACTCGCGCACATTTTGAAAGTGAGATGAAACTATAAATATAAAATTAAAACAAAAACGGGAATTATCGTGACTTACGAGATCTAGACATCGACAATGCGGAAGTCACGCTAATTGAAAGTTTCGTCTCACATCTATTTATGTAAATTGACAAACAGCTGAACAGCTGCTTGTAATGTCGATTTCTTTCTGTATGATTATGATTCGTAGAAGAAAACATGACGAAAACGTGCAACTTCATTTATATACAAGATTGTTCATTATTAACTGCAAATAATTTACAAGGCATTTCAAAGTAGATACATGAGCCTTCAGGCTAGATACTGAGCGACCTAATCTTGGCAAAAAATATAACTGTAGCTTGGGAGCAGTGACCTGCAAAATCAATGTACGGTGCAGTTGTGGATACCTACTACTTTCTGTTTATTTTTGCAGCACGTCAATTACATAACTTCTCAATTAAAACCAATAACTTGACCGATTCTGCGAAAGCGATGTTAATGTACGGCATAGCAATTAATACTACGCTGTATTTTGTGCTATGCAAGTGACCATATTCTTTTTTATGCAAGTGACGTATCGCTATTCTTGTGTATGATACCAGGTGTGACTATACGTATGAACCACGCTGTACAGCAAAAATAACGTTCAGTAAAATCAAATGAAAACCGGTTTATATGTATAAACAAACAATATATATAAATATATATATATATATATATATATAAATATATATATATATCATTAATCATGGCACCTTTGTTGCTGTTCTAAATTACAACACATCACCGTAAATGATAAGTTGTGCATTCAATTTTTATGTTTCGATTCATATTAAGAAACTAAAGTGAATCCCTCGAGAGTAAGTACAAGCTTAATTGGGCCCTTAAGTATACGTCATTGCGCTTTTACGAGAATTATGTTTACACTTGTGTTCTCGCCATAATCATTACGCAGGAACGTAAACAGGAAGGGACCGAGCTATGGAACTGACGTTTAATAACCGCAATAAAGAAGAAAACTGTAATGAATATTATTGCTAGTGTCTAAGATGCACTTAGAAAATGCAGAAAAACACAAATTCGACATGCATCCTGCACGCTTCGTTGTTTTCTAATCTAGGACACAATGAAATCGGTGATAAGGAGCTCTAAACGAATGTACCTACCTATTAAATAAGCGATTAACATTTATTAACCAACCTGACCAAACTGCGCTTGAATGTGAGAACGTTTACCTACTATCGCAGATGATCATATTAATGACGGCCGGCGTTGGTCAAAGGCGTAAATATGAAGTTAATACACATAGTTTTTTTTTATTTGTGCTAAACGGTAACTATTGTAGAGAAACAAGTGATTTACATCATTCATTGAGATAGTTGTGCCGCAATCGTTCATATAACAACGTAGAAGCGTTTAAGAATCACGAGTTTTGGAAAATAATATATTGGGCCGTGAATAATACGACAGTTTTGGTTACTAAGTCGCTATTAGTGATAAGGCCGCCTGTTGTGATACTTTACGTATAAGCTTGTTTGTTACCTTTGTTTTATCTCATCTTATAAAGTGGATCAATAAAGTATTATCTATCTATCTATCTATCTATGATTATTTATGAAGGTTTTCAACACTTGTTTTATTACAAAATTATATTAACTCTAAGCAGAATAATAAAATACGCTGCTATTTACGGGCCAATTGCCTATATTTCCTAAAACTATATACATCTATACAGCAAATACTTAAGTTACCTTTAAGCCATGTATTATGATTGATAAGACAAACCTTATATTATTTTGGAATTGCCACCATATAGATCACGCTATCATTTAAAACGTAAGTTCTCGTATATATATACTGTAGCCTCAAGAAAATTAGTTAGTTATGCTTTGCATTTAAGAGATATTATCAAGACGTAGTTAGTTATTAGTAAAACAGGAATATTTGAGATAAAAGATAGTAATAAAATAATGTTATTCTAAAAACGGATGAAAAACTATATTTTCTTACTATTTAAGACACACGACTAAAATAAAACAATAATTTTCAAAGAAAAATGTATCTTGACGAGAGCAATAATTCGTTAAACTGTGTTTTTTTTATTTCTGACAGGCTAAAGTTTGATCGCTATATCACCTGATGGTATATGAATATGTGGTTGGGGTTGGTTAACACGCTAGGGTTACAATGTCAGGATCACAAGTATAGCTCCCTCACCTAATATAATTATTAGCTACTTGTTTAACTACTACTGTATTGTCGGTACAGGTCGAATGCAAGAAATAAAAAGTATTGACAAATTATATATTACAGTTTTAAATCGATAATGTTATGTAACGAATTGGGAATATTAATGTAAACTGACACATTTTGGAGCCTACATTTAATAAACACGCGTGCAAAATAACAACTTATATTACAATTCCAAATGGAAAAATCCTTTACTCGCTGTTATCTTGTTATTAAGTATATTTTAAAGATAATAATATATTTTTTAACCTACTTTGGTTGATGTAATTATTAGTATTGAAACTTGGAATTGAAGTAATACTCGTATTATTATGTTTTTATCAAACCCAGGAACTCAGAGAAGTATTATTATCAATAAGATAATAAGAACTGGAACAAACAGGATCTCTTTCCTTGGTTGGTGGAAAGTAACTAGCCCGCCATATACCTACATTTATATATGCAGCATATTATATACTTATTTATATCTGAAACGGTCCCACTAGCATTCATTTAGAAAGCTATGAATTGAAAGAAAATGAGGTATAATACAAATTAATTATGTATAATATAACACGAAATTAGGTTTAACTGTTTAAATACGCATTGTTAGTTTAAGAAAAATTCTAATTTCCCAATGTACACTAATATCATAAAGAGGTAAAGTTTGCTTGTTTGTTTATAAAAGGTAATCTCTGAAACTACTGATTTGATTCTGAAATTTCTTTCATTAATAGATAGCCACACTTTTGTTGAGTCTCATAGTTTATGTATTATTGAGATAAAGGTTAGATTTCAGTTCGAAATAATAATATTCGTAAGACAAGCCGGTGAAAAATTTGCTAACTGGCCGCTTTATCGGCGTAAGCTGAATATCAGTTAGACATAGGTGAATACAATGTATCGCAAAAATGTTGGCCTTTGTGAGTTTTACAAAAAAGTCCGCGACAGCATATGTCTAATACGTACACATAGCTCAGAAAAAATACTTTTATTGGTGAAAAATTGAAAAAATTGCGGCTTCTGTTTCGTTGGCTTATTGAGGTTCAATATTAATCCGTATCAAAATAATCTATAGCTATAGTTTTAAAAGTAAAGTAGTATGACATTCACACTCAATCTGACACACCTTTAACTAATGCAAATTTGAAATCATCATATTAATATATGTAGGTACATAAAATTACAAATACTTGGATATAATTTATGTAAAATTATAACAAATGACATTCAGAGAAACAAATGTTCAAAAATAATCCCTTATATAATTATGTTATTAGCAAGTAACGAAAATGTCTTGAAAAAAATCTCAATGTTTCTGGTGGTATTTTTCAAAAGCAACCGAAGGTGGACTGGATGAAATCTCTAGCGGTATCTTAACGATAAATACGCCCATTGTACTTATATATAAAATTATGATTGGTTTTTTTTTTTTTTGTGCAATATAGAGTTTTTGTATTGTATTGTATTATTCTAAAACTTTGTATAAAATACCCTGGCTAACCTTTGAACTCCGAATTTAACGATATCTAATCGCTTGGTGTATGCTGTCCTTGCTGTGTACTGTTCGTAATGTATTTCTTGTCGGATAGCTACGAAGGAAAAAACTAGCACGTCACGGTCAGGGCCGAACTGAACCGTCATTACTTATGAAATATCAGAGTGACTGACTATGATAACGCAAGCAAATATCTAGGGTCTATTTTAATCTGACAATATGCTGGTGTTTATTCTATCGATTACATTTCAGAGAGTGTGCTCTCGAATTACTCAAGTTGATTCCACCATGCCTTTTCTATCATCGGACCACAAGACGAACTGACAAACGTCATCCATGTTTAGTTGATCTTCCTCATATGCACTCGAAGCGTTTTGCTTCTACATTTATCATACGTACGGCGAAGGAGTGGAACTCACTGCCCGCGTCTTTGATTCCCGATCATAATAATTTGGGAGTTTTCAAATGAAGAAAGAATACTTATTCTTTCTTCTTGGCAAGCATGCTGCATCTTCGGTATCATCATCACTTTCCATCAGGTGAGATAGCGGGCAAATGTTTACCTATCTAGCAAAAAAAAACAATTGATCACAATAATAGGGTTATCTACACAGCTGAGCGCCTGTTTGATTAAACACAGCGGAAAGAGCAACAATGGATTTCACGGAAGTTAAAAACTATACATAATTCAATGAACTGAGTTTACATACGAACAAAAAAATCTTACATTTAAATATTAAAACGTTTGTGATCACCAACGTATCGCTTACCATCAGGCAAGCACCATGCTCGTCTCGTCAAGATTCTTAAAAAAATATGGTCTATACCTTGGAACATAATTAACACAAACAAATGCTTTCAAACTCACAGGCACTGACTAAGTTCGATTACTTGGTGCCGGAAATATTGACATCATATACAACCACAACCAGAAATACAATTCTCCTTGTGGAGAAAATTCGATAGATAAACTTAAAAAAATATATAAACCCGAGATAAAGGATAAACTCGATGATTAGAACCCAACTAAGCCATCGGACAGTTCATCAGATCAGTTAATTTTATTCCGATTCCAATTCTGCAGGCAAAGCCGTAAGGCACAAATAGTACTCAATAAATAAGTAAAAAAATATGCAATGGAAAATAACCTCAATTTTTGTTGATGTATAAAATACGCGTGAGAAATTCGGATTTATCCTTTTTTACGATATTCGCTCCAATAACATTACCTTCATAGATCTACTCAAGCGTGCATATATACTTTAATACGTAAAACGATTCTAATGAAACAGCAAAACTGTGAATTAATTTTCAATGAAAAAAACTGACTTACATAAGTTTCGTGATTTGTTCGTTCGCACTATACATAGATCTATGTATATTTTACAGATATCCACTGAATAACGAAAGTCACTGGCTCATATTTTTCATCGATACGACCGTCCGACACGATTACACGAACTTCAATGAGCAACCGTATATCAGCTGAAGGTAGATAAGTGTGGATAATGAAAACATGATTTCGTATTACGTTTAGAAATTCATCGATCTTTATTTGAAGCTTGTGAAGCTGTTTCTTATCAAATACATTTTTTATGGTAATACAACGGTTACCTTTTTTCTTATTAGTATAAAATAATTTAAACGTAAGCAAAGCTTAAAAAAGCCGACTTCTTCGCTTCCTTTTATTTCGGTTTTGGCTTGACCGATTTCAATAAAAAAAATTCCACCTCTGAAGTATACTCTACCAAACAAAAAAAAAACAAAATCTATTAATAATTGGCGAAGATATCGCGTAACATAAGAACAACAACATCAACATTTTGAAGTTGGTTGAAAACAAGGAGCGTTAGAAGACACTATAATACAGACAGAGCTAACAAAGAATAGTTCAAAATTATTAAATTTTTCAATTTAATATTGCATCATTACATTAAACTAAAAACGAATTAAAACTAGCCAAAACTAACTATGACTAGATATAAATATGTACGAAACTTACAAGAGTTACCTAACATGCGTGTGTGTGTTTGTGCTTTAAAGCAGAGACTATGCTTGAGATATAAGTAAACCACAGTATAAGCTGGATGTATCTTAGCATGCCAAGCATCGTTACTTACCATCAAGTGAGATAGTGATCAAATGTTGTCTATCACTATTTAAGAACCTTTGATGTTAAAATTTTATGGCACGGAATTATGATGGGCAAGCAAGATGCTTACCTACTATCAGGCGACTTAAACATCTTATTGCAAACCTTTACTTGAGAGTCCAAATTCACTCCTATTGCCTATAAGATTATTTGGTAAATAATTATAAACCGGTTAAAGATTTAAAAACAAATAAAAGTAAATATATTATATTACTACTAATTATAATATAGTACTCGGATACCCGGTAAATGACGTTTTCTAAAAATGAAATCTAGCGAGATCGATTTATAGCTCCCGAAAACCCCTGCATACTAAATTTCATGAAAATCGTAGGCGGCATGGCATGTCCGTGATTCAGATTATATATAATATATATACAAGAATTGTTCGTTTAAAGGTATTAGATAGCGCAAAATGATTTAAATGGGCTATGTTTGGCTGTCGCCTCTGTGCTTTATGTCTTTAAAATTTACTATATTGTATAACATTTTTCAAACTATGTTATCACGTACAATAAATTGATCACAAATTATATTTCCCGAGGTATCACCCATATTGGCAATGATAACAATGAAAATTATACTGTGTTACTATCTACTTATGATCAAATCGAATATTTTACTGAATTGTTTTTGGCGTATTTGAATAACAAACTTTTGCATTTATAGGTATGTATAGTTTAACACGTAAAAGCTCCCCTTTCTGCGGTCTTCATAAGTTAACTATATTCCTATTACGTGTACACACATGACGAGTATTTTCGTAGTAATTATAGCCATTAGTTGATAGTACTACTAACACACTATTAATAATATGCCAGTATTCAGCAGTGAGAAAATAGCATATACGTGATATTTCGTAACTGTGATAATAGATTGTATCATGTTCTAATGACGTCAGAGATAGACGTGACGCACAAATCAAAAGTTGCCAAAATTTTGTTCCTTATTCCTGTATATTCCTACGCCTATACCTGGTTGTGTTTGTGTGTGATGTGAATGTTTCCGGTGCGTACGACAGTAAAGGTCATCGAACTTAGTAAAGGGCTGTGAGTGTGAAAGCTTTTATGTTTATATTTTTATGTTTATCTATTGGTACTTTTTTTTAGTTTTTGGCCTACTAAACAATAATCTAATTCTGTGTCGAATTCCATAATTATTGATCTGTGAAGGTCATCAGCATCACCGAGTAAAAATGTTCCAATACGTTATCAAACCTTATCGGAATCAATTGACAAGTATTACGAACTCGTACAGTTTCGTAATAATATGTACATATTATAATGATACGACTGAGCTTGTTCGACTTGGCTTGTCATTGCTGTGTAGTTCGTATTTTTGTAACAATGGTTATTCAAAAGGTGGTGCTTATCATATTTATTCAACCTCTAATTCTTCTGTATGCTGAATCGAAATATGGCGCAGGAGGTGTGTTTGTTGCTCCAGATAGCACTAATACGTTCCTGAGTAATATGTGTCAGTGTAATTATTCGCTATAGAAGTTACTTATGATTCTATATATAGCGAATAATTCCACTGAGCGTGCTGGGACTACTATTTTTTCATTGGACGTGCTAGAACGATTACATTTATTTTTACTTTTATTGCTCATTATGATAATATAATGATTATAAAAGGCTTTAAAAATGTAGTACTTAATAGAATTTGTGTATCTATTTTGCTTTTCATTTCGGTAAAGAACGTGTTGCCATGTCCAAACATTATGATTGAATGTAAACGGACTGTACCTATAACGGTTTTTGTATGATTGATAATGACCATAAAAATACAGAACTTGCAGGTTAATTTTACTATCTATTTGGGACGGAGAATGTGTTAATGATATAAATTATGATTGAATATAAACTGACAATAAATCGATTTCAGTCTTAATACTATCCTTCTTCAGATATATTTATTTATGTGGCAAGTTTGTATTACGTATAGACTGGCAGTTCACCGAAACGTCTTTAAAACTGGTTTCCGCGAACATTTTTGGTAAATTCGACTGGCGAAATTTAAGTTGCCATGGTTTTGGAGTTTTAAAACAGGTTTTGGAATGACTATAGGTAATGGACTTTGGTCTGTAACAAAAAGAAAACAGTTTTTGCTTTATGTAGTCTTCGCATGACTGTGTAACGTGTTGCGTGGATGGTAATTTTAGATCTCCTTCACAGTTATATGATTCTACCATTCTTGTTTTTAAATTTCACACATGTATAACATGCAACAGTTATGTTTGGGAGTAAAACAGGAATGAACAATCAAGATTCAACCTTTAAAAGTTTGTCTTCTACCGAGAATCATACCCGTCACTCTTTCTGCTTAGAAGGAAGACACGCCAATTCTTAAAAAAAAACTTATCAAAAGTAAAACTTTGACGTCGTCCTCGTACAATTAACTACTTCGCCACGTGGATCGTCAAATATATAAGCACTCTACAAAACATTTTTAGGATTTATTTTTTACACGGTTATCATTTTTATTGTTACTAGGGAATCGTTGAAAAAACGATTGAAAATATATTATATATGCCGTTGATAAAGTGATTTAAATTGATAAAAACTTATACTGGATTAGTTAAAATCCCGTTAAAATTGATTTGTTGCGTTACTAACTAGATGTCCAATATTTAAATATTAGATTCTTATGATTTTGTGAGGTGTTCAGTTGATGCACGTAAATGTTAAAATTGTTCTATCACGGTATTCTATCGCTTACACTTTGGGGAGTACACTCAGGAATAACATTAGTTAATTCCCCCATGCCTGTTTTACCATCTAACAACAAGACAAACTGTCAAACGTCATACATTTATGGAACACCTCTAGTTTGCTTCAAGCGGTTCACTTCTACGTTTATTATCCCTACAGCGAAGGAGTGGAACTTATTGCTTGCGTCTTTATTTCCGGAACGTTACAATCTGGGTGTCTTCAATTCTAGAGTAAATAGGTATCTTCTAGACAAGCATGTTACATCTTCGGCTCAATATTCACTTTCTATGGTGAGATAGTGGTGAAATACTTCCCTATCCAGCATTAAAATAAATTGATACTGTGTAGCATATTTTGGTCGGAGAGGTGCCAGATTATAAACCTTTGACTAGATCGTTTCTAGGAACAAAACCTGCGTCAAAGGAAAAGCAAAATATTTCATACTGAATGTGTGCTGGCGGGTCGATAGTACAAAGATATACCGAGGCAATTTCGTGAAGCCAAGGAGCCGTTAGCTGGTGAAGCCAGCGCGACGCAGCGGGTACCGACTTACTAAGAAAGGGATGTGCCCCGTGACAAGGCTCAAATTAACGAGGGCCCGCTTCTCTCCGAATTTACATGGGTATGCATGTTGCGCTCTTAGATAGCACAGTACTGGCAACTGGATTTAGTGCCACGAATAGTTTCACAACTATCCGAGCTACTTGCATAAGGAACTGTAATTAAAGAACACTCGAATCAACTGTGACCGAGGCTTAATTGTAACAGAACGCTTTCGTTAATAGCAAATACAATATCTTAACGTTGTTGAGTTTAACTATTGTTTTGTACGAAAATACGCTTGCAGATAACTACGAGTATTCTAGTTTTGTGAATTCGAAAACTGGTAATTTTGATATCTACTTATATTTCATTTTTTTATTCAAGATAGGCCAACGTTTGACCACCATCTCATCTGTTGATAAGTGACGATGCGGTCGACGATGGAGCACGTTTGCCTAGAATGTGGTGAAAACTTATTATGTACATATATCAGAAATTCACTACCGCGATTGTGATGGTGAGTATTGAAATCAGGCTCTAACATTACGCTGTAAATGTGGAAGGCGTAAACATACTCTTTTACCATTATTAATTAATATCTGTTCCTAGATAAATTTGTTAATTATAAAAATGCATTAACTAATACGTCCAAATGTTAATAGGACAATCTGGACTCAAACATATTAACACCTTTATAGAAAAATATTATATTTATAATATTAGTGTGATATAGATACACAATCTCAACAAATCCACGGGCCAATTGGGTATATTTCCTAACATTAAATTAAAACTATATTCAACTATATCTATATAGCAAAATACCTAAGTTGCTTATAAGCTCATGACAAGGTACACAAGTATAAAAAAGTTCCATAAATGGACCTAGATTATCCTACTTGCAATTTATCATAATCCGTTAAACTATTATAGAGACACGTTACGTAAACCATTGTCTATGTTTATCGTAACTATCGAAATAAGACAATATTTGATGATCGATTATATAAATATCCATCAATCTACCGATAACTTTGTTTATATCACACTCACTTATAAGGATGATAGACGTTCAGGTAATCATTGGACTGAAGTTCTAACTTGAAGTCTTTATTTGTTTGTTAATAGTATACCATTGATTTTTGTTTGTTTGGTTGAGGCGACACGTGATCAAAATTCTGGTACCTATTTGGCCCGTGTTATCATCGTTACTTCCTTAATATATATATTATTATAATTTTATAAATGCGAAAGTAACTCTGTCTGTCTGTCTGTTACGCTTTCACGCCAAAACTACTAAACCGATTTAAATGAAATTTGGTACACAGATAGTCCAGAGCTTGGGAAAGAACATAGGCTTCTTTTTATCCCGGAATTCCCGCGGGTCTGGAACTTACGCGGGTGAAACCGCGGGGCGCAGCTAGTTGTAATTAAAAAAGGAAAATTAAATGACGCCATGTGTCATAAATCTAAAAACAAAACATACGAACATGTCAAAATGTGATTAACTTGAATTAAAACTATTTTCAACGTTTACTGCCTGAGCGATTTTAGTCTAAGGTATACTCATTTTGGGATTATTTATAGGAATACGATCGTATTCTGATAAATAAGTAGGAATCCGCCGATTGCGGAGGAAACGAAAACGGCTGAAGTTAAATTAAAATCGAGTTTAATTTGGTTTGTTTCCGTCGATACTGATAGGCATGTCGGTTCTGCAGCGATGTGGGTGGTACAGCGTTCTGCGTAACACATTGCTCCGCAGTCTCCGCAGAGCGCTTAGCACGGAATTCGATTCAACTAATGCTGCTTAATCCTAACCGGTGGCTGCCCGGCTGGCTCGCAAATGGCACACAGGATAGCACAGGGTTCCGGATGCCCTGCAGAACTAGCTGTTGGTGATTGATGATAATCCCCGTCCCATCTGCGCTGCGTCCGAAACAATAAACTCGTCGATTCTCGTTGAGATAGTATTTTTGATGCCCGATTGTTCTCGGCAATTTAGGAATATTGATGGTTGTGTTTTTGATGGCTGGCACTATTAGAATTGGTGACAGTGCGTTTTATTGTTGAAGGTATGCCTATAGTAGTTGTTTGAATGAACTTTATACTACTTCTCTATTTAAAAAAGTATTAATAATGAATGTAACGAATATTTTTTGGAGTGAAAAAATGTGTTGTACTAGTACCATATCATACTATGACCCTATCATACAAATAAACAAAATCATTGTGACGTAGAGCATAATATTGGTTTTAATTTTATCTTAGTTATGTTCAACATCACGAAGAGAGCCAGTAACATTTTAGCCTAAAAATGTGAATGGGTCTTTTTTTATGCGAAATAGGCTTGACCACTATCTCACCTGACAGAAAGTGATGATGCGACCGAAGATGTGACTTTCTTGCCTAGAAGATAACTATGCACTCTTGATTTGAAGACTCCCAGATTATACCCACTCGAGGAACAATGACGCAGGCAATGGACTGGATACGGATGACAGGATGATGAAGGTGTTACGTGTTTATATTGTGACAAGTTCGACCATAATAATTATCTTCACTTAACAATATAGAATTTGAATTTGAATTTGAATATATAGAATTTGAATTTGAATTTGAATTTGAATAGGTGAGGTGGAGATCAAACGCAATACACATAACTGTTCAAAGATAAAGAATACAGTCATTTCATCTCTACAATATCTCAAGTCTATGAATTATGGAAGGTCTGACTCTGACTCCATAATATTCTTATATTTGTCCTATATTTGAGATCTTGAGGAGTAACGCGTTGCCAAACAAAAGCTGCAACCCTCGAGACCACGCTTAACTGTTCCGAAAAATGATACAGCACGCTCATAATACCCAGTATAAAAATGTAGCATGTTTTATTCTAAATAAATCCCTGCCAGTTTCCGGTGTGCAGTGCGGCGGAGCGGAACGGAGCGGAAGGTGGGCCTCGGGAGCGGATGGTGTAAGATAAAGAGAACATTTCCTATCCAAGACTTGGGAGATTTAGCAACATTCCGAAACCGCGTTCCTTTATATCGGACTGTTGTTGCCTTTTTTGGTGCTTTATGTGAACGGTTTAACATGTTCGTGAAATGGATTGGGATTTGGGATCTCTTTTAATGTTACGCAATTGATATTGAAGTAGCTGGCTTTGAATGTTGTTATTAAAGGTTAGCATGAAAATACATTTAAGTCGTATTATAGTAGTAAAGGTATTCAAATTAAAGGAAAATAATGAAAATATACTAGGCATTTTATTCTTTCGTAACTTCGCCCGTGTTATTAAGAGCCCTATTCCAGAACTTATTAGGGTCGTAATCGGGCCGAAATTACTATGTTTTCTGGTCTATCATCACGAAATCAATCGAAAAATCACGTCGAGCGTCTGTTCCGTTGCTGCATTATGGTCGAACAAACAAACAGACACACTATTTCATGCGAGATGTATTTACAATGTAGAGTTTTATTTAGTATTGGGCACCGTTGCAAGCATAATCACGAGAACTAATGATTTTTTGAATGATAAACATGTTTATCGAACACATCATAACTTATCAATAAGTGCGATGTACTGCCCGTTGACAAGTTGGGTGGGTGTTCGCCTTTTAAGCAGGTGTTCATGTTTTCTCCAGAAGGAAAATTGGAGTTTTTGATTGTGATTGTGTGTGATGTGAATGTATCCATCCACGACACAAGTTATCGAACTCAGTGTGGCATTGAGAGTATAAAAACATTTATTTTTAATTCAATTTCAATCATATATTGCATTCTGTAATTTTTTTATAGTAGTCAAACGTTAGCCAATCAGAGATGGAAATAACCAAACGCAAGCAAAACTTAAAATAAATGGATTTACCGCTTTATCTTCGGAACTTTGATCAAATTAGATGTACTTAACACGCATTATTGACGATATTTTACTAATCATATCTAGATCAAATTTAAATGGGACCAATTTAAATCGGAACAAAAAAATAATTCTTATAGACACAAACTTCTGTAGATATTGTAAATCGTTTTAATAGCTAAACAGCAATATTCACATCCCCGTGACATCTTCATCTTCAGCAATTACTGTACAAACAGACGTCGGTGCTAGTGTACAAATCCAGTTTATATCCCTCGAGACTGCACGACTAGTGCTTATTAACAGCTCGGGCTCAGGTTTAGCAAACTATTGGCTAAACTGCGCAGATTGTATGTCATACTAAATGGATTTACCTTAACTTGTCTGAAGCTTAGAATCGTGTTTTTAGTCTCACAGCACTAATAACATTGTCTACTTACTATATCATACCTTTGTAGTAGTTTAGTTATAACTGTAATGAGAGAAAAAGAAACGGTTTACATTTATGATTACCAAGGCACGTAGATTAAAATTTATTTATTGAGAGCTATAACTATAACGATTTGTGACTCTTTCAATGTAAATACGCCAATACGCGGCTTCAGTTATATTCTCTATACCAATTGTATGTGTTGAAACCACAGAAAAGAGAAAAATTTTATTCTCTCTCTTTTGTGGTTGAAACGGTGTCGGGTTGTGACGTTTATGATAGACACGTACAGCTATAACTTAATACTTTGTATGTACTTGTTACCTACCTATCGAGTGGATAAGTTATAAGCAGCTAAACAAAAAAGAAGAAATAATATCTATTCATAATTTAACATACAAGGATTTTTTTTATTCAGAAGATCACATTAAGAGTCGTCTAATAAATACGTAATGCTCCAATGTTTCAGTGTGGAAAAAATATATAAGTTATTATGTAGCTTTGTAATTAAAATAAAATAAATTCCCTTTTACTCTTGTTTATGTTCGCGCCTACGCCAGCTATAATCCTGACGAGCGCGGGGGTGCCTACCACCGAGACGGGAAGACGCGAGCCGCCGCCGGTCGAACCTGCGCCTCCGCCGCCACTCGCCCGATACCTTCACCGAGAGCGCATGTGCGCCACTTTCCCCCAATTTTATACCTAAATGTACTCAAAATCAATTGTACAAGTTATAATAAACCTCTAACCCAGAAAAAGTGCGTTTTCGTGAAACATCCGAGCGCGCACATATGGCGACCGTGACAGGACCTGAGGATTCTTCGCATCAAAAGGTCATCACCACGTGGAAGTAAGCCCGTTCCTTTATACTCTTACATTCCTCTCAAATACTCTTTCCTATTTTTCCCATCTATTTGCTGTGTTAAGTGAGTGCTAACTATATCGAACGTCTGGAGGTATCTAGCTTATTGCGTACCTTCCCTGCCGTTTTCGTATACCTATAAGTACGTCACGCCTATTACATGCACGGCCCTATTTCACTAAAATCTTGTACCTAAGTTGTACCTTATTACTCGATACGCCTATTCATATTCACCTAGTTAATTCCATTGCAATTTTCTAGCGATAACACCTTCTAAAGTGGATAAACCTATCATTCAGCTTATACCTATTGCAGTTTTAAAGTGGGTAATCACTAAGTGCGCAGTTAAAGGTTATTTTAATGTAAATTGCCTGCTTACTTGTATAGCTTAGCTTGCCTTTCTGTAATGCCTACTGTCTATTTTCTATACATAAGCATGTACTTATGCGCATAAATAAGTAAACTTCCTATATTTCATATATTTTGTACCGATTCTAAAATACCTAACGTATACCTATCGCTAAAGCTACTATTTGTGGTAAAGCAATAACTGAGTTTTATTTCGTAACGCATTTAAAAGTATTTACGAAACAATTCCAGTGCCTTTGGCGAGTCCCGTCGTTGGCCCTGTTTACGAGAGCTCGGTGGTAGCGTGCGCCCAGTAAGCTGTGTGCCCGCGCTGTTGGCGAGTTCTGCGGCACCGGCCGGCGCTCGCGCATCGCGTTGTTCCACGACGCAGCTCCCGCGGTTGTCGGGCTCGGCAGCCGCTGTGTGGTTTGTACTGCGGGCGACTGGATTGTACTAATATTTAACAAATTTGCGTTTCATTTTTATTCTGCCCTACTCATTTTATTATAATGGCTCAAAGCGAACCGCCCGTTAGGTCTAAAAGCCCTATACCGTCATTCAAAGTGGATGCGGTTGATAAAATCGAAGCTAAGGATTATTTAAAAACTTTAATTAAAAAACGTGCTGGATTTAGAAGTCGTTTGACTGTTTGTAAGAATTTCCTACAAAAATACCAAGGCTTTGATATCACACTAGCGTCTACTTTGGAGATTAGAGAAATATCGTTACGAGTTACCCAATTACAGGAATTAATGTCTAGTTTTAATCGCACACAAACTGAGATTGAGGAATATTCTGAAAACTTAGATGATCAAATTCTGGAACGAGAAACGACCGAAATAGAATTTTATAAACAAATAGCTTTTGCTCAAGAGTTGGTTGAATCGTTTTCAGCAAAAACTAAAGACGGCAATGCTTCTGATATAGCGGTAAAATCAAGTTGCTGTCATAACAATAATGGTCATAATTCTATTCGACTTCCTGTAATTGGCCTGCCTACATTTGATGGTACACATACAAAATGGTTGGAATTTCGGGACACTTTTAAAAGCCTTATACATGACAACGAGTCTATTGCGCCTATAAATAAATTTCACTATTTGAGAAATTCTTTGCAATCAAGTGCCAGTGTTGTCATTAGATCTTTGGAGTTTACGTCGAGAAATTACGAACTTGCGTGGAACACATTGTGCAATAGATACAATAATAAAAATATTCTTATAAATAATCATTTAAATGCTTTGGTAAGTTGTAACCCCATACAAAGGGAATCTTTTAAAGCTTTGCGGTATTTAAGTGATCAAGTGTCTAAAAATCTAAATGCTTTAAACACATTAGAGGTTCCGACATGCGGTTGGGATCCTTTGGTTATATTTTTAGTGTCAGCAAAGTTAGATCCGAGTACAAGCAGAAAATGGGAAGAACACAAAGGCAGATTATCTAAACTACCTACCTTAGACGATTTTAAATGTTTTATCGAAAACCGGGCAAATGTTTTGGAAACTACAAACAGTAGTCGTCACTTTGAACACAAACCAATGAATAATAATAGTAACTACAAAGATAATCGTTCTACAAAATCTTTTGCGACTTTTACGCAAACACTAAAGGCCTGTTCTGTTTGTGATGAGGATCACTATACGTACCAATGCAATAAGTTTAAAGCTATGAATATTGATGAAAAATTAAATGAAGTTTCCAAACATAAGTTGTGCACGAACTGTCTACGGGGTGGTCATTCCAATGCTCAATGTACTTTGAAGGGTTCCTGCCGTATCTGTAAGAAAAAACATAACACAATGTTACACAAAAGTAATAATAATACGCTACTTACCGCAACCAGCGAGTCCGTAAGTGCTCCTGTCAGTTTAGCCGCAGTGTCGTCAGGTCAAGTCCTCTTGTGTACTGCAAAAGTAAAAGTAATTAATACTAAAAATAAAACTACTCACCTCGCCCGGATCCTGCTGGATTCTGGTAGTCAATCGTCATTTGTCACGAAAAACCTAAAAGAAAAATTAGGCCTACCTTCTGAAAATATGTCTCTTAATGTAGTAGGCATAAACGGTGTAGCCTGCCCTATTACAGAAAGATGTCAATTCACTATTCAATCATGCCATAGCTCATTCAGCAGAAATATTAACTGTTTAGTCATTCCAAAGGTCACTGGTAACCTACCCAATACTCACGTCGATGTTCGGAGTTTAAGACTTCCAGATAATGTAAATTTAGCTGATTCAACGTTTTACCAACCTTCTGAAGTAGACATTTTGGTTGGAGCCGACCACTTTTTTGAAATTGTTGGTGTTAATAAAATTAGTTTGGGTCCCAATAAGCCTATTTTACAAGAGAGTGTGTTTGGATGGTTAGTAGCAGGGCCAACTGGAGTCATTTCTACAATAAATAAAGTAAACTGCAATTTTGTGCAAAACCAATCATCGGTGTCACTTCAAGACATCCACGACTCAATAAAAAAATTTTGGGATGTCGAAGAATTGCCTCCTGACAATATGTATTCGTCAGAAGAACAATTTTGCGAATCGCATTTTATAAAAAATACACAACGCTTACCTGATGGCCGATTTTCAGTCATGATGCCACTGAAAGAAGTTCCAGAAGAGTCACTAGGTAGTTCATTTCCTATAGCAATGAAACGTTTTTTAGCGTTAGAAAAGAAATTAAATAGAGATCCTGAAACAAAAGAAAAATATAGCGATTTTTTAAAAGAATATGAAAATTTAGGCCATTTACAAAATATCGATAAGCCCTCTTTTGGATGCTACCTACCTCATCACTGTGTCATTCGAGATCAACATGAAACTACAAAACTCCGAGTTGTATTCGATGCCTCTGCAAAAACAAGCACGTCAAAATCTTTAAATGATATTCAAGCTGTAGGTCCAGTAGTGCAGAGTGACTTGTTTTCAATTCTCATTCGGTTTCGAATATACAAATTAGTACTAACCGCAGATATCGAGAAAATGTATCGCCAGATCGCTTTAGATGATTCGCAACGCCATCTACAACTCATTCTGTGGAGAGATCAGGTAGGCGAGGATATCAAAATAAAACAATTAAACACTGTCACATACGGCACAGCATCTGCGCCATTTTTGAGCACAAGATGTCTTGTTCAACTTGCAGCCGAGTGTCAAGATCCAATAATAGCCAAAACAATCAAATCCCATTTCTACATGGACGATTTAAACACAGGTAGCTTCACAGAACATGAACTAAAACATATTTACACAAATGTGACTGAAGTGCTAAATTCCGCTGGATTTCCATTAAGAAAGTTTCGAACAAATTGCCCACAAATTCTTCATGACACAACATATACTCGTAATAGCCTAGATTTTAGTGCTGATACTAATGTTTTGGGTCTAAAATGGTCACCTAAATCAGACAACTTACAATTTCCTAGTAATATTATAGTCAATCCAAATGTAACCAAGAGAATTATTATCTCAACAGCTTGTAAGCTATTTGATCCGCTAGGGTTGGTTTCTTGCTGTATTGTAAAAGCAAAAATGTTATTACAAGCTTTGTGGAGTGCTAAATTGGATTGGGATGATCCAGTTCCGCAACATATTGCCAAAAAATGGTTTAACTTCATTAACAATTTGCACCATTTGTCGAATATGACCTTACCACGTTACGTTTTGAGTGACATTCCCGACACAAGCGCGGTAGACCTACACATATTTGTCGATGCTTCTCAAGACGCTTACTCGAGTTGTTGCTATATGCGATCCTTTGGAAACGATAAAAGCGTAACAGCTAGGTTGTTGTGTGCTAAAACACGAGTAGCGCCTATAAAAAGTCTTACGATTCCACGCTTGGAGCTTTGCGCCGCGTTGCTTGGAGCTCAGTTGTATTCGAAGGTTTTAGATGCTATTCCTTGTAATGTCAGATACAAATATATGTGGACTGATTCCACAGTAGTGCTCTGTTGGTTAAAATCACAAAGCAAAGCCCTACCAGTCTTCGTTCGCAACAGAGTCAATAAAATAAATGCACTTACCCAAGCTTGCGAGTGGAAACATACTCCAACCAATTTAAACCCTGCTGATTTAGGTTCTAGAGGCGTTGACCCACAACAGTTGCAATCTTCTTTGTTGTGGTGGGAGGGACCCTCGTTCCTTAAGAACGATAGTTCAAAATGGCCCACTCAACCCCACATTTCGCCTAGTGATAAAAATATGTCTGAATCCGAAGTCAAAATTCTTGTGTCGGTCGAGGAAGCCTCAGAGAAGAACCCACTTATAAAATTTGAAAATCATTCTAATTTTTTAAAACTTAAACGTGTATATGGATATGTACTGCGTTTCTTAAATAACTGTCAACGTGACAAAGTAAGATTGACCGGCCCTTTAAACACAGATGAACTCAATTCTTCTTTAACGGTTTTACTTAAGCTCAGTCAGTATGCGTCTTTCTCAGAAGATTTATCAAATATTCGACAAAGTAAACCCCTACACAACAAAAGTAAGCTGTTGCCATTAAATCCATTTGTTGACACGAACGGTTTGATTCGAGTAGAAGGTAGATTGAAACAGTCTGAATTTAATTATGACAAAAAGCACCCTATTTTACTTGATTCTAAAAATCATTTGACTAAATTGATGATGAAAGATGAACACATGCGTTTGTTTCATGCCGGTCCACAGCTTATGCTGTCTTCGTTCCGTGAGAAATTCTGGCCTCTAGGTGGCAGAAATTTAGCTAGAAATATTATGAAGCAGTGTGTTCTCTGTACCCGACTGCGCGGTAAGACTATACAACCCATAATGGGTGACTTACCGAGTGACCGTGTTAATGTCAACTTTCCATTTAATTCATGCGGCATCGATTTTGCGGGACCATTCATGATATCGTCTAAGAAGGGTAAAGGGAATCGCGTTACAAAAGCCTACCTTTGTGTTTTCGTTTGCCTATCTGTGAAAAGCTTGCATCTTGAAGTTCTAAGTAGCCTGTCAACTGAATCTTTCATATTATGTCTGCGCAGGTTCGTATCACGTCGTGGTAAACCTTATATCATTTATTGCGATAATGGTGGTGGTTTCGTAGGAGCAAACAATGAGTTGGGCAGGGTTTTAAAAGCCAGTCGTCAATCAGTATCAGACTACGCAGCGAATGAGGGCATTAAATTTATGTTTAGTCCCGCCTATTCACCCCACTTCGGGGGTATATGGGAGGCTGGTGTCCGTTGCTCAAAGTATTTTCTTAAACGCTCTGCTGCTAATGCTTACCTGACGTTTGAGGAGTTAACCACCCTTTTCACGCAGATTGAAGCAATCCTTAACTCCCGTCCACTTTCCCCTATCTCATCTGATCCCACAGACATCAATCCTTTGACTCCAGGGCACTTCTTAATTGGCCGACCTTTAATGTCGCTGCCGTCGTTACCTGTCAGTACTACTAGACCAAACAGATACCAACTCATTGAGAAAATCCGACAGCAGTTTTGGGAGCGATGGCGCCGCGAGTTTATGGCAGAACTACAACATAGATCCAAATGGAGGAAAGACTGCATCGGCCTACAAGAAGGAGATCTCGTTGTACTAAAAGAAGACAATTTAATGCCGCTACATTGGCGAATGGGTCGAATTACCAAATTATATCCTGGACAAGATGGAGTCACTCGCGTTGCAGACGTCTACACAACTAAGGGCACCGTGAGACGAGCTGTGAACAAATTATGTCTATTACCAACATCAGCCACCTTTGATCCTGAATCTACACCAAATCCACATCAAACAAAGACATGTTGAAAGGTACAGCTTTCAACGCCGCGGAGGATGTTCGCGCCTACGCCAGCTATAATCCTGACGAGCGCGGGGGTGCCTACCACCGAGACGGGAAGACGCGAGCCGCCGCCGGTCGAACCTGCGCCTCCGCCGCCACTCGCCCGATACCTTCACCGAGAGCGCATGTGCGCCACTTTCCCCCAATTTTATACCTAAATGTACTCAAAATCAATTGTACAAGTTATAATAAACCTCTAACCCAGAAAAAGTGCGTTTTCGTGAAACATCCGAGCGCGCACAGTTTACAATGGTTTTATGGAAAATACTTTTCGATAAATTATCTGGTGACAAATAGTTTGAAAACTATCTTTTGTTATAAGCTCTCGGAGACAAAAGCTTTGGCGTTCAAACACAACAAACAGTACTTACTATTTTACTTTACTTTTATTGTGATTTTACCTTGGAAAGAACAATTGCGCGTTGGAAATGACGTCGCAGAAGGTTTTAGGAAAATGTGCCACAGTGTAGTAAATATAAATAAAACGGAATTTCGTATTGATTAATTTAAAAATCTTTCAAAAAATGAAATAATATACATTTATGTTTCATAATCTTCAGAATTTACGATACCAAATCTTTCAGCATTAACGATACCAAATATGTTATATAATTGTTAAATTAACAATATATAAATCTTTATTTTTTAATTTTTGGACTAAAATACTTTCGTTTGTCCGGCGGATGTCCGGTTGTTCTATTCTACAAGTCGCATTTATCAACAGATTCCCGTGAATATTTGTGAGCAGGTTTGATAAACAAATTAATATTGTTTTTTTTGTCGATTCAGTTTTGGAAGATTTTTAAATTTTCGATGATATGGGAGTTGTAAACGTAATAAACATCATATTTCAGCCATTTTAAATAAAGTGCGAAGTTTGCAGCTTATGGCACCACTAGTTATATTTGTATTGTTTTTATGAGCGAAACCGGGTCTTTTCGCGCTTTTCTTTTCAAAATAGCGTTTTTGACTAACCTCTACAAATCGGCAGAGTTGCAACGGTCGTGAAAGACATAATCATATATTTGTTTTATTCCCAAAAGCAGATCTCTTTCAACTGCTAAGCATACTCTGTGTCTGAACGGAAGATTTGCCGCTCTTTTGAGCGTCCTATCCCCATTGACGCGCAGACAGGTGCGTCGTTGTCAAACTTTTTCAAAGACCAACTTTGCAGACGGCTGCGAGTGCGCTATCAATGCGTTTTTACACTTTGCTTCAATTTAACAGACATTTGCATTTTGCTGAAATGGAAATATAAACGTTAGGGTTGTCTTATTGAAGAAAAAGTTTAATTTGGAATAGAGTCGCTATTTAAACTTTTTAGGGAAGATCAGATTAATGCAAGTAAATGTTTTAATTATTTTAAATAGATCTTTAAATTTCAGTCGTGTGTTTGTATTGTTATCGTATGCGTTTGCGTGTGAAAACAAATGCATCAATAGCACTGTGGATAACACTCAACTTATTGTTTATGTGTTGTATTGATATTTGGTACACACTCTCTGACTGTAGCGTTTAAAATGTTTATTTATATATACCAAGGCATAACAAGGCATCATCATGGTAGCGTGCATTATATTTATGCTTCAATTGCACACCAGCATAATAATATGCCTTTCGACTACCCTATTATTTTGTGTATTACTTAGACCAAATCCCTCGGTACAGAAATAACTTGTTCCTAAAGTTCCGACACACAAACACTAAGAATCGATAACTTCCTTAATTTTGTTAAAATAGGTTTGGTTTTGATAGAATATATCAAGCCTAACAAAAGAAGAATGGCCAACAGACAAGGCCAAGTTTCAAAGAAGTCTTCCAAATACATCTGCCAGTTGATTATAAAGTATAGGTAAGAATAGGTAAGACCTTGCTTCCCTCACGATGTGAAATGAATTTCACGAGACTCAATTACGTTAGAAACTTACTTTTATTGACCTCCGTTCGCTTTGGTGGCTCTATTAGGTTAACTTAATTTTTCAGATAAGGATCAAAATAACAGTTTCCTATAACGTTGTTGAAACTGGTCCGAGTACTTCAACCACCTAGGTAATATAGTGTTGTATTAGCAGTTCCAAATTCAAACACATTGTACTAAATTGTAAAGTTAACAGTTAGCAGAAACGCCAGCGATTCAAATTAGTTCTGGCGTGTGCAATGTAAGTACCGTTTAATTTCGTAACAAGCTATAATTTGGATTCATGTTTTCTTATACGGATGTTTGCCTGCTTGTAAGCGATACGCCCGCCTTTATACCTACATCTACAGTGCCACCCAAACTTATATATTAATAACAAAAGTGCTCCTCTCCCTGAGACTTGACAGTTTTACGTCTAATACGCCCAGTAATTACACTACCAACTTGCTCTATCAGCTGATTCAGTCGTACTACCACAGTGATATGCACATTTATACTTCCATCTTTGTAGTCCGTAGGTGACAAACTATTTTCCTCCTATCCTCCACAGGGTAGAAGGAAGAGTTGAGAGGTTAAACTTCACAGCTTAAACCCTCAACGGCTTACGATATAGCCTCCATTGAATCTCAATCATTCTCAAAACATAAATACGGGCCAATTGCCTATATTTCCTAAAACTAAACTAAAATTATATATATCTATACAGCAAAGACCCAAGTTACCTACAAGTAATCGAGCTTATAGGTAACTCAAGTGCTCAAGTCCTCTACCAGTGGGTAGCGTTCCCTTTATGCTGGCAGCATTGCCTCTCTGAATTGCAATGCTAATACGTTGAGCCAAATAAGTACTAGCATTTTGATCACGCGTCGCCTCAACCAGGCGCTCTGATAATTTTTTGAAAATAGAATGAGCTCCCGGTCCCCACGGGCCCATTAGAACTTATTACAGTATATTTCAAACAGCAGTAGAAATCAGCTGTGGTACACAATCAAGTGCACACTAGTGGTATCAATTCAACACTATTGCCGAGTAGAACTATCTTGCAGCTCCTTCTAGTTCAGTGCTGTCGGGTGCACAGCTCTCCAGTGATTAGTGCCAGTGTACACTGTAGTTAACTGCTCCATGTGCGTGCTACAATGTGCGCACATTTTTTAAGTAATCTATTATTACATAAACACATAATTACATGTACTGCCCGTTGGCTAAGTTGGGTGAGCGTTCGCCTTCTAAGCAGGGGTATCGGGTTCGATTCCCGGCGGGAACACAAGTTTTCTCCCCAAGGAAAATTTGTGTTTCTGGTTCTGGTTGTGATTGTGTGTGTGATGTGAATGTTTCCGGCACCCACGACACAAGTCATTGAACTTAGTGTGGGGCTGTGAGTGTGAAAGCGTTTATAAATAAAAATCAACTTCCACATGTATGAAATGTCATCATATAAGAATGGCTTGATAGATTCTACTGATTTTTTGTCGTGCGTAATTGTCTGGGCTAGGTTTGTATGCGATAAAACCGACTTTGATCAGATTAGATGTACTAAACACGCATTACTGACGATATTATAACAAGAACAACTGATGAGATCTTGATTAAACTGAATTAATAAAATTATATTATATTATTAATTTAATTCAAGTCGCGAGTGAATAGATATCTTCTAGGCAAGCTTGCTCCATCGTCGACCACATCGTCGCTTACTATCAGGTGAGATAGTGGTCAAAAGTTTGCAAACGCTAAATAAAAAAAATGGGCCCAATTGGAAAGCAACATCATTGAAACAAAAATTAAATTTCGAAATCGGTTCACGTGGATAGAATTTATGAGGTAACTTTTGAAGTCTGTTTAAAACGAGAACATCATCAATATAGTCCACAGAATACGCATTATTGAAGATAACTCTAAACCACTAGTCAGATCTTGGTCAGATTTAAATGGGACCAGATGCAAACCACCAGCTTGAAAATAGAAAAATAATCGTCAAAATCGGCTCCCATCAAAAGAAAATTTGGGGTAAAACACATGAAAAAATACAGTCAAATTGAGAACCTTCTCCTTTTTTATGAAGTCAGTTAAAAAGGCAATTCATTCCTTTAAAACAATAATAATTTTCCCTTACATTAACCTCGTATTTTGTAAACTCATAGTTTATATAATACTGGGCATATTCACCGATTCTGGTAAGTTGCAGGTGACGACTTTTATATAAAACTAATGAAATTGTGAGACGAACGTTCAAAATTTATTTTTAGATCTATAACAAAAAACCGGCCAAGCGCGAGTCGGACTCGTGCACCGAGGGTTCCGTACTAACCTGTAGTTATATAAGTAATAGTTTTGGTATTTTTATTGCTAAATGAAATTATTTTATGATGTACTTTAACTAAAAATGATTTTCGCAATTTTTCCATTATCTGTGCTTTAAGACGTTGCTTCGTACCAAATTTTAAGAATCTGAGTTCTCGGAAAGTACCCTGAAGGTTTTGATTCCCTTGCGAGTGTCGAAAATTTACAGCATAAACGGCTGTATCTTTTGATTGCGTTGGCTTAAAAGTTTGATTTTTTCACAGCTCCAAGTGACAGTAGCCTTAAGTATTTGATATGAATTTCAGCTTGATACCTCTACGCGTTCCTAAGAAAAAGGGTCTTGACAGACAGCCCGACGGACAGCAAAGTGATCCTATAAGGGTTTCTTTTGAGGTAGGGAACCCTAAAAAAAACAAAATAACAACTGCAAACTTTTTATATGTCTGAGAAAATTGCATACTTAATAACATACCAGCGCTTCTCAGTGTAGTCCTCTAGCGTGTGGATAATACGAGTATGATAATTATAAGATCCATCAGTACAGTCAATTTTTGACCAATTTGCTTTGTCTGAAATGACATATAAAAAACCGGCCAAGTGCGAGTGGGACTCGCGCACGAAGGGTTCCGTACCATTATGATGATCATTATTATTTTATTTTAATAAATTATATTCAAAGAGAACATAAAACTAAATATTCTGTGAATAGTTAAAGCATAGACGCTTTAACTATTCATAGAATATTTAGTTTTATGTTCTCTTTGAATATAATTTATTAAAATAAAATAATAATGATCATGATCCTGTCACCGTTATTAGTATCGAGCAAGAAACGGTACAAAAATCAAGTTTGTTGTAAAATATTTATTTTATTTTTAGTATTTGTATATAATACATATATATTATACGCTATTACAATAGCGGCAATAGAAATACATCATCAGTGAAAATTTCAACTGTCTAGCTGTCACCGTTCTTGAGATACAGCCTGGTGACAGACGGACGGACGGATGGACAGCGAAGTCTCAGTAATAGGCTCCCGTTTTTACCCTTTGGGTACTGAACTCTAAAAAAGAGCTTGGTGCAGACTTTTTGTAATTGTTATTTTATCATATTCGACCGGCCTCGCTGTTGGAGCAAATTTTTGGGTCTAGAATTGCGTGCTATATAATATAATTATCTCAGATATCCCCTAATGTTAGGGGTAATTTACTAGATTGGCAGACATTTAAATTGCTTTTTGTTAGCGTGGTCTTGTTGGTGGGTTTTAGTTCTTATTGTCTATTGGTGCTTGCTAGTGCTATACTGGTCTAGAGCAAATATTTTTTTTTATGGCACTTCGCTAGACTGCCGCAGCACATTTAGGTCGCTGCGATCAACGAATCTACTTGTAGCTTCGCTCATCGACGTTCTAATTTATACAACTTAATTTTAAACTAAGATGATCATAGCTTGTTTATCATATTTTTTTATGCTCGATAAGCAAGCATTTGACCACAATCTCACCTGATGGAAAGTGATGACGCGACGGAAGATGTATCATGCTTGCCTAGAAGGTTCCTATTCACTCTTCTGAAGACTCCCAGATTATAATGTTCGGGGAACTAAGACAAGGGCAATGAACGCAAAAGAAAAACGAAACGCTTCAAGCAAACTGGAGGTATGTCAACCATATATGGATGACGTTTGACAGTTTGTCTTGTTGTTACATGGTAAAACGGGCATAGGAAAATTAGCTAATGTAATTCCTGCGCACACTCTCTAAAATGTAAACGAACGAACTGACGTCGATGACCGAGAATCTGCAATTTGGACTCGACCAGCTTGTCATCGCCAATGAGTCGTTTTGCTCGCTGGTTGATGGACTCAATAGCTTCAAGCTGATACTTTGCGGATTCATTCCACTGGCATGTTAAAATTTAACTAAATTAAACGTAAAGATTTAATAAATTTAATTGGCCCGTGAATTTTGTGTATTTTCTATTTATCGATCTTTTTATATATCCACAGTAAAATTATGTGGCGTACACAAGACTAACGACCATACCTCAATATATAATATTTTTGCCGGCTTTACAGAAAAGGAGGAGGTAGTAAATTCGACTGTATTCTTTTATGTGTATACCTCATATATCTTCATTCAACGTAAACCGATTTTGATGATTTTTTTGAAAGCTGGTGCTATTGGTCCCATTTAAATTCGATCAAGATCTGATAACTTTTTGAGTCAACGTCAATAATGCGGGTTTAATACATTTAATCTGATCAAGGGTTCCGAAGACACAGCGATGAAGTCAGTTATTATTAAGCTTTGCTTGCGCTTAATAATTTTTTTGTAGACCTTAACATTAGTTTTGAAGCTTAAAATTATCGTAATATATTAGCTTCTTAATAAGGTTTGATTTAATAAACTAGCGTAAAAACAAGCTTCAAAATTATTCGCAAATTGCGGCTATTGTAGAGAGGTAGATGGTGTGCCATTCAAGCTTGCTACCAATAATTGTAGATCAATGGATGGTCAGCGATTCTAAGCCGTCGTCGGCTGCGTGTGGCGCATTGTTGAAATTGAGGAGCTCCTGTACCCATGACCTAATTTATGTACTTTGCTTAATCTTGAAACCTATGTGTGGTTAGAATTCAAAGTATTGTGTTAAACTAAGTACAAGGTAATGTCACTCAAAATCAAATCAAAATCAAAATCGTTTATTCACATGGGCCCCAAAGAGGCACTCATGAAAGTTAATGATTCTATTGCCAGATTCGCAAAATTACAGCCACTATTAATTGCAGCTAAAATTACACTATGTCAATTTTTTAAGTAAAAAATAATACTAACGCCACGCTACGAGAGTAAATGCTGACACTACAACAATTATGTGGGATGAAGATCTACTATCACTTGAAGCGTAGATGGCGCAGTTGTAATGAGAGCAGTTCCCGATTGCGGTCGCAGTTCGAATCCTACGACGTGTTTCAGCGTCCTGTGAAGGTAAATTCGTGATAAAATCCATATGGACTAATTTAGATGCTCGTCTGGTTTGGTATCCTGTATCAATATAGGTAGGTATAGTTGTGTTTACTCTCGAGTAAAATCTGTCTGCCGTCGTGTTCAGCATAGCTTAACCCAGTGAAATTATATTAGTCGAAAGATATCCTATTAAATATCAATGTTTCGTACCGAAACCGTTCTTTTGTTTTTGTTAGGATAGTTATGCTAACTAAAAGTGTAATTATTGAACGTGCCCTCACATAGACAAGCAATTGTCTATTTTTTGTGTGTTGGTAGCGAGTGTGGCGCGACATTGGGTGTCGTCTTGTCGGCCATTGACCCATTGGCGGGCATTGCGTGCGCGCCCGTTGAGATAACTACACGCATGCACTTGCGTATCAAGGTGCATGTAACTTTGTGGGCTGGTGTGGTCAAAGCACTTAGCCATCGCGTCGCGAGTGACCGATCCTTACCAACAGAAACATAAACTGTGCTGTGTTTTACGATATTGTAACTAGCTTAGAGAAAAACTTGAACAGCGACCTATATACCTACCGAGGGACACGAGGTCCCAGTGTTGTTACCTAGGCCCTAGCTGGAATCATCATCCCCTGGATATAAGCACATGGACGCACCCCCGAGGTGGTGTGCCGGACTTCCCAAGTAAGTTCGCATGCCCACTTTAGCTACCCAACATAATTTTGGTCCTTCGAGCCGGATCCGTTGTTTTTCTGTGTTGAGGCCATGTGCTTTAATTTCACTTGTTGGCATTATTAGGGCATATTTCGTTTTAGAAGTGTAGTTTTCTTATATATTTGGTGTATTGTTGTAGCGACGTTACGCGTCCCGACAATATTTCTGTGTTTTAATTTTGTTTTTTGAGCCATTCTTGTTACGCAAAATGGCGGAACAAGATTTATTCGAAAGAGAAATAATTCTCGATGAGGTCAAACGCATTTTAGAATTTTACGAAATTAATGAGAAGCAGTTTCGAGTGAGAGCTAAAGACATTCAATCTATTCAGAGAACATTTCTTAAATTGCAAACTAAAATTGAGAAGGCTTCTTTAAAAACACAAACTTTTGATCGCGAGGAACAAATACGCTTTCGAAACCAATTCAATGATAGTTATTACACAATTGTGAGTCATTTAGATGAGTTGAAAGAGGTCCAAGAGGAGTGCCGGCGCAAGAGCAGACTTTCTATTGTTCCCAACCATGGTTATAGTTGCATAAAAAAGCTACCTACTCTTCCGCTACCTCAGTTTTCCGGTGAGCCTACCGAATGGACACCGTATTATGATTTGTTTAAGTCGGTAGTACACAACAATGATGCCTACACAGAAGCGGAAAGGTTTAGATACCTACTACTTACACTTAAAAACGAGCCGTTCAACCTAATAAAGTCGATACCTATTACCGATGAAAATTATTCTATTGCGCTGGACATTTTAATTGCCCGTTACGAGAACAAAAGAGTGATAGCTTCGAAACATTTAGATCAAATTTTGAATGTCGAACAGTGTTCTGAGAAATCTAACGTACATTTACGTAACTTACTAAATACATATCACGAAAACATACGAGCACTCGATGTAATGCTATTTCCGATCAAAGAATGGAGTTTTTTGTTGTTGCATATTTTACTTCGTAAAATTCCCGTTTCCATACGTAAGAGATTTGAGTTATCTTTAACTAAACCCTCCGATATACCTAAAGTTGACGAGTTGATTGTGTTTTTAGAACGAGAATTGTCCGCGAACGAGGTAATCGATTCTGATGCAAAAAAGATTACGATTACGAATGAGAATACCACTCGCATTCACGCGTCTCCTAATAAACGTTCTTTTGTTGCTACTGCTACTACGGCAGACAAAAACCAGTATCGTTCGCCTACTACGAGTGTAAACAATAACAAACAATGTGTGAGTTGCGGGGATAATCACCCGCTATCTAAATGTTCTAAGTTCTTGAGTCTTATACCTAACGAGAGGTATTTATTGATAAAAAATAAAGATGTTTGTTTCAATTGTTTAGGCCGAGGTCATAATGTGTCCCGGTGTAAGTCGACTTTTGTGTGTCGATCGTGTCATAAAAAACATCATACGCTCATTCATTTTCCTACGGAAAATAATGCGATATCGAGTCAAGTTCCCGAGTTGGCGGGACAGGGCGCTGCGTCCACGTGCACTCAACAAGGTGTTACGTCGCCTACTGTTTCGAGTCTTATTCAATGTTCGTCATCCACCGCGCCATATGATCGTAGGCATACCGTATTGTTATCCACCGCGCTTGTTGATGTCTTTGTAGGTAATGAGAAACGAGGAACTATGAGGTGTATGATTGATTCCGGATCTATGGCGAATTTTATCACTGAGGAGTGTGTGCAAAGGTTAGGTTTGAGTAGAAGATTTGCAAATGTACCTGTTTACGGGATAGGTGACACAAAACCGGTCCGTCCGCGAGGGATGGTGTCATGTTGTATGTCGCCGAAAAATACAAGGGATAGGTTTATCTCAATGAGTGCATTAATTTTACCAAAACTGATTCCGCAATTGCCGTCGGTACCTTTGCCATATACAGGGTGGTCGCACATTGATAAGTTGAATTTAGCTGATGAGTTTTTTAACATTCCAGAGCGAGTAGATTGTATTTTAGGAGTTGAAATTATGTCCCAAATTTTGTTGGGGGACATAATTACCGGTCCACCCGGTACACCCATTGCTGTTAATAGCATTTTTGGCTATTTACTGATGGGGAAGCTAGCGTTCATTTCTCCTACTCCCGGCCCCGTTCAAGCTTGTTTTAGCTCATTTTCCGATGACGACAACTTGAAACGATTCTGGGAGTTGGAATCCGTACCTGAAGTGAAGGTACTTTCGCCTGAGGAACGTTTATGCGAATCCATTTTCGAGAATTCACATCGTCGTGACGTCACTGGCCGGTATTCGGTAGCCTTACCTCGTAAGCCTGATGCCAAGCTACTAGGTGACTCAAAAGAGATTGCCCTCGCTCGGTTCCTCAAACTAGAGCAACGTTTGGCACGGAACCCGAGTCTTAAAGAGGAATATCATTCGTGTTTACGAGAATATTTGGAGTTGAATCATATGGAGCCGGTTTTCGACCCTCCTGAGTCGGGTAATCATTTCTTCATACCTCATCACTGCGTGGTGAAAGAGTCGTCTGAAACGACGAGAACGAGAGTTGTCTTTGATGCGAATTCCGCAAGTTCTAACGGAACCAGTTTGAACGATATTCTTCTGACTGGTCCTAAGTTACATCAGGATATTATTGACATCCTTTTGAAATTTCGTGTTCATCGTGTCGCGCTTACGGCCGACATAAAACAAATGTATAGAAACATTTTAGTGCATGAGTCAGATAGGGACTTACAGCGTATTTTGTGGCGCCTTTCGAGCTCTGAGCCCATTTGTGAGTTCCGTCTAAGAACTGTTACCTTTGGGGTAAATGCATCCCCCTATTTAGCCCTTCGCGTCATTAAGCAGTTGGCTTATGACGAAAAATCCCGCTTCCCGCTTGCGTCTCAAGTGTTGTTAGACCAAGTGTTTGTCGATGACGTAGTCTCCGGTGCAGATAATGAGTCACAAGCCCTCGCGCTGCAACAAGAGTTGATAGGTATTTGTAAATCAGCCGGCTTTGAGCTGCGTAAATGGCACAGCAACTCGCCAGCGGTCGTCGCTGCGGTTCAGGCGCCAGTTGTTCATGGTGAGCGGCGCGAAGAAGTGTCCTTCGCTCCCATGGAGAATGACAACCAAACGAAGGTCCTGGGGCTTCAGTGGAATCCTCAGTCTGACCAGTTCACGTTTAGTGTTCAGTGTTCGGCTGATATAATAACGAAGAGAACCATTCTTTCGCAGATCGCCAAGATCTATGATCCAATGGGTTGGCTATCGCCGGTTACGGTGTACGCAAAGCATCTTATGCAATTACTACGGATATCGGGTGTCCAGTGGGATGATACTCCATGTGAAAACATTGTAACCGCGTGGCAAGCGTTTATTCAAGAGTTACCGCTTTTATCGCAAATTTCAATACCTCGTTTTGTTTTTCCGTGTTCGGGTAGCTTATCTATTCACGGGTTTAGCGATGGTAGTTTGCGCGCTTATTCCGCATGCTTATACGCGCGGCTTGTAGACTCAAATAACTTTGTCAAGACGTTTCTTTTGCTGGCGAAATCACGAGTCGCGCCGATCTCCCCTTGCTTGTCGATACCGCGCATCGAGCTCATGGGAGCTGTCATGTTGTCGAAACTTCTTGAAAAGGTGTTACACACCTATCGTGACCGCTTAAATATTGAAGAGGTATGTGCGCGGTCGGACTCATCTATTGTGTTGGCGTGGCTTCGCTCGCCTCCTTATGAGTGGAAAACTTTTGTTTCGAATCGTACGAGTGAGATTCTTACCCGAATTCCGAGTTGTACATGGAGACACGTGCCGTCTCCGTGTAATCCAGCAGATGCTCCCTCTAGGGGCATACTGCCATCTGCATTATTACAAAATGAGTTGTGGTTTTTCGGCCCTCAGTGGCTTCGCGAGGATTCCACTGCGTGGCCTATACAGAAAAACATTCCTAGTACCGGTGAAGAAAAACGTGACTTGCCAGTCACGTCGGCACCAGTTACGCTGGTCGAAGAAGTTGAAATAATTGGTAGATTTTCAACCTTAGGTAAATTGGTTCGAGTCACATCTTACATATTTAGATTTTTCAAAATATTGAAATCGCGAGTTAATAAACAACAAAACACTTCTTACCCAAGTTGTGTTACAGTCCACGAATATAACTATGCCCTTAAGCGGCTAATCTATTTAGTACAACATCAAGTGTTCCAAGAAGACATAAAAAACATTTCGCAGGGAAAATTGCCCTCGCATCAATTGAGACGTCTAGATCCCTTTGTTGATAAGGATTATTTTTTACGTGTTGGTGGACGTCTTCACAAATCTTTGTTGTCATATGACTCCAAACATCAATTGATTTTACCTAAGAGACACACTTTAACGAGTTTGATAATTGACGATGCGCACTTTACACATCTTCATGCGGGTACCCAATCGGTTCAATACCTACTCTTACAGAGGTATTGGATTTTATCGAGTCGAGATATAATCAGAAAACAGATTTTTCGATGTGTTCGTTGTTTCCGTGCACGTCCCGTTCGTCCACAGCCTGCTATGGCACCACTACCCCCATCGCGAATACGTCCGGAGCGACCTTTCCTAAAAACGGCAGTTGATTTCGCCGGGCCATTTTACGTGCGAGCCAATAAGGTTCGAAATGCTAAAATCGTTAAATGCTACGTTGCAGTGTTTGTGTGTGTGAGTTTGAAATGTGTGCATTTAGAAATTGTGAGTGAGCTCTCGACAGCCGGCATGTTAGCGGCTTTACGGCGTTTTACATCTCGTAGGGGATTAATAACGGATATGTACTCGGACGGAGGACGTAATTTTGTAGGATGTAACAATTACTTAAAAGAGTTGTATGAGTTTCTTAAAAATGATGTTGTACAGAGTGCCTTGAATTCGCAAACCTTGCAGCAAGGTATTACATGGCATTTTCAGCCACCATATGCTTCCCATTTTGGTGGTCTGTTTGAAGCTGCAGTGCGTAGTTTCAAACATTGCTTTCATCGCGTTGTAGGTATAAAAGTGCAAACTTATGACGAGATGCACACTTTGTTATGTCAAATCGAGGCGATACTCAATTCGCGACCTTTGTGCGTCTTGAGCGCGGATGCATCAGATCCGCTACCTTTAACCCCCGCGCATTTTCTTGTAGGAGGCCCTTTAACGGCAATACCCGACGTTCCCCTAACAGAGGCGAATCCAGGTAGACTTCTTCGTTGGCGCTGGGTACAACAATGTGTCCAGCACTTTTGGAAACGGTGGAGTCGCGAATATTTACACGAGATACAACAACGTAGCAAATGGTATACTGATCGTGGGTTACCCATCTGTGTGGGTGACATTGTTGTCGTAGTGGATGATAATTTACCTCCACTCCAGTGGAGGCTCGCTCGTGTGCATGCACTCCATCCTGGATCTGATAATAAAGTGAGAGTTGTGACCTTGCAATCCGGCAAGAGTCTTTTCAAAGGGGCTGTTGTCAAAGTATGTAAACTACCCTTAGAGTAATTGTTTTCGAAGCGTATATTAGTTTCTTAGTATAGTTTAGGTAAGATATTTACTTAAGAGTTAGAGCTTTTGAAAGTATCTAACGTATTATAGAGTTAGGTGTTAAATGAATTACGTTCATTTAAGGTGAGCGGTATGTTTCGTACCGAAACCGTTCTTTTGTTTTTGTTAGGATAGTTATGCTAACTAAAAGTGTAATTATTGAACGTGCCCTCACATAGACAAGCAATTGTCTATTTTTTGTGTGTTGGTAGCGAGTGTGGCGCGACATTGGGTGTCGTCTTGTCGGCCATTGACCCATTGGCGGGCATTGCGTGCGCGCCCGTTGAGATAACTACACGCATGCACTTGCGTATCAAGGTGCATGTAACTTTGTGGGCTGGTGTGGTCAAAGCACTTAGCCATCGCGTCGCGAGTGACCGATCCTTACCAACAGAAACATAAACTGTGCTGTGTTTTACGATATTGTAACTAGCTTAGAGAAAAACTTGAACAGCGACCTATATACCTACCGAGGGACACGAGGTCCCAGTGTTGTTACCTAGGCCCTAGCTGGAATCATCATCCCCTGGATATAAGCACATGGACGCACCCCCGAGGTGGTGTGCCGGACTTCCCAAGTAAGTTCGCATGCCCACTTTAGCTACCCAACAATCAATAAAACAGTATTACTTATGATGAGATTGTACTTAGTACTAATACTACAAACTACTGACTTAATTTATTTGCATTAATTTATCTACTCCCAAGTTGATCTTGTTTATAGCTAACTACTATTTGCAGGCTAATTCACTCGTAATAAAGTCCAATATTCTCATTTTTATAGCATCTATCTGTTGTTTGCAGTAGTATGCCGTAAAACTTGCGCGTTTACGGTACGCTGAACAAAAGAGGCGGTAATAACTTCCCCCTTCTTCCTTGGCGCCCCCTTATTAAGAGTTGTTTTCATGGACGTACCTCAGCTTGACAAACGGCGTTTGCTGCTGTTTGTTATTATGAATGTATATTAAAAGAAACAGATTAAAAGTGAATATATTTTATAAGCTAAGTAAGTCCTTAAGTTTCATCTCCGGGAGAAATGGATTGCAGTTAAATGTTTTTAGGAGAATATGCTTTGGGGGTGTAGAAAGTAATTTGAAAAAAAAAAGCTTTGATGGGGCTAGGAACATTTTTTTTTGTAGAGTTGACTTGAGTTGCAGTTAAAAATGTGCCGGACTTCCTCTCGATTCGTAGAACACGTGCAATTTAGCTGCGATACTACTTATAATAGCAGCTTGATGCTATTATAAGTAGTATCGCAATGTATCGCAAGTAATGCTTATTTTCGTCTCGAAAGTACATTACACCCATTCCAATATGAAACAGAATAATAACAATAACAATACACACCATATGAAAAAAATCACCTACGCAATCTCAATGCTAAACGCCTCTCTTAAATAAAAATGCTAAGTCTTCGTTTGTCTATTGTAAATATTAAAAAATATACCTATACACATCCGCCAATATTAATTAAATCTTAAAATTTACCAAAGCATATCTCATTAGCTCATTTAATTTTCTTATGTAATTGAGAGACGATACGAGCTACTCGCTCGCTTGATATTTTTGTTCTTCACAGTTCAGTGCCACCCAAAGTTTTGAACAAATAATATAGGTCCAAATTCTACGTGGCAAGGTACTGCCCTCAAAAGAAGAAAGAATCCTACCGCTTCATAAAATATTATGTCTCTATTATTTTAGAGCTAGAACTTATTCACACTATATCTTTATAAATAATAGCCTATGTCGTATTCCGATGTGTAAGCTATATTATTGTAAAGTTTCATCAAAATCCATTCAGTAGTTTTTGCGTGAAAGAGTAACAAACACACATCCATACATTCTTACAAATTTTCGCGTTTATAATATTAGTAGGACATTAGAAGGAAGTAGGATGACCATAGAGAATAAATAAAAAATATACTTCGATGTACTGTATATACTCGTACAATTTCAAAGTTGATATTCCACAATTTGCATAATAATATATAAATAAACTAACTATCTTCAATCATAATCAAATCGATCATCGATGACATATTTTTCTGAACTAACACTCGGATGTTATGTTATGACTCCCTGTCTCCTCAATATCTATTATCGATCACCTTACATGGGTACGTGATTATAAAGGCGTCACAAAAAAAAGAAACTCGATTTAACTTATTATTGTGTTTCACTACAATTTTTTTGACGACCTCGTTGGTGCAATGGGCAATTCTCTGCTTTCTCGCCACAGTTTCTAGGTTCGATTCCCGACAGAAGCGAGATTATCAATTATCCGTCGTAAGGGATATTTATGCTTCTGGTTTTGCTGGGTGACATATGTGACATAAATATTACCATTACCCAGGATACAAATATTTGAACTAGATATGGAACTGTGAATGTGTGCGTTGGTAAGTTCTTATTTGTTAGGTCCTTAAAAAAATTAGGGAACTTGGAGCTCGGTCTACCAATAAATAAACAAATCGGCCGAAAGATATGTATGTGCGTAGAGAGAAATACATACACTTGAAACAATGCGACGAATACCTCCGGCGGATTCTCTTCTTTAAAAAAAAACAAAGGTTAAAACGATAAAGGTATCATCAAATTTCTTCTACACAAGATTAGTTTGAAATCAAACATAGGTATGTTTGTGAGCCTAAATATTTCAGACGCTCATGTGAACCGCAACTTATTTTTCGAAGCAAGACAACTGAAAACAACTCCATGGACTCCTCAGGAATGGAGCAGTCCATTGACGTCCACAGAGGTGTGTAGTTTCCAAACTTTTTAAAGAGAAACTTTCCGGTAAAGAAGTCCATTCGAAGGGCTACTTCGGGATACCTATTGTGTTGTACATTTCAAATTTCGAAGTATTTCAGTAATCATTTAAGACGAACTGGTAAAAAATATTAATACAATAATTCTATTATGTATAGTTTATTGTTAAACAAAATAGAACTTTTCAGTTGTATGTAAGTAAGTTTTACCACTTCTTAATAGTTATTCAATTATATTTCAGATAATTTAGCAATATTCAGAAATAATAAAGATTTTTTTTTTACACGGAGCGGGATTTGAACTATGTCTTTAGAACACTGGCTTCATGTGCCCATCCAACCATCAGAGACTGTTCAATTTAATTAAATATATTTATTTTAAGTAAGGGCTATCGCCCTAGATCGAGACTTTTCTGTCTCCTTGTCAAAAAAAAAAGGTTACCTATATTTTCTTTAAAGTAAGTTAGATATTAGCACACTTCTCAAAATCTCAGGGATAAGAGCGCATTTCAGTGCTACGCTAGACTTCATTCCTCAAAGTTCTGAGTGGCACTGCCGTTGAAAGACTGACGGGATGCTAACCATTAAGTGGACAACTTGCTTGTCCCTTCGTAAAATCATTTAGTGATAAATGTAACCACATTTCAATGGCTTTATTAGCTTGTAATATTTATATATACGCCTACAGGTCAATTTATCACAGTTTTAAAATTTACATAGATTAAACGCCATTAGCTAAATTTATCGTACAGTCAGCGCCGAATAAAGTCGCTATTCAAATAATAAGACTACTTATACTTACTACTACAATACTACATATTGTTAGAAGCATGCATACAAGTCAATAACACCACAGATAAAGAAGTTTAGTATTCTGTGATAAGATAAAATACCTTTGAACACACTGTTTACAATTAATAAATAAATGTTTTCACTCACAGACTTACACTAAGTTCGATGACTTGTGTCGTGGATACCGGAAACATTCACATCACACAGAATCACAACTAGAACCAGAAACACAAATTTTCCTTGGGGAGAAAACTGTGTTCCCGCCGGGAATCGAATCCAATAAACCTGATTGGACGGCGAACATACGCCCAACTAAGCCAACAGGCAGTTCCACAATGATGATGGTGGATTGATGAGTGTCATTAAAATCACAGTTAACTTTTTCATGGAAGGAAAAATCTTGAAAAAATTTGAAATAGTATGTATTATTATATATTATTTGCACTATAATTTTATAATTGACAGTTTACACGTTTACACGGAGTACATTGAAAAAATAGCATATCAAAAAAAATCTTTCGTTTATACATACTACCCAGAATAAATACATAAGTATTTTTAACCGATAATTTTTTTATCATAATTATTTAATCATGAAAGGGAGCAAAGCCACGGGTCAAAGCTTGTAAGATTTAAATAACCACTTCGGATGCTTAAAATACTATGCGTATTTTGACTTATATGTATCTATCTTCGTAAATAAAAAAATTCGATTGTTGCATGTATGAAAGTTCATCATTACTTGAGAACGGCTCAACCAATTTAACGGATTTTTTTAACATTCGTAATGGGCAATATCCTTTTTTTTTATTCAAATGTTTGCAAAAAAGATCATTCATCATGACATACATTTTCGCATCTAAATAAATATTTGGAAATGCAATCAGGTTGAGGCAATTTTACACATGGCCATTTTTCTTTTCTTTCTTTGACAACCATGGCCCAATTATAGCTTAGCCGCAAAGAAAAGTTGGCCCGTTATCAAAGGCTAATATGTATTTGATTTTGACTGTACTGTACTTACACAATATTGCGTAGCCATTTCTTGGCTAGAGCGTAATCTTATTTGTAGGAGATAAGCAAGATTAACACCGATATCTCTAAGATAACATTGAAATATTTTCAATGTCGTTATATATCTGACAGATATATATATAGAGGTTTGATGTATTCACCTACATACTCATGCAATATTATAATATAAACTGACAAATAACATAGTCAATTCGTCAATAAATTGCGTAATGATACAAGAAACTCAATTTCGAATAATTGTTTAGAAACACTAAGGAAATAGCTAATAACGTGAATAAGTTTATTACCTATTTCTTTGTTCAGTTTATTACCTTTTTGTTATAATAAATAACCCACAATATTAATTTACTCAAATTATATATTATAAAACGTTACATATAAATATTTATACCTTTTTTAATTAATTTTGACTAAAATGTTTATATGCCGCAGTCAAAACGTTAAGATAACTAATTATTTAAATCTCAATTTTGATTATCATTTCGAAGAAGAATTTATTAGAGAAACACAAGACTTATCCTACTAATATTATATATCCAAAAGTTTGTGTGTAACTGTGTATGTTTGTACCTTCTTCATGCTTTAACGTCTGACCGTATTTAGATTAATTTTAGTATGTAATTTTTTTTTTTTTATGTTTGATATGCAAGCATTTGACCACTATCTCGCCTGATGGAAAGCTTATACCTAGGATTAACACATAGGCATACTTTTTAACTTGATAATAGCGGGCGAAGTCGAGGGGCTCGGCTAGTATAGATATTCTAGCGCAACATACAAACATACGTATATGTTTTATTCGCAGTAAGGCAGCATTAGTATATAAGCACTAGTAATATAAAACTTCGCTGAAACAGTTTCTAACAATTGAAGACGGGTTATTGCGTTATAAAAGTTAAAGAGTCTGCAAAACGACTGTTTGAAGTGAAACTATTGGTCTTCAAATAGAATTGAAGAAATACTTGAAACTTATCGGTCATATTCTCAAAGTAGTAGTAAATAATATGAACTTTTAGAAACATGCCGACAAACTTAAGATTTTGAGGGAGGTATTTTTTAGTGTGCAGTTTGGTTATTAATATACCTAATTATGTTGTCGTACGGTTTGATCGCACCAAGGACTAATTTATAAAGTTAAGTTACAGTGACTTTGTTAGAATAGTCAATGAATAGATATGAACAAAATCAGGCGCCCAAGATACAAGAAAAGCCTAGTTTAAGGCCAATAGAGAATTACTACTTTTTGTACTATAATACTAAAAATATGTTTTGTCATATCTATTATTTATTATTTCTATTATATATATATCTTTATTATTATATCTGCAATACAATATGATATGATATGAAAATTAAAACATTCGAAGACAACATATATATCTAATACATTGCATCCATACGAACAATCATTGTATATATGTATATATAATCTGAATTTTGGAAACGGCTCCAACGATTTTCATCAAATTTAGTATGCAGGGGGTTTCGGGGGCGATAAATTGATCTAGCTAGGTTTCATTTTTAGTAAACGTCAAATGTGTGTGTGATGTAAATGTGTGTGTGATGTAAATGTTTCCGGCACCCACGATACAAGTCTTTGAACTTAGTGTGGGGCTGTGAGTGTGAATGCGTTTGTTTGTTTGTTTGTTTGTTATTTACTAAAAAAACTAAAAACCATCATCCAGGCACTAATAATTATTTGCCAAGTAAGTGCAACAAAACACCTCATAAAGATCATATAAAAGCATTGTAGTATATATATTATGTTGTGGTATGATAGCTGTAACCACCCAAATACAATAAAATAAAATGAAATTAGAAAAGGAAAAATATTGCTTGAGGTGAGATTACATCTCTCAGCTACAAGGTGTAATGCTATAACGCCAAACCACTGAGCTACCCAAGCCCAGCGTCAAACCATGAAATTAACCTTTCTTTTGTCGTAACCGTCTTATGGGGACGTATTTTCCTTCTGTAATTTACAACTTCAGTTTTGCAAAGCGAGGCTAATGTTAATGCTAGAAACAAAAATATTTTTTGAATTAATACTTTTTTTTTTGTTTTTGTATACATGGTTTTGTATAATAACTTGTGATACTTCCTAAATAAATGTTTTACATACTTTGATATTTCTAATATGGCAAAGTTGTATCAGGAGTTATATACTTTTTCGTGAGCTCATGATAGGATTGCATATATTTTTCAATTTAGACAATTGGTCCTAATACAAACTATTACCATTAAACTATTGGTCCGCAAACACTTCAGTTTAATTAGACCATCTGGGACATCGCCCATATGTATTTACTTAACTGCTTATAATCCTATGTTACGTGCAATTAATTTGTACCGCCAGTAGCCAAACTAATTATTATACCTGGCTTACATGGGCGTAGCCAAGGGAAAGGGGCAGGAACGACTGAAAATTATAGTTTCCAAAAGTATAAGATTGGAGTTCTTTGCATCAAAATTTAAATGGTTGACAAGTCCGCTCGTATAAGTACAACTCAGTTTACTCTAAATGAGAATATCGACTAAAACAAATGACACTCGCAAACCATCTGTAAAACTGACTTGTCTTTTATTTAAATAGGATTTTATTTTCTAGTATTGGTTTTATACTAAAATTATTAATATTAACTTACGTTTCAAATAGTCTCTATATTTCAGTAAGCTTACGTGGATATAGAAATATGATTCATGCTATCGGGGCGCGAGTCTACGAACTATTCTTTGCAATCAATTTACCTCTATACCAATAACTATTCCCCCGAAATTAAGAAATGGCTACGCATCTGCCTTGCTCGTGCTTAATGACGAGTAATTTGCAGTACATTATCGCTCAATGTTACATTATTATAGAGTTATCCTCAGATTTGTTGGATAATGGACGGCGCACAGGCCATCTGAGCCTCGCATGCTTGGATTAATAGACTGTATTAATCCCGGGGATCGGTGTAAACAGCGTTAAGCTTGTTAATAGTGTGGATCATTTTAGATAGCTTTATGCCGCAAACGCGACCGCTTTACCACTGTACATTTAAAACAGATGAATTACGTTACAACTGTCAAGTTTTAAAATTAACACATGTAATAGAATGATTTTTGTTGAGCTGTACTTACGAGAATTCCGAAAAGGAGTTCTTGATTGAGAATCAAAGGCTAGAGCTAGACAATGGTTCGAAAATAAATCATTACCTTTTTGGGTGCTCTACCTAAAAATAAATAAAACGGACCCTTTCGGATTACTTTCTTACCCGTTTGTCATAAACACTATTTCGCAGACATGGGAGAAGGTCCAGTAAAAATTAATATCGTATACTTAGAAGTAAAACAATACAACCGTGAGTACCCAAAATGCATTATATTCAAAATTAAACGTTAATTTTAAAAATATTTAATAATCTTCTAAGCAAATATCTCATAATATATTTGCATGTACTGCATTAGGACTCCGACAAGTAAACTGTCGGAGTCAGTCGCAGTGTCTAGTGGTTATTTATTGCGGAGTATTTGCTTGTCACACTGTATTGCTCTCGAGTGGTAAAGTGTTTGGGTTTAAATTGTCAATAAAATAAAGACACAATTGCCAATAATCCCTTGATAAGTGTATCTTTTGATAATTTTCTTTAGATAAGTTAAAAAGGGGATTTTGGCCGCGAAATAAAAAAATAGCGTTTCTGATTTCGTGTCATCTTACTAAACTTGTGATTTTTTGAAGGTCAATCCTATTAATATTATCAATCCGAAAGTTTGTATGTAAGTGTTTAAATGTATAAGTATGTTTGTTCCATCTTCAGGCATTAACAGCTGAACTGAGTTGGATGAAATTTGGTATGTACATAGCTTATTAACACATAGGCTACTTTTTAACTTGATAATAGCGGGCGAAGCCGCGGGGCACGACTAATGTATAATAATAGTGGATTATTACCCATTAATGGTTTGTCAACGTGTATATAAAGTGTAGAGTGTAAGTAAATTAAACAAATTAAAAAAAAGACGTGTGGCACTCGGGGACTGCCGCGGTAAAGCTATTGCAAAGCATTTTTTATCAACTTATGCAATTATAATTATTTATATATTTTATTTATGCAGTATTTTTTTCCTGCCACCTAGAAGCGAGTTGCTAAACTAAAGAGACAAGCGTGATATTTCAAAAAAGTCATTAAAAGTTCTGCTATTCATCGATAGATGGCAACACTAAAAAGTATCACCGTTGTGCCGGTCGGAGTGGGGGTTGTTAGGTTATTTTCGTTACGGAATTTCTGGATTCGGTCTCCACGCTCAAGGCCCGCGAAAGAAGCTATGCAATAGCTTAAAAGCGTTATTTTTGCTTTCGGTCCACAACTCTAATAGAACGTCTAAAAAGTTGCTACCATTTAATTAGAACACGATTTGACTATGACTGGACCATGACTTTTACTTGTCTTTGATTGTGCCTGTAAAACTAGTTTAAGAACGCATTAGCTTGACGTATTATTTATCAAGTAATAACACAAGCTAAACAAAGGTTACACAGCATAAATAAAATAAAAAAAGTAAATGAAAACATATGTGAGCTGAGCAAAGCGGATATCAAATAGCGCGACAGACGTGCTCGAACGAGATATGTTACTAAGTATTTTTTCAAAGGAAAATAACAGATTATATTATTAAGTGGAATTGACATAACAATGGGTAAAGTTTATTTATTATTAATAGCTGTCCGTACTGCGAAGGAGTGGAATTCATTGCCCGCGTCTTTGTTCCCCGAACGGTATAATCTGGGAGTCTTAAAGTCAAGAGTGAATAGATATCTTCTAGGCAAGCATACTACATCTTCGGCCGCATCATCACTTTCCATCAGGTGAGATAGTGGTCAAACTGTGTGGCTTGCCTCTCAGTATAAAAAAAAAGCTTTGTCGTACGATTTCGTTCGTGTTTATGATAATGATATAAATAATTCAGGCTAGAAGCGATCCTAACAGTCATGGGTAATATATTATGAAGTATATCCATTCCAATTGTATTTTTTCACTACTGCTCAATTGTACTAACGCACCGTATTTTAGTAGTAGTTTGACAATAGTAATTTTCAAATAGAAATAATAATATTATGTCGCTTAGCACCAAATGGTGTAATTCATAAGGATAACGTCTAAACTAGCATGGCCCTAACTTGTTTACGATTTTCATCTGTTGGTAATGATGACAATACCTGAGTGAGACAGTAGTCAAACGCTGGACTATCATTTAGTTATATTTAACTTAATATCACGAGTCGTAATGGAGCTAAAACTGAATTTATATATTATTGGCCTGAGCATACTCGAGACCTTGGCCATGGTCTCGAGAAGACTCACTAACTAGTATGAAGCGTCGAGGTTAATTAAAATAGGTTTTGATTAAGTCTTGGGTCATTACTAAAATCATATATAAAAATAAACTTACCTACCGCAAACATTCAGATTTTTATCATATTAGTGTAAAGTGCGACTACTTACGTAGCGTAATATGACCGTCACAATATGCCTGTCATGCTTTATCTACATACGTTTAATATATAGGATATAAACGAAGAAAGCAACTGCGAACAAACTTTGATTTCTCTGCTACAAAATCTATTTATCACAGTTACAGCAGAAACGGTCTCCTTGTAAGTGCCATTTACTGCGATGTGCAAAGTTCAACGGCTTTGCTTTGTCTCCGCTGCTTTTATTCCATGTCTTTACGGGTATTTCAACCAGATAAACCATAAAGCTTTCAATATACTAGCATTAAGCTCATATGCATAAAGAAAACTGTACGTTGCGATGGCTATGATATATTTTAAGATATTTTCTTGAGAGTGCCTAGACTAAACTCTATAGTATTGTAGAATTTTGTCAACAAAAGATCAAGAAAATATCTAAAAGTTTGTGTTATTAACAATATAATTTCCTCGTGACTCTTGTCAAATAGTTTTGAACTGCAGCATCGCCTGAGAGATGATGGTGATGAATCGGGACAGAAAATACCTACGGCGTGAGCCACACAAACTTTACTAACAATTATAAAAAAAAAATTCTCAGGTTTAGACTGCATAGCACAAATGCTCAAGGCTTGTGCTGCCACTTTTCAATTAAGGTTAATTTTACATTATAGGCTGTTTAATATATAAAATGTAATTTAAGTTAATTTTACATTATTGCTGTTGTTTGCATTGCTAGTGATAGATATATAAAACCAGCACACGCCTACAAAAATCTCCAACGATTTAACGAGTCAAAAGTTGTTGCTGTCTATGTGTAGATCTGTTATAAACTTAAATTTTACAGGACGCCAGCTTACAAAAGGCCAAAGTCGCAAAAAACAAGAACAAAGTCATTGTCGAAATGATAAAAATCTCGTTTCTTTACCGAGTTTGTGTACTCCGTGTCGTATTCAACTCGTTTCGTAAAATTCAATTTTGGGAATTTGTTTCCTCCCGTCGAATGGTGCGCAGAATACTGATGCGGAGACACTTCCCTTAGAGCTCTCCTGCTTTTTATTTCGACGACATAAAATATGTATCCATCCTGTATATTTGACGTTCTAATCCGCCTTCAGGACCCTCCGTGGGATGGGTGATAATTGAAACTTTGAGGGTCGGAAGTTGAGGAAAAGTTGGAAAAATCTGAGTGTCTACTGCTTTTCGGATTTAATACGTTACAAATATTTAGTAATGATATATACGCTTCATTTTTATATTTAATAAATTAAATTAACATTAAAATGTTGACAAAATAAACTGACAAGTGCTAGTCAGGCTCGCGCTTCAAGGGTTCCATACCATAATGTTTTACTTTAGACTATACACTATCATAAATTCACTCCAAGTTTAAAACTTCTAATGTATAACCGTCTTCACCTTAATGTTTCTTATTTAGTTCTGGGGTACTTTCCTTCTTTACATATAATATTATTTTAATTATCTTATTATTAAAAAAAATCTGCTACATACATTATATTTAAGACGGCTTCTTATAACCGTTAGTAAGCTAAAGCTTTAAAGGATATTTATAAAAGGATGAGTCGCACAGACACTTATATGACGTAGGTTTACCTACTAATAATAGTTTATGCAGTCTTTATGCATAACCAAACCCGGAAAATATATCTTTCTGTATTGTAAATTTTCTGTCATAGAGATGCATAAAGTGCTCATTATCGTTTCAATAATGATTTAGTATGTCGATAATTATAGTAAAGGCATCTGAAACAATAAACTTAAAATTTAAAGTAACTGATTCCGATAGCATATTTCTCGTCGTAAAAGAGAATTTTCTATCATTATACCTACTACAGAGACTGTTATTAAACTTGGTGACCCAAAACCGAACTCGGATAAGTGGGAGCGTGGGCATCAATAAAGTTCCGTAAGAAGTTTCATATCTTGGCTGAATGCAAAGATTCGCTTTGCTTGCACAGCCGTGCACCCGACGAGTAAGATATTGCCAATGGCTAGTGTTGCCAACATAGATATTTATCAGCACGTTGCCAATAACGTGTTTGTATATGAATTGTGTTTAGGTTTTATTAAACATTTTGCTAAAATTATTTTACAATTTTTTATGATCATAATTAATAGAAAGATTACAGAATACATGGATTTTAATTAACTAACATAGTTTGTAAAATACGAGAACTTTAAAAAACTAATCGAATAAAATTTAAATTGTAATCGAAAAATATTTTCTTTTCATCTCAAACTGCCAGTTAATATTAAAAATACACAGAGTTTCATGAATGTATTAAAACTCGTACTGATGCATAAAAATTCGTAGACTTAGACGAATTTCAATGAATTTCTCACATTCTAAGCTCTTTTCAAACAAAAAAAAACTTTTCTTAAGCAGTATAAATATCTCCAAGAAATTAATAACAAAAGTAAAGCTCTAAATCTTTTTGCTGAACTATTTCAAGGGATTTGCCTTAATCGCATCTGAGTGTCTAGATGAGAAAAAATAAGATTTGAAGTCTTACAAGTTTAAGACCGTGGACTAAGTCGGTAGAGCATTAAATTCCAGTCTTTGTGCAATTTAACAACTGCAACTATGGAGATAGTTCTGTTCCCGCCTAGTCATTTGAGCTCAGTTCTTTACTCAGAGACCTTACAAGTAACGAGATACCGGGAAACCTCTTAATGATAAATCTTCTTCCTCTTGGCATTCGTTTTTGATATAACTATAACCGGTTACTTACACAATTGGTGATGGAAGCTTTAGAATTAGTGGGGATGATTAGCCATAGCTTATCCAACGGTAGGCTCTGTATGTTGTTAATTGTAAAAATTACTGTTTCCAACACAATGTTCCATCAAAAAGTGTAAAAGCTATTTCCGAACCCCGCGAATTTGTAAAACATAATGCAGGGGTGTGTTAAAATTATGCGGCAATTGATTTTAATTAATATATACTAGCGATCCGCTCTGGCTTCAAAAGGGTGAAATTTCAGGTGGGTTTCAAAAAATATTCTTTCATACAAACCACGTACTGATAATAACAAACACACTAAAAAAAGTTAGCCAAATCGGTCGTGCAGTTCTCTAGTGATGAGGTTTCATATATGCGGTAATCGATTTAAATTTGTTTAGATATAATTATATGTTACAGATATAATAGTATTAAATAAATAGCAACAGGTTACAGTCAAAGTATAAGAAGAATTCAATATATTGGAAGAAATGTGATTTAATTTCCACTCGTCAAAACAGTCAAGAGTGAGGAATAGTTAAAAAATTGACGAGCAGCAGAAGTATAGTGTTAAATAAATAAATAACATTTTTAGATATCTTATCAATTAATTTATTGAATTACATATAGCACTTGCAACACTTGGTAATGTCATGGACCAGGATAATAGTTAAACAGCTGCTCAGCCACGGCATCATTTGCATTTTTTTTATTTTGGCTTTGCAAATTAAGTGCATTTAGCCAGTGTACCTACTCAATATTTTTCAAGTCAAATAGGTGTTTCATAAAACCAGTCCTAGTCACCAGTCAAGAAAGAAAGTCATGGTCGCAGTCAAGTGATGCCCTAAAGAAGTAATAAAACTTTACTTGAACTTCTATTGGAGTTGTGGAATTAACAGAAAAATGTACGTTCAAGAACTATTAACGGTTAATAATACATCATTAACACTCGAAGAATTCAAACACAACAAATTTTGTAAAATAATACAAAATCGACAACGATAGTTTTTTTTTTGCGCCAAAACTCCATTTTAGTTTTCTGGATGATTGTTTAGTGTTCGAATGACGCATGCATGTCTAATAATATTTGTTAACAAAATAAAATATCAATACACATTTCGACCAAACTTAACGTGTGTTATGTAATGTTATGTAATACCTGATGATCTAATGTCGTATAGTAAACCTCGTTTGTAGCAAGTATTAACGGTTCACCGATAACATAATAAACCATTACCAATTTGCTCTGAAACACGTAATTAATGTTTGGTTTAAGTTTCAAAACGTCAAAATAAATAGAGCTGAAATACATTGACAGAGCGTATGCTCAAGTGCCGTCACGGTGCCACAGTATTATATTGAAACAGTAGCACATAACTTATTGCTATAATTAAAAAAACATAAGCCGCCCCGCGGCTTTGCCCACTATTATCAAGTTAAAAAGTAGCCTAAGTGTTAATCCTAGGTATAATCTATGTACATTCCAAATTTCATCCAAATCCGTTCAGCCGTTAATGCGTGAAGAGGGAACAAACATACTTACACACAAACTTTCGGATTTATAATATTAGTAGGATAAACGCTTTCACACTCACAGCCCCACACTAAGCTCGATGACTTGTGCCCTGGGTGCCGGTAACATTCAAATCACAACCAGAACCAGAAACAAAATTTTTCCTCGGGGAGATAAAAATCTTTTTTTTTTTTTTTTTTTAATCTTTATTTTATTTAGAGGCTTTTAAACTTTCAGTTTATGTCAGCCTCATCGTAGCCTTAACAGTATATACATATACAGCATTTTTATACATAATTAAACAATAAAACTTAAAGGCTAGAACAATTCACGAACCAAAACAAGGAGTTACTAGCTCATAAATCATTCTAGCCTCATTTGACATTGGCTGAGATAGAATGCCCTGCAACACACCTAAGTTAACATCACACATACCAAGATCTTTAAAAATGGTTTGTCTCACAGCTCGGTTCCGGACACATTCCATTAGTATATGATACACGTCTTCAGGTTTATCACAAACTTCACAATTAGGAGAAGTGACTTTTCCCATCATATGCGCAAATACCCGAAGTGGAATATGTCCGGAACGCAGTCTATGTGCTAAAACAACAAGCTTACGGCTAATATCGCCCACAAACCACGGGGAACGATGGGGCTGACTTTGCATTATCCTGTACCAAATACCTTTGGTTTTTGAACGCTCATCAAAATATTCCCTCCAACTCTCAAAACACAACATTTTAAATTTAGGTAATATTTCCAAATAAGAATTTTGAATGAAAACGTCTGTTCCATCTATAGCAGCCAATTTAGCCAAGCGGTCAACTTCTTCGTTCCCCGCTAGACCAATATGCGATGGTACCCATTGTATCTTGATGTTGACTCGATTTTCACGAAACTTTTCTAGTTTTCGGATTATAGTATATGCTATAGAAAAGCATCTATATCCTAGGATACAACGTGAGATGTGTTGCAACGCACTCTTACAATCAGTAATTATTACAATTTTATTATTAAGTAAATCTTTCGACTCAGCGTAGGATAACGCCGCCGATATAGCAAACAGCTCCAAGGTCATTATACATACCGGCGACGTGTTCCTATAGCACTCGGCATGTTTACATGTTGCATCGTAATATGCTACTCCCGAAGATCCGTCAGTGTTCTTAGAGCCGTCCGTAAAGATTTTATGCCAATTATTATATTTTTCATTTAATTCGCAAGTAACTTCATTCTTTAAAATATTAAAGTTATAGTTTCTTTTGGCCTTTTCCATACAAACGAGACTTTCGTTTATGTATGACTTTAAGTTAATATTAGATAACCACACATCATGTAAAAACATTTCTAAAGGATAAGAGGAGGAACACTTTTCTATTTTAACTTCATTATACAGTAACATTATTAATGGTTTCTTTTTATTTACCCAATACCTATCATTAGATAGAGCTCCGACTGCATCCAAAAGGTTTGTTGTCGGATTATACATAGAAGGCCAAGATTTAATTTTTAAACAATATTTGTAGCCCAAATATTTCCGCCTTATACATAGCGGAGGTATACACACTTCACTTTCCATAACGTGCACGGGAGTGGATTTTATAAAACCGCCGACAATTCTAAGGGCTTGATTTTGGATTTTGTCTAATTTAGAAGTGTGACAATTAGCACTACTGTCATAAAGAAAACAGCCGAAATCCATCCTACTTCTTATCAAACTAATGTACAACCTTCTTAAGTGTTTGGGGTGAACACCCCAGCTTCCTCCCGCTAAAATCTTCAAAACATTAAGAATTTTTTGCGTTTTTTCACAAATCTCATTAATGTGTTTACTCCAGCGAAGAGACCGATCTAACCAAATGCCTAGGTATCTAATACTATCACTGCAAATTAAAGATGTTTGATTTATTTCTAATTTAATATTATGTCGTCTATGCCCTCTGCTAAATAAACAAAAAAAAGACTTTTGTGCTGATATTTCTAAACCAATGTTTTCAAGTAGATGAACTATAGTATTTATGGAAGATTGGATATCCGACGTACAAGTATCAATATTTTTATTACTTGTATAAATCACAAAGTCATCGGCGTATTGTCCTATACGTGTAGAGATAATTTTGCAAATTTGATGACTTACTATATTAAATAACAAGGGTGATAGTGGGTCTCCTTGTGCCAAACCATTAGAGGTCCACCTGATTATATTACACCTATCTGAATTATCGTGATTTATTATTAAATGTCTCTCACTCAAAAATTCCCAAATATAACTGCACATTTTACTACCAACATCAAGTTTATCTAACATAACTGTTAAAGCCTCTGCCTGTACATTATTATACGCATTCTCTATATCAAGAAAGCAAGCAAGTGTAGGTATATTTTTAGTTAATCCAATCTGAATCGTTGTAACTAATCGTGTAACTGAATCCAAGCAAGAGTGTGATTTTCTAAAACCTGTAGTATTAATAGATAATATATTATTCTTTTCTATGTACCATTCTAGCCTTTTGGCCACCATATTATGGAAAATTTTGCAAATACAGGATATTAGTGAGATAGGTCTCAGTTTAGGTTCTAAATTTGTATTTAAATTGGCTTTAGGAATGGGTACAATTTTTATATCTCTCCATTGTTGTGGAATATAACTTGAGCAATAAATTTCGTTAAATAAGTTAAGTAAAACGATTTTGCCTACAATCGGGAGGTTATGTATCATAGAGTAGGTAATATTATCGTCTCCAGGAGATGTATCTTTTCTTTTTATACACGATTCTAATTCTTGTATATTAAACTGTTGTTCTAGTACCATATTATTTGACATAAACTGAGGTTTAGATATTCTAACATAATCTGGGGCCAATGAACAAAGTAATTCTTGTTTTTTGTGTTCTGGCGCATTGAATTTTGTCTGACGATAACCTTTGATCCACCTCATTTTTCTCCACATATCTGATAGAGATGTAACTGCGTCAGTGGAATCGCAAAATTTATTCCAGTTTACTGATTTTGCCTTTAATAGTTCAGATCTAACCAATAAAATTTTATTTTCTAAAATTGTAAGATTTCCAGGAGTAGGATTGCGACGAAAATGCCCAAGTGCTAACCTTCGTTGCGCCACTAAATTGGATAATGTAGAACTCCAGTATGGTTTGGGTATGAACTTGCTCTGAGGGTCACTACTAAATCTAATCCATGGTATATTTTCATCCGCAGCATTATTAATTACTTTGATAAACGCATCATATTTATTTTGTATAGTACCAGAATTACTATTAAGAGCTAATATCGGCAGTTCTATTGATTCTTTAAAGCCAGACCAATTAGCTTTTTTATAATTGCGTTTTTTAACAAAATGTGTATTGCCTACATAGTTAACAGAAACTTTGACTATCATATGGTCACTACCTAAATTTTCATTCAGAACTTGCCACGTCATATCAACACATATATCGGTAGAAACAAAAGTTATATCTGGTGATGTTTCCTGTAAAATATTATTTACGAGCTTAACTCTAGTTGCACTTCCTGTATTTAATGAAATAAATCCCTGATTTAATGACGAATCTAATATTTGTACACCCCTCGTATCGTTTTTTACTGACCAATTGGTATGATGTCCGTTAAAATCACCACCAATTAAAGTTTTGTTATTGTATAATGAAAACAATTCATCCCAATCAGACTGGGTCGTTCGCACTGATGAGGGGCAGTAAATAGATACAATGTTAGAAATAAATTTACAATTTAGGATTTTTATCGCCACCACCTCAATGCCAGAATTACTTAAATTTATGTGACTTACCTCTGTCTTGATTGACTTATGTGTGAAAATTGCTACACCCCCATATGAATCAAAACGATCTGTTCTCCATATGTTGTAATTACTAACGTTTACATTATCCTCTTCGCTCCACCATGTTTCACTTACTAGGGCTATATGAACTTTATATTGAAATAGTATGCATTCGAAATCTGTTAATTTAGGTTTAATACTCTGCGAATTCCATTGGACTATGTTTACAAAACGTTGCTTTCTATGAGCGCTATCCATGCCCAAGCACAGATAACAGTTTTGAGAGATAATCCCCCTTCCTAAATTCGTTCGCTACCCATAAGTAGCACTCCTCTACAACTACATTTAAGAAGTCAATGATTTTTTCGCTGAGCATTTTTTGAGACGACAGAATGTCTTTTATCTTACTATATAATCTAACAAAACTAAACTTTTTCTCACTTGTATTTTTCTCTGGACACTCATTTTTCTTTTGTTCCTCTTTGTTCAATACTTCTCTATCCTCTACAATTTTCTTTTTTTTTCTTCTCGGCTTTTTCTTCTTTTCTTGACCATTTTTGCTAACGTTTTCCGAAGATGACTCATCACTGGACAAATTATTATTTATCTCCATTTCTAAGTCACGTGAATGCTCTCGTTCGTTTGTTAGTACCTGGCTGTAGCTCATAGTAGCAGTAGGTATTTTAGTCCCTCGCTGGGTCATATCACCTTTGTTTAGTATCGGAGTGATGGTATTTTGACTTCCAAACGATTCGTTGTTGTCCCTGTCGCGCTTCGCCAGAAATAACGATAATGCCTTTTTATAGGTACATGTTTCTTGGCACATTATGTTGCGTATCTCTTTTTCTTTCATAAATGTGGGACATTTAGATCTTTCAATAGACATATGAGAGCCCTTGCAATTTACGCAGCTAAAGTCTTTTGTCTCGCAATTCTCATGGTTTGCTCCACATTTAGGACAAATAATTTTCTTTATAGGGCAGAATTTCTTAATATGTCCATATTTCCAACAACCAGCACATTGTGAAACTGGAAATGTGTAAGGCTCCACTAAAAACCTACACCCGTATGCCAATACATACGACGGAATAGCGGTGCCCTTGAAACACAAGCGAATTGTTTCGCTGTCAATCCAAATACCTTCGCCCGATTGTCTCTTCAGGCGCTTCACGGATAATATCTCGTGTTCACATTCAAATAACTTTTGTAGCTCCTCAACACTTGACTCTAAATCCATACGTCGGACAATGCCATAGCATACACTCAGTTCATCGGTTTTTTGGCACTTAAAGCCCTTCTCCATCAATAGCTCACAATTAAGTAACATCTCCGCTTTTTCTTTATTATCAAAAGTTATAATTACTGTATAACTGCTTTTAAACCTGATTTTTATTATGTCCATGATATTAGCGCTTCTCAAGAGCTTTGCTAAGGCAATTTGCTTAGGGAGTGGTTGTTGTGACGTTACACGTACCTCAAAGTATTGTTGTGATGACTCTGATGTTTTACGCTGCGGAGCAATTTCCATGCTTTCTGATAAAGGTTTACTCTCGCTGTCTACATTCTCCAATTGGGGTTCATGAAATCGCCTTGTCTTTCTCTTTCTCACTTCGGTAAAACCATCATCTTCATTTCCACTTAAATTCCTCAATTGTCGATACATCTGACCGTCATCAGACAAAAAATCCCGATCAGAAATCGGTGATCTAGATCTAGACCGTTCTTGCTTACTAGCTAGTGATCTTATCGATCCTCTGCGCTCGCTTCCCGCCGACTCATCACCCATGGTACTCGTAGGTGCACTTATCAATTCGTTGGCAATAAACAATGCGTTTACGTGCAATCCTCACACCGTCCGGCGTACGACTGATAAAAATCTTAATTAAATTAACTTATTACCAAATATTTTATTACAAAATTTTCTTATGCAATCCTAGCTGAATTTAAGAAGATACGTAGGTAAAGTGCACGTTGGTTTAGTTGAGTGTGCGTTCGCCTACTAAGCAGTATCGGTTTCGATTCCCGGCGGAAACACAAGTTTTCTCCCCAAGGAAAATTTGTGTTTCTGGTTGTGGTTGTAATTGTGGGCGTGATGTGAACATTTCCAGCAACCACGACACAAGTCATCGATTAGTGTGGCATGTGAATGTGAAAGTGTTTTATGTGATATTACAATATAGTAAACTAAGAGATATCTAAGATAATTAATAATATTAAAATGGAATGATACATTTACTTAAAAGAAATTTCATTATTTAAACGATACAAGGTAAATATGTACATTGTATACGTTAAGAACGTGCATACATACATATCGTGGAAGATACATAAGTTCCTAATCGAAGCGCAGAGGGACGAAATAATTTTAAACAAAATATTTTTGCAATTATGAAAATCAGTAAAGCTATTTTACTGTCCATTGCGTATTATAGCGTACGATATGCTCACAAATTGATATTCAACCGGCAGTGCTCAGTGGGCGTGCGTCGAAATATAAACGCGCTAAACTGGCATATATTTGATACCCAACTTTGGTTTCCAATTCATAATATGCTCTTATGAACGTTTCAGGAACGCAGCATATTGTAAGATTTCGGATTGATTTTCATAATAATATAAGTTTCCAAAGATAATGGACTACTTATATACCACATATCCCGTTGAACTGCCCGTTGGCGAAGTTAGGTAGGCGTCCGCATTCTAACCATTCGGATTCGATTCCCGGTGGAAACACAAGTTTTCTCCCCAAGGATAATTTGTGTTTCTGGTACTGGTTGTGACTGTGTGTGTGATGTAAATGTTTCCGGCACCACGACGCAAGTCATCGAACTTAGTGTAAGGCTGTGAGTGTGAAAACGTTTATCATGTTACATATTTGCTGAAGTTGTAAGCTGTGACTTTTATTCTTGCAGTAACCTCCTATTTATTACTAATTGTTATATCCAAAACGAAAGAGGCTACCTTCTACATTACAGGTCCGACAAGTATGCAAGTTAGAAATGAATCTAATAAGATCTGTTTATCTATCTATCTATATATATATATAAAAATCAATGCCACTTTTCGTTGTAATTTTATAACTCAAGAACGTGCTCACCTATCCAAACCAAATGTTTAGGCTTTGTTCGGACTATTTAGTAGATGGTTTATGTGAAGTTTGCACAAAATCGATCGAGCGGTTCTTCAATTATCACACCCGATCGAAGCCCGGGTGGATCGCTAGTAAATTATTATTATTAATAACTGAACATAATGAATAAAGTTAATCGGTAGCTTCTAGGCAAGCATGTTTCATCTTCGAGCGCATCATCGCTTTCCATCAGGTGAGATACTGGTGGCAATGCTTCCCTATCCAGCATAAAAAAATGTTCAGTAAATAAGCAGTATACTTCAAATACATATCATGTATTTGTATTCATTAAAATACAAATACGTTATTATATGTGGCAAAAAAAAACTATTTAAATAATTATAAAGATATGGTATGTTTATTTCTAAATCTTCCAGCTTCTTATGATATCTGCTATTAAATACAAGAGTTTTGATAGACGAGTAATCATTGCTGTAACCAAAATTGATTTCATCACAGGATTGCCTATTGTAATTACACTGAAATTTTGGTAATATTTGAACTAATAATCTTAATTAATTATTTCTGAGACGTAACCTAGAAATAGCAATTGAATCTTTAATTAAAATCCAAAATAATCACAGCAGTTAAATTCAAAACTTCAAAACGTTTATCATTTACATTTCATTTCAATAATACTTTTCTCCAGCACTCAAAACTTTAAGTCTCATTCAACGCACACTATGGGTGCCTAAATTTTAATTACTTCACACTAAACGACGAAAGTAATTAGCAAAATTAAGGCACGTAGGTAAGCTTATAGTCTTAAAAGTTATAATAGAAAGAGCACTTTGTCATGTCAAGCTTTTAACAGGCCCTTTAATATCTCTTTGTGCTGCAAATTAAGACATTAAATCGTTTACGTCAAAGTATAATGAAGGAGAGCAGTAAATGAATCGCAGCTCATACGCTCGAGTCTATCTACTTTTAAATTGTTATGAATTTGTGAGATTTACGTAACGCGTACTTGCCTCGTTTATGTGCTTAAATTCTAAGATATCTAATTAAACGCTAGCGCAAAGCCTAAAAAACCGAGCGATTTATCTTCGGAACCTTGATCAGATTTAATGTATTAAACACGCATTAAAACGATAAATCAAAAACTAGAGATCAGATCTTGATAAAATTTCAATGGGACTACGTGAAAAGCACCAGCTTTCAAATAAAAAAATTATCATCAAAATCGGCTCACAACGAAAGAAGTTATGAGGTAATTTTAGAAGTCGGTTAAAAACGAGAACATCGTCAATGTAGTCCACAGAATACGCATTATTGACGATATTTCAAGAACTACTTATCAGATCTTGATCAAATTTAAATGGGATCAATGGGAAAGCAACATCTTTACTTACCGTTTACTTAACGTGGAAAGAAGTTATGAGGTAAAACACATAAAAAAAAGAAAACAATCGACTTGAGTACCTCCTCCTATTTTGTGAAGTCGGTAAAAAATTGGGTGGTGCTAACCAAATTTTTTTTTGACAAAATTTTATTGTTTTTTTTTATATGATTCAGCAAAAAATAATGTATATGGCAAAACAACGGTCCGTGAAGTTGTCTGTTGTTTATAAATTTTAAGTGGCAAAAGCATAGAAAATTTACAAAGTGGTCAGTACAAAACAAAATCCACGTAAATCAGGCTAATTCCTGTTTTAATTAAAGTTAGTAAAATAAATAATAAGTTACTTAAATGTGCGTAAGTTTAAGTATACCATACTAAAATCGGTTTTACATTTTTTTTCTTTTAAATATCAGCAATATTGATTAGACGTTAATTTTCTCGGATCGATGGAGGTTCATTAGTAAACGTCTACAGTTATTTTATACCATGTAGGTACAACAGTATAATATAACATGACAAAAAATACTTTCATGAGACAGTCGCAATATCAATAGAAAAACTCCAAGCCAATCAAATACACTGACAGACTCTAACAAACTGACTTGTAGCTAATTGAAACATGTCAACCGGTCGTTGACGGACGCGAGATGACCGTCTTTGTCCGCCGACTGATGGACAGATATGTCAGAGAACGTACATCTATATACTAACTGGTATGTAATCTACGTCCATCGAAGTTTAATTCCAGTAGACTAGAAATCATGCGCAAATATTTGATAGCACATCAGTGAAATTTAGATAAAACTTGCCGTGTCACGCGGCTCGCCCGCGACTACTACGTTAAAAAGTAGCTTCTATACTGGAACCTAAACTATCTACTTTCTAAATTTCATCAAAATCAGTTTATTCGTGGCGAAGATACGTGGTAACAAACATTGACACACACAAACTTTCGCATTTATTATAATAGTAAGATTATTATGATACTTAACTTTAATTGGTTAAAATGGCAACTATTGTACATGCAATTCCTTCATGAATAATTGAATCAAGTCCAGTTCTCTGATAAGCTAGCACAATAACGGTATAAGAATAATTGAAGACGAATCATATCGTCATGTTTTTTAATTAATCTATAGACAATTTTTTTAAAAGACAAATCTGCATTTTCACTTTTGGTCGGGATTATTATGTGATATGTCTTTAAATTTGAGGTTCTAAAGGTTAATGGTTTATTTAATCCCCGGTCTCGTTATAGGGTGTTATAGGGTTGTTTATTTTAAAGCAGTTAAGTGTAAATCAGTATTACCGTTTTTTTATTTTTATTCTAGATGGCCAGACTTTTGTCCACCATCTCACCTGATGGTAAGCGACGATGTGGTCGAAATGTTTTTCGTAAATGTTAACACTAATCGTAATGTTTATTTATGTAATTATAGCATAAACACATGGTGACTGTATTAGAGCATATGCGGTAAAAAATATTCATCGAATTTTACTGAGTCTGGCACCTTGTTGGATTGTACGTCGCTGTCTGTCTATACGTCCATCCCGCGTCATGTCGGCGCTGTCCATACGCCGATAGTTCGCATTCAATTTCCGCTGGCGGTGTGAGTACGAGACAGCTACGAATTGGGAGATAAGTTTGATATATTTTCGAATTGGTTGCGTCGAGAAAAATATAATTTAATGTGTTAAAGCGATATAACAAGGCATGTGTAATGCTGTTTAAATAAGATAGTAAATATTTGATATTTTATTAATATATAACGAAACTGTTTGCATACTGTTCAGTTTTAATATATATTTAGCAATAGTTACTTATATCTTAACTTTCAGTTTGATGACTTTATTAATACTGTATTATAATAATCAGTTGTGTTTATACAATGGCTATATCATATTTGATATAGCTATTGTATAAACCTACTACCTACCTACTTATCTTTTATATAATATGTGATAAAGCTCAGATGTAGTGTTTTATAAATAGCTCCTTGGGAATATGCTAAAAAACGTTACTTAAGTAATATATGGTTTGCTAGTTGTGCCCCGCGGCTTCGCCCCCTGATGATGATGATAATCAAAGTAGCCTATGTTTTAATCCACAGTACAAGCTACCTACATTCTAAATTTCATTAAAATCGGTTAAGTAGTTGCGGAGATACGTGGTAACAAACATTTACACACACACTAATTTTCGCATTTATAATATTAGTAGGATATCAGTCAAGTGAACATTTAATAGGGATGTATAGGAGCTAAAAACCACCTTTTGCTCCAAGTCAACCTCACCTGCCCGCGGTATATCCTGCTGTTTAACGAACGAGGCTCTGACGACCGACAAATGGCGGTATAACCATCCCTAAAACAGGCGTAGCAAAATGTCCCAGACGGGAGACGGGCAGCAGCGTCACCGTGCGAGTAGCTACGCCCCCCTGCGATCGCCAACCCGCATGCCCAGCGTGGCGATTATGGGCAAAACCCCCCTATATGATTGGCACAATAAAAAACAGGCCCCCAGTCCCCGGCGGCTCCGCTATTCCTGGCCATGGTAGCAGCCACGGTAACGGCGGAGCAAGGGGTGCAAAGAATCCCCGGCAGACGCACGGCTACCATTCTCAACGACGACGACTGGCCCTGGTAACACATAACGTACGCACTATGAGGACTGACGAAAAGATTTTCGAGCTGGAAGAGGAAATGAGTAGGTTACGTTGGGATATTATGGGATTATGCGAAGTCCGTAGAGCGGGTGAGGACACGATAACCCTGAAGTCCGGTAACCTACTCTACTACCGGGAGGGCGACATACAGTCGCAAGGTGGTGTCGGGTTTCTCGTCCACAAGTCCCTTATTAACAACATTCTGACCATCGACAGTGTTTCGAGTAGGGTGGTATACTTAATACTCAGAGTATCTGAGAGATATTCGCTGAAGGTCATTCAGGTATACGCACCGACCTCGACACACCCAGATGAAGAGGTAGAGACTATGTATGAGGACATTAATAGAGCCATACATACCTCCAAAACCTATTTCAATGTTGTTATGGGGGACTTCAATGCGAAGCTGGGCAAGAGGAGCGAGGAAGAGTTGAGAATGGGGCAATTTGGATATGGGCAACGGAACCCTAGAGGACAGAGGCTGGCCGACTTTCTGGAGAAGGAAGGACTCTTTATGATGAACTCTTTCTTCCAGAAGCCGCCTCACAGGAAATGGACCTGGTTAAGTCCCGATGGTTCTACGAGAAATGAGATAGACTTCATTCTGACCTCCAAGAGACGAATATTCAATGATGTCTCTGTGATTCACAGGGTGAAAACCGGTAGCGATCACCGAATGGTAAGAGGCATATTGGATATCAATGTTAAACTTGAGAGGTCCCGTCTGATGAAGTCTACACTCCGACCTACTCGCGCACATATCCAAAACCCCGAAAATTTTCAACTAGAGCTTACAAATCGCTTCGCTTGCCTAGAGAATTTAGCTTCGGTGGACGAGATTAGTGACGGTTTAGTAGAAACTGTCCAAACGGTGGGTTCTAAGTATTTTAGACCTCGCCGTACAGACAGACCTCAGAAGCTCTCTAGCCTCACTTTGCACCTAATGGAGAAACGACGCTCGTTATCATTGCAGTCTTCCGATGATGCTAAGTCATATGGGCAGCTCAATAAACAGATCTCGAAATCCATGCGGCACGACATCCGCTCCTTTAATACCAAAAGTATTAAGGAGACGATAGAGCGGCATCTAGGCTCCAAAGAGTTCGCAAGAGATTTGTCTATTGGGCAAAGCCGGTTGACAAAGCTGAAGAGAAAAGATGGCAGTGTAGCGTCGACCAAAACCAGAGGTGTTGAGGGAGGTTGAGAGTTTCTATGGACAGCTTTACACTTCCGTCGCTAAACCCGTTACCAGCTCGGCCAAAGACCCAAGAGCCAAGCTGACCCGACACTATACCGAAGATATCCCGGACATCAGCCTATATGAGATTAGGATGGCCCTCAAACAGCTGAAAGACAACAAGGCGCCGGGTGATGATGGAATCACATCTGAGCTTTTGAGAGCGGGTGGAATACCGGTACTCAAAGTCCTCCAAAAGCTCTTCAATTCCGCGTTACTCGGAGGTACTACGCCAGAAGCATGGAACAGAGGCGTGGTGGTGCTGTTCTTCAAGAAAGGTGATAATACTTTGCTGAAGAACTACAGACCCATCACGCTTCTGAGCCATGTTTATAAGCTGTTTTCGAGGGTCATCACGAACCGTCTCAGTCGTAGGTTTGATGACTTTCAGCCTCCCGAACAAGCCGGTTTCCGAAAAGGCTATAGTACCATAGACCACATACATACGCTGCGGCAAGTAATACAGAAGACTGAGGAGTATAACTTGCCATTATGCTTAGCGTTTGTGGACTATGAGAAAGCCTTCGATTCGATCGAAACGTGGGCGGTGCTTGAGTCTCTCCAGCGATGCCATATTGACTATCGGTATATCGAAGTGCTGAAGTGTTTGTACAATAACGCCACCATGTCGGTCCGAGTACAGGAACAGAGTTCGAGGGCGATTCCACTACAAAGAGGCGTGAGACAGGGAGACGTCATTTCTCCGAAACTGTTCACTGCCGCGTTGGAAGATGCCTTCAAACTTCTGGAGTGGAAAGGGCTCGGCATCAATATCAACGGCGAGTACATCACTCACCTTCGATTTGCCGACGATATCGTGGTCATGGCAGAATCGATGGAAGATCTCAGCACAATGCTCGAAGGCCTCAATCGAGTTTCCCAACGGGTGGGCCTTAACATGAACATGGACAAGACGAAGATTATGTCGAACGTCCATGTTGTGCCCACTCCAGTATCACTTGGGAACTCGATGCTCGAAGTTATTGACAAGTACGTTTACCTAGGACAAACGGTCCAACTAGGTAGGTCCAACTTCGAGAAAGAGGTCAATCGTCGAATCCAACTCGGCTGGGCAGCGTTCGGGAAACTTCGCAATGTCTTTTCGTCCAATATACCTCAATGCCTCAAGACGAAAGTCTTTGACCAGTGTGTGTTACCAGTGATGACATATGGTACTGAAACTTGGCCTATTACTGTGGGCCTTATAAATAAGCTCAAAGTCACACAACGAGCCATGGAAAGGGCTATGCTCGGGGTTTCTCTACGAGATCGAATCAGGAATGAGGAGATCCGTAGACGAACGAAAGTCACCGACATAGCCCGGCGGGTTAGCAAGTTGAAGTGGCAATAGGCAGGGCAGATAGTACGTAGAACGGATGGCCGATGGGGCCGAAAAGTTCTGGAATGGAGGCCACGGACTGGCAAGCGCAGTGTCGGAAGACCGCCCACAAGGTGGACGAACGACATAGAGAAGGTCGCAGGAAGACGCTGGATGCAGGCCGCTAACAACCGTTCATTTTGGAGATCTTTGGGGGAGGCCTATATCCAGCAGTGGACTTCTTGCGGCTGAGATGATGATGATGATGATGAACATTTAATGACTAAATAATTATTTCTTGTTAACGATGTGAATAATTAAAACGAATATTTATTGTTATTTCAGCATGATGACCATTTCAGAGCCTATCAGTAACTGCCCTACTTGCCTTACAAACCGACAGCATGAATTAACCGGCAACCTGCACCAATTCACAAATTATCGACGTATGAAAAAAGTGTAGGAATAACAAAACATATTGCACGGGGCCTGGGTAAAGCACAAAACGAAGTATAAGTGGCCAGAGAAAAAATACTAGTGTTCATTACTGAAGAAAACGGCGGAGGTTTATTTTTAGAGTGAATTAATGATCTCTTGTTTTTTTTATAACATTGGGCCAAGTGCCAACGCGCTGATCTAACAATTAAAAATGAATTTTTTGAGTATATATAAGGCCTAATATCACTTAAACGACGCGACGGTAAGTACTTTAATCACAATCTTTATCTATCGATAAAATATATTTTATGCAGAAGGTAACAGACTGTAAAAAAATATATTTTTCCATTTGTTTAAATCTCAGCGGAAATCTGTATATAGATTAAAATAAGGCAGTGAACAATACTAAGACAACGCGACTCATAACTCGTCCTCATTGATATTCAGGATGCGAGTTGCGAGAGGAACAAATTTTTAAAATTGAATCTAGGAAAACGAGGCAGCCTGATACAAGCACTGCGAACACAATGCTTTTGCATTTTGGAGTAAGAGAATACAGATTTCTTTGCATTTTTTTTTTTTTTTTATTTGTGACAGGCTAGTGTTTGACCACTATCTCACCTGATGGTAAGTGACGATGTGATCGAAGCTGGTGAACACACTAGACCTGGAATACGCAGGCTCTCAAGGATAACTGCCGGAACACCGTATTTGGCTTGGCGGCAGACTTTCAACTTGATGGTGGTAAGCTACTTTGGTAGCAAGCCAGGCAAGCAACTCACAAAATGCTCTACCACCTTTCAAAATTTTTCGATATAGAGATCATTATCATCATCACCTTGTCCTTCTCTCGCCGAATATGTTCCTCATAACATAACCACCTTGTGATTCTGTGTTATAACAATAAACGGTTTCACACTCACAGCCCCACACTAAGTTCGATGTCTTGTGTCAGAAACATTCACATCACAATCACAACTAGAACCAGGAACGTAAATTTTCCTTGAGGAGAAAACTGGTATACCCGACGGGAATCGAACCCGGTACCCCTGCTTAGTTATATAATTATGCTGCTATTGCCAACATTTATTGAATTCACTATCTAAACGTGTAACAGGTATGTGTTATAAACGTGAAACTCCGTTAATTCTATATCATGGAATGCTGAAAACTCTGAATATTAAAAATAACTAACGGCAAAGCGGCATTTATATGAAACCTAGAAAAACATTGTGTTTATAAATCGAGATAGGTGTAAAATAGTTTTTATTTTATACACTCTTATAAATATTTAAAGAAAAAGGAAAAATAATAAAGAGAAGATAATTAAACGCAAATAAAGCTTAAAAAAACTGACTTCACCGCTTTATCTTCGGACTCTTGATCAGATTTAATGTATTAAACACGCATTATTGATGATAACTCAATAACTAGTGATCAGATCTTGATCAAATTTAAATGGGACCACATGGAAAACACCAGCTTTCAAATAAATCACAACGAAAGAAGTTATGAGGTACATTGGGAAAAATCCAAAACTCCAGACGGATTTCAATATTCCTTATAATTTGCTTATTCTTGATAACAATCACAATCACGATCACGTTTAGGCCTAAAACCTTAAGGTTCTAAACTAATTATTTTCGAACACACCAAAATAACCGCACTTTACACAACTGTTCCGATTAGCACCAAATACAATATCCGACGGTGTCACTTCGCACGATGTGGCGCCATCTTGGTATTTTCCATCGCCAAACCCAGATGGCGCCACCAGTAACTTCCGTAAACCAGTCGTTTATAAACTACCAAAACTAATGACACTGATCAATTGTGATAATTATTAAATATGATATATATTATTGTTGATATTACCTAACAGCTCGGCCATCCTGTGCTGAGCGAGTCCTCTCGCTTTTTTTTTTCTTCTTCATAATCAATTATACATTACTAATAAGAATTATCTATTTATCTATAAGTAATAAGAGTTATCTATTTAAAGTACAAGAAAAATAAACTAGAAACAAAAACATACTTATAATAATTGCTTATTACTATACATTAACATCATTTTAATAAATTAACATCTAGATACTGCAATTAGGTGCGAATATTATCGAGTTCAAATTTTGGTATTTTATTTATACAACACAAGTTTATAGTGTATCATAGGAATCATAGTATGTTTAGTAAAATAAATAAAGATAACTGTAATTCACATAAATTGGATAATTGACTATGATACACGTATCATTACATTTAAACTTATAATATAGGGGAAAACTTAAACAATTGAATTTTAATTAATTAATCATTTTGTTCAGTACAATCAGATTCGTCACTATCGAAATTTCTATTAAATATCAACCACGGCTGAACTTTATCAATAGCTACTATAGCTTCGTATCTCCCGTTTTTGCGAGTAAGGGGAGTGTCTTCTATTAACAACCGGTCATGGGGAAGCACCTTCATTACTCGATAAGGTCCTTGGTATTTGTTAACCAATTTTTGGGATTTACCATCATGTGGTACTTGTCGCTCGATGCGCACTAAATCGCCTTCTTTATAAACTGTACTTTGTTTTCTATGTTTATTTAATCGTTCCGTGTCTTTTAATTGTTGTCGTGTTATGTTTTGGCTCGCTTCTTCTCGTATATGTTCAAGATCATCAATAGGCGTTCGATTTAGAGTATCGTTGATAACGGAACTCATAATCCCTTCAGCCCTAGCAGTTATATTAAATCCGAACAACAGTTCAGATGGGCTTTTTTTTGTAGTTTTATGCTTTGTCGTGTTAATTCCTACCTGAACGTCACCAATACTATCATCCCAAGACTTATCATCATTTCCATGACCTGAAGCCGAAAGAGCATCAAGAATGGTCCTGTTGAAACGTTCGACTTGACCGTTGGCCCTGGGCGTGGCGACAGCGTTTACTATGTGTTTGATCCCATAAGACGATACAAACGCTTTAAACGTCGCACTCGTGAAAGTTGACCCTTTGTCGGTGATCAAACGTGTGGGTACTCCGAAATAACTTATATGTTCGCATATGACCCTAACGGTAGTGGCGGACTTAGTATTTCTAACTGGCGTTATATTTATGTATTTTGTGAATCCATCGATGAGTACTAATAGGTAACAGTTACCCTTCTTGCTCTTAACAAAGGGTCCCAGGTGGTCTGCATGGACCGTGTGGAATGGTATACTTACCTTTTCAATTGGATGGAGTTCACCTTCTCGCCTACCTCCAGGAGCTTTATGATGTGCACATTCAAGGCAAGAGGAAACATACTTTTTTACAAATTTTCTCATCTTAGAAAACCAATAGTGTTCCTGAATACGTTGCAACGTCTTCTCAAAACCATGATGACCCACTTCATCATGATTCATTTTAAGAATCTGCCAGCGGACACTTTTTGGCACTAACCATTTGATACTGTCACCTACCACTCTAAATACGCGGCCGTTTTTCACCTTATAATTAGTAACGACATCAGAAGTTTTGGTGGACAAAGGATCTTCAAGAATATGTTTAATGGCCTTTATTTCTTCGTCTGCAGATTGAACTGTGGTGATCCAATCTTCTTCCAAATTACGTACAGGTAATACATCTAGAATATGGGTTTCTACTGTGGGCTTATCAACGGGATTACGACTTAAAGCGTCTACGTGTGACATGCGTATTCCGGGCCTATACTCTATGCTGCAGTCGTATTCTTGAATTTGAACCCACCATCGAGCAACGCGGGGTAGTAAGTCACGTTTAGTTAGCGTGGTGCGAAGCGCATTGCAGTCTGTAAAAATTTTAAAGGGGATACCTGACAGGTACACTCTAAAGCGATTTAAAGATGCAATGACTGCAAGGGTTTCCAATTCAAAAGAGTGAAACTTTTGTTCGTCAGTGGTTGTCTTGCGGCTAAAGTAGGATACTGGTTGCAATACACCGTTCGAGTTTCTTTGAAGCAATATTCCTGCCAACCCTTCCTTGCTTGCGTCAGTATGTAAATGGGTCTCGGCTTTAGGGTCATAAAGAGCGAGTATCGGACGCTCTATTAGCAAAGCTTTAATTTTACTAAACGCTTTACTTTGACTTTCACCCCACATCCAAATAGACTCTTTTTTCAGAAGATTTGTCAATGGAGCAGCAATGATCGAGTAGTCTCTAATGAACCTTCTGAAAAAGCCAGACAAACCGAGAAATTGACGCAATTCATGCTGATTTGTTGGAGCAGGGTATTTAGAAACTGCTTCAGTTTTACGAGTTCCAGGCTTGATACCCTCCGCGCTGACTTCGAACCCCAATAAGTCAATTTCTTCTAAAAAGAAATTACATTTTTGCAGTTTTAGAGTCAATCCACCCTTTTGTAGCAATTGTAAAACCTCCTCTAATCTTTCCATACCTTCACTAAAGTTTTTCGCTGGTATTAAGATATCGTCCATATATACAATTGCGTATTTGATTTTAGCGTCCATCAGTATTTTATTAATGGTTCTCTGAAACACAGATGGCGCATTAACAAGGCCAAATGGCATTCGATTGTATTCGAATTGGCCGTCCGGTGTAACGAAGGCAGTTTTGTCGCGACATGGTTCTGAAATGGGTATCTGGTAGTACCCTGAGGCCAAATCCAGTGATGTGAATAGAGTGTTGCCTGCTAACATATCAAGTTGATCTTCCATGCGTGGCAAGGGATAGTGATCTTTTTTCGTCTTCCTATTAAGAGCGCGGTAGTCAACACATAAACGTTTTTCACCTGTTTTCTTCTGCACCAGGACTATAGGGCTAGCATAAGGTGACGAAGACTCCCTGACTATGTCACTATCCAACATCTCTTGCACCATGTCCCTGACTAATGAACGGTCGGAATGTGACATTCTATAAGGCCTGAAAACTACTGGATTAGCATCATCTAACTCAATTACCATTTCGTAACTTTCAGTGTAGCCGAGATCTTTAAGACAACTCGAAAAACAGGATTTGTATTTAGATAACAATTTTTGAAGCTCAAGGAGTTTCTCGTCACCGAGGTTTTTGTTGAAATTAAGTCCATGGTCAACCTCATTTTCGTCAAAAGTCACGCTGCATAATTCTATCATTTCTCTAGATATCATATTATCATTACACACTTTTTCAGGTTTTATTTCAGCGCGAGTCAAGAGTGTGCTCTTCTTTATATTGATGACGTTGGGTGATGTATTGTAGACTAAAAGAGCTCCGCGACCCTTTTTGAGTTCATATTCACCGGGACATAAATAATACTCTTCACCCTCCGCTCCCCTTAGTGATCCATTCACTGACATGTTGCAGGTAGCATCTGTATTACTGTTGATAGGGATAACGTGCATTACTCTACTCGGTATATCAATGTCAGAATCAACACATAAATGAATTTTATTCTTTGTCAGTCTTTGAAATATTATTTCATCAGGGGTCTTGGTGATAAGTATATCTGGTTTTTCAGTAAATGAATGGCCCAATAAAATTGGATGAGTAAGGACGTAATCATCGACAACGTATAGATCTATAACTTCCACCAATCCTTGCACTTCCACTGTACCTGTTACTACGCCTAATGGTCGTACCATTGTAGCACCAATCCCTCTAAGCGTAGGTAAATGTTCGCGTTGTAAGACTTGAAGACCTAGATTTTTCGCATGGCTAATTTTAATAAGTGAACATTGACTCCCAAGATCAATATGGCATTGTATAGGGATATTATTTAGGCGAATTTCATTTATATATTTATTATTAGTATTGTCATCGCCTAACAGTTCCGACACCCGTTTCTCTTTGGATTCTATATTCGGTGGGGTCATGTCATCATTTGCCTTGCGTCGATAACAATCCTTAGATTGATGACCTATTCTTTCACAGTTTGTGCATTTAATGACAGGTTTAGTGCATTTAAAACTTGGATGGCCTATCTCATTGAAATTGAAGCACCTTATACTGTTGTTTGTTGGCCCTATTCTCGATAGACCGGGACGATTATTAGGGAGATATGGCTTCCGCTCTAATTTATTTCTCGCCGACGTGTCATGAGAATCTCTGACTTGACCTACCTTGACTGTCCTAAAATATTTGAGTACCTGTTCCGGTTCATTAAATTGCGCGGCTTGAGCTCCCACCTTAACAGCCCTATCCTCGATTCCATAGAGCATACAGTCGACAGCTTGTCTCCCAAAAATTTTACAACGATTCAAAAGGTTAATTTTCGTGTAATAATAGTGCTCTAAAGACTCTCCATATTTGACCTTTTTCGATAACATCTCGGTAAGAAGTTCAGCATAATCTTCGCGACAAGGGAACGACTCAATTAACTTTTTCTTCCAATCCCCCCAAGAGTGCAGAAGAGAAGGTAAGCCTTGATACCAAATTTTAGCAACACCAGTAAGCTTAGGCAAAGCGTAATGAATGGTTTCCTTCTCTTCCCACCCATATATTTCTGCACATTCCTCTACTTTCGTCAACCAAGTAAGGATGGTTTGTTCTTTAGACATGGGATCAAATTCTGGTATGACATTAGTATTAAACCTAAGTTTATGCCTATCCGAACTTTTTACCTGAGCTATAATATTTAGGACCTTATCTAAGATATTATTAGAGTCGTCTACCTTACTTCTTGATTTCTTCCTCTTCGATCGTTGAGGTCGTTCAGAAGAGTCGCACGATGTATTGCGGCGACGGCGTCTTCTCCTGTTCCTTGCATATTCTTCATGTGAGCTATTGGAGTCGTCAGGCTCAGAGTAGTCTCTCCTGCTTCTTCTCGATATTCTCTGTCGTGACGTCATTTCCTGTAAATTCCTACTCCTTTCATTCGGGTTAGAATCGTGATCACTTGGCCGCGTCCCCTGGGCCTTCCCGCAATCACGATTACCAAGGTCAGTCATTATGTGATCAAGATCACTCGGCCGCGTTCCTTGGGCCTTCACGCAATCAAGATCACTCCGTCCTTTGTCGTCCTTATCCTTATTAATCCTCCAGTCATAGTTACTTGACCCAGTTCCTTGAGCCTTCCCGCAACCATGACCGTTGGAATCATATTCCGTAATATCATCATCATCCTCCATATTCGTATTTATCTGAAACTTCCATAAAAAGCTTAGAATTTATTCATGTTAGTACTAAGTAAAAAAAATGTGGTGGAGAATCCTCATCATCTCATCCTTAAATTCTCCTCATCAGCTTCGGCATCATCATCATCCCCCTTATACCCATCATCCTCATCCCTATAATCATTATCCTTATCATCTTCATCCTCATCCTCCTAATGCTCCTTATCCTAATGTTCCTTATCCTAATCATCCTTATCCCAATCATCCTTATCCCAACCATCGTTATCCCAATCATCCTTATCCTATCATCCTTATCCTATCATCCTTATCCTCATTATCCTTCTCCTCGTCTCATCATCCTTATCCTAATTATCCTTATCCTAATTATCCTTATCCTCATCGTCCTTATCCTAATCATCCTTATCTTCATTATCCTTATTCTCACCTCATCATCCTTATCCTCATCTCATCATCCTTATCCTCATCTCATCATCCTTATCCTTATCCTCATCATCCTTATCCTCATCTCATCATCCTTATCCTTATCCTCATCATCCTTATCCTCATCATCCTTATCTTACTCATCCTCATTATAACACATAAGCACTTGAACAAATTATTATAAAACTTAGAAAGGCAATTCTTATTATATAAACCTCTTAATGAATCAGTAACACTAAAAAGAAAAGATTTTTTTAATAAGATATAAAATCAGATACTTAGCAGTAAGTATGGAGGCCAAATCTATCAGAACGCCCGGAAATATATCAGCACTTCAATTTAGAAAGGTAATACCACCAGCATGATTGGAGCGCTACCCACTGGCTTGAGCATTTGAGCCATAAGCTCGACGCCATGCAGGCAACCCGGACATAGGCAATTAACCCGGAGTTAGCAGGATCTTTATAAAAAAGACTATGGAGGTGTACCTACATCAATCTTTAGTCAACCAAGCAATATACCTTATTTTTTTATCAAGAAAATACAACGGGAAAAGAAAAAAAACGTACAATATAACAAATAAAACCTCAAATCATTTCGCGTGTTAGATATAACTAATGACTTCAAAATAAGTAATATGATCATCGAAAACTAGGGTTCTTTTTTAATAAAAGACACGCGAAGGAAAGGGTAAACAAAGCAAAGAGAAAAAAAAAAATGGTAAAAAATAAAACTTACAGTATCATGGGCGTGGTGCGGGAGATTAAGATGATTTTTCTCCCGTCGATCCCACTTCTGACCTTTTGGGGGTCAGTTGGGAAAAATCCAAAACTCCAGACGGATTTCAATATTCCTTATAATTTGCTTATTCTTGATAACAATCACAATCACGATCACGTTTAGGCCTAAAACCTTAAGGTTCTAAACTAATTATTTTCGAACACACCAAAATAACCGCACTTTACACAACTGTTCCGATTAGCACCAAATACAATATCCGACGGTGTCACTTCGCACGATGTGGCGCCATCTTGGTATTTTCCATCGCCAAACCCAGATGGCGCCACCAGTAACTTCCGTAAACCAGTCGTTTATAAACTACCAAAACTAATGACACTGATCAATTGTGATAATTATTAAATATGATATATATTATTGTTGATATTACCTAACAGTATCTATATCATCGATCTATATCATATCCATTCAGATGTTAGTTTTAGTATTAATTTAAACAAAAACTTAAATATTTGAATGTTAAGTTACAAAATAAAAAATAACATAATTAATTATGTCGAAATGGGTAGGTACATATTTTGAATAGGCACAGGATGTGGACAATTCTTGTCGCGCTACCTACAATTCCTGACTTGATGCGCCACAGTGTATACACAATATTTGCAGTAGGTTCATGATTATAATTTACATTTTATTAGTGTATAATCATTGAGTATATGGCATTTAAGCGAATGAACTCGCTCAGTATTAATTTGCAGTTATTACTGCGAAGAGTTTCAAACGTCAAGTATAATAAATAATATACATAGGTAGATAAAATTAGTTAAATATTGTTTAATTCAATTAATTACAATCGCAAGACCCTAAGAAACCATAGATAATTATTAGGCAAAGATCATTACATACCCATATACGTAAAAAAATGTCTGATTCCTACTTTTATTGAATACTCGAAGGAAAAATAAAACAACTATACATTTTTTTATCCCTGCAAAGCTCGGACACATAAGCTAGTCTAAAACAAAATAAACTCAACTTGATGTAGACTATAGCATGAATAAATCAATTGAGAAAAAATAACGAACTGTATTTATGTACCTATCCTGCTGAATTATGTTGTGCAACTTTTACAAATTCAAACTTTGTATCTAAATTGTTCGGGAGGCTTAAACGATTAATTTCACGTAGATCGTAAATATTAATTAGTGTATAAGCTAAAATTATTGCTCGCCGTACATTAAGTTATGATGCATTAAATTACGAGTTCGCGCGAACGTTGTAATAAAATTCATTGGCGATCTGTTTTACGGAAGCACCAATATTATGACCCTAGGAAGTGTTTTAATTATATAATTTTTTTCGAAAAAATCTTAAAAGTCTGAAAAAAAAACTCGTATAAAATGACATTGATTCAAGAACCTAGGCTTTCCTCATTAACTAACCTTCCAAATTTTATCCAAATTCGTGAAGTTGTTACAAAGATGCCGTTTCGTAGATACTTACTACACACTAATACTTATACTTACACACTTAATATATTGTTTTTATAATATTAGTTACCAATGATTTCAAACAAGTGACATTGTATGTGACGACCAAGTTGGCGCAGTGGACACCTGTCTGCCCTCTGGGCCGTGGGTCCTGGGTTCGATTCCCGGCAGGAGCACAAATTCCTTCCCAAGGGATATTTGTGCTTCTGGTTCTGGGTGTAATGTGTGTGTGATGTGAATGTTTCCGGCACCCGCAATACAAGTCTTTGAACTTAGTGTGGGGCTGTGAGTGTGAATGCGTTTGTTTGTTTGTTTGTTTGTTTTTGTTATGTTTTGTATTATCTAGTATTTTCAAACATTTTCATGAACTTGTAAACTGTTTGCAATTCGACGCCGCGTAACAAAACAGTAACGAAAGATTCGTGACTATCGCCAGCTTCCGATAATCCCGTAAGTCTATTGTACCTAACGAAACTTATTTCAGGAGATAACTGGTAGCCATCTCTAACAATACGGCTCCAGACATACCTAATTAACTTTAGGAGATTAATGTGACTGGTTCCTGAAACACACTGATTGTACCGATTCGGTATTATTATTCTTTAATAAACGTATGTATGGCAACATTTTTTTAACTACTTATAAGCTATTATATTATTTTTAGTTATGTAAAATTATCTAGAGTAGAGTAGAATATAATGTACTAATATGTTTTTATTTTTTACTAGATGCACCCCGCGGTTTTTCTTGCGTTAGTTCCGGACCCTAGGGAATTCCACGTTAAAAAGTCTATGTGTTAATACAGAGGGTCAGCTACCTCCATTCCGAAATTGTTCCTGGCCTTTGAGCGTGAAGAAGTAACAAACATACAAACACACTCACAAACTTTCGCCTATAATATTAGTGTGATTGTACACTACCGTATATTTCTTATTCTTTTACTGTCAATCCAAAGGCTGTCTGGAAGCGATCGCTTTATGCGATAAGACCGTGTTTTGTACTACAATGAATGGAATAATTTATTTGCAATTGTTTTATTCGTTGGTATACAATAAAGGGTTTTTTTTATTGTATTTAGCTATCGTACTGATGTGATGGCAAAATCTTTGAATATACTTATGCAAAGTGTACACTATATATATTTAAGTTATTAATACACAATTGCTTTGTTTGATAACGCCAATCTAAATTTTCTAAGGAGTCACTATGATGGGCGCTCATAGGTTTTTTCAAATAAACGCTTTCACACTCACAGCCCCACACTAAGTTCGATGACTTGTGTCGTGGGTGCCGGAAACATCACATACACAATCACAACCAGAACTAGAAACACAAACTTTCTTTGTGGAGAAAACTTGTGTTCCCGCCGAGAATCAAATCCGATACCCCTGCTTAGAAGGCGAACGCTTACCCAACTAAGTCAACGGGCAGTTCATATATTTATAGCGTCAAATACTCAATTGTTACCGGCGCTCAACTATTTCACAAATAACATTAATTAATGACAAATGAATTAGAATTAGTGTCAAGTGGTAATCAATATCAATAAATGTCTGTTAGGATTAGATAAAAACGTAAAAATAATTATAAACATTGAAATTACTTAAATATATAATTGAGATTGGCAATAACAAGTTAAATATTAATGTATATTGAGAATATAAATGTGTATCATAATTATTATTATAACTTATCAACCAAAAAATATTTCACTAAATACTTTTTTTTATGCAAGATTGGCAGACTTTTGACCATATATAAACTTTTAACTATCTCACCTGATGGTAAGCGATGATGTGGTCGACGATGGACCAAGCTTGCCTAGAAGATACCTATTCACTCGCGACTTGACGACTCCGTAACATTTTGAAGACTTAGTAACATTTAAAGCTTTGTAGTATTCTGGGTGTTTGTTACGAGTATATACGCACCTATATACGATATAAGCATAGAGACAAAAGTAATGTTATTGTAGGTATATAAAGTTTGTTTGCATATTCAAAGTTTATATCTAAATTGTTAATTAATTCATTCAAATTAATATTTGACCACATTTTCACTTTCGATCCAGGTGAGATAGTAATCAATCGTTTTCCTATAGGTATAAAGTACCTGGATGAACGAGCTACTCGGTTTTTGTTTTTGGTAAATAACGTTTTCTAAAAATGAAACCTGATTTATCGTCCCCGAAACCCCTGCATACTATATTTCATGAAAATCGTTGGAGCCGTTTCTGATATTCAGATTATATATACAAGAATTGCTCGTTTAAAGGTATTGATTAGATATATCTCTCCAAGTGATTTATGTTTCTGGTTCTAGGTGTGATTGTGTGTGATGTAAATGTTTCCAGCATCCACGAAGTCATTAGAATCAGATTTTAGTGTGGACTGTGAGTGAAAAAGAGTATATTTTATATACTTACAACCCTTTGAACGCGCAATACTAAACATACCCTACATCCTGCCTCCCCCACTACATACACACACATATAAAAATACACACACTCACACACACGCACACACACACTCACACGCACACACACACTCACACGCACACACAAACACACACACACACACACACGCGCACACGTACGACATAATCCGCAGTATTATTAGTGGGAGAAGCCATTGGAACCTGAAATACAGTGCTAGACACTAGTTTAGGAGCCTATAGGTTAATTTATCATGTACACCATATTATGTCAGACAATAAATGTTTTATGTTTTTTTTAATGTACATTTATAGTAAATAAGTGTAACAGTAAAGTGAAGTAAAGTGAATAACATGTTAGCTTGCCGCTATATGTATGTTTCTATAAAAATATGTTGTATAACTAATAGGTAGCTAATTTATTTAGAGTTAATTACTAAATTAACTCTAAATAAATTAGCTACCTAAATTAGAACCTTGCCCTAACAATCACAAACACAACAAAAAAAAGATTCAGCCAAATTGTTCGAACTGTTCTTGAGTTTGTAATGAGACTAACCAACGTCAATTGATATCCTACTAATATTATAAATCCGAAAGTTTGTGTGTAAGTGTGTAAGAATGTTTGTTCCCTCTTCACGCTTTAATGGATAAAACGGATTTAGATGACATTCGGTATGTACATAGATTATACCTAGGATTAACACATAGGCTACTTTTTAACTTAATAATAGCGGGCGGGCATATATTGAATAATAGAAGATAAATACTTCATCTCACATTGAATGAAAGTATTTTGTTTCAGTGTCAGCAATAATTTCAACTTTGAATATGCAAACAAACTTTATATACCTACAATAAAAAGTAGAAAGGCACTTCTGCCACTTGCACCTGGATATATTTTAAAATACTAACAGGGAAAGGCACAACTAAGCAGAACTGCCTTTTCTTCTTATGATCATGCAGTTATGTCTTTTTATTTTATAATTAAGTAAATAGGTATTTTGAAAATAAATAAGACGTTCCTACTTAAATACGTCTTTTCAACTTATTATTCGTCAGTTCTTGTAGCATATGCGTCCTAATTAAAAGTAAGATTTAGTAGGTTGCTTTTAAATATTTTAAAATAAAAAAATATAAGTACATGCGTCTTACGTCTCGGCGATTTTCCTGATACCGATAATACCTATGTATAACTCAATTTTGTCAAAAATGCAGATACGTCTTTTTTCCTTATGACGGCAGTATACAAAACGGTAGCGCGGGGGGAGGGGTCGCGGGTGCGCGCCCGCCTCTCGGCCGCGCGTCTCGGGTGCTTTGTATATCAAGGTCCCCTACGGGCCATACATTTTACCTTCACAGCGCCCGGGGCGCGCGCCTCAGGCGGTTTTGTATACCATGTCCCTTAATGTACGCGTAATTTTTTTTTATTAAACTAATTAATAGTATCCATTAAAATCGAACACACTATATGCTAAATTATCCACCAGGACACCAAATTATGAGTCGGTTTAGGTGAACAATAAAGTAATTTAGAAGCGAAATCCGCGAGCCAATTCTAACGTCCACACTACTCGTTAAGCTTAAATTAGTGAAATAGTAAAATAGTGTTGCGAAATTAAGCAAGTTCATAATGAATATTTATTGCTTTAATACCTACCAGCTGGGTTCTCCAGCGTACAGCATTACACACGGGAATTGCTACGGTAAGTGCTATTTTTATCGCAATTTCCCTATTGCAAAAAGTTTGCTCGCTACAGGGAAATCGCGTGTCTTCGTTATTGGTTTTATTTTCCGATGGTGAATGAAATAATGGAGTTAAGTTTAAGCTTGCATTTGTTTTTGTTATACCTACTAAAGTTAAGTCTGATTCACTTGTAATAGTTCCATTGATGTAATGTTCTAGGTACACTGAGAAAAATGTCTCATATCAGTTACTAATATTCTATTGCTATAAGTGACAACTATAATTATTTATAATCATAAAATATTTGGTAGTAACTAGCTTATTTTGTAAAAAAAATGTAGTAACTGTAATTTTGACTGGAAAATATGTTTCTGAGAACTTTAGTAGTGTAGATGTCTTATTTTTTTGCTCCATGTATTATACGTATATAATAATATGTGGGATATTCCTTCCTAGTGTTATTGTTGTCTTAAATCCTATCAGCGAGAAGAATTTGCCCAATATAACATATTCCTTTCACTGTTCGGTGTAGAGTTCATCAAGACATGTTAAAGCTCTGTTGTTTAATTGTTCTTTAGCTTTTAATTATAATTCATTGTTTTAAGTGATGACGTTTGATTTGAAAGCGATTCTACATTTTTCACCGGCGACCGTCATGTCAACGTTAGGTGAACACGGACCCTATTTTTTTACGCTTTCATACTCTCAGCCCCCCAATAAGTTTGATAACAGTTGAAAGTCGTTATTTTTGACGGGGTTTATAACATAATAATATATTTTACTGATTTTTCACTCCAAAACCAAAGAAATCATTACATAAACATACTATTATGCACACACAAAATATAAAAATCAAGCATACTAATAGTTAATGATTAAAACATATGTTTAACATAACAGTCCGCCATATCTGAGTTTTATTCACATGCAAAAAATAGTTGGTAGGAAAAAAACACTTCAAATTTTCATTATTGAGTCGTTATTTGCGCGCTGCACACAATTTCGAAATACACCTTTAAATCCAGTACCCTACATGTAATAAATTCTAGGTAAAGTTTGTCTTCAGTTACCATGAATGCTTCAAATGTAGGATAAACACCAAAAAAATTTTTTCATGCCCGATTGGCAAGCATTTTTCCACAATCTCACCTGGATGTGATGATACGGCCGAAGATGTGCCATGTTTGCCTAGAAGGTACCTATTCACTCTTGACTTGACGCCTCCCAGATTATACTGTTCAGGAAACAAAGATGAGGACAATGAGTTTCACTCCTTCGCAGTACGGATGATAAACGTAGAAGCGGAACGCTTCAAGCAAACTGGAGGTATGTCGACCATATATGGATGACGTTTGACAGTTTTTCTTGTAGTTAGATGGTAAAACGGGCATGGGGGAATTAGCTCGTGTAATACAGATAGGCTTGCGACCTTACGTCGGTGACCAAGATTTTGCAATTTGGACTCGAGCAGCTTCTCATCGCCAATGAGTCTTTCTTTGCTCGCCGGTCGATGGACTCAAGTGTCTCAAGCTGGCACTTTGCGGATCCATCCCACAGGTGGCCGCAGTACTCCGTACATGATCAGACTTGAGCTTGATATAAATATTAAGAAGCTGTCCCGGTATGAAGTACTGCCTAACCTTTGCGAGGATACCCAGTTTCTTAGCGGCCAGCTGAGCTATGGCTTCACATCTACATTGAAGTATCTTCATTGAAGCCAAAGCTCAGCTGGCTAAGGTTCGTCGACAAGGAAACGCCAAGAAATTCAAATAATTCGTATTTAGCGATGCGTGTCGTTGTTTTGAAATATTTCCGGCACCCGCGACACTAGTCTTCGAAAGCTGCAGGGCTGTGAATGTATAAGCGTTTGTAGCAGAGTATCAAAATCATATTATCTGTTTGAACATGCAGCATCGTTTTTAAAACTCTTTCCGACTTAATCTGGTAGAGTAGAACCACAATAAATGTGCACAATGTGCCTCTCCACAAAAAAAAAACATACATTTGACACTCGATCGTTGTTTAAACGCTAGATGCCTCTGACAGACTGACGGACCCACGGACGGACAAAGTACTGAACGACCCAAGTCAACTCATAAGAGTTCTCGCTTCACTCTATGAATTAACTATGTAAGTATTTATAAAATAAATTTACTTTAATAATTATAATTTGAAATATTTAGGGACCAGGATTACGCGTAGTGGTAACAAGACAAGTATCACCACTGGCGTGATTTTATTTTGTTAATTTACATTTCTATTATTATTCTACCACTATTTCACCTAATGGTAGATGATGATAGTAAAAATGCATCTTAGAATGACTCTTTAGGATAGCTGCCGCTGCTGGAACAAGCAAGAATACTTATATTTATGAACGTTAATGTAAAATTGTACAATACCTCAGCTGCTGCATATTCTTCATTGAAGTGATTTAATTCAAATTTCAGTCAGGAAGATTAATATTTTTACTTAGAATGAAAGCAATAGCGACTGTTTTGTCCTTGCAGAACAAAACGAATGGTACCATTAGGGCGGATGCATCGTTGTTGTTTGAACGACTGAGTAAACTGGCCACTGCTATTAAACCTTAGGAAATTGCCAACAATGCACACTGACATGGCTTTTCTTGGAACCATTTGTTTGAGTAATTGTTCGTATTCTTGTTTTGTTATTTTATTAGTTCATTGAACCTTCGATTGCTAAATCTTTTTATAGAAGGTTTCTAATTCGACTGAATGTTGCAATCATATTTTTCATTAGGGTATTATTAGTTACCTCATATATGCAGCAAAACTTAAGAATACAAAAAAATATATTATTTAGCTGTTACAGAGAATAGATAATCTTAGAACTTGTGTGAACACATATACACAAGCATAATAATAATGAGTTGGTAGTAGATATTCCACAATGGCTATGCAAATTTCGTCTGATGCTTGTTACATGAAGTCAGTTGCATACATTACACGTCGATTAATTTCCTTGCAGAGAGCTACGATATGATACGTTAGTATAATGAAAAGGACAAAGTTTAAAAACTACAATCTGACTACAAGGTACTATTAATAACTTCCTATCATTTAAAAAAAAATGTATTGTACGTCATACTTCATACCACATAAGATATATGTATATTTTTGAAATGGTATTTTGAAGCTCTTTCATTTGGTACCCATCACGATGGTATTTGAGTTTTTTTTTTGCCAACTACTTTAAAAAGTACTAGAGACGTCATTTCCCTTTTATATAAAAAACCTAACCTGTTTTGTATATTAATTAACTTTTATCCCACTTGAGTTTATTCATTCATATTGATTAGGTTTGACTTTTACTTTCCCTCCTATCCCTTTTAATTTTGTTCGGCCACTCGACGAAAAGGCTGACGACACTTGTATATGGCGCGCCAAATGCGGTTTTCACCTATCGCCAAGAGAGGGCGTTGCCCCGCCCGGTGACGCTGCAAAGGCTACGTACAGCCAGCAGCATGACAAAAAAAGACAAAAAATTTGCTACTGACGAACTACGATCAAAATCAATTCCCACTATTATCAACCAATTTTTTTTATAACACACTCTTATTATATATTATATACATACCTAATAAGACTCCAGATCAGTATCGTAAGCGGCTTTATCCAAAGAAGATTTAGTGCGGTTGCGCTTGGGTCAGAAGCAGTGGCACAATGGATCAAGTGGCCGAGGTACGTACCTACTCCGTTACCTAAACTTTCCTATCGTTTCTCTCAAGTCAAGCCTCTCAATTTATCTGTTATAATGTTTATGTTTATAAAAAAAAATTCTATTAAATCTACCTACATAGCTTTTCGCATCGGCAGCGTAACACTTAATAACGCCCTTCTAAGTATATAATAGTATATATACATATTAATACGTATATTGACACTCAATCGTTTAGTACGTGTAGCTCATTTGTTACTTTGATAGGTACTTAAGCCGTATCAATAGAGAGAAGTTATATATAACCTATAAATATCAATTAATGATAATATTGCCTAGAGAAAATATCATATTACAAATCTGAAATTGTGTCTTCCTCAAGTCTGCCTCATTATTCACCTGTTGAGATCATTACTGACTTTGATAAAAGTAATATTATAATTATTTAACTGGTTTAGGTTAATGTCATATTCGATATACACAATTTAAATATTACTTATGAATAGAACACGAATGCCAAATATAAAGCACAGTGATGTTTGACAAACAAAGTTGAGTTAGATATTCAATGAATAAACTTAAATTTTAATAGGAGATATGCTATAATGTATCCTAGCATGTTCTATCTTTGGCCGCATCGTCACTGTCCATCAGGTGAAATGGCGATCAATTTCTTGCGTTTCCAGCATAAAAAAATTAAATAAATAACGCAGGAAAAGCCGATATGTACAGCTAGTAGTACCGACGACGGTTGCAGCGAGTCGGAAATGCCCACGCACGCATTTTTCGTCGCGATGTCGCGGAAGTTCACCTAACTAAAATAGGCAAAAATAGAATGTGCATAGTTAAAATGATAAAATAAAAAGATAAACTGGACACATATACATGCCTATTAGGGTGCTTTTTTCAGGGCGTGCAGGTGTATTTATTGAAAACAGCAAGTAAAATACGAAACAATTTTTAGAATGGTTGTACAAAATAACAATTTAGTAGCATTTTTTAAGGCCTATTATATAGGTAAAGATAAATCTAATACAATAAGAATCTTTATCATGACATACTGATTTACTGACTGACTAAGAGACAACGCACAGCCTAAACCGCTGGTCGTAGAGACTTGAAATTTGGAGGGTACATAAATCAATATTTCTTGCCAGGGGTGCATTAAGGTAGTGCAATAGGGAATAAAAGTTTACATGGACCGTTTTTTATTTCTGAATTAAAAGTGATGTAATTGTATCTGAGAAGTAATTTTATTAATAAGTCATTTCAGTAAATAACTACTCTAACGCTTAGTAATTCTATTATATTTATACATATACCTAATAATACTATAAATCCGAAAGTTTATGTGTAATTTAGTAGATATGTTTGTTTTATCTTTACGCTGTAACGGCTGAACTGATTTAGCTAAAATTTCCAATGTTCATAGCTTATACTCAGGATTAGCCCATAGGCTACTTTTTAACTTAACTGACGCGGGCGAAGCCGAGGGTCATGGCTAGTCTTATATTTACTGTTTTCGCTTTTCGACGATAAAAATTGATACTTACGTGCAATATCAGTTAATAATATGTATTTCCTGTAACTTGAACAACATACAGAAAACAAACAACTAGAATAAAAAAATGGTTGTCTGTAAAGTCGGTGTACGGACGATAATTTTACATGATAACATCATAAGAAAACATCGAAGTTAAGGCCGATCGTGCCTCTCTATCGCTTGTACCGTGCTCTCGCTTGCACGCTCAGGCTCAGGCGGAACGTGACACTTTTTCGTGCGTGCAGCCGGTGCTCATCGATTTATAAGTTATCACGTCAAAAAGTTTTAAGAATGTAAGGGCTAACAGTTTTTCTATTAACCTAAAGACGGAGGTTACGGTTTGGGGCGTACTACTTGTATACCTACTACGTCACATCTGTACCCTGTACGGTGTGTTTTTACCCCTGGCCGTATTTCTTGCGGGGACATTGCAATACGTTTGTTTGTTCCGGGCCGTATCTTCCTTTTTATAAGATGTCTTCAGGTCAGGAGTTACGGTACGGCACTGGGAACTTTGTAACTTTTTAAGAGCCTTGAGATTTATAATTCTAGCTGCGCTCTTTTTAGAAGTAGCTACGTGGTTAGTGAAGTCGGGGCATAGCTCCTTTGAAAGTTAAATAATTCATAATCGAATCGTGGATTCAAATAGTATATCTATATAGCCGGTAAGTCTAAAAAGCAATGTGTTCATCGTAAAATTCTCATTATTTCGTGGTTTTTTCGTCTTTATCGAACCTATTGTCTAGCATAAAGTGCCTGCATTTAAAATAAAAAAGTCAATGTACTAAAATTCAAAAACCTGATTGCGAAGAACCAACTTTTTATGTAATATCCTTTTAATTTCATTCATTTTGATGAGTATCAAGATGAATGAAACTAAAAAGAGTAAAAAATATAACCAAACCTATCAAGTAGAGTTACTTGATAGGTTTGGTTATATTTTTTTACTAAAGTATTAATATTTCGCGCCAAAAATCCGCATTTTGTGTTTTTTTTTTCAAACATCTAATGGCACTTGGGGTTTTAAGACGAATATACATTAACTGTCGAAATCCAGCTAGGCATTTGGAAGTTATGAGGTAATAAAGAAATTTACAAATATAAACAAACAAACAAACACATTCACACTCACAGCCCCACACTAAGTTCAAAGACTTGTATCGTGGGTGCCGGAAACATTCACATCACACACACATTACACCCAGAACCAGAAGCACAAATATCCCTTGGGAAGGAATTTATACGTATATACAAGATATGTACGCGGGTAAAATATAACTCATAATCATGTCTTAACAGTCGAGTAATAAAACAGATTTTTGCATCAAATTTTTAATAATTAGATTATACGTGTAGTAAAAGAGAAAATCTTTTGATAGATTGCAGTAGCAAGGCACTCTCCTGTGTCAGCAGCGGGTGACCAGCAGGCGGTGATCCCTTGGATGAACAATGGAAAATGTAACGTTTAACGTTACAGTCTAAACCCATGTACAAAAAGCTGTTTTTTTATGACTGTAATAGTATTATGATTGATGATGAGTATTATGAATGATATGATAAAATAAAAACCAAATCGTCCTTAGAGTGGGGTAGTGAGTGTAAATGCGTTTGTATGTTTATAAAGATTTATTGACAATTGTTCGTCTCACAAAAACTAGAGAACGAAAGAGAGATTCTTTTTTTTTGTAATTTTTAAACTTTCGCGATTTGAATACATAGTTTAGGGAATATCTCGGGACTTAATCGCGCTAAAAAACAGTCAGTCTTCTCGAGACCAATGCAACTTGGCCGAAACGTCGAGGTAAATCAATTTTTTTAGCGTGATTCTTTTTTTGTTGTGTTCGTTTGTCAGGCAAGGTTTGAATGTAGATTTTTTTTTAACTCTCCGGAAATTGCACCCCCTCGAATTTGGGGTGGATCGCTAGTTCTTTATAATTATCGAACCTGCTCACAAAAACGAGAATTGATTGAGCAATGCGATCTGTAGTATTCTGTAGAGGAGAACAACCAAAAATTCACCGGATATATACATAAAACATAAACGCTTTCACACTCACAGCCCCACACTAAATTCGATGACTTGTATCGTGGGTGGTGCTCGGTCGGTCAATAAAAGGCCCTGTATAATACATGTCTCCACAGCGCAATCCAAGCTATAAAACCCGAAATAAGTCCAATGATTGCCGACACCTACGAAAATGACTCCGTCAATTTAGGGTCCTCCATCACCATCAAGACACTGGACAGTAGAGCAGTCTCAATGTAACAATAAATAGCCTGTAATACACTTAAGGCAGAGGAGGTCGTAATAGCTTGCGGCGTAACGTGATTTGCTGGTGCCCTATTACCTGAATGCTCCACAAGTATTCCGCCAACAAAGGAGGGATCCTAATATAATAACGGAGGGAAAGCGCCAATGTATAATATCTACGTCACGTTCGCGTGCGTAACTGTGTGCAGAATTTGAATACGAGTTTGTAGGTGTATCGCTAACGGCGCTGCAAAAGTTTCTATTATCCTTGCGGTTGGGGATTTCCCGCGGGACTCGGCTCGCGTCGGGAGAACGTGTGGTTTACCCTTTTAATCCTGCTATTAATGTGTCAAACTTATGCCACTTTGGTATTTTTCATGTGGTTACACTTCGGCCACGGACATGTTGCTGCCAATTCGTTTTTAGGGTCCCGTAATAGAAAAATGCAAACGATAACCTAATAATACTATAAAAAATGTCGTACCTATGTCGTCGACCACATCGTCGCTAACCATCAGGTGAGATAGTTGTCAAAAGTTTGCCAAGATAGAATAAAAAAAAAATGGCATACAATACAATCTATTTCAAATGTTCATCAATCATGAACTGCCTGTTGGGTTAGTTGAGTGTGATTCCGCATTCGAGTATTGGGTTCGATTTCCTATATAAACAAAAGTTTTTTCCCCAAGGGAAAGTTGTGTTTTTTGGTTCTGGATGTGGTAAGAATATTTCTGGCACCCACGACACAAGTTATCGGACATAGCATGGAGCTATGAGTAAGTGTAAAACGCCTTTGTTATGTTATGTTACAAATATATGTACAATGATGTGGAAAGCAAGAAAAAGTTTCAAAGTTGTAATAGTTACATCTCAGGATCTAGGCACCAGCTAATAGCGTGGCCAAGGCTATCAGAGGGGCATCGCCGCCTTTAAGTGCACTTCACTTGGCTATCACTCAAAGCGTGTTGGCAACATCGAACACGCCTGATATTGATGCTATGTGCTTGAATCTATATTAGTTATGCTCTCCAGCTCTCTTGACTATACAATCTTGTCTTATGTACACATTCAAAAGCCGTCTGATAAGGTACATAATTTTTCTTAATATTCTTAGGATAGTTCATTGAACTGCCAGGTTGACCTATTTGGTTACGATTTTAACTAAAAAATATGTGGCCTGATGGAAAGCGATTGACGGCACTTTGCCTTCTTTTGAGGAGGTAAAGGGTTTCATTAACAATCGAGGCACATTTCTTTAACCCTAGAAATATTGATTTTATGGGTTGGAGTGTGTGTTAATAATAAATATACATATCGCAATGATTAAAATATCTAATTGCGTAGGATATTTCCTAAAAATAATACACAGCAATAGACCTAGGTTAGTTAGTTTGTGTACTATCGTTCATTATTTAACTTTCACAAATAATAAAACCTACATTTTTTTTTCATTAGCTTTCTACAGGCCAATTACCTATATTTCCTAAAACTAAAAAAAAAACACATATCTATACAGCAAAGACCTAAGTTACCTACAAGGCATCGAGCTCGTAGGTAATTCAAGTGTTCAAGCCCACTACCAGTGGGTAGCGTTCTCATCGTGTTGGCGGCATTGACTCTATGAATTGCAATACTAATACGATGAGACAATTAAGTACCCGCATTTTGATAACGATTATTACAAACATTTTAGTCATAAGAAATCACAGAGAGATTTTCATTTATATTCCTTTCAGAAATCAACCCTTAAGGAAACTCAAGGCAAGTTACTCACACGTTTGACAAGTATCGGGTTACCAAGAGCCGGTGCGGTCGAGTGGTCGAGGGTACCTTTTACTGGTCGTTTGAAGTGCACTCAGAGTGGCCGGCCGGTTTGGGAAATCATGTTACTGCTCTCAGTATGGATATACTGGTGATATCAATACGGTGTACAGATTTAGGCATCTTTCTAAGGAATTGTGATCAGTTAATAGTAAATTAATGCTGTTTGAAGACTGATCAATATTTGATGATTTTCTATTGTTAAAAGGGTTGAGTGTCAACAAAATTGTATCTCATAAATTTTTAATCAAAATCACTTAAAGCGTAATAGAAATAGATACGATAATAGATTTATAGTTTGTAAAATAATACATGTAATACATATCAACCAGGAAAATATAGCAAAGACCCAAGCCACCATCGTTCATTATCTAGCTTGCACAAATAATCATACCTACAATTATTTTTTTCATTCGCTAGCTACGGGCCAGTTGCCTATATTTCCTAAAACTATACTAAAAACTACCTATACAGCAAAGACCTAAGTTAACTATAAAGCATCGATCTTATAGGTAACTCAAGTGTTCAAGCCAACTACCAGTGGATAGCATTCCAGCAGTTATAATAGAAGTTTATAGATTCGTAACACACTTAAACCTGAATTCTTTTCAACCGACTTTAAAAAAAGGAGGTTCTCAATTCGACTGTATGTTTTTTTTATTGAATGTATGTTACGCGATAATTCCTCCAATTATGAATCGATTATGATGTTAGTTTTTTTTGGTATAGGTACCATTTGGTATAGGACCATATACATTTTATCGAAATCAATGAAGCCAAAACCAAAATATAAGCGGTGAAGTTGGTTTTAATAAGCTTTGCTTGCGTTTCAATTATTATTTGCAGTTTGATTTGCGTGATCATGGCGTTTTAGGATGACAGCTCACTTATTCTCATCTCACGGGTGCTATTTGCAAAGAAAAGAACTGCAAAATTACAAGCGTGGTGGCGTACATGGCACGGCGAGGCGTGTTCTTTGCAACTAGCTTATTGCGTAGGTACTTACCACACTCGACCACATCATCACATTGTCAACAATGTGTACTGAATTAGCCCTATGAATATCTATCACTATATATATTAAATATTGTATACTGGATAACCGAGCTTTACTCGTTAAAACGATTAAATTGATTTATTGCTCCCGCATATTGAATTTCATGAAAATCGTTAGAGCCGTTTCCGAGATTCAGAGAAATACGAGAATTGCTCATTTAAACGTATTAGATTAGTTAAAATAAATTCAGGCTAGTTACACCATTTAACAACTCAAGAACGGCTGGACTGATTTTTATTATATTTAATTTGTTGTATGTGTCTTTGCACCAAATAGCAAAATAACATTAGAAAAAATCACGAAAAAGATAATATTAATAATATTTATTTTATTATACATTTTGTATGCGGATTCGTATAATTTTGAACAGGATGACGTAAGTCAGACTTGATAAAGTACTAGGCAAACATAAACTTGAGGGAAGTAAAAAACTTTTACCAGCTACCTACCGCTAGTATTTAATTACACATGATTAAACGCACAACAAAAGATCAAGTATAACGAAAATAAGCTTAAAATACGAATATCACAACCCGACTATTTTGAGTGTTGGCCAAGTAAATGGGTTAATGAAGAGGAAAATTACGTCATCCATCTTAGTTGGATTCGGAGCATCCTCGCTATTCCGGACTTAATTCACTTCATTAAAGTTGTTTTTTTATTCCACTGTACATTAAAAACAAAGATAAGCTGAAAAATTTATGTGTTTTAAAATGAGTCTCTTAACTTTTTGCGGTAGCGCTAATTACGGTGTGATTGGATGGATTTAAAGGGGTTCGTAGTGGGAAGGGTTACGGTATATTATTGTTTTATTATTTTAAATCTTTTGGCATTGCATATTTGTCTTATATTTTTTTATTTATCCGTATGATTTATTTTTATTTTTAGATTTCTTAAATGTGTATCGTACCTACACGTCGATCTGGTATTGTTATGTTCGATTGTTTTTACTAAAACATCAAACGCGCTAGTATTCTGAAAATATTGCTTTGTATATGATAAAAGATGAGTCTCTTAATATCGGCTTCAAGGCACTGATCTAGACAAATTTAACAAGTTTTACCTTGCTTCGTTCGTAATATGTATTTCCGCATCAGTCTAGTAAGATTTTTGATCCATGAGATTGCGTTTGAATTTCTCTAGAAATCTCTAGTTATCTAGTTATGCCTCTAGTTCTGAAGAGAATATTTAATATGTTGTAGAAACAGTGAGCTGACTGTAACAGTTTGTGGGGCAATACATATTGTTTTTAAAAGGCTCCCTTAGTATTTTTTTTTTTGAAGTATCAATTTATATATTGCAAGAAATTACCTATTACAACTAAACACTTCTTTTAATACTATAAAATAATACACTGTGTCCGGCGATATTGCCAACGTCAATCGGTATAACTTTAGTATGTCTTCACTTTATTTCTTAAAATTTAAATATCTACATAACAAAATTGAATAAAATCCATTCGGTACAAAGAACTCTCGTTTCAAACATGTTATTATTCACAGAATCACAGATTCGGATTTGAAATTTTAAATTGGACAAAATCCTTTCGGTACAAAGAACTCTCGTTTCAAACATGTTATTATTCACACATTAACAGTTTCAGGTTTGATTTTTTTGGAATTATCTTGCTAATTATGAGTAGAGAAATTATCGTTTGGTAAACTAGACAACTAGATAAACTAAACAATTGAAAATAATATAGGCTAAAAATCTTGACTACAATGCTGCAATATGCGAAGGAGCTAATTCCCCGTGCCCCTTACACCATCTAAAAATATATTTGAAGAAGTTGCCATACCCCCAGTTCGTTCAAAGTGTTTCGATTCAATGTTTATCATACGAACAGCGAAGAAGTGGAATTCATTTCCCCTATCTTTGTTCCCTTAACGGTATAATCTGAGTATTCAAGGCTCTTGCCTTGAATACTCAGATGCGCGTTTGATGTGAAAATGTATAGTGGTATCGAGCGTTAAATTTTAAATTACATCTACTGTAGATGATCTGTAACAAAACTTACTTAAATTTTTGCTCCTGTAATTGTTATTTTCTTGTAGAAATTTCTTGGTCCTACTTCAAACTTTATTCGTTTCAAATCAAGTCATGCGTCAATATGAGTCATAAAACGTTGGATAGTAAAAGCTCCACACAATTTATAAAGCAGATTAACTACTGTCTGCAGTTTCAAGACTAATAACTAAGTTAGGTTTAGTTAAGCAATAGTTTTATTACTCAATGGAGCACCTTCGCACAACGGTGCTGTTCATATTATATTAGAGAAATAGAAGATACGTGAATATTACTATACCGCAGTGGTATTATAGGTAAAAACAATAACTTCGTAGTTATACACTAAAATTATAGGTATATAGGTAGCTATTATATCAGCAATATCATTGGTCTTCTTAGAATCTGAAAGTTAATTCAAAAGAAATTACGTGGAATAGGAAAAAGTTTCCTCTCTTGGAAAACATTTGAAAATTGAATGAATGCCTAGTCAGTAATGTAGTGTTTGAAAACGTAATTAATTTTCAAAAATTTTAATCAAGTAAGTCATAATCAACAATATTAAATAATAATGACCAAAATAATATAAATAAAGTACTTGATAAACTTGCGGGCTTTTTTATTTCACCCAATGGTAGAAATTGATTACACCAAATATTTTAACTGAACTGCCCATTGGCTTAGTTGGTTGAGCATTTGTATCGAGTTCGATTCCTGGCAGAACACATTTTTTCTCTCCATTGAACATTTGTGTTTCTGGTTGTGATTGTGTTTTTTTTTATTTTTTTATGCCAGATAGGTAAGCATTTAGCGGCTATCTCGCCTGATGGAAAGTGATGATGCGGCCGAAGATGAAGCATGCTTACCTAGAAGATACCTAGTCACTCTAGACTTGAAGACTCCCAGATTATACCTTTCAGGGAACAAAGACGCGGGCAGCGAGTTCCACTCTTTCGCTGTACATGACACAAGTCATCGAACTAAGTGTATGTTTAGGTTTTTTATATTTATGTTAAGTGACATACCGTAGGTGTTACTTGTCAGTTAATTAACTTTAATGTATTGTATATCTCTGATAGGCCAACGTTACAACACCTATCTCTGCCGATTATAAGCGATTATGTGGTCGAAGATATAAACATAAACAAAACATAAACGCCTTCACGCTCACAACTCCATACTAAATTCGATGACTGGTGTCATGGATGCCGGAAACATTCATATTACACTCAGAACCAGAAACGCAAATTGTTCTTAGGGAGAAAACTTGTGTTTTTCGGGAACCGAAATCGATACCCATTGCTTAGAAGAGATATGCTCAACTAACTTCGCCAACGGTGAGTTGTATGTATTGTTTTATGTGATATAATATAGAATTTGAATATATGTATAATATATACTATATTGTATTATAACATAAGTAAGCAAAGACATTTAATTTACGTTACAACACAACTTTGCTACATAACTCGTTGCTTGAATCACTAAGCATCCACCCCACTTCTCAGCCTTCGTGTTATGGAAATTGAGACATGGTTAGATTGGATAGGTAGCCTAATAAATCCTTATTGAGTTTGGAGCTTTGATATAGTAAGAGTAATCTAAATATTGAAGCACTCGTGAGGACAAACAAATTAAGATCATATTTATTAACTAGCTTTTGCCCGCGGCTTCGCTCGCGTTAAGAAGTACAATAAACTTTCATCCCCTATTTTATCCCCTTGGGGGTAGAATTAATCAAAATCCTTTCTTAGCGGATGCCTACGTCATAACATCTACCTGCATGCCAAATTTCAGCCCAATCCGTCCAGTGGTTTGGGCTGTGCGTTGATAGATCACTATGTCAGTCAGTCAGTCAGTCACCTTTGAGTTATATATATTTAGAAGATAGAAGATTCAGAAACTCCAAGTAGTTTGGTTTACTATTTTGTTTGTTTATATATCACAGATTCTGTAAAAAGTGTACAGAGATAACCTGAAGTATTAAATTGAAAAATGCACACTAAGACGTACTAGCAATATTATTATGTATTAAATGTGTGATCAGTTTTAAGCATGAGTTATTAGTATATGATCATTATGTGCTAAACATAGACAAGTAGGTCGTTTAAACTGAACTTAATTTCAAATTTTGAATACGCGGTTACGCATGAGACATGCATTTTAGAAGTCTTGCTCATTTTAGGAAAAGTGATAAGGTTAAGTAAATAATATTATAAAATATCTCGTTATAACGTGAATATGGTTTATCGAGAGATGATGCAAACAGTGCCAAAAAGTATTAAAAAGCCACAGAAAACCCGACCGGAATTTATATAATGATATATTTTAATTTTATAAGGATCCATTAGTAAAGGGATCCGATCGAAATAAAAGTCAAGTATTTAACAAAACTAAACCACAGCTATCTTCAATGGATCGAACCGGCGTCGATAGTAAATAAAAGAACCCCAATTTTCAAAGTTAGCTTTACATTTACTTATTATTCTTACAGGTAAATTAAATTGTCAAAACATTGGTATTCTGTATGCTCAGCCAAAGAAACCGAAACATTATTGCGCTGGATCAAATAACACAATCGAAAATCACTTATCATATTTTCGTATCGAAAACACAATTCGAACGAATACCCTCTATTGACACAACCAATAAAGAAGTTATTAAGTTTTCCTTCTTGATAGATACACGCCATTCAACTACCCTCTATACATTTGTAACCAACTATTGAAGCAAGCACACGAGATATCTATTTGAATAATCTTTTGTGTCGCGATGATAAATTACACCCTGATTTTAGAACGATGAACCCAACAGTGTTTACTTGGAAGGTCGTAGTATTGATTTACGGAAAGCTACGTAAGGATATCTCCAATAACAATAAAGGAATATCTGACGATTCGGAACTGACTTCACCTTCGGTAAATGCATCACATCTTATGGTAGTTCTGCACGAATCGTAGAGTATTGTTGTCGTATCGTAACGATCATGAGCGTCAAGATTTTGTCAAGGCGCAGTTTTATGCTTTGATGTTACGATGCTATAAACTTTGTGTCGAGTCACCTTGGAAGTTGGATTTCAGCTCCAGCGCCTACATTTTCTGTTTCAACGCTGCATTGTTTTGGTAAGCATTCTGAATGAATAGTAACAGCAAGTGCTAAATAAATTTATTAGTAGCTATGCTGTGTATGTGTGTGCGAATAATGGTATATTATTATGAATTATTAAGATATTAATAAATTATATAGTGTGATAGTAATTATGCAGAGGAGTTATTTTGTACAATATGACAAAACAAATTGAAATAATAATGAAATAAATTATAGTCGTTGACTTAATTTAATAAGACAATATGCTTAGAAGCGACGTTGTGCCATTGATTATTATCTTAAGTAAACATTTTGATTTCAAATGAGATTATTATAAGGTTTGTGCTCTCTAATCGGATTTGAAACTAATTAAAAAAATGCGTTTAAAGTCGATGGTTATTTAAATACCTATGTTTGCTTTGTGCTTGTCTATTAAGGTAAAACACGATTACACGCATAATCTTTGTAAAAAAATTTTTTGAGTCTCATCTTATTTCAGACAATCCTTACTACTAAAGATAAGAACAAATCTTTTGCATTATTCATAAAGTAGAATAGAATAATCTTATTTTTATAAATCTGTGTACAGAAATTATAAACCGTAAGTTTCAATAGCCCTTTTCAGGCGTACAATATAAAGTTGATTTATGCAAATATGTTAATATTAATTTCATCCTAACACATTATTACAGTGTATAATTAGGCTCCGTTATTTGTAATGGTCACCCATATTAAATGTGACATACAGTGGGAACACAAGTTTTCTCCCCAAGAATAATTTGTGTTTCTGGTTCTGAGAATGTTTCTGGCACCCACGACACGAGTCATGGAAATGTGAAAACATTTATGTTATGTTATATTAAATATATTTATAGGCAGTTTATACACAAAACGTAGGAAAGTGATTTATAATAATATAGTAACAATATAAAATAATCGTTGAATTTATTCGTGTACCAACGCCTTAGAACCAGAAGCTCTTCTGAGCCATTCTAGCGCCTACATCTTTTATCTTAGCGCCCAAGCGGATGCTGAAGGCCTTTATTTTGCATTGTCTCTGCCAGGATATTATTTTATGTTATGAACGTTGAAAAACTATTACCTGGACAGTAAATAGACGTGAGGCGGTGAGATTACTGACTCTTTTACTGAAGTGTCGGTAAACTATTGCAGGAAACAACTATTTAGTTTGCTGATCGAAATGTGTTGCAGAGTTAAGAGAGTTGCAAAGTTTGCAATAGAGTTTGAATGACATTTGGTAAGTCATTATTAAACACTTTTTGCTCCGCTTTCCTCCTTTTATTTTCAGCACCTCAATCAAGTACAATAACATTTTATCCATTTTAACAATAATTAGGCAGCTAACTATAGATTAATGTTATCAAGACACAAGTTTCAAAAAGAGTTCCTTCTTTTTTTATAGACATTTGTTTAATTTGGTAGAGCTGAAGGGTACTTTCCATCATGACTTATTTTCACCCAGATTTACCTTTCATTTGCGTGTTTGCTACTAAGGGTGAGTCTGACCAGTACTTGTATGGATGACGTATTGTACCTAATATGTCAAAATTTCTTTCAACTCTTTAAGCGATAAGAACGCCTTTTCTTTGTGAAGTTTAAGATTTTTGACGTGATAACGTCTTATAAATCGATGAACACCGGCTGCACGCACGAAAAAGTGTCACGTTCCGCCTGAGCCTTAGCGTGCAAGCGAGAGCGCAGAACAAGCGATAGAGAGGCACGAATGGCCTAAGCGTTCGTCTTATGACGTTATCACGCAAAATTATCGTCAGTAAACCGACTTTACTGACAACCAATTTTTATAAGTGCTCTCTTTTGGTATACTAATAAAACAGGTATCTATATTATTATCTTAACTATTTAAACGTATTTTAAATCTTTAATAATAAATTTGATCAAGTGTTGCATTGCTTTAAATGACGCTATCGCAGTTGTTATTCATAAAACAAAATGTAAAACAAGCAAGTAATAGCGTATCAAAGTTCTGTTAAAAATTCTGGTCAAGTCGTGTCAGTTTCTCAGACGTGTCTGTCCATCTTCTTCAGTCCCTAGGTTGTTCAAAATTATTTGGCTATTGTATTTCATCAGTCTTTAAAATCGTTTGAACTTCGTAAGCTTTGAGTCCTTTAGATCCAGTTTGGGACTTAGCAGCTCAGTATTCATTAGAAGTTGAAAACTTATATTTATTTTAGGCAAGTATTGTCTTTAAAACTACGATTGATTGCATTAACTTTGAATTTCAATAGAAGGAGTTGGAAATGTTTGATTGAAGTTGAGACTAATTTTAATATATATATTTAGATAAAACGAATTGCTATTGTAATCTGCAATGCATTAACATTTACAATAAAGCATTTTAAATTAGCTTTCTAGGTATATATCGTGTCCTAAATTTTTGAAAATTAATCACGATCATGGCACTTGTAATTACGACGCAATAGGCAGGTCTCTGCCCTTTGCGTCCTGGGTATTGGTTCAACTCCCGGCAGGAGCACAATTTTCCTTCCTAAGGAACATTTGTTCATCTGGTTCTGTGATTGTGAGCGTAACGTAAACATTTCCGGTCTTTAAAGCATATTTTTTTCATTATCGTAATCTTCTATGATAATTTATACACTACCTTATTTTTGTATGCACAAGAAACGTTTTATGTGCAGCAGAATCACTAAAAGATATTCTACCAATCACGCCGGTTAGCCGATATCACTGATCCGATTTGAAATGCTGCCGGCCGGGCTGTCCGCGTCCGTAGCTCCGGACAAAGATTTTCCATTAGCCGACAAAAATAAACCTTTGAACGCTACCTTGACGCCTTTTGGGTTAAACTTCACTTACTTTTGGTGGTTGAAAAGGATATTCATACAGAGAAATGGAAAACTTAGGGTAGTGTAGGAGATATATAATAAATGTGTGTATAATTATGTACATATTTTATTTTTACTTAGGTATTACTAATTTTACTTTACCGTTCTATTTAAAATGTGGAACATCAAAATCTGGTGTAGCTTATTTACGAGACCCTTTGGAGTTTTTTGCTGAACATTAGCATTGCACGTATTTGTAGAGTATTATGTTACGAGTACTAAAAGAATATCTCGATTCTATTTGACCTTCTTAGAAGAACAGTGACATTTGTTTCTTAAAAAGAGTGGTACTGCAGATTCTTTAAGCAGAATTACACTATGACCGCATTAAAAGTATTTTTTTATGCCAGTTAGGTAAGTATTTAGCCGCTATCTCGCCTGATGGAAAGTGGTGATGCCGCCAAAGATGTAGTGTGCTTACCTAGAATATACTTTTTCCCTCTAGACTAAAGGACTCTTGGTTATACTGTTCGGTAAACAAAGATGAAGGCAGTGAGTTCCACTCCTTTGCTGTACGTATGATAAATGTAGAAGCAAATTACTGGTTATTGGCGGAAATACCTAGCTGTCCTTCTGGCTGACTACAGTTTCCTTTATATTCAATGAGTTTTATTGCGGTTATGGTAATTCTGGTTAAGGAATATACAGTACTTCTCTTTTCATTAAATAAATCTCACTGTTCTTCTAAGAAGGTCAAATAGAAAAGTTATAGTCTTTTATGAATATAATTAAATTACTGGTTTCTTATTACTGTTTGGCGTTTAAAAAATTAAAATATATTTCAAAGCTTTGAACAAATTATTGACGAATAAAATGCAAGCAGATGCTATTTGAATCGGAGCTTGAATTCCAAAACATTTAAACTCACTACCAATAGTAAATAACTTGATGTTAAGGCACCAAAATTCGGCGTCACATTTAACATTGGATATAAAGGAGAGGTAAGCTGTAGTCAGCCAGACGGACTGCTTACGAGGTCCTTCCGCCAAGCCTCAAATTGATTGCTTTCCGGCTGCACGTAAATGTAGTCACTCTGATCTCTCTCTATTTTAGAATGCTCACTGTATTACGTTGAACTTTAAGAGTGGTTACAGTTAAATTGTTACCAAATAATAATTTTGCTCTTGAACGTTTTCGTAGGAAGCTAAAATACAGAAATACAAATCAACACCGGACAAACTTACTCATTTGAATGTTTTGGCTCTCACAGCTCCACACTAAGTACGATGATTTGTGTCGTGGTTGCCGGAAAGATTCACATCACACACACAATCACAACCAGAACCAGAAACACAATTTTTTCTTGAAGAGAAAACTTGTGTTTCCGGTTTTTTAATCGAACCCGATACTCCTGCTTAGATGGCGGACGCTCACCATCTAAGCCAACGGACAATCCAGTTATTATTATACATAAGGTATTGTATAATAATACAATAATAATTGTAAAATAATAACATTTGTTTAAATAAATAGTACATAAGCTACCAGTATTTGAGAGACAGACTGTTGTGAACAGCACTCATTAAATGCAGTTTTCTTTTATTACGGCTTTCATCCCAAACAAATTTCCTTGATATTAAAGTTTCAAGAAAAAAGCCAGCGGCAAAGCGCAAGCAATCACTCAAAATTAAAAGCCAAGTTTAAAAAGAAATAATCCAAAATTGAAGTCATTTTATATGAACCGCGATCATTGTACTGCAACCGGCTGCCGTTCCGAGATTTTGGGATAATATGGATAATCCTCGACGCTCGAAATGAAGCCAGCGAAGTATCTTTTGCCGTTCATCCAACTCGAAAATTATTTATTCATTACCCTGTTTATGACAACGATTATGTTGTTATAAATATAACTAGTTAAATAACTAGCTGTACCCGGCATGCGTTGCAATACCAAGTTTAGAAAAAGTGTTTCTACCTCTTTCACGTTTATGGTCGCCTAGTACTTTAATATGTAGGTAGTGTGAAGTATGAAGGAGGTAGTACTAGTATGAAGGAGGGTGAAAAATACTTTACGACCTATTCGCATACCTACAAATGATACAAAAAAAAAATTTGATCGGTTGAGCCATTTTGAAGAAGTTCGACCACAAACACCGTGACACGAGATTTTTAAATATTAGAAAAGATAACGTTACTTGATAATCTTAAATACATGTTTCGTTGAATACTGCCAGGTTTCGCCGCTTTTACTCGTTTACAAGTAGTTTCATGAATATGTACTAGTTTGGTAAAAATAGCCTAATACGTAGTATCTAATACTGATCTGAGGAGCACTACTTTTATAGATTAGCTCTTCCGTGTTTTTTTCTATCAAATTAAATGTTTGTTAAAGGAATTGTACGAGAATGTAAATCTTTACTAGTCCAGGGAGGTTTAAGAGTATGACATGTACTACAATACCCAGTACCCGGCATTAAATCATGCTAATCGAGATAAAAAGGGAGATAATAGACTTGTTTTATCAGTCACTACATTCGCTGACGTTTTTTCGCCCTCGTCAGTCTTTGTACAAGTCGTTAGAACTCGATACATAATTATGCAGTACCTGGATGACCGAAGTTTGCTCGGTTTTTTGGTAAACAATCATAATAATAAATAATCATCTGGACTCGAACCCCGGTTATTCTGGTTTCGGGACCGCCCGATTCAAACCTGAGCTATTATAACCTTGTAGATAGGGGTGAAACTTACCTTCGTATTCTAATGATATTGTAGTAGTTTTTCTTGCCTTAAAACATGAATAAAACGACGTTTTCTAAAAATGTAACCTAGCTAGATCGACTTATCGCCCCCGAAACCCGCTGCATACAAAATTTCATGAAAATCGTTGGAGCCGCTTCTGAGATTCAGATTATAAATATACATATATACAAGAATTGCTCGTTTAAAGGTATTAGATTGATAGATAGATTATATACCGACGGATACTGTAGAAAATTTACTCAGGTAACCAGAAATCTCTGTGATTCACTTCTGGCCTCATAACGTCCATTACTGGCAACTCAAGCAGTATCTGGGTTAATCCAAAGACAGTTCCATATTTTATGACTGTGGATGCCTGTCTGTGATAGGTGAGTATGTAAATCCGTTTTTATAAGGATGACACTTTATTGTTATGTTATTCCAAATTAATCTGTAGAAACTAGAAAAGCAAGAGGAAATATTAAGGGAAGCAAAGGTAACCCAATAGAAAGTGGACAGGGATTATTGCCTTCAACAATGTTGATTTCGGCATATTGTTAAGTCTTCTACGCTCTCTTGGCATATCTCCAACGGTAGTTGATTGGTTTAATAGTTACCTGCATGGCCGCCGGCAGCGCATACGCATTGAGGATACTTACTCTTCTTGGTGCGACTTATCTGCTGGTGTTCCTCAGGGCGGCGTTCTATCTCCACTTCTCTTTTCTGTTTTTATTAACTCTATCTCTGAAAAACTGTCTTCTTGCTACCATCTCTATGCAGACGACTTACAAATTTACTCACTCAAACCTCTTGGTCAACTGCACGAGGCCATTGGCATAATTAATTCCGACCTCAGATGCATACGAGAGTGGAGCCATTCGTTCGGAATCACAGTAAATCCGCTGAAAACTCAGACCATAGTTATTGGGAGTTCGCGTATGATTTCGAAAGTAGACTGGTTCCGCCTCCCCCAAGTTTTATTTGACGGTATCTCCATCGAAATTAGCCACACCGTTAAGAATTTAGGACTCTTGCTAGACAGAACTCTTTCTTGGGGACCACAACTGACTGAAGTTAGCCGCAAAATGTTTGCGTCAGCTGCTTCCCTTCGAAGGTTGCGCAACTTTCTTCCGATTACCACCAGAACTGCTCTAGCAAAATCCCTCCTGCTTCCAATCCTAGACTACGCCGATGCTTGCTATCTGGATTTAAATGAAGAACAACTCGATAAGCTTGAGCGCTTGCAAAATTTCTGCATTAGGTTCATTTTTGGTCTTAGAAAATGCGACCATGTTTCAGAATTTCGCAAGAAGCTCGCTTGGTTGCCTATTCGCCTTCGCCGGAACTCTCACATCCTATCCCTCCTGTATAGCATCCTCTTCATTCCCACTACTCCTCTGTACCTGAAAAGCCGCTTCAAATTCCTTTACCTTACCAAATCCCTTTCCTTACGATCTTCCAATACTCTCCAATTGGCAATTCCCTCTCACGCATCTCAAATGTATGGAAGATCTTTTACTGTGCATGCTGTCCGTCTATGGAATGCATTGCCTGTGCCTATTAGGCAAGCAAAGTCTCTTCCTATTTTCAAAACTTTAGTATATAAACACTACTTATCCATTTGAATATATGATATAACCTATATTTATGTAGTATATGTATTTTATTTGTACTTTTTATCATTTTAATTATTTTATGTAGTTTATTAACTTAACATATTATATTTATGTAAATTTGTACTGTAAATTTGTACACCTCCACCGACCTCAGTTGCTACTACAATTACTGTCCATCCAAAGGTTGTCTGGTAGAAATCGCTGAAAGCGATAAGACCGCCCATTGTACTGCCTTATAATATTAATTTCGTAGTTTTAAGTTTGTATCTTTTTGTTTTTTGGTGTACAATAAAGAATTTTGTATTGTATTGTATTGTATTGTATTTTGTAAAAAAAGAAGAATTCTGAATTTAACCAACAAACAGTAATTAACGTTAATGTTTTCATACTCACAGGCCCACACTAACATTTAATGACTTGGGTCGTGGGTGCTGGAAAAATTCACATCACATCATCATCAAATCTTGAATGAAAAAGAGTTGAAGGAATGAAATTTGTTTGGTTGGCCAGAACCAATTTCCCTAGAGGGGAAAACTTGTGTTTCTACCGGTAATCGAACCGATGGAGATGGGAAATTGATATCCGCTGCTTAAGAGGCGAACGCATACTAAGCAAAAGAAGTTCAAATCATTAATAAAACTAACATGGTACAAAACAATTCCAAAAGTTGTCGCATACGACGCGAAACTGTGTTGAGGTTTTTCAATTTACCATATTACAATCTTACATACCTTAGAATGGAGCCATTTAGCAAGCAACTAATTAAATTTATCTCTAACCTATTATTACTTTCCCCAACTAATATTTTATTGATTTAAAAAAAATATATATTTTTAATTATTTTATTTCCTGCAAACACTTTTACTCATATTATTACAGTACTAGATTTTCCCTTATTCGATAATAAGTCAGTGAAAGTAATTAGGTACTTAATGTTACATGTTATAAGTGTTGATGTCAATCAAAAACATGTAATATTTTAGTATGAAAAGGCGGTGAAGCTTGTATCAGCAAAAACCTTGAGAAAATTCAAGACTTATCCCAATATCGTCTAAGTTCATAAGTTCAAATTCAATATGACAAGCGATACTTTAAAAACCCGGATCACGAAAACATATCGCAATCGAACCCATAACGATAAGTGGGTGGAGCAAACGAATAAAGTCCGCATCGTGCTATCACAGAAGCAATAATATTGAACTCTCTCAAGCACCGATTCACAATATCTACTTATTATATTCCTTTTTGTTCTTGTCTTTGGATCTGAACATTTATTACTCTCTTATTGCTTGTGAAGTGGTGAGCCGCGGGGGCAGCGAGTCAACGAGAGGTTATTATGTTGAAACTGGCGAAAAATGAGCAAGAAAAGATTTTGCATTCTGCATTAGTAGAGCGGCGCAATTCGAAGTAAAATCCTTAAAAATAATAGTGCTTGGGAAAATGACACTACCTGCCTCGCAATTTAATCTACGATAATTAAAGTTATGATGATGATTAATCTAATCCTATGGCAAAATATATAAAACCAAACATTTTCACTTGAGCATTTTATAATCTCATAGGTATGACCACAGAATACTATTTGGGGTATGACTATATGTATTTTAAGCAACTGGCTGTACCCCGCGGCTTCTAAAATGCATTCTAAATTTCATCCAAATCAATTCTACTGTAAAAGTCTGAAAAAAAAAAGATTCCTACACATTTACACATAATCGTTCTCATTTATAATATGAGTGAGATTGGTCTGTGGAGTATAAAAAAATTATCTATCAAATTAACACTGTAAGAACGTTTTCTCTAATCTGAAACAAATTATTTATACACGAAAAAAATATCCAGTAGCAGTATTTTTGGGATCTTTTCGATCTAAGCCTAGCCTGTATGCCATCCTTTTCATTACTATTTCCTACAATCAGGTAAAGCAATGGTCAAACAACAGCTTATTAGAAATATAACAAGAAATACTTTAGAGTTTTTAAAAATTAAACAGTAAATGTTTAATTTTTAAAAACTCTATTTACAAAATAAAAAAAGACTGAAAATACCTAGAGAACTTATCAAGACAAACAAATGAGCCCAAACTCGATGGGCTTATCTTATTTAGTTCAGAAGTTCATATGGCCATCATCCTTCTCCATCATCAGATTTGCTCTATGGTACCATATTATTGGTGTTGTCACCAAAGATACATAACTACATTAAATTTGAGTCCATTCAAACATCGAGAAGTGGGTCTAATTTTACTTGCAAGATTTGATTACAGACCGACAGATAACAGGACAGGTGAAACTAAATAAAAACTTGTAGTAAAGTAAATAAATCAACTTGAAAAAGTATGGCAAACTTATCTTATGACTATTATTTGTAGCACAGTCAAATATTAATTTAGTAACACAGGGTAATTTGTAAAATAGCATAAACCTTTTGGGATATAATTTCAACCATAGAGACCTACGTCTTTCTTCGTACAGCTATTGCAAATTCTGTTTTTTTATTTTTTCAAATAAGTTATCTTACCAAGTTGTAAGGTTTCAAGTGTCAACTGTCAAAAGAGTCCGTATTACAAGGCGCGTCGCGGCAATACCTTTCTTAGTGGGCTAGTAAAGTTTGAACAACTATTCATTACAGTTCGTGTTGACTACATTATTTAATTATTACGAAAAATATAGCATTTAGAAAAAAGTCGTAAAAATAAATAAGCTAAGGGTAAATAATCAGTGTCTGAGAACTATCCGTTATTAAGCAAATTACTCTGTATATTAAAAATTAGTCCAATAATCGCAAAAAAATATTTGATAAAGCATGACAGTATACAATACAAAAGTTTTCAAGAGTTTTGCCGCGAAAGTGAAAAAATGGCGTTGTTGATTTTGTATATTTTCCAAACGTTGTGATTCTTCGAGTGTAAATGTGTAGTAATGGTGGATTATTAGCTGTTAATACTTAACAAACGTGCATAAGTGTAAGTAAATCATACATAGTTGAAAATCGTGATTTTCGCCTTCGCTCCAAAACTCCAATAAAAGTTCTAGTAAAGGTTCTTCCACTTTACTAGGGCATGAGTTGACTATGACTGGACCTTGACTCTTTTACTTGACTTTGACTGGTACTTTAATATTAAAATAATACTTTAAATATTTTATTACTTGACACTGGCTAAATGCACAAGATTGGGTGGCCAAAATTAAAAGAAAAAAATATAAACAAAAGTGAGCACCAAAACATTCATAATACACGGGTCCTTATTCAGCATGCGCATGGAAAATTCACTCCTGATAGTAAAAAATGAACTACGAGAGCTCTCAACAAAATCAATATACAAAGTATATACGTACTTTTATCGGGTTTAAAAGTATTGTAGGGAAAAAAGAAACCCCGATGTTATAGCATAATGCGTATAAAGGTACATTTGGCTGGGATTTATGAAGGAGGCCTCGCCTGGTTTATGATGACAATGCCGCCGCGAACCGCCGCGAGCGCCACCTCATTTCCTACAGAAAGTTATAAAAACATATTGAAAATGAGATCCCCGCTGTGGAAGACCTACCAAATGTTATCTTGTTTTGTGATTTGCTTATTTTTTTATGTAGGCGCATTGGGATAAGCGTATTTTAGTAGAACACCTTCATTGTAATGTGAACACTCTCTTTGTTTTCGGTTCAAATTATACGTTTCGTAAAACAATTCATATAGCTTTATTAAGAGCAGTAATAATACTCAAAAGATACATTTTCCATACTTGTAGATATGCCATACCGAACGGCATAATCTGGGAGTCTTCAAGTCTCGAATGAATAGGTATGTCACATCTTCGGCCGCTTCATCACTTTCCATCAGGTGAGATAGTGGTCAAATGCTTATCTATTCTGCATAAAAAAAAGAATATCTCGATGGCATGTAATGAGAAATTCATCTCACGATATTATAAAAGACAACCATGTACTATAAAATAATAATTTATACATTACCTACATAGCATTTTTTTATAGTAGGTGCCACCAGAACTTTATGACTTTCCAGTTATGGCTGTATCGACATTCGTAAACGAAATTATAGGCGTAGCTTAAAGTCATTATTTCTCATTAAACTATGTTATTAAGCGTGCTCACCGTAGACCGCATCGCCACTCAAGTGAGATAGTGGTAAAACATTTGCTTATTTATACTGAATAAAAAATATTATATATTAATTAAATAAAAATGACTATGGGTTGCGACTGAAAATCAGTGACTAAGGTCTAACCTTAGTCGTATGCTGAGTTGTAACCCATATTCATGATACTCACAACATTTTCACACTTCTCTTTCTTTTATTTTTGATTACTTTGCATGTATATTTTTGTGTATTTTATTTATTTTTGCTTTTTCTTTGTAGTGTAAATGTTGTGTATGTCATTAATAATAAATGTATTTTCTTTCTTTCTTAATCTAATTACACTATCACACTAATATTATGCGAAAGTTTGTGCGTAAGTATGTTTGTTTTGTCTTCACTCTTCAACGGCTAAAACAGATTTGGGTGAAATTTGGAACATACACAGGATATATCTAGGATTAACACATAGATTACTTTTTAACTTGAACAATGAAAGCTAAGCCGCGGGGAGCTACTAGTGATAAGTATAAAAGCGAATAGGTATCGTTTAGGAAGGCATGCTACATCTCCGGCGGCAACATCGCTGTCCATCAGGTGAGATAGTGGTCAAATGCTACCCTATCGAACATAAAAAAATATATAGGAATGTACCTTTTTCTGTGCACCTCCAGAATCACTGGCAAATAAAATTTATTTGGTATTAACTCCTTAATGCTCTGTTTTTTGTTGTAGTATTAAAGTAATTATTTAAAAAAAATATATATAAATAAACAAATAAGTAATACAAGGCAAATAAAATCTGTATAATAACCTTTATCTCTATTCTCTATTCTTACATAATGTGCAACGGAGGTGTTTCGCATAAGTACCTTTTGCGTTTCATCATAATTAATTTAAGTTGCAGAGGTAGGAACGCGAAGAGTCGTATAATTTAGTTACCAAGTTTACTTGGGTAACTTTCTATTTAGAAACTCGTATACCGCGTGGATCTAATTACGGTACGTATGTATGTTGGTAGAATGGCCATAATACGTTAACATAAGGTAGTATCGTTACTCATACAATTAATTAGACGCAGGCAATGTGAATGATCAGATATGTGGATCAGTGAGTCTTGAAAATATTTTTTATTTTATAATTAGCATAATTTTATAAGTATCGCAGATAAATTATCAAAGCCGTTATGATATAAATATTTTTAGTAGCAATATCATAATTAATAAAAAGCGAATTAAATTTGTTATAATTCAATAATGTAATCTTAATGTGATTAAATTAAATCGTGAAACTGTACATTTTTGGAATATCACAAGTTATTTTTAATTTATTAGCAATATCATTAATTGCAATACTGATTTTTCTTACTCGTATATAACAAATACAAAGGATATATACTTGAATTAAAATATAAAAAGAATAATTGAAACAATCAATATAATATATTTAAGTGATGACGGCGGAATCATAAGTGAGAGCGGCCCATATCGGGCGCGTTGGTACAAATCCTTAGCTTGAGTTTAATATAATTGTAATAAAATAATTAAAAAAAATTTTAATAAAAGGCGGAAGAATACTACCTAACAAATATATGGGGTTTTTAACTAAAACGTATGACTATTTAGTTAATTATAGCTAAAAGTTACTAATTTTCTAAATTGAAACAAAACTTACCCGTTATATATGAAGAGTCTCTCTAATTGAGACAAATTAAAATGTTACATAAAAACAAACCTCTAAAAATGTATTTTAGTCGTGTGAAACATGGACATCCTAAAAATGGTATAATAATCCTAAAAATAGATTCCCACATAGTAAAATATTATCCAAAAACACAATTAATACGAACCGAACCCATCGACAAACGTCCAATTAACAATGTGACGAGTTAAAGTAGAGGGCGGAAGACAAAGCTCCTGTTACGCCCTTTAGTCGTGTAAAAGCTTGCGAGTTGTTGTCTGTCGAGGGCCACTATGTACAGACTACGGGCAAAGATTGTCTTGTCAAGAGCCGTAGAGCTCAGTACGACGCGCCCAACCGTTCTGGGCGGACGCTACGCCGTGTAGCCTCGTAGCACCGTAGCTCTCGTAACGACTACGATACTTCTACAACTTAACGGATCCTAACTTTTTTTCAACACAATGACAACGTCATTGACTTTCTAGTTATACATAAAGTTTTAAAATTGCCAAATGTTGTGAGCTGACTCTAATAGTGGACGTTATTTATACAAGGATTTGTAAGTATTCGTATTTAATTGTGAATTTTATATTATTATGCATATTTATTTAGAAAAATAACACTAACATTGTCTCTCGTATCGTGAATGATTTAAATAATTGTCACATAAACAATCATGTGAATGTTACTATATATCTCTGCCATAATTACAAATAGCCAATCAAACATAAGTTTCTTATACAGGTTAGTCAACCGATCTACTTCAAACAAAAAAATAAAACAATTAATTTCTTCATTTATTTTCCCTGATTAAAGAAAATGACGGTGTAATAAAAAACGTCTTTAGTCTTACAAAAGCTATAGGTGTTTTGTTGTTGGCGGTGTCAAAGTCTGAATAACAAAGAACATTTTGTCAATGTTGTCTACGTGGATCCTCTTGATTTTATTTAAGGGTCCTTTGTTTCCTCTACAGGAGTCTTTCACCCAAAATTGCTTCGAGTGAACGGCTGTTCGAAGATGAAAGGAAAAATAATTAACCTGATAAATACAGCCTTTTGGAGACTAAATTCGTTTGTTTTTTGCCGCGCGTCAACTTAAGATCCTTCCGTGATTTATTAAAAAAACATCGAAAAAATCTTACGGCTGTGATTTTGCATTGATTATAACAGTTGATTATATCTATTGAGTCCGAATTGAATAATTTATACAGTAAATAAGTACCATAGAAACAATAGATTTCAATGTGAAGGGACAACTTTGGTACTTTGAACACAAATGCTGAACATTGAATGCCCAATGTGGGTAGACTGACATTACTATGTATTGCACTAACATCTAGCATAAAATATTGTATACTGTCTTTCAATGAGTATTTCTTGAAACTTGAATCTTGGTCTGTTAAACGTTATAGATATGTTGTCATGGCGTTCCAAACGATACGAGTCTATTATAATTGAAACGCAAGCAAAGCTTAAAAAAAAACTATTTTATCGTTTATATTTCGGTTGTAGCTTGACCGATTTTGATAAAATTTATATGGGACCACCTCTGAAGCATACTCTACTAAATAAAAAAAAAAATCAAAATCTATTCATAATTGGCGGAGATATCGCGTAACATACATACAAAAAAATACAGTCGAATTGAGAACCTCCTTTTTTAAATCGGTTGAAAATGAGGCTCTGAGCGTGTTTATGAATACAATATGTCCCACATATTGTATTATTAAAAAAACCAAAGCTAAAGTTGCAGTGAAATAGTAATAATGATGATACCATTTGGTAGTAATAATAATTTTTTGAGCAGTTTTGTAACAGTTCAGAACAAGTTGTCAGTTTAATGTTAGAGGAAGTACCAGGATTTCAAACGCAATCATTATAATATGTTTGTTTTAAGCACTTTTAACAGTGGCTTTTTTTAGTAATACATAGAAAATTGTTAGAAATACATAGAAAGTTTAGGCTCAAGAGCGAGTAGTTAATTTCGCTTTACTTCAGAATATATTACCATACAGTTGCAAAATATTTTTTCCTTAACTCAATAAATAATAACTTACAATAATAATTTAAACGCAAGCAAAGCTTAATAAATACGATTTCACCGCCTTTTGTTTGGAACCTTTATTTAAACTAGTACGCATTACAGAGGATAAATCAAAAACTACAGGTCAGAATGTGATCATATTTAAATAAAGGATCACATAAAAAGTACCAACTTTCAAATAAAAAAAATAATCATCAAAATAGTTTGACCTAAACAAAAATCTGAGGTAAGACACATAATAAGAATTAAAAATAAAATAAAACCGAGTTGAGAACATCCTCCTTATTTTGAAGTCGGTTAAAATGCAATGAAACATGACCTTGACGGAGCAATATAAATTTTGCTATAATTTCAAGATATATTGCTATATAGTGGCAAAATATGGTGCATTTTTTCTTCCTTAACTTAATAAATAATAACATACAATAAATTGGTCGCTGAGCTCTATGTGGTATTATCGTCGGCTTACGTAGTTCATGTAGATATTTGAGGGTGAAAACGGTGGATCATAGAATGAGTAACAGTTACTGCATAATCCAGCATACTTCTACGTTTTGAACCAATTTACATTAAGAAGGACAAAATAAATTCGATTTCTTTTTGTTTTGTTGGTAGTAACTTATCATTGAACTTTGAATTGCCCGTTGGCGTAGTAAGGTGGGTGTTTGCCCTTAAAGCACCAGGTTTTATTCTCGGTGGGAACACAAGATTTTCCCCACGGGAAATTTGTGTTCCTGGTATTGAGTATGTTGTGTGAATCTTGGATGTCATTAAACTAAGAGTGGGAATGTGAATGTGGAAGTGTTCATGTGTAATTTTTTTAACTGGGCGACACCGGGCAGTCATCGTTGAACTTTGGACTACCCGCTGGCGTAGATGAGTGCGCGTTCGTCTTTAAAGTAGAGGGAAGTCGAATCTCGGTGAGAACACAAGCTTTCTCCCGACGGGAAGTTTGTGATTCTGGTTCTTGGTATGACGTGAATGTTGTGTGTGATGGTATTAAGTCTGTGTAAGAATGTGTATGTTAGAAACGTCAGCCGTTATAGACATACCTACTTCTGTAACGGTTTTTTTTTATGATCAATAACGGTTGACAGGTTCTATCGATGTTTTGAACTGCCCGCTGGCGTAGTTGGGTAAGCATTCTTCTTTTTTGCTAAAGATATTGGGTTCGATTCCTGGTGGCAAGACATGTTTTCTCCTCAAGAGAAATGTCTTTCTGGGAGTGATTGTGTGTGACGTGAAAGCGTTTCTTTTTTAACTTAATTCACTACTTAATCATGAATAAGAGTAAAAAGTGAATTATTATTATTTTATAACTTATGTCTTGTTATTCCAATTTTATTCAAGGTACCTAGCCTAAGATATATAAATCGCACGTTTAGTTTGAGCGAAGTTAAAAAAAGATTATTTTAAAAACTCTAAAGATTTTATCTGTTGTAACATTCACCTTAATGCACAATATACTGTTAAAATCTAATCCATCTATAAATAAAAAATGTAACTTTTTACTGGTTAGGACAAACAACCCAACAACAATAGCCAGACATGTTGCGTAGTAATACCTATATCAATTGGGTTCAGTTTGAAAAAGGATAGATATAGAAACAAATAGACCAATATACTTTATTAAATGAGACAAAATAGAAAATTATTTATTGCACACCAAAAATGGCAAGCAACTTTTGGCTAAGAGTAATCTCTTCCAGTCAACCTTTGAATTCAGAGAGGTATCATTTTAAATAATTGATATCGGTGGTGTACACAAATATGCAACTTATTAACATACGATACCCTTCAGACATAGGCAACTAGACAATATATCTATATAGATAGGCAACAAAACTTAAATAATATGCATAACATTTAATTTTTTCATAATCTATCTTGGTATAAGAATCTAATACAATAATAATATTTGTCCTGACATACTGATTCACTAACTGACTGACTGACATAGAGACAACCCACAGCCTAAACTGCTGGTCGCAGAGACTTGACATTTGGAGGGTACATATGCCTTAGTAAGTACGGGTGTATAAAAAATGGATTTTAGGAAATTCTATCGCCCAAGAAGGTTAAATGGTGTAAAAACGTTATGAAAGTTCTTATCTCCGTAACGAATGAACCGATTTTGATGAAATTTAGAAAGTACATAGTTCAAATTCTAATTTATCAACCCTTAAGTGTGCTGAATAGGGTGAAAAAGATTGTATGGAAATTTTTTCTCGCTTCGATTCACTCAAAACTCGGTACAGATAAATTAAATTAAATTAAATTAAATTAAATTTGTTTATTGAGACAAAAACGAATTACTACACTTACATTTATCTCACATATATCATAATTAAGTTAAAGCATGTCAGAAATAATAATAAATTATACACAATCAAAATCATAACCTAAATTAAATAACAAATGTCACAATATAATATAATCAAAATTAATGTCAATAGAACTTTCATGCTTTTTGCACCTATCCCATTGATCTATTAAATTTTCACAATATGTCAAAAAAGCAATTAAAAGAATTCTCCAATTATCAAACATGATATCACAATCAGGGTTAGCGGCGAGGAGTGCGTTGAGATGGTGTCGGGCGCGAATAAGTGGTGACATCGATCTTGCCACAGTACGACTACAATCAACGTGGAACAAGTTATGCAGTCGACCACGCCTATTTGCTGGAATCCCTGGTTCATCCGGCACAAACAATCTACACAACAACCCGTGCAGGAAAAGCGAGTCGACTGACCCTCTAAGCACCTTGCACGAGATAGTGAGCTGGTCCAGTAATCTTCTCACTTCTAGCGAGTTGTAGCCAAGTTGGCCAAGCAAAAACTTTGTCGGGTACATGTAGGGATAATATCCGTAGAGTTTTTTATACAGGGACCTTAAAAATACTTTTTGGACTTTTTCAAGCATTCTCGTGTAAGTGACCTGATAGGGATTCCAGATACATGCACCCGATTCAAGTTTGCTTCTGACCAGTGAATTATAAAGAGTTCTAATCACTTGTGGATTTTCAAATTCTTTAGCGTTTCGCAAAACAAAGCCAAGGCGTCTGTAAGCCTCTTTAGCGAGATCAGAAATATGAGTGTGGAATGTCAGGCCGCGATCAAATGTTACCCCAAGATCTTTAATACATTGAACTCTGTTTAATGCGGAGTTGTTTAATCTATAATCAAAACAAATTGGATTTCGTTTACGGTCAAAGGTTATAACATTACATTTACTTATATTAAATAGCATTTTATTTTTGAGGCTCCATTGGTAAATTAAATTGATGTCATTTTGTAAGCCGAGGCAGTCATTAAGAGATTTTATTTCTAGGTAAAGCTTAAGATCGTCAGCGTACAGGAGACATTTAGCGGCAGTCAACACCTTAGGTAGATCATGAACCATTATCAGAAAGAGTAGTGGGCCGGTAATAGAACCCTGGCTTACACCAGATCTAGTAACGTAAGGTTCAGATACGTGTGTGCCATATTTCACATATTGCTGCCGGTCTCTCATGTAGTCACAGAAGAAATGTAGAAGGCTGGGAGTGAAACCGATAGAAGACAGTTTATTTAATAATACGTCGTTATCAATTTTGTCGAAGGCTTTCTGAAAATCTAAATAAATAACATCGGTCTGGAGTCCCCGGTCCATGGCATTGGATACATAGTCAACCAAGCATAACAGGTTAGTATTCACAGAGCGTCCCGGCCTAAAGCCGTGTTGCTCTTCGCCTATCTGCTGTCGCACCTGTCTGTATATTTCATCGTGAAGAATATATTCAAAGATCTTGGCAGGAGCACATAAGATTGCTATTGGGCGGTATTCCTCGACAATAGTCCTTTTGCTACTCTTAGGGATTGGGGTCACCCTAGATAACTTCCACTGGGAGGGGTACTTTCCATTCTTAAGAGAGATATTTAAAATATGGTGAAGAGGAAGAATGATGTGTTTTTTACTCATTTTAAGAACAGAGCTTGGAAAGTTATCAGAGCCTGGTGAGCTACTAGACTTTAGTTTATTAATACCGCGCTCAATATCTTCTGGCAACACCCTAGGCAAACTAACGTTACCGCCAAGACCATCATGTTCCGAACATACATTTATATTCAAAACTGGTTTATCATCTAAGAAAACACTTGCAAAATAACTTGCAAAAGCCTCGGCTGCTTCAGCACCTTTGCACAAACTTCCCTTATATGAAACACAGGGTTCAAAACCACCCTTGGATCTAAGTCGATGCACATGGCTCCAAAAGTACTGAGGATGCTGCTGTAAGTTTTCTTCAACACGATTTATATAAGAATTATACCCTTGGGAGATCCGGGCTTTTAAACTGGCACGCAAATCTGCGAACAACCTATACGACGCATCACATTTCGACTTCATCCAGGCCCTGTGCAATCTAGTTTTACGCCGAACGTCTTTTATAATGTCTGCATCAAACCATACGGGATACCTGTTACATTTAGCTAACAGCCTACTCTTTTTAGGAACCGATGAATCAAACAGACTATATATGATATCGTAAAACGCATTGGTAGCAATTGCAATGTCACTAGACTCGAGTACCGGTGCCCATGAAGTTTCAGCTAATAATGATAGAAATAGAGGAATATCCATCTTATTAAAATTCCAGTCACGCGATGTATCAATATTGCTCGGCTGTAGTCGAACGCAGTCGCTATGATGTAATCGAAGAGCAACCGTTATCTCGAGCGCGGGGTGATACAGCCTATCGAGCGGGACAAAACCATCGGCGGCTTCACTCACGCATACCTGCCTTGACCGTGACTCACTGCACTCCTGCGCCAACACTACGTCAAGAATACCCCCATGAGAATTTATTATGTCATTATGATCAACTAAGTTACAATATGTCAGAAAATAACTGTAATAATTTTTAATATTATTAGAGGCGCTACTCATATTTAGATCTCCAAGAATATATAAAGTGCGGCTAGAATTATTATCTAAAAAAGATTCTATGTTACAAAGTATATTCATATAAACAGCGTCAGTAGCCTTTGGCTTAATATATACTACGCAAACAATGAGAGAAAGACCGCGGTAAGTTAAAGAGGCCCACAAGTCCTCTCCGAGTTCGGACTCGAGTTCCCGTTGACGGCATATTGTGACTCCAGGCCTTAAATATAAACATTGAAGTAAATAATGAAACACTTATATTTTCTTTTTTCAAAACTACCCATAGGGTGTGTGCATTAAAGTTCTAAACTTCGTATTAAAATTTTCGAAATGTAATATGATATTACACATATATATATTTTTTATATTTTTACTGTTTTAGATCCGCCACCTCTGGGTTGTGACTGAAAATCAGCGCCTAGTGTTAAACTTGGCAATAATGCTGAGTCACGACCCTTTTGGCACTTGTTTTACTTATGCCTAATTACCTTAATAAGCTGTTTTTGAATGTCTATTTCATGTTTTTGTTGTTTGTTTATCTTATCCTTAGTGCCAAATAAATGTATTTCATTTCATTTAATTTCATTTCAAACCACAACTTTTAACACACGCGGGCGGAGCCGCGGGGCACAGCTAGTAAGTTATATTATTTTTTTGCCAGGGGTGGATTAAGGTGGTGCAATGGAGAAAGTTCATATGGAAAGTTTTTATTTATGAAGCTATAGTGATGTAAATTGTACCTGAGTAGTATAATTAAAGGTAACTTTATTAATAAGTCATTATAGCTAATTAGAAATAATTACTCTAACTTAACTAATTTGGCTAAATTTCCGATGCACAAAGATTATGCTCAGGATTAACATATAGGCTAACTTAATTAACGCGAGCGAAACCGCAGGACATGGCTAGTAATATAATAAACAATACTCAATTTATAATTAATATTTGACACACTTATATTTCATATATATTTATTTATTATTATGATATATGAAAATATGCAGTTTTATGAAATTAGTAACGAAAATTTTAATTATAACAAAAATTGTTACACTTATACGTCAAAAAGAAGCCGCGTACAGTTCAATAACATCAGAAAATATCAAGCCGACCGTAATGGAGTTTGACCTTAATAGGACTTTATTAAGCCCAATAACACATAAAACCTTCTGTAGCTTTCAGATAAGCCGTAAAGCTTATTGTTACAATGGATAAAATATCATTCATTGAAGCCGAAAATACTTTTGTTCAAAATAGACGAACTTCCAGTCATTGTAGTGGTTGCCCTTTTCGTTTATTTACCAAATAAACAACAGCTGAGTTTCAAACATATAACAAACGAAAAACTTTACTAAATCCACCCTAATTAACCAGACTGCCCTAAATAAATAATCTGGTCAGTATAGTACTATTTGTAAAATTGACATGTATGGTCACTAAGTAGGTAGTCTTTTGAATAATGTTTTAAATATAATAATTTTTTTATGCTTGATAGACAATCTTTTCACCACAATCTCACCTGATGGAAAGTGATGATGCGGCCGAAGATGTAGCATGCTTGCCTAGAAGATACCTATTCACTCTTGACTGAAGACTTCCAGATTATACCGTTCGGGGAACAAAGACGAGGGCAATGAGTTCCACTCCTTTGCAGTACGGATGATAAACGTAGAAGCGAAACGCTTCGAGCAAACTGGAAGTATGCAACCATATATAGACGACGTTTGACAGTATTAAGTTTGTTTCTCACGTCTATCTGTTTTTTATCAAAGTTTTTTTTGTTACTTTTATTGTACTAAAGACTAAATTAAAAATAACTATAACTAGATATAAATATGTACAAAACTTAATTTAATACGGTTCGGCGTATAATAGACCGCTACCAGTTGGCAAAGAAGCCAAAATGCTGGCAGTATTGCCACGTTGAATTATTTAAAAAGTAATGTTTGTCATATGTACTGTTGTTGTTATTTCTATGCAGTTCATTCACGATTATCTATTGATGAGATCGAATGCGAAAGCATGTCCTCCCAAACTGTTTTCAAAGTGAAAATCTAGTCGCATAGTAAGAAAGATGGTAAGAAATATAATGGGTAAATGTAATGTACCTATAGGGTGAGGGACCACCCCACCAATTGCATTCGTTTTTTAAGTAAAAATACGCAATTTTATGACGAACAATAGTAGCTTTAACACATCTTTATTCGATACAAGTCTTTGAACTCTACGCTCTTCTTCACATGCCTTGACTATGGTTTGTGGAGCTCAAAATGTAAAGATTAAGCCGCTGCCGTGGCCGCGGATACAATTGCAAAAGCGTTCCCGTAGCCTTAGCAACTGTCTTGATAGTACATTGAGTGCCTAATGTATTATTGCATTTAGTGAGAGGGCCCAAAATACCACCTTAATTTTATGTACCTATAGTACTGATTTGTAAAAGCTATTATACTTTATAAATGATACGGCTTGACTCACGATTTAGGGTATATAAGGGTAGGGAATCATTGTAGTAATTTCTTTTTTTTTATTCGTGATAGGCAAACTTTGTACCACCATCACACCTGATGGTCGACGGTGGAGCAAGCTTTCCTAGATAGCTATTCACTCGTGACTTGAAGACTCCCATTACTCATCAGGAAACACCGACTCAGGCAAGGAGTTCCATTCCTTTGCGGTTCGCACAAATAATGTGGAAGCAAACTTTTCTATACTGAATAATTTTTTTTGCAATCAATTCAGATTCGATCTAAGCCGTAGGTGCTAATGCTTGTTTTGTGGATTGAGATTTACGATGATGACAGCAATCTGATTGAAACCTCAGCGTAATGTTGCATCACGGCGATAATGGGTTCGCTATCTCTTTTTGGCACTTTTTTCACTTCCCCTTTAAAGTAAGGTAATGACTTTCGCTAAAATTACCTTAAACGTATTTTATACAGAATGAGATAGAATTAAAAATTAGGCACTCAAAGAAAATGAAAATTTTTAAACAACTATAGCTGCACCCCGTAAGTCCCGGGCCCGCGGAAATACCATGATACTGCCCTTACCTATGTGATAATCCAGGGTGTCAGCTACCTCCATACCAAATTTCATCAAAATTGTTCCAGTCGTTTGAGCGTGAGGAAGTAACATACAAACACACTCACAAATTTTCGCTTTTATAATATTAGTGTGTAGTGTGATAAAACATCATTATAATCAACATTTGATTGTATGTCTACCACCTGATACGGTGAGGTCCTTAAGGCAAGGCTACTTAGGGCTAGGTAAAAATAAATTTAAGTAAAATTTAAACAAGTACACTGTAAAAGTGTGTGTGTACTACTTAGTGTTTTAGTGACCATATTTAATTATCAAATAACCTTTTTACTTTAATCTGAGTCTCAGAAACGCCTCGAACGATTTTCATGAAATTTAGTATGCAGGGGGTTTGTTCCTTTGTATAATATTACCGATCGTATTTTGACATAGTTTTCAATGTATGAAAAGTTAATTATTCTTAATTAAAATCTATGTTTCGTTATTTTTGCGATTAATATAAATAAAAAAATCATAATAATATGAAGTCTCAGTCCATTTTAGACTGAGTTCATGAATTAATTATCCGGTTATGTGTTCAACTGTATTTATTGTTGCATACTCGTACATTGATTACATTTGATTTTTACAGCTATTAATTAATTTAACCGCACTTTAGACAATCGTTATAGGTATCATTATTTAAAGTTTTGTAAACTCGGACCTAATAGGTATAATATAATAATTTTACAAAATTTGCAAATATAACTCAAGCTAATATTGACTATCCGAATAAACTCCGATGAAGGGGTGGGTACGCTAGTTTCTCTGCAAAATCTGCTCAAGATCGGTAAATATTTTAATCGTTTCAAAAGTTCTGAGCACGGAGTTAGTTATTTTATGTAGTATCCACGGAAGTCATCCATTTTTACGTGGGTTCTATAAGACCTGTTTCCTTTTAAAACCATGTTTTACAGGATGTTTCTTGAGTTTTTTTTTATGTTCGATAGGTCTTATTTGACCACCATCTTATCTCATAGAAAGTGAAGATACGGCCGAAGATGTAGGTAGCATGCTTGCTTAGAAGATAGCTATTCACTTTAGACTTGAAGATTATCAGATTATATCGTTCAGGAAACATAGACGAGGGCAATGAGTTCCACTACTTTGCTGTACGGATAATAAACGTATAAATGAATTGCTTCGAGGGAACTGGAGATATGTCAACCATGAATGAATGGCGTTTGACAGTTTGTCCTGTTGTTAGATGGTATTACGGGTATGGGAAAATTAACCCATGTAAATCATATGCACACTCTCCAAAATATAAGCGATAGACTACGATCGGCAATTTTTTGATCGGCAGTCTACCACGCCATCCTCCTTGGTAATGCTGTTTTAAAATACAGAAGCCTCGTAAGTTGAACGGCAGGGGCAGCACGTGCAGGGGAGGTAGACTTGGGTGGTTGGGCGTTATAATGCCCTAATTCTTTATTGATAAATGATTGATTCTAAAGCAACACGCTGTCAAATCAAAAAAAGACGCCTAAATCAAACTATTGTTATGTACGTCCCCGTATGACGTTAATAATAAGGAAAGGTTAATTTCGTCGCTTCAGGCCGGGGCTTGAGTAGCTCAGCGGTTAGAGCAATAGGGCATGAGACCCTATGGCCGCGGTTTCAAATCCCGCCTCAAGCGATAATTTTTCCTTTCTAAATTTATCACTATTGTTATGTTGTCAATCTTTTTTGTTGATTAGTAACACGAAGGCACCGATACGTGGCTGTTTGTTCCGAGCCCGAAAGTTTCGAAAGTCCCGGGGCAGCCCTGGTAATTACATACCGATCAATTGTTACATTTTAACATAATGAACATGTAACACTGATAGGAGTTTAGGTTAGAATTTGTTGAAACTTTCAAAAAACTGCTACTTCGCTCGTATTTTCAAAGATTTTAGAAGTTATGACATCTACGTGTCCTTGTTTTTGAACGAGTGAGGTCTTAAATACAAACTCATTTGAGAAACCTTTTGGCATAAGTGTTAGTTACTTCTATCCTCCTTTGGAAATCTTCCTGGCAGATCTCGTTTTTTTTAATTGCTAGCTTGTAAGATTAGACTAGGATTATGCAGACGGCCGGGAGGCATAATTATTAATATTAATCCATATCAACAAATAACCTTTTCCGGGTAAAATTGAAGGAGGTCAGAATGCCGTTCCGAAATTATATCGTATTTCTTATACCTCCTAATTGTAACCATCGTTATACCTTCGTTTTAAGGTTATTCACAAAGTCAAGATTGCTCGTATTTACACAGATACTAAATAACATTGAAATCTTTTGAATCTGAAAATAACACACGCCATTTTTATCCTAATTAACGTTGACAAGGATATTAAGACTTACTCCTGGGAAAATACTAGCTGCAGGGCACAACTAGTGAGCTAACTAAAATATTATGTTGTATGCCTTGGAAAAATGTGATGTTTCTTATTCCGTTCTCGTGTAACCCGTGTCCCAATTATATATATATATCTAATTTGTTTTACACTTGTATCATATTACGTGAATACCATAACTTTTATAGACACGATCGGTAATTTTTTTTTATTCAGTGTAGACAAACTACTATCTCACCTAATGGTAAGCGATGATGTAGTCGACGATGAAGCACGCTTGCCTAAAAGATATCTATCTATTCACTCGCGACTTAAAGACTCTCATATTGTACCTATCAGGAAACTCCCACTCGCACGATAAATGTAGAAGCAAAACGCTTTTTCCGCATTTGTGGATTATCTACCATATACAGATGCCGATTAGTATTTTGTCTACTTGTGAGGAGCTAGATCGTGTTATTCCTTGGCACACTCTCCGAAATGTATGCGATAAAATACCGAGAGACTAGCTACCTTGCGACGATGTCCCAAGGTCTAAAGCTTTACATTGGACAACTATTCGCTGTCAATGAGTCTCTTGGCCCCCTCGCTCAATGGTATCAAGAGCCTCATGCTGGTACTTATCTGAACCGTCCAGAAGATGAGAACAGTACTTCATACATGATCGGACTTGTGCTTGATACAAATTGAGCAACTGTCGTGGTGTGAAGTACCGTCTCACCTTTGCAAGATACATCTATGTACACAGGCTTATACTGTACTATCTTTTTTAAAGTATGTAGTAAATTTATTAACAAAAAACAACAAAGGCATCCACACTCACACCACTCCACTAAGCTCAAACACTTGAATCGTGGAAATCAGAAATATTTACATCACACACATAATCAGACCTATCAATAATACAGAACCAGAGAAGCACATTATATACTTTCGAATAGAAAATAGCCGGGTATCGAACCCAGACGTAGAGAGCATTGACTTGCTCACTGATCCAACTGGGTTTATTATATCAAACTTTCCAATCTGTTTACCTTTATAAATCTTACACATGAACCAAAATTTTCAACTTACCACCAATCTTCTTTAACAAAGAGGTGTGAAGTTATAAAAATGAATAATTAAGAAGCAAGCTGGGTATCGTCGCAGTCATTAACGGCAGTGTTGTCCGAACTTATTATCGTATAATTTATAGCCACACATTACCGCTTAAGGTGCCATTAAGCTGGAAAGACCTTGGGTATAAATAAAGTGGATAAATCGGATGATGGAGCTTTACACTATGCTCTAGTATCAAAATATCTTAGAGTATTTTCTTATTATAGTTGTAATTCTACTAATATATAAAATTTTAATGTCAACGACGACCCAGTTGGCTCGGTGAACAAGTCTCTGCCCTCTGGGCCTTGGGTTTGATTCCCGATAGGAGCACAATTTGCCTTCCCAAGGGAGATTTGTGCTTCTGGTTCTGGGTGTGTTTGGTTTGTAAATGTTTCCAGCACGCACTGCCCGTTGGCTAAGTTGGGTGAGCGTTTGCCTTCTAAGCAGGGGTATCGGGTTCGATTCCCGGCGGGAACACAAGTTTTCTCCCCAAGGAAAATTTGTGTTTCTGGTTCTGGTTGTGATTGTGTCTGTGATGTGAATGTTTCCGGCACCCACGACACAAGTCATTGAACTTAGTGTGGGGCTGTGAGTGTGAAAGCGTTTATGTTTATGTTTTTTACGCACGATACAAGTCTTTGAACTTAGTGAGTGTAAATGCGATTGCTTGTTTAAAAAAAAGGGGTGAAAATCTAGCCATCACAGCTTTTTCTATGAAAATAAAAAAAATATTATTTTATAAATGTTGATAATAATAAGTGGTAACAAATAATAAATATAACTAACACTTTCGCACTAATAGCCCACACTAAGTTCAAATATATGTATCGCGAGTTCCAGATACACTTACATCTCACACACAATTACAACTAGAAACAGAAACACCTTTCTCTTGCGGAAAAAAAATACATTATAGTTCGTAGACCAGAATATTACACCGTTGTCGTTGTTCGAATAGTTACATGCATGTCTAAGTAAGGAGACTAATAGAAAACGGTAAACATTTTATGATCTACGAGGGATCGAATTGATGTCCTCCTAAAGGAGTTTCCTGAAACGGTAAGGCTATAACCATCCTAACTTAAGGAGCAATTAGGCTACACTATAAATATATTATCATAATTAAATGGTTATTCATAGAAAAGAAGACACTTTCTACTAGTATTATAAATCTTGATTAGTCTTGATCACAAGAACATTTTAAGGTGAACTTACTAATACAGATTTTTTCAGAGAACCTTTTAAAAATAAAATCTAAATAAGGTAGGCTGTGGTTTACACAAAGATAAAACTCTTGATACAAACATCGCATATATAGGTATATAATTCAAAAACATTATCTTGATGACCACAACGCTTACAATGAGCATATCGCGGCTACAGTCGGCGGAACGGCTAAAGAAGGATTCGTGTTTTTAATCTGTAGATTTTGATAAACACTGCAGTACTTTTTGTTAATATCAAGAATGACTAGAATTTCAAGTATCGTCCTAAATTAAACAAATTACTAACAACGAATTTGGGGAATTATGTTTATATATTTATTATTCTAGGTGTAAAGTGTCTGGTAATGCCAAAGCTTTAGAGAAAAAGAACAAATAATTACTTAAGAGGAGTTCAAATTCCAAATTCCACCGACAGGTCCAACATTAAGCAACCAGAGCTACGCTTGACATGTTTCTATTTACCTAACGAGACCACAATTGAACGAAAACATGCTTTAGCTTTCTCTTTTTAAGTTCTCTTTTACTCCGCTACACACACGCCCGCTAATTTTGACAGTCGACGAAAATTGTGCTCTAAGGGTAGAGTTTAGGATTTCATATCCAAAGCTTTGAAATAGCTAGCAGGTAGGTGTGCAAAAAGAGGGGATTTGTTAGACAGCGTAGAATCTATTGCATTTTGATAAGGTAGAATTTTGTTTGACAAAACGTGGGTCTGAAGATTACCTAGACATGCAGACGATAAGCGTCGAGTCGTTATAGAGGTTGTCGTAGACCCTCAAAATATAAACATCGTCCAGATGTCGCAGATAAGCGGAGAGAGCTTTTTGGCCTAATGGCAGATTACTTCAGTGTTGCGTGCTCGCCCTCCGTGATGCCATGACTTATTGAATAGAAATTTTGCCACGATCAGATAATAGTGAAAGAAACTTTCCATTGAGAAAATGAGGGACTACTTCGTAGGGGTAGAATTATATTTTAGGAGTATCTTTTGTAAGCTAATTTTCTGTCTACCCAGACACAAAGCTTGGGAGAATGAATAGCTTGTCATTCTTTATAATAGAAAAAAGTCTTATATCATAATTCATAAGCGAGATTTTTTCTTACATTAAAGTGATTTATGCCTTAAAAACTAGCCAAAATGTAAGTACTTCGCGACTTCGGGGTATTTGAAACTTATGTCACCGACAAAGAGTTTAAAATATCCACAAGTTCGCAGGTTTGTCTGCTAATTAGGTCGCTCTAATGAATACAGAGGTTCATCCGTAGTGCCTAGGTAATTAAGAACTTGACATAGGAAATATTAATATGTATAAGCCTCAGAGAGCTTTGCGATATGTCCCAAAACTCAAAACGAATTTTACATACATATTATAAGCTTAATCAACGGAGTTTCATATCTCGTTCCTCTGAAGTTGGAAAGTTACATAAACCTTTTCTGCTCAATTAAAGGTCTTGGAATTAATTTATTATATAATTGACTAGCTGGGCCCCGTGGTTTTACCTAAATTTCAGGATAAAAGTAGCCTTAGTGTTAATCCAGGGTATACCTACCTCCATACCAAATTTCATCAAAATTGGTTCAGCAGTTGAGCGTGAAGAAGAGACAAACATACTCAAAATTTTTTGTCTTTATAATATTAGAGTGTAATGTTAGTTGTGATGTGAATTGATTTCCGCAAAAAATATCACGGTTCAAAAAGTTGTTCATCTGTTTAATACTACATCACTATCACAAGTGCTTGCATTTTTATAAAAAAAAGAACAAATATAATTGAGACTAATGCTGTGTCAGCATTTCATGTCATGTTTTATTACATATAAAATATACTTATAAAACTTAACTGCCATGAATAAATGTTTTCTCGGTGTCGAAATGCGATTTTGTTTTTATTGCGTCAACAAAAAGCAAATCGTTTTTATGTTCAGATTTAAATTTCAGTGTTCCGCCGAGAGCCAGAATATCGCAACTGTAATAAGGAGATGTTTTTATTACATCAGGCCCTTCTAATAAGCGGACACTGGTTGTTTGTTCACAAACAATCTCATTTCATTTGGTAATTTTACATCCGAACAAAAAAGCAAGAAAATCGTGTCATTTACTTGAAATTTCTCTGGATTCACGTTGTGTAAATATTTGGTACAGTGGATAGCATCTTTTAAAACAAAAAAAAAATTTATTAATGTGGTAGAAATTGTAACATTTAGGTGGTCTATCTAATGTTTGGGTGTGTGTTTTCTTTTCTTTAATATAAAACATATGTTAAATAAACAGAAAAAATTACATATGTTTTATATTTAGTTATACAAAGTAATTTCTCCACTAGACCTTTCCACCTCTCCGACTTTCCAAAGTGTACCAATTCCGATTGCAAATAAACTCGAGCTTCTTGGGGTTTCCTTGTCGTCAAACCTTAACTTAGGTAACCTACATCGAAGCCAAAGCTAGCTGGCCGCTAAGAAACTGGGTATCCTGGCAAAGATTAGGCAGTACTTCAAACCGGGGCAACTTAATTAATATATCAAGGTCAAGTCCGATCATGTATGGAGTACTGCGGCTACCTGAAGGATGGATCCGCTAAGTACCAGCTTGTAGCTCTTGAGTCCATCGACCCGCGAGCAATTGGCGATGATAAGCTAATCGAGTCTAAAATGCAGAGTCTCGGTCACGGACGTAAGGTCGCAAGCCTATCGGTACTCTACCGTTTACATTTTAGAGATTGTGCGCAGGAATTACACGAGTTAATTCCCCCAATTCAATCGTCATCTATATTATATGGTTGACATACCTCCAGTTCAGTTTAAGCGTTTCGCTTCTAAGTTTATCGTCCGTAGGAGTATCTGCGAAGGAGTAGAACTCATTGCCCTCGTCCTTGTTCCCCGAACGGTATATCTGGGAGTCTTTAAGTCAAAGGTGAATACCTATTCACTTGCCTTGCCTAGAAGGTACCTACCTACCTTCTAGCCATGCATGCTACATCTTCGGCCATATCATCACTTTCCATCAGGTGAGATTGTGATCAAATGCTTGCCTATCGGGCATAAAGATAAAAACATTTCTAATAGCGTGAGAGCATGGTGATTCTATGCCATCATGTCAAATATTATAGTTTTTTCATCCGCTATTTAAAGTATTATGTGGTTTGTATTTTTGCTCTAAATTTGCAACGATCTGCTATCTGGATTTTATTCTACCTTCCTTTGTAAAATTTAGGTGAATTTCAAAATTACGAGTATTATCTCTTGTTATACCTTTCATTGTTATTCCGGAAAAGTAGCCTGTTATTATTTTTTGTTTTTTATTCGTTCTAGACTCTAGAATAGAGCAAAGGGTATTTAATAGCTAGAAAGCGTTTGCAAAATCGTAGGGCTCAGCTATAATTGTTATAATTATAAAGCTACTATCTGCGCCCCGCGATTTTACCCGGGTAAGTTCGGGACCCGCGGGAATTCCGCGATTAAAATAGCCTATGTGTTAATTAATTCAGGGTGTCAGATACCTTTATACCAAATTTCTTCGAAATTGGTTCTGCCGTTTGAGCTTGAAGAAGTAACAAACACAGTCACAAACTTTCGCTTTTATAATATTATTGTGATGTGTTTGTTAAAAAAAATGTAAGGACACACATCTATGCAAAAAAGATCACCAAATGTATTATGTATAGTTAGATGCACAATTATGGAGATCAACATTAATTGTATTAGTCACACATCTACTCGAGCCAGCGCAGGAAATGTGACATTAAACGCGTAACATATTAACAAGTAGATCCTAATTATATGCTGCATTAAAACGGCCCCATGTGCATTATAAGTGAATTTGTGCTCTTAATATGCATGAGCGGGAAACTTCCTCAAGTGACGGCGACAAATTCCAAGACTGTATAAGTCTCGGAACAACGTCTACGCCATGAATATGTAGTCACATGAGCTCAAGCACCGGCAAAGATAAGTGCCTTAATCGTCAATCATCCTTGAAGAACTATATAGAGGCTGACAACACCTATATAACGTTAGGCCTTAGCCTTAGGTCATTCTTATTTTGTACAGGACTGAGAGAAAGAAAACGAGACAGAGTGTTAGATTCTCCGCTAAACTTGATCACACTTTACACTTATATCATAAATTCGAAGGTAATAATTTAACAATTTATATTTATCTTCTTAAAACGCTAATGCAAGAGAAAAGATAAAACTTGTCTTCTGGTACTAAATTGCTTGCAATCTATAACGAAATTAATGTTCAACCTACGTCGTACTACACACAATATATACATATAATATATTTTTATTTTAATACACATTTCGATATTATTTGTCACATTTTTTTAGAATACCACGAACTTCTTTATAATCTACCACGCACGCTGTTTTTATTTTGAAAATACTTAGTCTGTTAGTTATTGTTACAGTGCGTTCTATTTATTAGTCTTGGCGATGTGAACAAATGTACATTCACACGAGTAGCTAAAAATATAAACCTTCTCTAGGTGTCGCCTTAGGTGAAAAAAAGAAACAACTAAGTTTTTTTTGTACATTTTGTATCATTGTACGTGTTTAATTAATATCTATTTTTTTTTGTCTGAATGATGAGTTTTCATACTTCAAAGAGAGTAGAGTTGAGAAGCATGAGTTTTCATACTTCAAGTGTTATTAGTGCCATTTTTTCTCGATCGAGAAAATATTTTAAAATAAATTTTAGAATGAACAAAATGCTACTAACTATGACTAATAATATGTCCAAAGAGAAACTCATATGATGGTCGTTTAAAAAATGGCGTGGAAAGATTTAGATGTTATCAGAGTATTAAATACAAACGAGCCGTCTGAATATGAAACGTCTCGCAGGACAAAATGCCTCTAAAAATATACGGTCCATAATCTCCTACATCACGGATCGCAGATTAAGCTGTCCAAAGAGCACAGTGCTATCGCTTAAATAAAAATCAATATCAGAATCGGTTGAGTTTCTTCCTCACAGTCCATTTGCTCTAAGGACGTAGTGCTTTTTCAAAGGGATCTCTAAGGCCCTTATTTCGAGATCCTTTAGGGCCACACTTGAGGAACGGCAGTGCCTTTGGGGCCGCGTTTCCGCCCCTCCGAGAAATGCCCGAGATAAGAGAGACGTTTTGGCACCATTCATGTTTATGGCAGGGCAAATGGGCCTAGAATACTGCGCACTTATTATAAACAAGTGTCTGTCTAAATATATACAACACAATAATATATTTAAATATTGTTTGAATACATATTTTTCTTGTGTGCTACGTCTTCGCCACCCCGCCAAAGTAATAATAGAGACCCTCAGTGACGAATAATATATATTATTTGTTTTCGCTGTTGGAACACCGGCCTAGTCCCTAAGGTCTTATATCTTGTATACTTTTTTGTTTCAATGGGCAATATGCCTATTGCGGCCTATATTTACCATTTTTAACAATAGGAACTCTGCGAGCTGAAGACCTTGCCTATTTTTCGAAATGGCTAAAATATGTTTTTATGTACCTTCTTACAAACAAATCCATATTATAATTACTGAACCTATGCATACAATTTCACTGAGATCGGTTAAGAAATGTGATCTATGAAGGAGAACAGCCGGAAATACGAAATTATATTTGCCTAAGTATTTGGATGACATTTGGAACGTACATATAGCTTATACCTAGGATTAACACATAAGGCTACTTTTAAACTTAATAATAGCGGGCGAAGCCCTGGGGCACGGCTAGTGTTTCATAATTATGAAATTTTAGATTTCAACCAATGTTTAAAAAGATTAACGTTGCGCGTCGAGCATTGCGCTTGATGCGCATATATAATTCCTTATCGCAAAATTTCAAGCAAAGCACATTCAACATCCGTCAGACTGGTCAGACAGAACAAACCTACCGTATATATTTTTTTCTCAATTTTGGCTCCACAAACTACAAGTTTTTGCCAGTGCCAACTGTAAAACCATTTCAAGTGCATTATAAGTCAATACTCTAAGTCAAGAAAAAGAGTCAAGAGAAAGTCAAGTCATATCCTTGTAAATTGGTAGAAACTTTACTAGAACTTCTGTTGGTGTTTTGATGTGAAAACAAAAATTACATATTTTAATTTTGTATGATTTGCCTACACTCTTACACGTTCACTTATTATTAATAGTTAATAATTGACTATTATTATATGATACAGCTAATAGAATTTGCACAATGGAATATATTAGTTTACCAGCTGGTTGTCCAGCTTGACCACGTGTCAACAAACCAAACAAACGTACGCGTGATAAAGTACTTTTCCTGCTTATTGCATCGTTTTGCGGATTGTAGCTTGTTATTTTTAATTAACACTTTCATTATACAAGAGCTACTTTGATTCTGAATAATATTTATATCTCCCTGTTGAGAGCAGCATAGTTATTAAATTAAATATTTAACCTTCACCTAGCTTTAACCAAAACTGATCCCGCTTTACCTCTTTAATACATTAGTGCGGTGCGGATGAAGATTGAAGAAATTGAAACCATCCATTATTATTCATGGAATTTGTCGTTATTTGGCCGAGTGAAGGTAAGGGTCGCTATATTGCTTTATTTTACAAAATATAGTCGCCGTAAAATTTTATGGCACAATTTGGCCCAGTCGCAGGATGTCATTAACGTACCTACACCTATAGACCTTAGGTAGATGCGCGAAGCCTGTTTGTACCTATTTGCGTCCAAATCGTTGATTTCAATTACTTGCCTAACGCTTATTTGTATTTAGTCTTTACTATTATTAGATGCTACGCCTCGGATTTTCGGATTTGTTAATGAAAATTGGAATCAGTGATGTCGATTAGATTATCATTCTGTACCACAGCAGGGAACTCGAGTGAATTTAATTATATGTCTTCATTAACAAATGATACAATACCTTAAAATCCTTTAATATTGATATTTTTAAAGAAGTTTTATCTGCTTTCGTAATGTATTAAGCAAATTGTTTAGTTCTATGAGATTTTTTTCTAAATGCACTCGTATAAGAAACTGCTTCTACTGCTATAATATACATTCAATGAAAATGCTTTAAAATGCGGTCTAGATGAGATATGTCTCATGTTGGAGTGGTTAGTTACTAAAAACATATATTATACTAGCCGTGCCACGTGGTTTCGCTCGCGTTGATCAAGTTATAAAGTAGCATTTGTGTTAATTCTAGGTATAAGCTATGTACATTCCAAATTTTATCTAAATCCGTTCATTCGTTACAGCGTGAAGAGGGAAGAAACATACTTACATACAAACTTTCGAATTTAAAACATTAGTTCATTAGTCGTTCGCCCCGGATTGAGATCTCGCGCCTACTTTTTTTCCTATTAGAAAATATTTTTTGAGTTTATTTGCTTATAGCTTTTATTCTAAATAATAATTGTTTAATTTTTGTATTTGTTGTTTACAAAGATAAAATAATATCCAGGTTTCAGCTTTAAATATGTATAAGTTTTGAAGCTACTATCGTCACTTTGACTATAATATATCGGAAACTCAAAACAAACGAAATACATGGTTAATATCCCGTTATTGATACAAACATTAAAATATGTAGTTTTTGAGATAGACCCAGCGACAGAATAGGTCTAAGAACAGTGACTTTGATATCCTTTCCAAATTGTTATTTATTAACATAGATTAAAAAAGGATTTGTTTTCTCGTGCAAAGTTCTTTTTAACGATACCCCACTAAGGCAGAAAATAAATGTTTCCACATCACCTACGTGACCAAATTAATATGTTCGTATTTTTTTACTGCCTTGAGAGACGGATGGACGGAAAAAGTACTGAACCACTAAAGTCAACTTAAAGATCTCGCTTTGCTAGATCGATCTCACATATAATAACTGTGTCATAGGCATTACATCTTTTCCAAACGAATAGTGCTTAAAAAGGCAATAACTTAAATTAGATAGGTTCAAAACAATTTATACAGTAAGCTTGTAACAACGAGTAATATTTCATTTTCCCTTTTCTTCCTTATAAAATATAGTAGGTATTCTTAAAACCTCGAAATAAGTAGGTACATAAACGAATAAGCATCTTTTATCTTTGACAAGCTAAATATTGTCCGTTAAAATTCGACAAACTATGAAGAGGAAACAGGGAACAGACTGCTAATTTTTCATTACAAAGTTGGTTGATGTGGTGGAGGGTAATGAACACGTTAGGCCAAAAATCACTAGTTTTCAAGATTAATTGCCGCTATAACATTTTGAGCTTGGTTTTTTTTAAGCTACACTTTATTTCTATACGAATATCGTCGTGTGACTATTATTTGAAGACTATGCCTAACATTATAGATTTAAATACGACGCTACCTTCACCGGAAGCTCAAAGCCGTATTAGGATTATTGATCTCCTGATCAAGAAGCGCGTTCATAACTGCTATAGTTGGTTTCATCAACGGTCGAGTACTCACCTACTCAAAATTCTTATTAAGGTACGTTTAAAATAAATAGAAATAGGTAGTATTGTTTATCGTGATACTATTTAAGAAAATCAAAAGTATTCAATTAGCTTATTAAGATAATTAATATTTAATACCAACCTTATTTCAGTTCGTTTAATGAAATTATTTTGCCCGGAAATATTCGACAAAGCTACCGCTCTGGTAAAAAGCTCCTAAATTTATTAATTAATTAATATAGCTCTTAAGATGTCGACATAACAAAAACTCTATAGTAGTCAAACTGAGAACGGTCAAGAATAATGAAAGGGGTCTTATAGGACGGTGAGAACAAACATTATTTACATTCGTTCTGAAAACTACTGAAAACACTTTTATGAAACACTATAGCCGTGCCTTGAGGCATCTCCCACCTTTAAAAATGTAATATTATATGTAATATAATATTATATTATATGTATACTCCAAATTTCATTCAAATCCGTTCAGCCATTACAACGTAAAGATAAATATACATACTTACACACTTAAACATTTACACACAAACTTGTTTTTTTTTTTTTATTTGAGACTAAGCTAGCGTTTGACCACAATCTCACCTGATGGAAAGCGACGATGCGGTCGAAGATGGAGCACGCTTGCTCAGTAAAAACCTATTCACTCTCTTCTTGAACAACCCCATATTATACTTTTCGGGAAACACAGTAGACGGCAGGGCGTTCCACTCCTAATAATATTAGTCTCACCTCGTTGTAGCAATTAAAAAATCAGCACGACTCGAAGCTTTGCCGACTTTTCAGATAATTCACATATTCAGGTACCATCTGGTACCCCCCAAATACAAAAGTCTCAAAAGTATAAAACAGGGTGTCTATTGGCATTCAAATAAATTCTGCACATTGACATGTACAAAACATACAAAAAGTAAATTTGTATGGAGAAGTAAGGTCCCACAGGTCGGCACAGGCCGTCGGGTCGTCCTTCGGGGCACTTGCCAAACAAAGTTTTTGTTTTATCAAACTGGTAATTCTCATTTTTTGTTTTATTGCCTTAAAGCTCGAGAGATTTATGGGCAGCCACTTTGCATTAATTTCTCATTCATTACAGATCTCTTGAATTTCGGATGTGTTTTTTGTTGGACGCAGTGTAAATTACTGGAAGCTGGGGTGCTTTTTATGGAAACTAATGGATTCAACGTTTATGTTATTATAAACAGTTTTACGTAAACAGTCATTACCTTTCAAGCAAAATTCATTAACAGTTTTAGTGCCGTCGCATTGAATAAATTTTCTCGTTTGTCATAGATAGAAAACTATATCATCAAAATAATGCTTTTAATTTTTCCTAGCTGAAAAACTGCGTCAAACATCATAAATCGTATAATTCACAACGACTGAACAAGCATTCAAATAGTTTAACTCCAGAGACAGTACAAAGGAAGAAACATCCAACGTCCTCGACTCCGGAAACCGCACATAGCTTAAGTGACCCATTAATGAAGATTAATTGCCACCGATGCGCATATAACATGCCTCACGCGCCGCAGTCTCGGAATAGATGCTAGTACACGTTAGTGTAAATCAAATATTAGGACATGGGATACAAGAGATAGGTCATGCTTGATGATGTGTAATTAATGATCGAGAAATAAATTGAATTAATTTATAAGTGGCCTATCAAGGTTGAAAGGGCCTGCAAGAAGAACAAGTCTTAACCTCTGGGCGGTATGAACCGCCCTGAGCAATTTTAAGACATGCTATCAAGCGTTCAGCCTTCTTTTGCCACTTTATTTTGCATCGACTCGATGTTATAATAATGTTGCCTTCTTATCCGGGTGCTATAGAATAGGCAAAGACATGGCAGGCTATCAGTAACAGAAGGAAAAGCGTGAAAGCAGACTCGGTGCGTCGTATTTTGTTAAACAATATTCTGGCTTCTAATCCTAGAAAGCCATTCCTATTCGAGGCCTAAGTTGGTTACCACCCTCTACTATAACATCAATGTCCAACAGATTGTGATTAGGCGTTCATCTATGATATGATAATATTTAAACATATTTCTTGATCCGAAGAAAATAACTGTAATTTTTTTATAAATTTGTATCAATCTTGCTGGTACAAAAATACGGCTGATTGAGACGAATATTAATTCGAATTTATTCGACGATACCTTACCATTTCGAATGCGTTTGTAATGGAGATATATTAAAATTATAAAACAAGTTTCCGCCTACTATTTATCATTTGTATACATTATTGATGAATCAGAAAAAGCGGTATATAGTAGCCTATACTTCCCTCTGAACTATCTACGATCAGTTCAACGCTACGATTTAAAGAAGTTACTTATAGGCGATCAAACAGACGTTTCAATATTAATTTATAAAATCATAATAATATATTAGCCACACAAAAATATAAAGAGGAAATACATCATACTATACGTACTATAATATTCATAAATAAATAAAAATCCATAGTGATAATAATTAATCAACATAATACTGGAAGCGCTCGCTACACTCGCGCGATAGTAACTAAATCTATATTTCGTCGGTGATAGTCCAATACCGCGTAAACAACAGTAGCTGATACCGCGAAAGAATGGAGGGCAAAGTTTTCAGGAGAGCAAAAAAACTGAATATCTTTATAATAAGTCATGTTAGACTTGACTGAACTAAAGACAACCCAGCAAATATTATTACGCACTTATTATCAGCGTCCCTTAGTAATTATTCCTACTAATTCCTTAGAAAATGCACTTACGCGGTATTTTTTTTAATAAATAAATTTTCTTGCAACATTTAAAGTATTTGCGCGGAGTTTTTAAATAAATGAAACAAGTTATATATTAAAGAAGTATAATAATTTTATAGAAAACAGTGAGCAACTACACTGGTTGATAAAGTTTAGGCCTGTAATTATGAACCTTAGTAAAACAAGTTATAAAACTCACATTTAACTCAAAAAAGTGTTAAAACTTACATACAACTTGAAAGTCTTCTTACAGGTGTAGATATTCTATATAACATTTATTAGTTAAATTATTAAAATCAAATTAAATAGTACTGTAGTATTATAAAACTTAACATCTATGAACGTTCAATTATTTGGACATTTCTTTGTTAATATGATATAATCAATGGTACTGTAGTATTCTAATATAAGTTAATTATCTCAATCAAAATTCTGTCTTAATAATATTTAACTTTAACAGAACTCAACAATACCTACTAACAGGTGGAGATATTTAAATATTTCTTAGGTCAAACAGTATCACAATCAAAAAGGTAGATAATTTAGTACCTACAGTATTGAAGCATTTTAGCATGGTACAACTATGCATTACCTACTTATAGACTGAGATCGTTTAGACATATTTTGTTAGTTAATTTAATATCACAAACTATTTGATATTTATTCATCAATAGATAGATAAAACTATTTTTTTCTTATATGGCAAATTATCGAATAGTACGAATGACAATCCGCAGGAATCACAGATTTCAACTGTTGTAAGTGGTCATATTTACTCTCATGTATGGGCAGTCTCGATGAGTAGAGCAACGGAACACTTTCCTCCAATGTCGAAATATTCTTCGGTCTTCAAGGCAAATCCATCTTCAAAGTGTTATTTGAATTCAATTGTTCCGTTAGAATTATATTTTAATACTATCAAATCGACCACGCAGTTTGATAATTTTTGGCATTATAATCTTTGAAGAATGTGTAATCGGGTTGCACGACTTTATATGGAGATGGTTTTTTCCTGGCTTCTTTTGTCAATGACCCATATTTATAAAAAGTCAGAAGCTGTAACTAAAAAAAGATAAAGGTAAACATTAAGAAGGTGTAGGTAGATATTTTGGACTACATACTACTAAAAATGTATGTCCTACTCAAATAACTCCTACTGTATGTACATACTTATGATGTTAGAAATTGGTAATGTTTGCTCTCTTATCGGATTAGATGGAAAATCATATATATATTCTATATCCAAACTCTCTGTTTGGTAAGGAAGCTTTTGCCGTGTAAGTATGTTATATCTATGCTTTTTTTCTAATTTTGCTTTTTTTGAAGTAAAAGTTTTTGCCTCCGCTGTTGAAGATCTTGTTAAGTGACAACATTACTATTAATATCAGTATCTTTTAATTTATAATGAATTTTTTCACATCCTGCTGTTTTTCCATGATTGTTGTCTCTGAAATAATTGAAGATTAAACTTAGAACTTAAAACACAAACATTTATGTTTTAGGTTGTAAGTACTCGTAATACAGTTTATAAACTGTATTATTATATTCGTTATATACCACGATACTAAATTTTTAACGCTTACATAAATAAAGTTTTAAATAAGTTTTTCTTGCGGGTACTTTGATATTTATATTTATTTTTATCCAAAGCAATAAGCAAGCGATTCCTCGAAACATCAGAATGAGGCGAAAATAATAAGGATTCAAAACCGCTACTACAACCTAAAAAGTTTAAGTAATTGAACTTGTTTATCCAGTTAATGCAATAAAAAAAATAACTTGTAAAAATACTAGGAAAGCTAACAATCAAATAACAATCATTACTTACCGTTTATAACACTATTATTTTTAACAACAAACATTTTCCGGAACACAAAACACAACCGGACGACACAGGCGCAACTAGAAACTTACGCGGTATTAGCAAAAAAAAATGGCCAACCCTCGTTCTCGCGGTATTGACATGTTGTAGTTTTGAGGGTTTCTGATTGGCTATTGTAACGGCTGTTAGCGTGACTACACGCCAATCGGTGCAATTCGTCCAAAACTGCGAAATCTCAAATTTGCTACTTTTGTACTTCCGCGGTATTAGCCGCTGTAGGTTACGCGGTATTGGACTATCACCGACGATTTGTTGTAAATAATAAAACATTAATTTTATCGCAAAATTGCTGAAGAGCCTAATATGAAAAAAAATAGACATGATTTAGGTGAGTAATGTTTTGCTGTATAAACTATCAATCAACGTACCTTTATTTTTGAGAAGCACATTCAAATTATTTCGTTGCAAAGTTTTGACTGCTTTTTTAGCTTATGTTCTAAAAATAAATTATGCATAAAAACCAAAATAAACTTACATTTGTGGTAAAATAAAAGGTAAAATAAAATTGCATGTGTACTCCTAGACCAATATTGGGCAGATCCAGTTGGCTGAGAAGGCAAATCTCTGTCCTCTGCACCGTGGATCGATTCCTGGCATGATAACAATTTTCCGTCCCAAGGGGATTGTGCGCTTCTGGTGAAATGTGTGTGAAATGAAACCAAAAGTAAATCTGTTTTTCTGTCTATCAGTCTGTTTGTTGCTTAGCTAAACCGCTTGACCGATCTTAATAAGATTGGGTAGATAGAGTTTTACTCACAAGGAACCTACCAACCAGTTGATAGTGAGTCGTAGATTTCTGAGGTATTAGTTTATTGTTGATGTTAAGTTTATTGTGTATTATATGTGCTACTTGATCGTGGCCGTGGGTTAAACTTCTTGTTTATCATCAGTAGAGCAGACAAAGCCGCAGGGCACGGCGAAAAACTATTTCATCTCTTGATATTTAGACAAATCTAATAAATCCTAATTTAGTTAAATATTAAGTAAACAGAAACACGATTTTACATTCCTCTAGAGATCGAGCTCAGCTACCTCCAAGCATACCCAACTGCATATATCATTCTCCATGCCAAATTTGACGAGCCATTGAATGCGGAACAAATATAACTCAATTTGCAGCTGAATCAATCAATCATTCGGTAATTTTTAACAATGTTAGGATTCCCGCATGTAAAGCCCCGTCACCATGTTTTGTTCATTTGTCAGTTTTATATATAGAAATATATGAAAATGACAAATGAACAAAACAATGTTATTATAGCTTATTTAAAATTATATCAATCAAACGCTTTCACACTCACAGCCTCACATAAAGTTCAAAGACTTGTATCGGAGTGCCGAAAACATTTACGTTACATACACACACTCATACCCAGAAGCAGAATCACAAATGTCTATTGGAAAGGAAAATAGTGCTCCTGTCGGGAATCTTACCTAGGACTCTAGAGGGCAGAGATATACCAACTGCATCGTAATTTTTTTTTATTTATTATTTTCAAAACAAATTAATATTGAATTTGCGATTAATAACAACGTGCTGATAATGTTTTTGTTGGGTGCAGTGATAATAAAATGATAAGAGCTTTTCCTGTTTACTGAGAATCCTGATAATAATATATTCACCGGTTCAACAGTCCTGTATTCGATTTAAATAATAACCATATGGATTGGATGAAATTTGGAATGTACATAGATTATACTTAGGATTCACACATAGGCTACTTTTTAACTTGATAATAGCGGGCAAAGCTAGTTAGCACGGCTAGTTATAAATAAATGCGAAAGTTTGCGTGAGTGTGTGAATGTTTGTTACCACGTATCTCCGTAACGAATAAACCAATTTTGATCAAATTTAGAATGTTTATACTTTAGGTTTCGGAAAAAAATATTAGTGGCTTTTTAACTTAATTACGCGACAAGTAATTATGATATATGTGTGTGTAAACGATAAAAAAATATGCAGATCAGTTAGTAAAAATTGTTTGTAACCTGGTACTGAGATCCAATTTGTAACGTTTGTTATTTGAAATCGATCAAGTCAAAACCAAAATATAAACGGTGAAGTCGGTTTTTTAAGCTTTGCTTGCGTTTCAATTATTGTCAAATTATATCAATCAGATACAAGAATACAACAACTCTTCAAGCTATTACAAAAAACTTGCAAGTATTTAAGTGCTATAATGTTAGTTTGACGTGGAATGATACTTTATATAGTAGAATAATAACTGTGAAATAAGATTAGTGAAATAAACGCTACTCTCTTCAAGCGTCGTATGTCCTCTTAATAATACTGCTTTCCGTAACAATACTATATATATACTATTTAAAACAATGCATAAACTTTTTTATTAAATTTTATTACAAAAAATCGAACAGCATCAAAGTGACCAATCACAATAACAAACAAAGCCAAAAACATAGGTGTGAAAATTCATACTCTCAATCAAAAACGTTTTCCGGTTTCCGAGCATAATCCGTCCGCTTTAAAATAGTCAGACAAAAACAGTCCTTTTTACCCTCTATTGCGTTTATATTTTAGACAAGCTTTGGACAAAATTGAATTTATATTAATTTTACTTACATTTCTTGGTTGGAAGCAGAATTGTGAAGCTTCAAGCTTTGGTAAGGGACGCTGGAATTCATTTGGTTCCATATCTCTGGAAACAATTGTTATAATAATTTCGTAGTGAGAGGATTTTATCATGCTCAAAAGACTCATTGAAACAAGTTAAATGGATGGAAACTGTACGGGTCTACTGCTCCTTGTTGAGAAATAAATGTTTGTTATCATGGGATAACAAACGGGCGGGCATTTGGAATATACGTAACAGCGAATAAACTTATTGTTAAAATCTAGGATAGTGTATTAAATCTAGTTAATTGTGATATGTCTGATGTTGTAGCATAATAATGAAAAAACCTGACCGACTTCAAAATATAAATAATCAAGTGAAACATTTTCGTTTAATATACGTATTTTTTTATTCCAAAATCTAGTTTTAAAATTATAAATATTCAAGTAATAAAAAAAAAAAAAAAAGTTAAAGATGGTTTAGACGATCTTTAATGTTCGGCAAAGTTTAATTGGATAACATATTTTTTCCAGTTATTTAAATTTTTTTTTTTTTTTTTTATACCAAACCCTTTTTAATAAAATTTCTATAAATCCTATCTGAATATCCATAAAAATAAAAAAAAACAGTTTTTGAAATCGGTTTATAAACGACGAAGTTCTTAGATTACTGATAACTGGCAAAAAAAATTAACTAGTTGAGAACCTCCGCCTTTTTTGAAGTCGGTAAAAATAGAAATAGTCGACAATTTTACGAATATTCTACACCACGAATTCAAAATAATATACTTTGTGGTAAACACATAGTGGTTAAAATAGGACGAGTCTTGTGATAAATGAATATGAGAGGGCGAGATTCATAATCATCATCAGCCCAATTTTTGTAACACTTTTAACGGTATTGACTTTTGTTGTCTTTTGCCTCGATCAACATTAAAATTAAAATATAAGATCTAGCAATTTAAGAAGGTTCCCAATTTCTATTTGTTTTTATCCGATTCTTATTGTTTTCACTGAGTACTTTACTGAATTTCTGTTATTTTGCTGGTTTAAATTTGTAAATCTTGTAAAGGAAGTAGCACACCGTCACAAAATGTTTTCTTAGGCTATACAGTAGATCATACTATAAGTCATTCGGCTCATATTGAAAAAATATGCAAGAAACTGTCTAGTGCAAACTACGCTCTGCTAAAGCTTAAGCCTTTAATGGACACAAAGTCCCTTATCTCGGTATATTACGCGTACATTCATTCCATAATTCGATACTCCATAACTGTTTGGGGGAATGGTGCAGATATTGGTAAAGTCATGAAATCCCAAAAGCGAGCTATCCGAATTGTTTTTGGACTTCGTAAAGGTACGTCTGTCAGAGAACAATTCAAAAAAAGTGGAATAATGACTGTTATTTCTCTGTATGTGTTTAGTTGCCTATTAGAAATACACGAGGAGAAGTTACACTTGATTAAAAATAAGGATGTCCATAAACTCAATCTACGCAATAATGACAAATTATATAGGCCCAGAATCAAATTAGCAAAGGTACAAAAACAAGGAATTTATAATAAAATTACTATGTACAACAAATTACCACTTACAGTGACCGAGTTAAATGCAATTGACTTTAAACGAAAAATAAAACTGTTCTTTGAAGATAATCCACTATACTCGCTTAATGAATTTATGGACATGCGTATATCGGCAACAACATTTTAAATTAAGAGTATTGACATGTCAGAAAATGTAATAATTGGAATCATTTAATTTTATCATATTCATTTACTTATTAATGACATATTAATTTATTCATGTAATGATTATAATAATGTGACACAGCTAAAATTAGATAAGTAAGATATTTTAAATTCAATAATATTAATTAATTAATGACATGCTTTTACATTTATTTTTTTACTATGGAATATAATTAACAATTTTTTATTTATTTACATACTATATTATTATCAATTTTTAGTTAAGTGTCAAAATTATTATAAATATAAATTAGTTTATCCTACTGTTATTTAAGATGTAGATACATATAAATTTATCGGATATTAATTGTAACAATGTGACTTGCCCAGTGTAACAATCTTTGTTATAAGGCGAATAAATAATTATATTCTATTCTATTCTATTCTATTCTGATTATTATGAGTGTTGTTATGATAATCTGGTAGACCTCTATAGATACCCTGAAGTTCTGTTCTATGTCATTTTCTATTGACCAATATAATTTTAAATGTATCATTTTTATTTTAGTGCTCCTCATTTTCAAAAATAAGTTTTAGTAAATGTACACAAACATCTCTAGATAGTGGCAACATTCATTTCATTGAAGCAAAATACTTAGAAGTGTTATCTCTCCTACAAATAATATCCCTACTTATTCCCCCTTCACTCAACTCTCCCTTTCTCAATGAGATTCTATATGTTGCCATTGTACGACCCAAAATAGTGATAACATTAACACAGGCTCTTATCTCTCGGATGTGTCGTGTAGTTTCCATTCCACAATAGTCGTAATCGACTGTTCGCCCCAAGCTAACGACTCTTTGATTAGAACAAGACATTAACACATTTCGCTTCTGGCACCGATCGAGGAAACGCTCCGCAGTAACGCCCTGTTAGTGTTATGTTCCCCTTAAATGACAATTTGGTTAATCGCACAAAAATTACGACATATATATAATTTATGGATATTACTCCCTGAGATACAAATAAACTTTAAGGGTGAAGTTGCGCCATTTTAGACGGTCCAACCCTAATTCCTCTTCTGACATTATTTATTCATATATGGAAACAATTTATGCATGACCCATCTGAAGTATTAGTTCAGTATGAGATGCTTACTTTATCAATGTAAGTGAAATAAACTGGCCTAGGTGACGATGTAATCAATTTTTATTGGTCGATGTAGTGCTAACCAAAGTGCCTTCCCAAATCCCATCTGTCACTTCGAGCAATAATAATCTAATCCACTCAACCATCCCTTGGTGATGAAATCCATTTCATTTCGTCCCTTGTAAACGCTGCATCGACAAAACCTCCGAGAGATAAACTAAAACATTGTTGCAAATCTGGAGGTTCAAATCACCCGACGCCTTGCTGGGGCTGTAGGGAATCATTTATCTAAAAGCTGTTCCCTTCCGCCATCAAAACTAAATCAAGTAGGGTGAGGTACATAAACCAACCGCCCTTGCAGTTAGATAAAATGTAAAGAGAAGTTTGATTCACTCGTACGTCACCGCACGTAGGGAACCCGACCTCCATAACGACGTCTTTATACTCGGCTATCTCTCTATTTGACTACGTCTCATATCTCCGTCTTGAGGGCACTTACTCGGGCATTATTGGAAAAATCCTACCTAATTTTATAACTCAAACATTCCTGTAAGTATCGTACTCGAATAATATCATCGACTTTCACATGTTTCTCGTATCTCATATGAATAACATTACACGCAACGAGCTTTGTAATTTGAGACGATTCTGGGAAAGAGTCGGTATCTATTTAGCTAAATGAAAACAATTTGAGTGAATTGCTCCTCAGTTCTTCCGACAGACATTCTCATTGTGACACTTCTAATTACTTAATCCCCAATTAAATTCTTAATTACAGCCGGCAGCGGCATGCGAATTGGATACCGAAAAAAAGTAGCTGAGCACATCTTAGCGAGAATCGTAGTGGCCTCTAGGTGGAGGTTCATCTCGAGATAAGCGGCGGGTGGGGCGGGCGGCATCTGGTTCGGTAATTAAGCGCATCTGCCTACGCTCAATTTTGAAACGCGGTGGATGAGACTTGCCCCGCGCTCTTCGGTCCATTCGGGAGGGTACGAGCAAATTGCTAAACTTTCAATTAAAGAGTTGTTATTCAAACCGCTGCCGGTTCCTCGAAGAAATTATATTTTATTCCACAACGAAAACTCTTATTGGTACTTGTTTTCTGGTCTACTTAGCCGCAGCTTTACAATTTCCTGAAAGGAAATTGAAGGATTTTATGAATAATTTGTCTATTTTAAATACGTCTTGTACTTTCAGTTGCGGCTTAAATTTGATGATCCTTCCATTGGTCTGAGATTAGAACTTGCAATCGTTTGCTTGTTTGAATTTTGAGATGTTTCTTGGAGCTTGGCAATAAATTGGCTGGATTTTAGCTAAGACTTTATCTTTGCTTGACCACTCGAACCCTCTTTGGAACTCGATCCCAATGAATAGTTTTTGTCTCAGAAGCTAGTCTGTTATCGCGCTACACATGGCGCTGTGATTTATTATTATGTTACACGTACACTGACTCCTACGCGAGGATACGTAATATGTTATCTGTGGGAAGTCAATTTTCCTTTTATGAAAACTCATATGCTGAATGTGAATAGGTTTATCTCAAAGCTTTATCTTACTATATTATAGTATTACTATAAGGTAAGACATATTTTCCCGGGCTTCTAGCCGAGATGATAGCAATAGGGATAAATAATTTTACCGTAAGTGCTGGTAGTAAGACTTGGTCGTATCACGGGAAATAAACGTTATTGAACAATTTTACAATCAGGTTCTATGCACGTTTAGTTGAGTTGAACCACTGTATTGATTTTAAATAAAATAAGTAATTTATCAGAAGCATCTAGACATCATCTAATTAGTTTAAAAATTTAGAAAGGAAAAATTATCGCTTGAGGCGGGATTTGAACCCGCGGCCATAGAGTCTCATGCCCTATTGCTCTAACCGCTGAGCTACTCAAGCCCCGCCTGAAGCGACGAAATTAATCTTTCCCTATTATTAACGTCTTACGGGGAGCATGGCTAATGCTATATAAATAAAACCAAATCTAATTAGTTTGTATCGGAATGATGCTTAATATTTGGAAGTCTTTAAATTTAAATAACAAAACTAAGCATGTATTTATGCTGATTACTAAGTACCAAAAGCGGTTAATTGACCGAGCAAACGCGAAGCGCTGGCGAAGCGTCTCCGTTTCAGTTTGGCTTAAACTGCTTTCGCATGTCCAGGTTTCGAGTTGTTCTTCTCTACAGTAGTAGGCTAAGTACCGGACAGCAATCGTTTAGCGGTCACGTGGTCTCTGGACTGCTAGATGACGTAGACAGAACTGGCTCGCCTGTTTTGGTGTCGTTAAGCCCCCAGGTCGCTTTTCTCAACCGATTCTAGTGAAATTTTGTGAGCTGGTTCTATAATTATATAGAGTTCTAATCGTATCACTTTTTGTTTTTTTTTTCAAATTGGCGAAGATATGTATGTAAAAAAAACATTTTCAACCATTTCGAAATATACGCGAGGTCTCCAACTCAGACAGCCACTATTTAATATTTTTTAACAAAACGTAATCCATAATTTGTCTATAAATTATGGTCACGTAGGTACACATATGGTATACATTGCGGTATGATATATACATAATTTAGCCTACTGTGCTATAAACGCTAGCCAATTAGAAATAAAGTGCCTGGATGACCGAACTTTGGCCGTTAAAACGATGTTTTTTAAAAATGAATCCTAGCTAGATCGATTTATCGCTCCCGTTATCTCCTTCATACTAAATTTCATGAAAATCGTTGGAGCCGTTTCCGAGATTCAGATTCAGATATATATACACGAATTTAAATGCACAGTTGCGTTATTCATTTTCTGTTTCTACGAGTAGGTATATATAACAAATACTTCATTTGCTTGTTTCAGTAGTGCCAGGTCGTGGTGCGATTTCGGCCGAATGTGCGACCGCAACGCGAGGAGGGAGCATGCTGGTGCACCTCTTAATACTTAGCACCGCCTTCGCGGCAGCCAACACCGGGAAACACGGTGAGTTAAATTTTTTCAAGTTTAATACTTTCATAGATGAAAGTCCATACAATATATCTATCCCATATATCAGTCCATATATACTGTAAACCAGATTTCAAAGTCGAAACTATCGTGAGTATTACACATAGTGTTTATATACGGCTGAAACACTTCAAAATTTTGACTTATTAGTTTCGAACACATTGGTTGTTCTTTGATTTTTACATGGTTCAATTCTCCCATTGTTCCATATTCTTCATTTTTACATACGTGTTCTAAAAGAGTGAGAGAGACAATGTCAAGATAATCGGTTGTGCAACGTACTAAGATAATTTTAATGCAAGTAAAGCCTAAAAAACCAACTTTACCGCTTTATTTTCGGAACATTTGATCAGATTAAATGAATTAAATACGCATTATCGAGGATAACTCAAAAAAACAGTTCACCCAGAAAGAACTAATGAGGTAACATACATACAAAAAAAAGCAACATGCAGTCAAACTAAGAACCTCCTTGAAGTAGGCGTTACTAATCGAAATCCACAACCACAAATTAAATTTATTATGTTAATTGTAAATCCCGATTTCATTGTGAGGCTTCAAGCAGGATGCACTTACTCACCCAAAAAATAAAAGGATGCAAACACGGCTCGAAAGTTTCTGTTATTGGGTGCGATAGTATTAGTATTGTGGAAACTCCACTGATAAGCCTGTACCCTCACCAAACCATGTTGGACACGTGTTTCGCCTCTCAACAAAACATCCTCAGGATGTTGACTCGCCAAACGCTAGAACGACAGTCATAATCTCGTTCTAGTTTTTCTTTTTAATCCTAACAAGTCAAACTTTGAAGCATGTAGGTACCTATATGGTTTTCAAAAAAAGTCTTCATGCTATTCAAATACATTCAGGATGTATAAGATTAATGTACACAAATCTATATACATGCTATATACCTTGAAAATGGGAATAAACACGTACACTAATAATAATCTGCAAAACGTCTGAAGCCAAGTAATATCCTAAAATTTGGATATGTCATCAAACGTTATTTTTTATTAGATTCCAATCAAGTGATTTTTACGTTGTCAGAATCAATTTACAAATCTAATTATAGAGTTATTACAAAAACAAAATGCTAACATTGCTTCCAATAAGTATTAAACAACATTAACTAGTTATTGTGAGTAAACAACCTTATAATACCAACACAGCGTGAGTTTATTCAACGCAAACTTTATACCCATAAAGTTCTAGAATATGCACTGAATGAAGTGCAAACCTCGACGGTCTAAGTCTATTATAACGATAATAAGTTCGAATACTTCAATAACAAACTGTCAAACTGTGTTTATTGCTTGTTTACCATAAATAGACTTAACTTGCTTCCAGTTAAATGCAATTACGTCTTTATTGTTCGGAGTTGCTTCGAGATTATTCTGTTTAAAACATCTTTAGGTATTATACAGCGGCTGTTGTTCGCAAATAATAAGAATACAAAAGTTTGAGAGTTAAAAAATTTCGCGTAAAATTTGCATAAACCTTACGGAGGCTTGTTCAGTTTTTGTACTTTACTTTTTATCTCTGTTCTAAAACTTTCAGTCCGTAACTGAATTATAATTCGCAGGTGTATTTTTAATTTTAAGAAGGTAGTGTATTATTCAAATTTGGGTGTAATAACTGCTTGGAAAAGAAAACAAGTAATACGACTTGATCTACAATCTACGTAATATTATTAAATATATATCAAAAATAGAGTTTTGCCTTACGTGCTGTTTAATATTTAGTTATAACATATTATACATAAGTGTACAGATAAGATATAACAAGGGTGGTGAAAAAATGGGGGGGAGATCTTTGCCAAGCAATGGGGCAGGACAGATTAACATATAATAAACTAGCTGCGCCCCGCGGTTTTACCCGCGTTAGTTCCGGACCCGTGGGAATTCCGGGATAAAAATAAGCCTATATATTTTCCCAAGCTCTAGACTATCTGTGTACCAAATTTCATTTAAATCGGTCCAGTAGTTTTGGCGTGTAAGCGCAACAGACAGACAGACAAAGTTACTTTCGCATTTATAATAATAATATTATAAAAGAATAAAGTATATAAGTAAGGATTACGGTGATCGCTAAGAATTTAACTTTGACAGTTCGCACTCATGAAGACAATACTCTCCCTGTCCAATTCTAACTTACGTTCTCCGAGACCATCGCCACTGCAAAAAGAGTCCAACGCGCAAAAAGTTGTAGTATTAAATAACATTAGTACAAAAAATATAATATAAACTGATAGCATTCGAAACATTCTTCTCATTTATTTCTTATCTCTTAAGTCTTCTTTATTTCTCTGAGAGGTTGTTATTTGTGAAATTCTAGAGAGAAAAATCCCCGAAAATCTTATGTCGAGTCACCCTTCACATACATTACGTGGGTAAGCACAATATTTAGTTTTGTATCTTCTACACATGTTCCACCCTTTGTCCTTAACATCGAATTTGATGATGATCTACATGTGGCGACTTTTTCAAATCCTAAGTACCTACTACTTCACTTTATTGCAATAGAGTTTGTAGGTACGTTAAAATTTTATTAAATTTTAGTAAAACCATATCATAATTAACATAAAAAATATAACGTAATAGGTTTAGAGATCAACGACCCAATTGGCGCAGTGGACAGGTGTCCGCTCTCTGCGCCGTGGGTCCTGGGTTCGATTCCCGGCAGGAGCACAAAAATCCTGCTTCTGGTTCTGAGTGTAATATGTGTGTGATGTGAATGTTCCCGGCACCCACGATACAAGTCTTTGAATTTAGTGTGGGGCTGTGAGTGTGAATGCGTTTGATTGTTTGTTGATCTTTTTTCATAATCACAAGAACCATACCGTCTCGCTTATGTGAAAAGATTTAAATAACATAAATTCAGTTTTCTCAGTGGTGTTTCTTCACACTAAGGTTCACTGAGGTCATCTGAAACCCTTCAGTTAAAAATGCCTCCACACATCACCTCTTTTATGATGATATATATAGGCAAGTAAGACACAGGCAAGTAAGACTACTGTCGAAATGTAACCCTAGATACTTTTAATGAGTTGTTCTATTGATATTTTATGTTAATAAAATATCTACCGTATCAGATTACAGCTATTTGTATAATACATAATATTATAATGTTAATTGGTCCACTCCAATCTAATGCAAAAGTAGTCTTTTATGCAATTTCTTTGAACACTCTCTGTTCAAAGAAATTGCATGATCTTATTCCCGCATCAACGTTCTACTACCGAACATCTAGGCAGACGGCAATGCGGCATTTTCTAATGCTAGAAATACTGACCATTCGCATGAAGCGTTTCGCTTCCACTTTTATGATGAGAACTGCAAATTTTTTTGAAGTTCTAATAAAATTTGTTGGAACCCCCTGTCGTCTTCTATGTTCCAGAAAAGTATAATATGAGGTTGTTCAAGAAGAGAGTGAATAGGTATTTACTAAGCAAGCGTGCTCCATCTTCGACCGCATTGCTTTCCATCAGGTGAGATTGTGGTCAAAAGCTAGAGCTTAGTCTCAAATAAATAAAAAAAAATATTCTCAATAGTCTTTCACGCAAAAAAATGTTTGTCATTTAGAGTGAATTCAAGTTACGATGAATATGTTTTACTATAGTTTATATGACCGGCCGCCTGAATGACGTCAACCTATCTCTTGGTATACTCCCGGGGGTATATACCCTAAAATATAATTAATATAATCATTTGTAAGTACATATTAGTATATTAATAACATATAGCTTTGATATATTACTATACTCCAATGTATAACACATTAGAAATATCTAATTTGTTATCCATTTATATCCGATAGATTTAGTAAGTTGTTTAAAAGTTATGATTGATAAAAGGAAAAGTTTTACTCTAATTGGCGTCTATGAGTTACAAACTTTGTTAATTATGCCGATTTTACTGTAACAAAGACGGGTCTTCATCGTACGTACAAATATCTACCAGGTTAATTAGAAATTCAAATTTCCATGATATATTAAATCAGATATATAAATTATGTATATATAATTATGGTTACTATATATATGTAATAGATTACTAAATATATAATGTAGATTACAAATATAAGAAATACCAAAAAAAAAATGTAGCTTAAAATGTAAGTAAAGTTAAGTTAACATTTTAGGTTTTTTTTTTTTTACTGTGTTTTTGCTATCAAAAAAAAGGTTCAACTGTGTGTTGGTCAAACCAAAATTTACCCCCTACCATCAACCCCCTCAAATCCCAGTTATAACACATTTTTTCTGACCAAAGGTAATTTTGTTCTTGTTTTAATGTGTATTATTATGTGTAACCGTAATACAAAGTGCGTTTGTTTGATTTAAATAATATAAAAAAACGCTTTTTAAAAAATACCTTATACATTACATAACGTGTTCGCACGCTGATTGTAACAAAAACTAAACGTATTAAATTCAAACAGCCTGCGAAAACAAGATATATATATATATATTTTATTTAAGATAGGCAAACGTTTGACCGCCTTCTCACCTGATGGTAAATGAAGATGCGGTCAACGATGGAGCACGTTTGCCCAGAAGATGCCTATTCACTCGTGACTTAAAGACTCCCATATTATATATATATTTATATATATATTATATATATATATAGTAGTACATAGATAGTTAGACTCGCAGTCACAGGTTTTAGTTTTATACGTAGCATGCACACTCTTCAAAATCTCTTTCACGTAAAGGTAATGATGCAGCTGAAGTGGCTCATTTGCCTAAACTCCCGCGGAAACCTCTTTTCGGACCAAACGAAATGAGAAACAAAAAGGATTTACAAATTCAACCGCAGAAAAATATGGCTGTATTAAAACAATCTTATTGTAGAGAATACAGACACTCGCCGAAAAAGAAAATATCGGAGCATTGCCTTCGTGAACTTAGAACTGAATCCCCGGAGGTTTATGTCTTTTCGGATCAGGGGGCTTACGGGAGGACGAGCGAGGAAAACTCCTTTCCCTCATAAATATTTACTTTATGAAATAACGCGCCTCAGGCTCGGCTTAGCCTTACACACTGGCTGCTACCAGGTGATAACTGTTGTGTAATAAAACTGTTTTTACCACGCACAGTGAAACACTGGATTAAAATGTTTCTTTGTCCGCTTTATATATTGTTTACTGTGTGTATTTTGAGATTAATTGCATTTGGTAATATTTTCTTCATATCATAATTAGTGCTAAAAATATATAAAATAAAAAGAAATCGGATACTCTATCCATAATCTATATTCTGATTGAATATATATTAAATTTATGGCGCGAATGAGTTTTAGTCTGTGGATATGAATTTCCTTTGTAAATATTGTTTCTTTTACTATGCTATTTGGAGTCAAAATTACTACATGTAAATAATGCGAGGCCGTGATGTACGCAACGCATGTACAAAGAACGTTAACATTTAAAAGATTTTTCTTTATAAAACCTAATTAGAACGTAGTACAATTATTGCATTTGTATATAATATATTTACATCATATTATATTTTGGATTTGTGTTTTTTTTTCTTTTTTTTTTATATTTATTTTACCAATGTGACGTAAACATAACACGTTCATCGTTCACCTGAACCACCTTAAAACGGTGGGTATATTATATTATATATATATACATATTAGTCAGTCAAACTAAATTAAGGTATAAATGCTATTCGTATTCGAAATAATAATATATTTCGTAATAAATACAAATTTGTCCTAAAAAATTTAAACACAAGCAAAAATGATCACCTAAATCAATCGAGCCGTTATCAAGTGATGATCTTTCAAACATGCGGCAATTGTTTTTTATGTATGCAGATAATACCATATTTTTTTATATAATTGAGAGACAAGACGAGCTAGTCGCCTGATGGGTAAGCGTCACGCTTGCCCATCAAAGTTTATTGCCACTCAGAGTTTTACACTTAAGAGGACTGCGGAGGTTGATTTGCCCATACAAACGTAATACCGAAATTATTTATAATTCAAGCATATTACCACCATACTGTGCTGTTATTCAGATTAAAAACATATTAATCTAGGTTCCTGGATAGTTTTTATTCCAAAATAATTACCTAAAGCGAAATATAAACCAATTGATTTTTACATATTATTACGACATAAATGTCGCATCTTTAACTTATTCGTTTTGTATTACAAACTAACACATTTCTTTTGTCATTACAACAGGAACATAGATTATCATTTTAAGGTACTATTAATACAAAAAAAAATGGCTAAACATTACATTTTCATTCATAATTTTTGGTATTACGGCACCTATCATAATTTGTTCGGTCGGTAGTGCTATCGCCATCAAGCATGGGCACAGTTTGCCAGTTAAACAAAGACAGCCTATTGACTCGTTCAAAGCCTCCCCGGCCTCTTAAATAGTTTAAAATCCTGCGCAGCAAAGCACGCGCTTGTCCCCCTGAGATATGAGATGTCTGATCTTTTTATGCCCTAAAATTATACTGCAAACATGTGATTAAAGATTAAAGAAAAAAAATTATTCAATCCATTATTTATTCATAATATTGGTATTTATATTTATGTACTTATATTTATATTTACGTATTATATTATAATGTGTAATAATATGTATTTACATTAGGTCATAATTGTACAAAGGTATATATAATAGTGTATTTTAATTGTTATATATCATTATTTATAACTAACTAGGTATATTATAATTTACATTTTTTTTTAAATCTTGCAATTTCTGAATCTTGTTATGTTAAAACACCGACGTCCAACTTTGTTGCGTAATTCCTCTTCATCCAAAGGTTGTCTGGAAGAGATCGCTTTTAGCGATAAGACCGCCTATTGTTATACTTATTTTGTATGTAATTATTTTTTATTATGTTTTGTCACAAATATGGTGTTCAATATAGAGTTTATCTATCTATGTATCTAAAGATTAATTTATTTATCATAAAAGAGATTACATTTAACTAACATGATAAACCAAATTAATATGTTAGTAAATTTTATGTGGGTCGACTTCATTTAAAAAACAAAATTAGCACAATATTAAAAATAAAAAAAGGATATACAAGTGGGTACATATCTCGAATAGGAACTAGGTATGAACAATTCGTGTTGTGCTACCAACATTGCCCTTTAATCCGAATTACAGTAATGTTTGGTTCTGGTTGTGATTGTGTGTGTGATGTGAATGTTTCCGGCACCCACGACACAAGTCATCGAACTTAGTGTGGGGATGTGAGTGTGAAAGCGTTGTTGTTATTATTATGTTTGCACCATACTGCTAGCAGTTGAAGGTCTGGCAATGTGGTACTCCCCCAAAAGAACTTCGCTAAATAGCCCTATAACAAGATCTCTATACCTATAAGTAAATTTATCCTACTATACTATATCGTACTGTATCCTACTAATCCTACAAATATTATAAATCCAAAAGTTTGTGTGTAAATATGTTTGTTCCCTCTTCACGCTTTAACGGCTGAACGGATTTGGATGAAATTTGGAATGTACACAGATTATACCTAGGATTAACACATAGGCTACTTTTTAACTTGATAATAGCGGGCCAAGCCGCGGGGCACTGCTAGTAATATCATAAATCCGAAAGTTTGTGTGTAAGTAAGTATGTTTGTTCCCTTTTCACGCTTTATCGGCTGAACGGATTTGGATGAAATTTAGAATGTACATAGCTAATACCTAGGATTAACACAAAGGCTACTTTTTAACTTGATAATAGCGGGCGAAGCCGCGGGGCACGGCTAGTGTATAAACACAAAAATAATTTCATCAAGAAACAAAATATTTAATTAAATTCTCAAATCAGTACCCTCATTAACTGAGCATCACAATTCACAGAACGTTCAAATAATGCGACGCATTGAAGTGTGATCATGCATATGCACGCATGAACGAATGAACGTGAACGGTGAAAAGTCCTGTCCAATTAGTGGCAACCGATGACGCGCGAGCCCACCGGACCGAGTGGAATTGACAACCACTGTCATGGTTTAATATTCGATGTAATGCTGCATTCAGTTATTCTCTTGTTTTTCTCAGCGTTATTTAATATTCGAAATTTGACTGCGTTACTTTAATCTCTACTAAATTTGTTTGTTACGCTTTCACACGAAAACTAACCGATGATGAAACTTTGTACACATATTCTTGGAGGTATTAGAAGTAACATAGGATACTTTTTAGTATTATTTTTTACGAAAGATAAAAAAAGTTCAATACGAGCAAAGCTGCGGGTAAAAGCTTATATTAAATATTCTTGCTAGCTATACCAGTCACTTAAGTAAGCCCTGACCAAAAGTTGATTTTCTCAATCTGCTCGAAGAAAAACACTTGATTAAAAAGGTATCCAAACTACGAGTACCTTTATAAATAACTTTCTAGAATAGGATCGAGGAAGTTGTTTAGACTCTTTTTAGATAATTGACAGGCTAAAGATAATGGTCAAACCATTATCCATAACTTTTATTAAAAATTTAGCAATCGAGGTGTTTTGTTAGGCCTATAACGAGCTGGCTGCTAGGGACACTACCAGAATACCGTTAGTAGTAAGTATTTTTTCTTTAACGTGAATTATTATTATAGTACTGTACTAACATCAGTAGCCTCTTTTACCAGTAACAAAATAAAGTGAAGTTATCAAAAGAAGAACGCACTGAGTATTCCTACTTGCTAGCTCCTACTCCTACTTGTTATCTGTTCTGACATCATCACTCGCGGGATTAAAGTGATGTACATGTTTAACGCGTTATAGAAGTTACGGAGAAGATCTGTTATTCTAACTGACTTATCCAGCATAAAGGAGGTATATATTTTTAGTGTTTTAGTATACCTACGTTCGTCAATCGTCGAACTTTCCCCATAATCATGCGACTTCAAAAAAGAAGGAAGTTTTCAATTCGACTGTATGCTGTTTATTTTTCTCATTGGATCTTAACTATTGTAGCATCTATATATGCAATCATTTATAGAATTTTCCGTTTATTTTGTTAACTATTAATCACTTCATAAACAAAACATAAATATAGGAATATAATAGAAATATAGTTAATTGGGTTTTGTTGCAATGTGTAAAGCGCACAATGTCTATCCATGCCAATTACGTAATGTGCTCAGAAATGGCTTCAATACTATCCGATTTAGAAATGCTAAATATCTTTTGAATCCCCCACGTGTCTGACTGGAACTGGCCCGATGCATTCTGTTTCAAACAGATGCCAGAATACGGGCATTGGATACATTACAATGAATATGTAGTCAGAATACGATTTCATTTCGAAAATACAATATGAATTGCTTTTGTCTATTTTTATTGCTTTTTGGTTATTTTTGTGAATTCGTTAAATTATCAGTCAGAACCTATTATTTTCGATTAGTTATTTTAAATTAGATGAGGTTCACTTCTTATTATTTTGTTGACTTATGTGAATATAATACTACAATTGACAACTAGTCTACAGCTAATATATTTAAAAGGTTTCAATATTAAATGACTATATAATAAGCAAAAAATATTAGTTGGGGTTTATATCATATTTTATTGGCATAAGATGTATATGTGATCGTAGCTGCTGAGTATATACGCCACACCACATATGGAAGCAGGCTCAATGTAGTAGAGACTCCCAATTAATAGCTTGCCCTACGCATGAAGCAAGGCTATCAAATAAAGGGCACTACGTAGCAATGAACGTCACCTTTACTGAAAATTACTGTCCAACAAAGCTCCGAGACAGATTCCGGACTCCCTGCCACGTTAAACAGGAGTAACTGTGACATGTGAAAGCTCCCCGTTGATTTAAATATAAAAACAACATATAACAGTATAATTATTTACTGGAGCTGTTAACAGATTACTCAGAGAAATACCCAAAGTATTACCTTTAGATTATTATCTATGCTCTGACTGTAACTCTTACACCAACTGCTCTTTGGCGTGGTGGCTATTGTGTATGTGTGTGATTGCGCTGCTATTGATAGATTGGCTATGAAACAAATTGTTCATTAAAGTGATTCACTTTACACATCGCGGCTCCATCAAAAGATTCTTCCCTTCTTTGAACCGACTTCAAAAAAGAAGGTTCTCAATTCAACAGTATGTTTTTTTTAATGTATTTTACGCGATATCTCCGCCAATTATGAATCGATTTTGATGATTTTTGTTTGGTGAATTATACTTCAGAGGTGGTCCCATAAATTTTATCGAAATCGATCTAGCCTAAACCTAAATTTTAAATTTAATTTATATTCTTTACGTTGAAGTCGGTTTTTTATGCTTTGCTTGTGTTTAATTATTGCGATGTATTATTTACCGGACTTGTCAAAACAAAACATATGTGTGCAAATTCTAGAGTTTTATTAGCCAATTATACAACACTAGCTACTGCGTAGAAAACACGTTTGTCGGCTGCGATTTTGTCAGGGTCGTCATAAAAGAGTTCTACTATCAACTTCTTCGTTTTAAAATTAGATCAACTCGATTTTACTTAATTATTGTATTTTCACCCGATCACTTGTAAACGTTATTGTACGCGTTAACATGATTTTCATTTAGTAAGTTTAGTGAAAAGCATTAATGTCAATCAAGTATGTAACTTCCAGCACTCCTTTCTTTTGAATTCGAGATTTGCATAATTTCACCAGTCACAGATTAATAGCACCCTGACCCGACTTACAATCTCCACCGGAAAACTTAAAATAAAAGTCGAAAGTACTGCCTCAACAAGACCTCCCCTTTCCTCAAAAACGAAAGTTACTTCTTTGAAATGTTAATTAAGTTGCTACATAAGAAAGAACTTCTTCGCGTAATGGAGTTTAAGGACAGATTAAACGTTTTTCTCATTAATATCACGATTGTTTACGAATTCCTTTTGAGGACATTTTTTCAGACACTTGAATTTTAATAGCTTCTTATCTACATTTTTCTGTTTTCTTTTTTCGAACTGAAAGTAACAATGTGTTTTGATGTTATTCTAATTGCTTAGAAAATAGCTGATTTTACTGTTTTCTTGTCTTGAAGATGATTCGATCTCAACTTCAAATAATTATATGCGTACTGTAATTATGAGAAGCATAGTCATATCCATCGAAATCTTTAGACACGTTCTTATACGCTAATAATAGATAGAAAATGCGTAGATAATCTTGATCCTGGCATCCTTGGAACTGAATTACCTTTTTTCATTTTGGATAAGCAAACATTTGACCGCTCTCTCACCTGATGGTAAGTGATGTGATCGACGATGAATCATATAGACTGGCCTAGAGGATATACACTCGTGCATTATACTTATCGGGAAACTCAAACACGGGCAAGAAATTTAATTCCTTAGCGATACGCATAATGAATGTGGAAGCAAATCGCTTCGTACGTATTTGTGGAATATCAACTACATAACGATGTCACAAAGCAGTTCGTCTATTTTTCCGATGATAGAATAGGGACTGCGGAATTAGATGGTGCAATTCTGCAGCACACTCTCCAAAATGTAACTGATAAAAGACCGACAATGCGACATTGCCCATTACAAACATTTTTACACTGTTATTTTGTTATCAAAGTAAGTTTAACGTTTTTAAAAGATAATATAAGTAAACGGAAGTAATTACTATACCATACTCTTCTAAATCTTATTAACTTTTAAGACCACCTTTTCTAATAACGTTTAATGTCAGCTTATAAAGAGAAAAATATCTTCACCATGTTTGTAACACAAGAACAAAGGAAAATTCTACCAATAAAGACAATGTCAATAATTACGTACTGCTGGCATTTCGAGAAATGGTCCCAGTGAAACAAGTAGCAGTGATACAACTCTATACGTTAGCAAATAAATTTATTTTCTTCTCTTAAGAGGAAATTCTCATTTTACCCAAAATTTATTAAAAAGCTATTAAAAATGTTCTCAAAAATAAAAAAGATATGTATCTTGTTCTAGACTTAATTTTTTATTATCTTCAACCACATCATCATTTACCAACAAGTAAAATAATAGGCAAATGATAGCCTGATTGACGTAATAAACAATATATATACTTATGTGTATGGCAAGACATATCGTGACTCATTCCTAACTTAATTAATAAAATGTTATCTGCTGTGCCCCTAATCGTCAATGTAATAAGAGGTCATCTCCTACTTTAGGGCCTACTAGATGTTCTACATATCATACGCAAATCTGTACCTGTCACAGGTATACCTCGTTTCAAACAAACTCACAAATTTACACACAAATAAAGAAAATAGGCCTAATACCGCATCTGCCATCAATCATACCACTTTTTTTTGTACTAGTAGACAAGATTTGACCATTATTTCACCTTATATAAGGTGAAAATGCGGCCGAAGATGTAACATTAGTACCGATTGGTTATTAATGGGTCAAACACCAGCCTTTGAGAAATAAAAGATAAACACAAACAGAAACTTTCAAATACAATGCAATTGTGATAATACCTTAAATGCTGTACACAATTGAGAATTAATATGTATCTTAATCGAGCTGCACTTCATCTTTAAATTCATATTTAAAAAGCAAATATAGTAGATATTGGGCGACACTTACTCTTAGATGTACACGAGTACTTTAACAGACGTTTTCATCGAACTAACCACTGAAATTACTTGCATATTTACCCCTTTTTTAAACTATGTTAATCTTATTCGTCTTCCATTTAGTTGGTTTACAAAACTCATTGAATGAAAACAAGAAAGAAAGCTTACTATATAATTATTTGCTGTGACCATCGACGAGTCGGTTTAGCCTCATTTGCGGTTTTTGTACAAAAGATGCGCTAACAACCAGTTTCGAGCAACAGTGTTTCTAATTGTTTACTTTCATTTAACTTGTTTGTGTTCGAAGTACAGTTTTATCTGTGTTAGTTTCTGATACAATATAAACTTTTAGATATAGAAAAGTATTAAGGATATGCATTGACTAATAATTTATCTTTTGTATCACGTAAGCATACATAAAGCATTTATTTTTGACATTTGGGACAATATGTACGAATACATCGCCACAATCATATTTTCATGTCTGCCATTTTAATTGCCTGGTCTGGCTTTGGGCCATAGCTTTACATATTTTCTGAGAATTTAAAATCATTTGCTTGAATTGTTTAGATGCTAAATGCCTTGACAAACGGACGAACGCACAAAGTACTGAACCACCCATGTTAGCATAGAGGTATCGATTCGCTCGATCAATAGACAGTAAGAGTAAAAAACAGTCGTAAGAGTACGTTATTGCTTTTCAAATCAAGATATTTCAGATTTCCCAAACAACTAATGGCTTCACCAAACAGTGCGATTAAGTACGGTCAATCAGGTGAACTGTGCCATGAGTCATGATAAAATGATATTCGTTGGTAATTATAAATATCACGTGCTTTTAATAAACAATAATGCATACATTAATTTCGTTAAAAGCCGTAAAATTGCTCTTAATTACGAAAATATGAAGAGAATTTCCACTTGATAACTCTTCATCTATTTTATTAATGAAATGATCCATTGTGTTATCGTGTTTTAAGCAGTTTAATTACGAAAACAGTAAAAAAATTTGTGCGGCTTTGTAAAAATACAGGAGTAATATACTTCACACTTCAAAGCAAGGTTAAATAAACAAAAAATTGGTTGTCTGTAATGTCGGTTTACGGACGATAATTTTGCGATATAACGTCATAAGACGAACGCTTAGGCCGATCGTGCCTTTCTAGTTCTTGTTCCGTGCTCTCGCTTGCACGCTCAGGCTCAGGCGGAACGTGACACTTTTTCGTGCGTGCAGCCGGTGTTCATCGATTTATAAGACTATTTGTCTCATCAACCTTCGTCTAAATCATTCTATTCATACAAATAAAAGTCAGCTGTCATGTCTATTTGTGTTCTTTGTTATTTTAAGGTGTTCAATAAAGAGTATATCTATATATCCCCTTTGTACCTTTCTTATGTTCAATTCTCACAGAATTAGTTACCATCAACAATTACGTCCACATCAATCCGACGCCATTTCATCTTCAAACAGCCGGAATTAAGATAAATATCCGCAAGATGATCTTCGCCACTAATTAAAACTTTGAACTGTGTAGGAGACACTCCAAAACATGGGCGTAACTAGGACTTTTACATTGGGGTATAAAATAAAACCATTACCAGATCTTACTAACATTAGCCGCTGTAGCCTCACATCAAAGATGTATTTTCCTGTGTGACTATAGATACCTTGATCACTAGGGAAGAATCAGATAGATTTCTCCATGCGTGTGAGGCAATCTTAAAAGTCGATCGGGTCTAAGTTTCGTGCACACATACGCACTACATGCTATAATAATAAATATCCCACGCAAATAAACATATTACACATATATTTTTCTTTGTACGGGATATTTTTTATCGTTTCCAAATTAATTAGGTACTTTATTATTTCCGCCCTTTTGACTCTAGAACAATTCAAAACCAAAAATGTAAAGATAATTTCGTTTTTTTTTACTGTAAATGTCTTTTTCTATACTGTCTTTATAGCTAAATTTTGTTCAAATAAGCTAAAAATCATAATGCCATAACAATATCTTGATTGGCGAGCCCCAAAAAATACTCCTGATTACAGTGATGCCCCAACAGCCTTAGCAAATTGTGACGTTTAATTGTACACCCCTTGGATCGTTTACATTTATTGCCTCCGAAAAAGTACCGCGCGACTCCAATGAATATTACATTTCTGACAATGAATTCATCTGCAAATAATGCCTAAGATCTTTAGAACTTGTTTGCTCAATGTGCGGAATCACTGAGCCAGTTTTATAATTTATTTAAAAAATATATTTATTGGTTTTGTCTAACAAAATCATGAAACTAGCAGGTTGACCAAAGAGTAAGTGGTAGCCAAAGGATGGACGTGCTACGCAGACCACCTAATAATCTGATATCATATACATGGTCATTGTAGTGGATTCCTTTTGAGCAGGCTAGAATGAGTGGCGTCTGAAAGAAGAGACATATAGGTATCCATTACCCATAGGTACAGTTAGTTAGGTATACCTAGCAGTTGGTACGTATGGGTTGAAACGGTGGTAGATGATAGGTAACTACAAATATTTGAGTTAGATTTTTGTTATGTTGGCTGCTAACACGTGTTTGCGATATGCTTTTTGACGAAATATGGGCAATGATGTGAAAACGTTTGACTCTACTTGATATATTTACTCTACTCTACCTTTAATATTTTTTAGCAAAACTTAGCTAACTAGCTTTATAGCAAAACTGCTTTTACACTCAAAGCCCCACACTACTACTGCAGGTTTATAAAACTAAGTAAACAAAAAAAACCTGAATATCAGTTGAAAATTGTAATATAAACTTTCGGGATTTAGCTGAATTAGTTTTTTAAGACTCGTTCTTTTTACGAATATTATTTTTTATGTTACTGCAAGTAGACAGCTTCAGTGCTTCTTTTTTTATGTTTCATTTTTATTACGAACTAGCTTCTACCAGCGCCTTCCTCCACGTAGTGGGTAAAAAGTCACATATCATGTATTAAATCCGGTAATATCTGGTAACTATCTATGTGCCAAATTTCATCCAAATCCTTATAGTAGTTTTGACGTGATTGAGCTACAAAAATCCATCTAGAAGCTACTTCACCAGCTCTACAGCTCATAAGAATTTCGCTCTACAGCTCGAAGAATTTCTATAGTATAATTTCGAAGCGACACCACTTTAAGGCAGGTTCCATTGCATAGCTTTTTTTTAGATTTTGCTTTTTTTTGGAGGGTTTAAATTCTGAAGCAACATTATCGGAAGACCCACTTTCGGAACTATGCTTTGCGCGGGAAGTCCGTTCATACCGGATAAGTGGTAGTATCTGTCCGATCTAAAACTATGTGTATGGATATACCACCTCGTCATCTTCAACTTCTTGCAAAATACTGTGATTTATGGCAGGTGTTTGATCATTTTTGGGCTTAAGTATTGCTCGTTAATAAAGCCAAGAATGGTCCTGACGTGTTCCTTCAGATACATGTTAATAAGCGAAATAAATGAGTTCCTCCACCACAAAAACAATTTGACAAAGGTTCTCTGGTAGACTTACTAACAGTAACGATTCGAGACATAAACTTTCGCCGATTTTTTTTTAAATGTCCGAGAAATATTGTTCATCGACGTGGCCACCTAAGTAAGCCCTCATGTTCCTTTCCTTTTGTGTTAATTTACTATAAAGTTCATTGTACTTTTTTTTATTAACACTTACACACATAAATTTTCCTTGAGGAGAATACTTGTGTTTCCGCCGGGAATCGAACCCGATACCCCAGTTTAGAAAGCGAACGCTTAACCAACTAAGCCAATGGATAGTTCTATGCTAATTAATTAAGCTCTTATAATAAAGTTAGTTCCAAAATAAAACTGACATAAAAATGACTAGCTGCACCCCGCGGTTTCACCCGCGTAAGTTCCGGACCCGCGGGAATTCTGGGATAAAAAGAAGCCTATGTTCTTTCCTAAGCTCTGGACTATCTGTGTACCAAATTTCATTTAAATCGGTTCAGTAGTTTTGGCGTGAAAGCGCAACAGACAGACAGACAGAGTTACTTTATAGTTACTTTCGCATTAATAATATTAGTAAGGAGTAAGGATGATAACTTTTCTTTCCAACATGCGATTGTAATGAAATAAAGTTTATTTAAAATGGATACTAAATTTAAGACCTGTAGCAATACATCGGTGAAAACAGCCTTCAATTCCATGTAGTATTTTTTGCGTGATGTGCGTACAAACATCCAGACAGACAGACAAGAATTCTAAAAATGATTGTTTTGGCTTCTGATGCTCTAATAAAGTTATATAAGTTTTTATCAATATCTTCAATGTACAGACGTCACCCTGTTACCATTTTATTATGAGTATAGATAGATTTATGTCTGTCAGTTCTGCCGAAAATATTTAATTTAATTTTATATGGAACAAAGAAAAACGAAAGATTAAACACCTAAAATTATTATACTTAAAAAATAATAATAATATTAAAGATTCACACAATATTAATATTAATAATTTTTTTTAGAATGCCCGCTGGTATTTTTGCAGCCGCGTTTGCCTTCGCGAGGATCGGGTTTAATTCCCGGTGGGAATAACAGTTTTCTCCCCTAGATAAATTTGTGTTTCTGGTTCTGGATGTGATTGTGTTTGTGATGTGAAACATTCACAATCACATCGATCATGACACATGTATATGTTTAATGTACAGATAATATGTAGAAAAAAATACAATTACTAAAGTATCTTTACAGATACAGATCAGAACCAATGAAAAAACAAAGTGAGAAATAAATTTAAAGAAATTAAGAATGTTTTTTTTAAAAATGAATGAAAAAAAATGCGCCGCCTAGTTTCTTGCCAGGTTCTTCTCGAGATGGCTGCAATTTTGCGAATCTGGCAATAGATTCATTAACATTCATGAGTGCCTCTTTGGGGCCCATAAACGATTTTGATTTGAAAGATTATATTTAAGCTAACGAGTAATCTGACAGTCATATCAAACCAACACTTAGAGAAAAAATGTTTTATGTTTATGACACTAGATCTTTATAAATCATCTAGTTTATAAATACAATTTGCTGTCCTTGCGAATATCGTATACAAAACAAAGAAATAATACTATTGGAATATTTTTCTCCGTCTTTTCGTATTTTTCTTGAATTCGCTAATACACTTACAATGAGATACGAGAGAATGAATAGAATATATTATGTATAAAATTAAATAGAACAAGAATATTTCCTTTCATACCTTGACAAAATTAAAAGCTTATCTGCCATTTCACCAAGCTGCATAAACTGTAACATTGCAAAATTATAACAATCTGTACGATCCAATCTGAAGTAGACGATCGATATTCAAAGATACAAACTAAAGACCGTCTCAAGCAGGGCTGTCTTCGAAGGTAAATAAGGTAAAAACGAACCGGGCTCTCTGCAAACACCGACAGAAGGTTTAATCTCTACGAGGTACAAATCGCCCGTTATGTAAATTGAATCGCTTGCAAATTTGAAACGCTTTCATAAGCCAATTCCCCCTGAATAAAAACAATAGGATACTCTCTTTTAGATGTTATCTGTAGAGGGGGGATTTATCCCGGCACATTAATTATTTAATAGCCTGTGAAATAATATCATAATTAACAGATTTGAATGTTGGATCCTGTGCCAGTTCATGCAAATAAGATGTTTCAGTATTCAATTGCAGGTTAAAAGCCTACTATAAAATATGAATCAGACAGTTAAGTCTGACTCATGCACGGAGTGTTCCAAACATCTTATATGTAGATACGTCGTAATTCATCTGCTATATTTAATGATTAGCCGTGCCCGTGGCTTCAATGCTAGCCTATGTGTTAATTCTAGGTATAAGCTATGTATACACCTTATTTCATCCAAATCCGTTCAGCGGTTACAGCGTGAAGAGAAAACAAACACAGTTATATGTATTTACACACAAACTTTCGGATTTATAATATTAGTGTGATGTGAGTCTAGTTTTAAGGAACGCACTCTGTAAAGTATTAATTTGAAAAGGAATATTGCTAGAGGTGGAATTTAACCCGCCACTGTAAGGTGTCGTGCCCTATTACTCTTATCACTGAGTTACTCAAGCTCTGCCCCAAGCGACGAAATAATCCTTTCCTTGTTATTAACGTTTTATGGGAGCGTAGGACGTTGTCTACTGAAATAGTTATTAAATATCATATTTTCCATTCGTAATTCACTACTATTTATAGTTCTGCATAGCAAACACGTTATTGAAACAACATCAAGTACCGTTTAGGTTTTGATTTCTTTGCAAGTATTAATATTGGACATGCTGGTTTTTTTTCGTATAGATTTAAAATCTTCATTTTTAGATTTATAGCTCTAAGGGATTATCTTAGTTTTTGATATGAATATAAATTTGATATCTCACAGCGTTCCTGAGAAAAATTGTCTTGATGACACAACAACGAAGTGATGCAATAATTCCTTTTTGCTGCTGAGGTACAGAACCCTAGAAATGGCTCATTTTATTTATAAGAAATCATAAGCACTCAATTGAAAATCGTTTTAATAATCATGATTTCTGACTGTTAATCACATGATTTGATTTATTCTCATTTCAAAACTTGTGTAACCAGTTTTCATTAAAATCAAAAACTAAATCAAATAATACAATACAATGCAAAAACTCTTTATTGACACCAAAATATAAATACAAGAAACTTATAAAGATTGGGTGGTCTTATTGCTAAGAGCGATCTCTTCAAATACATGCGAATAATTTATCCACATGAGTTCCAAAAACCACTCATTAAATTGAATGACTCAGACACGAAAGTTACTTAACTATAACAGCCTGTAGTATTTTTTTTTCTAATCTAGTAAGTACAATTTTCTTATTACTTGTATGTCTACACATTTACTTACATGTACGGATTTTGTGAATATGTTCAGTGATATAACGAACAAACTTAATACATTTACATGCTACACTTTGAAACAATACATGCACCTGTCGAGAATACATGCACATATTAACTAAGCTGCTTCGAAAGCTTAATAGTAATATTACTACGTAAAATGATTAAACACTAACAGGCGTTGGCCTAAAATACATCGTTAATTGTGTAAAGTACCATTAAATAATTAATTATACATAAAATATTTAGAACTATACTTTAGGCTCGTAAACTACCTATTCTACTTATCATTTAAACAAACAGAACTGCTTCCGACATACAAATCACACTTAATATTATAAAGGTGAAAGTTTTAGAGTGTGTTTGTATGTTTGCAACTTTTTCACGCTTGAACGGCTGAACCAATCTTGATGAAATTTGGTATGGAGGTGGCTGAATTAACACATAGGCTACTTTTTACCGGAATTCCCGTGGGTTCTGGACTTACGCGGGTAAAACCGCGGGGCGTAGCTTGTAATGTATATGTGATACTCAAAATGCAAGTCTTTGAACTTAGTATGTGACTGTGAGTGTGAAGTGTTAATTTTTGTTGTTGTTTGGTAATGTAGGTTTATATAGCAAAGAAACCAGCGTCAAACAGCATTACGACGAGTTGGTTAATATCTCGACCGACCAGTATGTCTATTCCGGTCGTCAAAATACGATTGTTCGAATTGATGCGACATCGAAACGACAGTCGATTGGTTGAAATTTCAGTTGATTCGATGTTCATAACAAAAGAAAATTGTTCGATTTCGACGTCGATGTGACGCCCGGAATAGACCCCCGCGCGGTCGAGTTGCCACCTTTTAATTTAATATGTATGTAATCGTACACTTGGAGGAAAAAGTGGTGTAAACTAAAATATTATTATTTCTATCATGACGTGAAATGAGAGATCATGACATGATGAGAAAAAAGTCTCAAAGCAGTGTCTCACAAGGTTTTAAAATCCAAATATGTACATTAAGAGCGAAGTGTTTTAAATAAGATCTATGATACTACACTAGCTTTTTCTTACGCTGTAAAAATAAACCATTCTGAAAATTACGTGCATTTACGTCTCATCTGCGTTCATTAGCGGCGGCTATTATAATAATATCTTTTTGGCAAACATTAATTCCGACTGTTACCCTGTTTCGGTTCAATATTTTCCTTGGCACAATCGTTTACTTTGTAGATATCTCTTGTCTCTTTTGTAATGCGATCCAGTTGGTATATTTGGTTTGAACGTTTATATTTAGGCTGGAATCGAAAATTCAATAAAGTTTTAGAATAAATGCCTGAGTTGATAGAGTACGCCAACTACTTACATAACTTATTGATAAAACAATGGTTGTCTAAACAATCTTCTGTTTTTACCAATTAATCGATTGAAAATCATGCATATCCCCTATTGTTAACGGCCGTCAAACAACAAAACAATTCAGATAACAGCCTGACATATTGCAGTAAAAAACCGCATCCTCAAATTTTAATACTCCAAACTACGTCATCAAGGTTGTGTAGTAAGCTATTCACTAAACGAGCACGTCGCAAATTGGGACTATTCATTGCTGAAAAGAAAATCAAATGCATTTACTACGGACATTCTCCCAACGTTTTCAGGGCAATTAGGTTTATGTAATAAAACAATGCCATTTAGACTTAGTTATAAAGATAGATAATACTTTATTGATCCACTTTATAAGATGAGATAAAACAAAGGTAACAAGCTTATACGTAAAGTATCACAACAGGCGGCCTTATCACTAATAGCGATTTCTACTATCTAATAAACATAGTTTTGAAGTGAAGTTTCTTAGAAGAGGGCTTTTAAATTTTAATCCGCAACCTTTTTATGTGACGAAAAGTGGCGGGGATAAACACTGTGATGAATAAACAAAATCTTACGTAAAATCTATAATTAACGGCGAAAAAATATATATGAGTCAGCTTAGTTATAAAAGCGCTTTTTATTTTTATCCCAGGCAGGGTTTGATTCTAATGCTAATTTAAACTAAGCCTAGAATGTGATTATACTTGCGGGCAAATCAAATTCAAATTTATTATACACCTTATCGAGTATTCTATCTTACAGCATGGAGACTTATAATAGACTTTCCAGTGCATACTTATCTGTTAGCGTACATGCTATTCTCTTGCACTGCTAAAATAAAATAAAATATTCTCTGCCGTTTCAGCACAATTGCTTCGTGCAGTAGTACCAGTAGAACAATGTCGTAACTATAATATTTGCTCTGGGATCCTGCCTGTTTGGAGAGTACTGGAATGTTATTGTTCTTGAGAGCTTTTTGTGAGAATATTGTTGGCTTAGTTATGAAGTCGTTCCTAGGATAAATGTTACATTGCTTATCACATCTAAATGTAATTTTATTTGCTTAAGTTCATATTGAAGAAGTTAAGTTTAGTTTATAGTACTAGGACTTTTTAGCAGAATCCGCTCACAATTCACCGCCGAAAAATTGCGCCGAATTCACAATATTACAGCCATCTCGAGACGAACCTGGCAAGAAACTAGGCGGCGCATTTTTTCCAATCACTTTTTTAAGCAATCTTAAAAGACTAATTATAGTAATTATCTTATCCTAGTTATATCTATATTATCAATAATATAGTCACCAGAAAGTGCTTGTACAGTTTGCGTCTTTGTCACAAATTCAGTCATTTGTTTTATTATAAGCTTTCTTAATTGATACCCGAATTATTATATTCCCATCCACAAATGAATCCCCTTAGACCAGATGGATGGACCGTTTTATAGACTAGAAGATTGTTCAGTTATAATTGTTTATCTACTGATACTAAAACTGCATTGCTAATATTTTAGGTTAAAGAATAAAGTCCCAGTACCCTGATTCTGTATTTATGAGTAACCTAGTTATTTTATCAGAGTCTGAGTGCTCGCATCAGTACTACATACCTAAAACCACATGAATAGCCCATAAACCCGCAGTATTAATATAATATTTCATCTACACAGCTTGCGATGTTCTAGAAAGTTTTAATTTATCATCTTTCACTATATTTTCCGCTGTGTTGTCTTGAGATTTTAGATTTCTTGTGGTCAGAATCTGTTCAGCTGTCAAGAGGTACTATACAAAGTGTTGTATAACGACAGACAGCAATAAAAGGAGCAAAACTGCGCGGTTTCAAGTTACACAATGACGGGAGCAGACGCGGTGTCAAGCACAGAAAATTATGTCCATTCATCCGGCGCGGGTACGGATTAAGGCGAACGAGGTCGCATCTTTAGCATTTGACTTGTCGCTGATGACAAGTTTAAGCGTTCCGTGACGAAAGCTTATACTTATTATAATGTTACCTGTCTTTGATTCAGAGATTAGTTGTAGCTAAAATTAACATTGAGAAAAAAAAGAACTATTGAATGTCGTTCTTGGAAAAAAACTACAGAGATCACAGATCTCTACAAAGATACTTAGACTCTAAAAGATACTTCATAAACATACATACATAATGTATAATGCTACTTGTCTTTTATACCAAATTACACATAATCTATAAGTATTTTGGTAATAATTCTTCAAGAAACCGGTGTCAAAGGTGGTAACATTATTATTGAAAAAAAAAACAAATGTTAGACAGACGCGGGCGTGAAGCAAAGAAAATTAAGAGCTTTGAATCGGAGCGGGTGCGGATTAAGGGAAACGACATATTTCGCTTTAGACATCGATTTGTCAGGCATTTGCTCAATACGCTGTACAATACAATACAAGTATTATGCATTGCACACCCAATTAATAATCAGAAATGTATATATACAGAAAATAGTAATAATATAACAATGCAATCGGTGGCCTTATCGTTAAGCAGCGATTTCATCCAGACTACCTTAGGAAGGAGAAGATAATAAACTTTAATAAAAAGAGGTTGGTGGTGCGGCAATGATTATTATACAAGCTCTCTATATAAGCTCTATATTACATAAACATATTATGTTGTATGTACTTTTTTTATAAAGTTTATGTGTTTACGAGTTGTCACAAAGTAGAAGTATTTGATGAAGCGAAGTTTTATTGAAAAAATTTTTTTAATGACTAACTTTTTCTTTTGTTACATCAGTGGAATTATGGCCCAGCCTTAAGACAATAAAATAATTAATGTAATTTTAACCTAAATTGCCAAATAGAGTAGTTAGAACACTAAGAATGTGTTTAATAAAACTTTTCTTACTGTCTCTGTTCAAGGGAATACTTAACAAATACATACATATACAAAATGTAATTTTTTAGTGAGTTAACATAGGCGCTCAATAACTTGTTTATTTATTTCTGCTTCAAATAGATAAAACTACTTCTATCGACATTATCCTCGAATAATATATCTCTTAATAACTAGATAATAAGTCTGAAATTCTGTATGCAAGTGTGTACTGTGTAATCGAGTTTGTGTGGGAACGGGGTTAATTATGATCTCTGCAACGGTTCGACGGTGTTAATTTAAATATAGTACTTGTATATAAATAGTAAAAGTCCGTGGAGACTAGTTTTATATTAGTCTGATGTTTTTAGCCTTTTTACAATGGTCCACCATATAAAAGTTTAAAAAACATGAGTGATACGATCATCTACAGAGCCATTTCAGCTGCGCCGTAATTTGTCTAATACAAATGGACAATATTTTTCACATTTATTTCCGTAACCGAGCGCTGACAGATTTATGTGCAGTGGATATTGACGCTTCATTTTATTTTCTGGCGTTTATAGGGAGCTACATTAGAGACAAAGCGAATCGGACTTATCTTTTAAACCATAATTCTTCAAAACGAGTTCCTGGAACAGTTATGGATCATACTTATAATACTAATATAATATAAATCCGATAGTTTGTGTTTAAGTGTCTAAATGTGTTAGTGTGTATGTATGTTTGTTTTCTCTTCACTTTTTAACGTCTAAACGGTTTTGGGTGAAATTTAGAACATATATAGCTTATACCTAGGATTAACATGTGTTACTTTTTAACTTGATAAACACGAGCGAAGCCGCGGGGCACAACTAGAAGGATATATATCAAAAATAATTATCTTCTCTTTGTAATTTTAATATAAATATTATTACTACGAAAGTCATCGACATAGCCCGGCGTATTATCATGTCGGAATGGCAATGGGCAGGGCACATAGTACGCAGAACTGATGGCCGATGGGGCTGATCGGTCCTCGAATGGAGGCAACGGACTGGCAAGCGCAGTGTCGGAAGACCGCCCACAAGGACGGACGACATAATGAAGGTCGCAGAAAAACGCTGGATGCAGTCTAACAACTGTTCTTTTTGGAGATCTTTGGAGGCGGCCTACATCCAGCAGTGGACTTCTTGTGACTGAGATGATTATGATGATGATGATGACGATTGTTACTACAGGAAACTTCTTCAAGCGATTTGCCACAACTTTTATTATGCGAACAAGGAATGGAACACTCTGCCTTCGTTCATGTTTCCCGATAAGTATAATTTGGGCCTCATCAAGTCAAGAGTGAACAGGTTTCTTCTTAGCAACCATGTCCCACCGTCGCGTCGACCGCATCGTCGCTTTCCATCAGGTGAGATTGCGGTCAAATTCTTGCCTAAAAATCATATAAAAAAAACTACTAGAAACTTTATTAATAAGAAATTCTCCGAGTAAAAAACTCTTTGTTAAATATGGGTTTGTCATTTTCCTAACTCACTAGAGTACGTGCCTCGCTGCCATTGCCAAGCATACTTTCGAAGACGAGCGTCTGTATCGCCTGAACACCGGTCGAGTTTCTTGATTATAATAACATAGCGTGAGTATATAATAATACATCCGATTCCCTTGATATACAATATTGTGACTATCTAAAAAAAAAAACTATGTCTATGGTGCAAAGTTTGTAGGAAAAATCAGGTTTCAAAGGCTCAGATTCATTTGTCAAGTGGATAAGTACGCTTTTTACCCTACTGCGCGAAGCAAATGAAGGTGATGAGTTTATCAGCCTATGTAGGTATGTTCCTTTGTGTGATTTTGATGAAATACGACTACTGGTTGGGCTTGCATTGATTTGAAAATCATTTTTAGGTTTCCCTTATAATTTTTCATTTCGAATGACCTTTTAGGTTTATAACAATTTAAAGTTCATTTTTATTAAAAAAAACGTTCTTTATAATAAACTTGTGATACATTTCTTATTTAATCACATAAAGATCTTAGTAACGGTACAAAGTTCTACTTTCAGAAGTATGAAGACGAGCTTTCATACAATGACGAAAAGTGAGGTGGCAAATCGTTATGCCCGTTTATCGAAGAACCTGCAGTACTGTGCAAGCAGGATTTACATAGATTCTAAGGGCGGGCAACGGATGTCATTACCGGGTATATGAAACAAAATAACAAATAACTACGATTTATATATATATTTATATAGTATAAGATATCAAGGCCCATTGCAGTGCCACTTCTTTGTGTGCTCGATAGGCAGCCTTTGACGTCTAAATTATCACCAAATATAGCCACATACAAAGTGATGATGCGACTGAAATTGTTACATGCTTGCCTACACTATTGACACATCTGACTCGTCCAGACTTTATTATTTACAGATGACGTGTAACACTTACCTTCAAAAGAACGACATGCTTGTCTATTCTCTTAGATTAGTCTAAAAAAGTCAATGAACAAGTAAAAATAATTTTACACATTCTTTAGTAACTTAAAACAAGAATACTTACAGACAACACACTCTTGGGAATAAGGACTTCATTTTATTACGCTACTTGTTGTTTGATTACGTATTTTTCCGCTTAAGTTGTATCCAAAACTTTATGCAAAAGTCTGAGAATAAAGCTGGAATTATAAGCACAATTTAAGAACAAGAGTTTAGAAACTGGGGAAGTTTCCCTAAAAAATTAACGCGCATTAAAAGTAATATCGGGTATTTTGGAAGTAGATCCGCGACCGAGACAGAAGTAGGAAGAGCCTGGATAATGTCCTCTGGCACTAATTAAAACTTTGAGAACAACGAGAAAAAGGGTTGAATAATATGGCGTTTGGCGAAAGTAATGTCTGTGGCTGGAAGCTCTATTTAATTCGCGCAGTTTTTCCGAATTATAATTGGAATTGATGTCACTAGACACGCCATTCGATATATTATGTTGGTTATAAGGACGCCAAATATTGCAAGGTATTGTTTTATTGTATATGAAAGACACTGCCTCCTGCAAGACAGTTACTATGACTATAGCAAGAGGCAGGGACTCTACAAATCTTTGTAAATGAAAATGTTCAAATGAAGACATTTGGATTTGTATTTTAAGCTGAAACGTGGTGATGCTATTACCCAGTGCTATTTAACCAGCGCCTTATAGCGGTTATTTCAAACATTACAAGAAATATAACTTTTAAAAATTAAGAGAAAAGGAAAATTTTCCTTTTCTCTTAATTTTTTGCTCTTTTTCCCTTAAAATAAATAAGTACTTACCGCAACGAGTATACATGTACTCGTATATATACCGCCACCGTCACTTTCCATCAGGTGAGATAACGGTCAAAAGCTTGCGTATCCAGCATTAAAAAAAGTTTACATAAATATATTATAGTTGTAAGTGTCGCATTGTGTTTGATATCTTGAGTGTGCAAATAAAAAATACATCTATGTTCATAAAAAATTTACTTTCACGTCGATATATATCAATCAATTAATCTATAGAAAAAGCCTTAAAATGTTCTCCTCTTTCAATCAGGAGCCAAACTAACAAATTAACGATATCTCGACTTGCTCATTTATTTTTTCTCCATTGCAAAGGGAAGTGGCGTATTAATTAATGGCCTCATCAATCATTGCCTTCTCTCAGACCCGACGTCATTTACATTGTTACAAGTCGACAGGGAGTGGAGAAAATGGCTATACCTATAGTAGTAAAAAATCTAGGTAGCTTTATTATCGCATATGACCTAAACTAGCCGAGCCCCGCGACTTCGCCCGCTATTAACAAGTTAAAAAGTAGCCTATGTGTTAATCCTAGGTATAAGCTATCTACATTCCAAATTTCATCCGAATCCGTTCAGCCGTTAAAGCGTGAAGAGGTAACAAACAATTTTACACACTTACACACAAACTTTCAGATTTATAATATTAGTAGGATGTTATGTTTTAGAAGTGGACTCTATTGCAGAGTTTACCAATCATTCAACCGCTAAACAATAGTGTGGATACATTACTGTTCCGGAAGGAGAAATTAGAAATTATAAGGCTTAAAGTGATTTTAGATCCACTTGCGAGTGCGAGCGCATTGCATTGCCGCGCAGGATTTTAAACTGTTGAAGCTTAATTTATTCAAGGTGGCAAACACATGATGTGTAGGTACTTTATGAGAGAAGCTTTGTGGACTCGTCGATAAAAAAGTGATCTTATATCGCCTATACTGGATTTGTGGAATATTAATTTACATTTAACTACTATCTCATCTGTTGCTGAGTTATAATTTGGTCAAGGGTGGTAAACCTAGTCGTGGAGTCTGTTTTCACCAAAAGCTGCCAAATATATTTTAGTGCTTCAAATCAGATTTTTATTTCTCTGACGATGACTATGATTATGACGTTCACATTAAACCATCCTACCAGTTAGCCTATGGTATATAAGAGAAAACGTTGTCTGTTTATTGTACCTTCTGCAAGTTGAAACGGGTGAACCAGTAGATCGATGTCTATTATTCTCGTATAGTCTAATTTCCACCACAAATATGAACAAATAAACAAGTTTAATATATTGGGCTACCACCAGCGGACACAAGGGGATCAGACACAAAAATATTGTTTTCCTACGAAATAACATCACACGTTTCATGGCTAAAGTTTACAGTAATAGTAAAAGGTCCTACAAAGCTTAGCCCTCTTAACGTCACAATGGCAAAGCTTAGCCCTCTAAACGTCACGATGATACATTTTTGATAAATAATAAATATTTTTCTGTCCTAATCCTTATTTTGCTATAACACATACCTACCAAAATCAAATCTAAATAATTAAACGCAAGGAAAACTTAAAAAAACCTTTTTCACTCCGGACTTTTATCTCCGGAACTTTGATCTGATTAGATGTTCTAAACACGCATTATAGAATATATTTCAAGAACTACTGATCATATCTTGATCAAATTTAAATGGGACCAATTGGTAAGCAACATCTTTCAAACAAAAATAAAACCAAAATCGGTTTACGTGGAACGAAGTTAAGTAACACGCTTAAAAAAATACAGTCGACTTGAGTACCTCCTCCGTTTTTGTTGGGTGAGCGTTCGCCTTCTAAGGGGCCTTCTTGGGGTATCGGGTTCGATTCTCGGTTGAAACACGAGTTTCAAATTTTTAGGAATTCAACATTTTATAGTTCAAGGTTTTGATGTAATTCAACATTTTATTATACAACTTTTTATTCTAATTCATCATAATAATATTACAAAACTTTGGCTTTCACTTTCCGGGCCTAAAGGCTAATAAATAAATCCTAGAATCTGACAAGTATTTTATTTAATGGTATGTACTTAGTAATATAAAGTTGTTTCATTGGTACCACAAATGGTACTGTCCAGTTGTATTAATAAGTAAACCCAGAAATCTTCATTGAACACCTTAACAAATACATGACAAGCAATAGTCATCTAGAAATTAAGTGTAACAACAGGCGATCTTATCGCTAAGAGCGATCTCTTCCAGACAACCTTTGGATGGAGAGTAAAGCAATGAAATAATAGATATATAAAGTAGTGTCGCTAGTATTATTAATGGAACTATGACACTAGTGATATAAAGGCGAGTTTTCTCCCCATGGAAAACTTGTTTTTCTGGTTCTGGTTGTGATTGTGTGTGTGATGTGAATGTCTCCGGCACCCACGACACAAGTATTTGAGCGTAGTGTGGACCTGTGAGTGTAAAAGCGTTTATATTTATAAGTTTATTCGAACTGTTATAAGTCACCCTAAAACTGGCCTTTTTGTAAACAAGGCTTATAAAATGAATAGAACACCATAGCTTAGTTTGCATAAGCTTTCAGAGAGTGAGACTTCGATCGCCAGTAATCGGACAGAGTAAGTCTGTTTGAAGGCAATCTTTGGACTTCCGGCCTGTCCGTCTGCAATTAGAAGCAGGAAGCGTTTTAATAACGTACACGTTCGGACTGGGGCCAATCTTTTCCTTTGCCCGTAGTCACTAAAGCCGTTGTACTGTCATATATGTCTCTCTAATGTTGCTTCATCGTAAGTTCACTTCTGAGTACTTGTTCACTCGGTTGTTCAAAAACAAATATTCGTTGTGGTAGTGGCGGACTGATTTGTTGGGTGTCCCCCAGCGTCGAAGTTTACAATCTGAACCCATTATGGTTCAAGCCCCGAATTTCAACAAACTCACACACCACATTCGCAGACTATATGTTGGAAGATTTGCGGGTGCCGAAATAATTCACAACACACAATCACACCCAAAATCACATTAGGTAATATAATACCCATTATTCTTATAGTACTTACCGAAGATTAACACATAGGCTACTGTTTAACTTAAAAAACGCGGTCGAAGCCGCGGGGCACGGTTAGTAATTTATATAATTTATATTTTTAATACAGGATGATAAAAATTATGTCGTTAAATGTATTTTACTGGGTATATGAGACTTTACAGCTTCAGTCTTAGGGACAGAATCGCATGAAGATCCGAGAAACTTTGACAACAGTTATTGCCGGATGGTACTGGTGACTCTGACTAGGTGCAGATGTACCTAGTTATAATGGCGGAAGTCATCAGACAAGTTATTTGTTTGTCTCCTTTCTTACTATCATTAAACCAATATTTGATTGCTCGCTCCAATAATATTAAAAGCGCTTGCAATTATTTGAGACCATTGTACGTTTATTCCAATATTTCAAAATGTTAATTTATTAAAAGCTTTCCTCTATCTTGTGGGGTACATTTAAAATATTCAAGTTATTTTTATTTCAAGCATAATTTTCTTAAATAAAGCATTCGTAATTAGTTAATTGAATAAGTGTATGTACTGGTCCTTTTCGCCGGTTGGATGGACGAACATTCCTCAATGTATTAAAGCAAACAATCGATTAAAACATTAGAAAAACATACATATTGGCCTCGATTCTGATGTGACACACTAAATTAAATTTAAACTATTCCTGTCTCGTATAAAGATGTACACCCACATCAGAATCGAGGCCATTACCTGTTCTACAAACTAGGAATCCTATTTAAATGTCACTAGCATGTCACTAATTAAAAATATAGACAATTTGTCCACAGACTCACTGAATGTAGTCTTCCTATTTATAGAAGTAAGCTCAATTCTAACCAGACTTGTCAATTTCGATCCATCTGCTGCTATAGTAGTGTTCGCTAGATGCATTATTTATTCAAAGCTTAAGGAGTACAATTAGTTCCTGCATCCTATAGTTCGAATTTCTAGATTCGGTTTATAATGCTTTCATGATGTTAAAATAGCGAGGTTGTAGACGTCTAAATCCACTTCTCAGAACTGACATTATTATGGACGTATTTATTTTAGAAACGAGGCAGCTTTGAGTGAGTCTGAATAAGTCACACCTCAGTTTGTTTCAGTGCTATTTGATCGCAGTATGAACATAATCCGATCATTACAATTATATTAATGACAAGGATGTATAGTGGCAAACTGCACAAGCGTTCTGGTGACTGCAAAGTATAGATGTAAGTTAAAATAGCTAATGTATGAGTAATTAAGGTATAATTTGAAAAAAATGCGCCATCGACTCTCTTGCCAAGTTATTTTCTAGAAGGCTGTTAATCGCGAATCTGGCAATTAGAGTCGTTAACTTTAATTACTGCCCCATAACACTACTATTGGAATAGATTTAGATTAAAATCAAATTAATTTAAGCTTTAAATTCTTGTTTAAGGTTCTAATGAATAAAACAGCTTGTCGTGTATAATTCATTTGTCCTATAATAAACAAAAGCACTAGGAAGCGTCATCTCCATCCGTAATAAACTCCGTCTTCCTCCGTTCTTTCATTTCAATAACTCGGGATTGTTGAAGAACTTTGAGTGTTATTACGGCGCTTCAAAATAAAATATACGTTTAATTATTTCCTAACAACATACTACGTTTGTTGTTAGGAAATAATAGGACATTGTCAGTATAAATTAAGAAAGGTTTAATGAAATATAAAACTACTAGCTGCGTCCCGCGCTTTTACCCGCGTCAGTCTCGGACCCACGAGAATTCCGTGATAAAAAGTAACATTTGTGCTAATCCAGGTTGTCAGCTACCTCCATACCAAATTTTATCGAAATTGGTCCAGCCGCTTGATCGTGAAGAAGAAACAAACATACAAACTCACTCACAAACTTTGACTTTTATAATATAAGTGTATTTATCTATATTATCAATTGAAAGCCCCTTTGGAGCCCATGTGAAAAAGCGATTTCGATTTTGAAATTCAACGAAAATACCTAGTCTAATTTGTTACCTCCAACAGAATGTCGATTAGTTGAAACAGCCTCACTGTGTAATGTCAACAAAGATAGCGGGAGGGTGATCTTATCGACTTATTTACACGAACATTTCGTAGGCACCTAACAACAAATAAAAGGGTGATCTATTGTGACATGACAGCATTACACCTAACGCGTTTTAGGGGAGTGAAAGATTTAATCAAAACATTAAAAAACATGATACATTTGGCGAAATTATATTACTGAGAGAGTGCGAGTTTACGTCACGCGATCTCTAATGGCGTAATAAAGTTAGAAAGAAAACTTTGCAGCTCAGGCCGCTCTTTTGCGTATTTATTAACGTTACCAGTGTAAAAAGAGCCCCGAGCGGTCTTTTCTTTTTCTTTACTGTTGTTGACGGCCTTAAATCGTTAGAGGTCTCAAGGTGGTGGTGTTGTTGTGAAATCTGTTTGTGCTAAAGTCGTCACGTGCAGCCGCTGATGAGCCTTAGACGTGATAACACTCAGTAGTACGTGATGCTCCTTTTATTTGAGTTCCCGCGCCTAAAACTAGACGCGTGCGGTAACATTTTCCGAGGGCGTTAGCAATCTTACGTTATTGCAAATTTGATTCAGAAGTTCGCTTGGAAATATACGTTTAGCGTAATAGCATCCATCCGGTGAGATTGTGGTCAAATGCTTGCCTATCGGGCATAAAAAATAGCCTATTAAATACACTTTCAAACTCAAAGCCCCACACAAATTTTAAAGCCTTATATCGTGGGTGCCGGAAATATTTACATATATTAAATAATCACATCTAAAACCAGAAGCACCTAAAAGGTATCCCTTGGGAAGGGAAATTGTGCTCCTGCCGGAAATCGAACCCAGGACCCCCAGCGCAGAGAGCATAGACTTGCCCAATACGCCAGCCGGTTGGTAAACTTATATATGATTCTTTTATATAACAGTTATAAATCAATAATTTGTTCCTTAACAAATTATTATGGAACAAAATATTTCATCTGGCATGTTTCATACTAACTATTACTAACGCGATAGCCACTCATACAAAGCAAATAACTATATCTGGAAGCTAAATATATGACCGATCTTCATTAAAATCTGACAATTAAATCGAATTGATATTATTTATCCGAAAAGTTGTTTTGTGTTTATATGTGTATGTTTAATGCGAGATGCTTACATCCGTAACGGCAAAGGGATAAAAAAAATATGCTTTTTTTATTACTGACTAAACGTTTAACTACAATCACAAAGTGACGATGCTGTCTAAGGTGGAGCACGCTTGCTCAGTAAATACCTTTTCACTTTACTTTTAAACACACCCAAATTGTACCTTTCGGGAAATACAGATGACGGCAAAGCATTCCATTCTTTTGCTGTTCTATAAATTATAAAGACCTTGTGAAAAAACATACAATAATCTACTTTTGATTTTGATTAGCGAGAGCAAAGCTGATAATATTTTGGCGAAACCAAAATACTTAAACTAAATAATATAACTATCATATTCTTACGAATATTTCTCATTAATAGTCCCTACTATATTCAATCAGCATTTTGTTTTAGACGATCGCTGTCCACTTTTAAGTTTCCTTCAATTAACAGTAATTACGAAAATGAGAAATGGGAAAAGTTCATTCCCAACTGCCATCGAGTTGTGACCAAAAATTTTTAATGAACTCTGAAGTGGGTGCCTCTTTGTCCAACAAAAAATATTTTTTCCTTAAACAAAACTGTCATTCAAATAGCAACTTGTAAAATTATAGAACAAAAAATTAAATAAAGATAAAAGTAGATTACCAATTTACATTTTTAAGCACCAGTGGCACTGTTTTAAAATTCAATGAAACACGAATGTTAATGTGACATTTCAGGTAAATAAACTGAATTACATAGTACGTCCGCTGCTTTTTTATCTATTAGTTATATCGAGGTTGACATAAAAACTGTCACTGACGTCGTCGCATGTCTATTTTATCCAAAGACAATCGGTAAAATGAGGTAAATGCAGGGCATTTTCCCCCCACAAATAAGGGCATGCCATATTAGGTGTACAGTGAGCTTTGTATCACGTCACAATAGTGCTCCCATCACTTAGTTTCGACTAGACATTGAATATATATAAAATAAATAAAATAATAATATGTATAAACGTAGTTTAACTACGTGGAAATTAGCAGCACATACATAAGTGCTCTAGCAGACTCTTTGCCAAAGATTATAGAACCAGTTAACGTTCCAGTAAATTTTCCTTAATAACAAATTCACCAGCGGGGGAAATGTATGCTATATATAATAATTGTTTAGACCGAATCGTGCTTGTAATTGGCTGATCAGTGCTTGTGAAATTGGCCGATACGACAGTATTCAGCCTAGTTGCGGTCAGTTGCTAAACGCATGATAACACGTGAGGTGGGAAGAAATACAAGCAATAATAATATTTTTTTTACTGGCAATGTTGTCGGTGCTCTTTGCTCTAAAAATCATGTCATATCTTTAACTACGGAATAATCAATTAAAATCATTATAGTACTAATTACCATTAAGTAATTTAAATTAACCAAGTTCCAATACAATGTAGTAAAATAAGTGACTGACTAAAGCCATAATAAACCTAACTACAATTTCGTAACTCAATCACGCTAAAACTACTGAAACAATAAGCAAAAATGTTGAATGTAGTTGATCGGGAATTACTCAGCAGCTATTAACGCAGCTATTAATTATATTGATAAATTTAGAAAGGAAAAATTACCGCTTGAGGCGGGGTATGAACCCGCGGCTATAGGGTGTCATGCCCTATTACTCTAACCGCTGAGCTACGCAAGCCCTGCCTGAAGCGACGAAATTATCCTTTCCTTATTATTAACGTCTTACGAGGACGTGTGATGTCATCTACCGAAACAGTTTATAGAAACTACTTCGGCCAACGAGTCTAACATTGCAGATAGCTACATGTTGTGTTGATAACGTCCACCCAAATCAATTGATTTTGTTAATGTAGCATCAGCCATGCTGGGAAGAACGATAATTTTTCCTTCCTAAATTTATCAATATAGTTCTGCCTAGCATGGCTAATGCTATATTAACAAAATCAATCAGCTATTAACTACCTAAACCCCAACGTGTTCTTCATTAGCTCAAACCTAAACATAAAAATTGTCTAGGGTTAATGAATATGTCAGAAAAATCTGACCCAATTACGGCATTTACGGCCAAAAAGCTAGACTTTCATCGCAAACACATGTAAAACCGTTGCGAAAAAACGGGTCCCAATACCGGCAAGCTGCGCCGTGACCACATTAATAATTTATCAGCCGCATGACGGCTGTTTGCTAATAAAGCGTGGATTCGCTTGGAAATATTAATAAAAGCAGCTTGCAACCGGAACGGGCCCTGTCGGAAAGCGCACGCGGCCTCCCGGCCTGTGACAAATGACCAGTTTCAACTTTCATGCAGTTACCACGTGAATGTGAAAATCGGTATTTTAGATCACCATAACGTATTCATATTATCGCACATCAGTAACGTTCCGATCATAACGCAATGTATTATTTATTGGATTGGTATAGTTTTAATTGCTGCTGATGATTTTTGGATTTTTTTTATATTAGGTACCTACTTACTAATTGTTTTTGTAAATGACAACCTTTCATTAGTGATAATTCAATTCAAATCTTTATTAATCTTTCGACGTGTTCCTCTTTTTTACTGACTTCAAAAAATAGGAGGAGGTATTCAATTTGACTGTATTTTTTTATGTGTGTTACCTCATAACTTCTTTCCACGTGAACCGATTTTGATGTCTTTTTTTTGTTTGCGGTGCTTTCCCATTGGCCCCATTTAAATTTGATCAAGATCTGATAAGTTGTTTTTGAGTTATTGTCAATAATGCGAGTTTAATACATTTAATCTGATCAAGGTTACGAAGATAAGCGGTGAAGTCGGCTTTTTAAGCTATGCTTGCGTTTAATTAATACATTTCAAATTACAATATCAGTATTAGATACTAAAACAAAATAAAATAAATAATAGAACAAATAATAAATGCTACGCAGTGTAGTTTCATCATTATTGTACACGCCAAAGGAACATTATGTGCAATATGAGAAAAAACGTACGTAGACTAGCTGAACCCTCCACAGAGCTTCATATCAATTTTGATCATTTTCACTTCATTTATCACTACAACTACTATACGAATACTACTTACAATTATTATTTTTGCTTGATAGGCAAACATTTGAGCACTATCCCCCACTCAATGGAATAGAAGATGCACCATGCTTGCCTAGAAGATACATATTCGTTGTAGACTTCGAGACTCCCTGATTATATACCGTTCGTGGCGCAAAGACGCGGGTAATAAGTTCCACTCCTTCGCTGTACGGGTGATAAACGTAGAAGTGAAACGTTTCGAGCAAATTAGAGGTAGGTATGTCAAACATAAATAAACGACATTTGACATTTGTAGGTTCTATTTGTTTTTACCGAACTTTGTTCTTACCTTAGGTTGACTAAAGGGTTTTATGACGTGAGTGAAAAAATGGCGTTGTTGATTTTGTAAAATTTTCCAAAACCTGTGATTCTTCGAGTGTTAATGTGTAATAATGGTGGATTATTAACCGTTGATTCTAAGTGAACGTGCATAAGTGTAGGCAAATCATGCAAAGTTGAAAAACGTGATTTCCGCCTTCGCTCCAAAACTCCAATAGAAGTTCTAGTAAAGTTTCCACCACTTTACTAGGTCATGACTTTACTATGACTGGACCTTGACTCTTTTACTTGACTTTGACTGTGACTTGTGACTAGGACTTATAATATGAAGTTCACTTGAAATATTATATTATCACTTGACACTGGCTAAATGCACAAGATTGCGAAGCCATAACTAAGAAGAAGAAGAAGTTCTTACATTAAGAGTAAATGATTAATTATATTTTCCCATAGATAGATAGATAGATAGATAACGCTTTATTGTCACACCTTACACATAAATCACTTACAAAACATGTTAAACCTTAAATTAAAGTGTACAATCGGCGGTCTTATCGCTAAAAGCGATCTCTTCCAGACAACCTTTGGATGGAGAAGATATTAAAAATTCGGTGAAACGGGGGTGTAAATACAAGTTATGAGAAAATAAAAATATACATTAAGGTATATATATACATACTTAAACAAAATAAATTCTAAAGGGAATAATAATACATACATAATGTTTATAATATAAATACATATATACAAAATATTATAATAAAGTAAGGATATTTGTTACAGCTTGAATCATATTATGATATATATAAAGTAGCAGAACAGTTTGACACAGAAAAGTTATTGGGAGAGAAAGAAATTTTTAACTTGAATTTTAAATGTATGCACAGTCTGAGCACGTCTTATTGGAACAGGAAGGGAATTCCATAAGCGAATAGCCTTACTACCAGCCCAAGTTATTTTAACAGTAGATTTTGTGTCTATGGTTAGGTTGTGTCTGTGATGTGAATGTTTCGGGCAACAACAACACAAGTCATTCTTAGAGTGGGGCTGTGAGTATGAAAGCGTTTATGTTTATTATATTTTTTTAAATCGCGTTCGTCTACTCATCGCCTGTTGTTGTGTGAAAGCGTTTGTTTTGTTTTGTTCGTGCTTTAGTTCAGTAAAGTTGAAAACTACGCCTATTTACGAGTTGATGAAAACTAACCATGTGTGGCGACCCATCGATCTGATGACCGTTCGACGCACCGTTTTCGCTGTAGCGACATTCGATGCAGCAACTTTCGATGTTATGTAAGGAACCCGTTACTGACACTAGAAATATATCTAAATTAATATTTGCGGATAGGACCGAGAAGATTTATAATGTCAGAACATATACAATACGGTACATATAAATCACTCCTGTTTCCTAACGGCTAAAAACTTAGGCTAAAATATTAACTGCTACCCAAACACTATTAACCAAATTCGCCCTGTTTGGTCTGAATGTACAGTATTTATTTATATAGTCACACTACTATACGCATATGCTGTGTGATCTAGGCTATGGTAAGTATAGGACATAAGTTATTACTCTAATTAAAACAGGCAAAGCTACATGGAGCTTATTCTTAGCTGGTGTTCACACATTAAACGACTCTGGTAATGTGTTTCATGAAAATATGTATATTTATGAAGCCCGATGCATGATAATTTCTCGAAAACTTTATCCTAGTGTGTCTGACATTATCAACGTCCGAATAATGTTTATTGACAAAGTTTTAATATGTCGTCTGATAGGGAAATACTGGCAGGGTAATATTTTATTTATGTATTTTGTTTCGACGTATTGTTGTACGAGAAATTACGGAATTCAGAGTTTTATTAATGAAGGTACAACAACGTATATTAATTTAAATAATTATTTTGCTGGTATAAATTATCACAGTAGTGATTAAACAAGTGGTAAAATAATGTACCGGAGATTAATTCATTATTGATAGTTGTTGATTCGTCAGAAATTTAAAAATATGTTTTTACTGTTTTAAGTGCTGTACAAACATTTGAACTTGATCCATATCAAAATGACAAAAAACGCACGAAAAAACTAGTTTTTACGTTATTTTACAAACTAAGTAAACATTTTTTTCAGTGTATTCTGTTTCCGTATTTATTAAAATTGTTTGATTAGTAAAATAAAATTTGTCTGTAATTGACAGAGCGCTTTTATATCCGAATATCACAAATTTTGTTTTAGTTTTGTTGGTGTATTTAGTATTTGTATATATTTATTTTCAAACTTGGATTAACATAATTAATTTTGAAAATTAATAAATGGGTGTCATACTTATAGCAAAAATATCTCCTTTAATTATAGGTGCTTCACGCCCCGACAAATTGTATTCATCATTTTGCCTTTTAAAAGCTAATAAATACTAAAATCCACTTAATGTGGCTTAGTTGTGTGTTGTTGGTGTGTTCAGGGCTTTGGTTGCAGGCCAACCCCTATTTCAATTTTGGTATTCTTATATATATAAAATCTGTTTTTCATCTTGCAACTATTTACAGGTGGAAAGTGTCAGTGTAGTACTGACAATTAACAGTATATCAGTAATAATCATCAAGGCTATCACAGTCTCTCGTATTTAGTGGCCTAATTTGACGCGACGCCTTCTAAAACGATATCATGCACCGGGTTATACTATTATATAGCCCGTGCCTTTGTACATATATATGATATTATATTCTGACCATTCGGTTCGAAATTAGCTGGAGGGTTAGCGTTGGCTGTCAGATGCCTAAAGGAAAACGACCTAAAGGAAATACCTAAATTCTATGAACACAGGGATGCAACTTGTGTTAAGACTTTAGCTCCGTCACATGTTTTATAAATATGGGGCGCCGCGCTTGGCTTGAACTGCGCAAGCGGAAACAATATGGAAACCTGGTTCAGAAATAAAGAAGGAAAATTGTTTATGGTAACGGAATTCGTATTTATCTCTTTTTTATTTTTGAACTTTACTTACTGAATGCTCTATAAATGAATAATATTTTTTGGTGTTGACACATATGGCCTGTATGGACTAGAATATTATGATCAGACGTGTATTCGAAATACTGGTAATTTGGCATAACATAATAATAGCATTACGATTCAATAGGGCCATGCCTCCAGCATTGTGGGCACGCCGCCCACTATTTTGCGCTTGTGTACCTGATATAGTTCTTGGTTGCTTATAGTGCCATATGCTGCTGTAAAGATTCAAATATCATAATACCTACTACATATTTGATTACCTTATTTTTATCATTAATAACGCAAACGAAGCCACGATGCCACTACATAGTCATAAATATTTAAAAATCTTGAAATTGGGAGTCATTATTTTTCAATGCAAATGTTTGAGAGAATGATGCTAACACGAAAGATGCGATAGGTATATTAAACTCTACTGATTTATGCCCCGATGCTGGTAGACATTGCAACGGGCTGTCTCCAACGAGAAAATATATAGCCTCTTTGAAGCGCAGAAAGATGGGTAATTTCATTGAATTTATGATGGTATCAGCGGCGAAATTGCGAGGTTGAAAATTCGGACGTAAAAGTGTGATAAACATTGTATTAGTACGAGTAATATGGGAGTCTCTAAACTCACAGATTGCTATTTGGTGCTCTTACCGCTTTATGGTGCAAAGCCAATTTGTAATAATTTTGGAAACAATAGCTTGTAAAAGCTACTACGCGGTTAGCTTGTTCGTTGTAAAGGCCCAGTTAGTTTTACAGTGTAGTTTTTTACGGAACCGACTAAATACTAAATACTGGACAAGAAATAAAACTGAAGAAGTGTTTCGCTATATGAATCAAATTATGGTTTAATTCGAAGTCTAATAATAGAATGGGGATGGCGTATTAGGTTGTGTAATTCAGTTGGACATATACTTAATATTGCACGTATATTTCATTCATATCAGGAAAAAGCGACAAAATTAAGGCATCATTATGGCAGATCGATTAATGAAATGAAGAATTAAAATTCCTACATCGTGTCTACGTAGCCGAACCACGCAGTTTCGACCACGTGTATAAAATTTAATAGTTCTAGTTTTCGGCTTTATAGGATTAACTAGCTTATTAATTACACGTCTTATTTGTATAAGATTTAATATCTAAAGCGTATTTTTGAAATCTTCATTTCATTAATCGATCTGCCATAATAATGCCTTAAATTTGTCGCTTTTTTCTGATATTAATGAAATATACGTGCTATATTAAGTATATGTCCAACTGAATTACACAACCTAATACGCCATCCCCATTCTATTACTAGACTTCGAGACCGACTCCTTAGCGACACCTCTGTATGGTAGACATTCCACAAATGCAGAAGAAGCGTTTTGCTTTCACATTCATTATGCAAGCCGCAAGGAAATGGAATTCCTTATCTGAGCCTGTGTTTCCTGATAAATACAATATAGGAGTCTTTAAGTCGCGAGTGCCTATTCACTCCCGACTTACAGACGATGTCGGTCGACGATGGAGCATGTTTGCTTAGAAGATATGGATCTTCTAGGCAAACGTGCTCCATCGTCGACCGATCATCGCTCACCATCAGGTGAGATAGTGGTCAAATATTTGCATGACTTGATTTAAAAAAAAATGTGACTTACTACTTTAACTGTCTACGAACAGAATATTATTTATTGTTACGTACGGTACACCAAAATTGATGTGTAGTGTACGTCACAACTATGCCGTATCGATGAAAGGAACAGTTTTAATATGTATTTAATGAGAATCGATGAAATATCTCAAATACGTGTAATTTTTAAATATACTCGGCAACTGTTTGGTTGGACGTAATATTTTTTCTGTAAATATTCTCTGTATATTAAAAATGACGTGGTCTCTCACACGGAGAGAATAAATTACCATAGGCACATACAAAATATACAATTATACCAATTCAGTAGGTATTATTTCACTGAAACACTAGGGTGTGGAGTCTAGAAATGTTTTATTTAAAACTTAGTGCTGTTTACCAGGTAAAACAAGACATTTTGCTCGCACTCGTACCTATAAGATAACTTGCTAACAATGTTACTCAGTCCGTAAACAGTAGGTCGACTATATTTTGATCGGAACTATATTTCTTAATTTTTTTTCAAATTATAGAGCTAATTTAACGATTTTACTTACATCTGTAAACATTCTCAAATGCATTTGATTCTAATAACATATACATATGACTATCCTCAATATAATTCTAGCTACTGAATATAATGTGTTGTTTGTGGCATATAATATTGACACAAATGAACAAACATTCTTTGTAAGTTTATAATATGAGTAGATGTATTTTATTGTAATCGGCTGTAAACGGCATTGTAATCTACTTTTTCTAGCCCAATTTATACAAACTATAATTATTTGATTTTATCAATAAATATTCTACTATTGCCTAATAAAGTTAAAAACTGGTTCAGCCGCTATACCGGCGTTTCAGAAAGTGCTACACCAAAGCTCAAACAGCTGCCCCATCTTCCACGCAATATTTTTACCATTTTGAGAGTGAACGATTTTTATTATGAAATGGCTAGAGGCCAACGTAATCTGCTGTTATAATATACAGTGTGTCCGGTCAGGGACTAGCGATATTTTAGGTACTTATATTTCAACACTTTTGTTACCAAAAAACACTACACACTCGGGTCCTACCCCTTTCCCCTCTATGTGGCAGCCATTTTGTTTTTGTCTCTAAGCGCTTATCAAAAAAATCATATATTTCTAAGTTTTGATCCCAATAAGATAAAAATAGGCTTATTCGAAGGGTACTACAATTTTATATTTTTCAAAAAGTACTAAATAACTTTTCACATTTCCGCAACTTTAAAAAAAAATCTCGAAAAAATTATGCAATTCAACAAACTATTGTAAATTACTGCAAAAATAGCCCCCTGACTCTTTTTATTAGATCGATAGATTTTGAGCTAAGCTACAATAAAACATTCAAATAACGGCTGTATGTCTATTACTTTCAAAAATATTGTTGTTTGAACATAGCGTATGCGCAAGCACAAGCGCATGCGGAAATGTGAAGTTATTTAGTACTTTTTAAACGATAGAAAATATTATTACCCTTCGAATAAGCCTATTTTTATCTTATTAGGTTCAAAACTTTGAAATATATGATTTTTTAGTAAGTGCGTAGAGACAAAAACAAAATGGCTACCACATAGAGGGGAAGGAGATAGGACCCGAGTGTGTAGTGTATTTTGGTAACAAAAGTGTTGAAATATAAGTACCTAAAATATCGCTAGTCCATGACCGGACACACTGTATATTATATACTACAAGTGTAGTGTCTAAATGCATCTATACTTCATGTTGAATTGGTGCTTGTGCAAGATAACGTCCACGCACTCTTGGCCTTGATTCTAAAGGATATTTTGCTATTATTTGAAAATATGTGGTACATACACTTTAAGTACCAAAGTTTTTTTGCAACGAATTGAAGTGAAGTTGCAAACAATGTTTTAAAGAGTTTGCTATATAATATATTTTGCAATATTTTTAAAAAAATGCGGCGTGAATTTTGGTATATCTATAAATAGAGATGCCCACAGAATGGCAATACAAAAACAATACTCCATACCGCTGGCTATAACAGAAACGGGATATTTTGTAAACATTTTACTTCTTGTATCGTGTAACATTTTACTGCGTCCCAGTCTGTGACGATATTGTGGACGCTGTCGAGGCAAAACGACAGTTTTTATTACCTCAGCCGCTTTGTACCGCATAGTTATGTAAAAATACCCTGTTTTGAATAAAATAAACAGAAATTATTGATACTTTCTCTTTAGTTTGTTGAGAGGATTTTGAGGAAATTTAAATGCTCAATGTAGAATGTATATATCACTAAAATCGCCTACAAGTGTAATTTTTAACACGTAATTGGTAGGAAGGCACGTGACTCCGGACGATCTACGCGGGTTCTCGGCTGATGAAGGAGCACTGAATGTTCCGAAACTAGTCTCGTAATAATGCGAGCAAACAACCGTGAGTGAAGTCGTATAAATCCTTAATAAGGTACTTACATGTTGCCCTGTTTGCCACAGTTGCAAGCTAATAGAGATATTATTTACCTTAATGTTTTGTTTACATATTTTGTATACCTAATTTTAACTAGATAAAATATACGTAAGTATAGATCAATTGTCGTAACGTGTCTCCTCTTTCACTAACTATAGTGCACAAGTCAGTATTTATTCGTAGACTAATGTCGATAAAATTTGAGGGTAAAAGCATTTCGTACATTGCTTGCCAACATTTCTGAAAGCCAAAAACGTTTTTTTTTTTATAAAATAAATGTATTTATACAAATAGTATACTCGACATATATTTTTATATATTGATCATGCTTTTAGCGAAGCTGATCGTAATAATTAAGACCGTCTAGTTAGTAGATATCCTCTCTAAATATATTATGCTATTTAATATTATTACAGCACGCTTTAGGTGTATAGATGAACACATGTATACTTAAATATAAGAATTTCAAATAATAATATGCCATGAATGCAACCATGTATATTATTACCTACTTTCGTATTACCAATTTCTGTAATGTGCTTTTGATTTAATTACCATGTACTCTAGTACAAATAATACATGCAAATATATCAATTCCTATTATTGATAACTGTCAACTTATTACCTACTGTTCCTTTCAAATTTTAAAAGCCATTGAACATAATTTCATAACCCGTAAAAGCAAAACAATGTTTAGAGCGTTACTATGACAGTTGTACCTTTCAGGTGCCTCTAGCGACTCGTTAGGGTGATGTAACATCTATTTGAATCCCTCTAACGCACCATTTTTCCGGTAAAACTGCAATTTTCTCTCTAAGCGTGGTACAGTCATGTTTTGAAAGTATTTAACTTGGACACTTAAGGTCGCAGTTGGGAGGTTTGCTGTCATTTTATCTGAGTTTAATTTTCTCACCTAGGTAGGCGAGTAAATGTAATGTGTGACAATTTTGGATGTCCATGTAGTTCAACGTGGGTTTAAACGACTTGAAACAAAACTTGTGTTTTAGGCGTCTAAACGTGGCTTTTCTGTTAATTAATGAGATTAGTGGTTTTGGGTTCCAACCCAGGATCCATCCTATGGATTTTTATATATACGTTCACAATTACATATGTGCAGATATAGTCAAGAAAAAAATATCGCATGAACCTACATTGATTCACTCATTGTTCACACGGTAAATGGAACTCAATACCTGCATCCGTGTTTCCTGATAAGTAAAATCTACATCTTTGGCCGCATCATTGCTGTCCATCAAGTGAGATTGTGATCAAATGCTTGCGATAAAAAAAAGCAATCTAGAAGTTTTTTAAATCCCGAGGCATCTTTTGGGTAGGATGATAATGATGAAAAATTTATAAAATAAAAACGCTTTCACACTCACAGCCTCACACTTAGTTCGATGACTTGTGTCGTGGGTGCTGGAAATATGCACAACACACACACACAATCACAACCAGAACACGAATTATCCACGACCAAAAAACTTGTGTTCTCGCCGAGAATGGAACCCGATACCCCCCTGCTTAGAAGGCGGACGCTCACCCAACTTAGCCAACGGGCAGTTCAAAATGTGAATGTTTACTTCACCTTATCTTAATTCTTTCTCTGGGTAACATGCGCTACACAAATTACTCTTGGAAATAAAACTTGTATTCCAGTGGAGAATCGAACCGACCCCCTTAGAAGGTGAACGCGCACCAACTAAACCAACGGGGACTATGAACAGTTGACATAACAATAAAATTATTGTTTATTATTATAAAGGTACGCCTAAAACATGGACAACGAAAAAAAAATAGTAACTTATCAAGCTTTTAATTATTTAGTTTTCAAATCACAGATTGTAACGATGCAACCTCAATCATTTGAAAGTTATTCGTGCCGCTTCACATTTCTCGAGTTAGTCGAATAGCGAAGTAGAAGTGGTTGGACACTTTGTTGCAAGGTCTTCGAAACGAGGTGCAACTGTCGCCGACAATATCGCGGCAACTTTGTTGTTGAACGTAGTGATAAGCTCTGCCACGAACTAATGTACACTGTAACTAGGTTTCGCTTCCGGATGCTATGTTTCATTTGCTTATCGTGACGGTCTGGTTAGCTGCTGGTGTTAGGGAGTTCTAATTGTAGCGAGCAGTTTCGTTGTTAGATTGAAAGCGAGTATAAGGACTATGTATAGAACAGCTTTGTGTTCATTCGACTAAGGAAAAGCAAAAATTTCCTAATTTAACACCGTATGTATAATTATATGTGTATGTATCATTTTTTTAGCAAGCATTTAACCATAGTGATAAATTTAGAAAGGAAAAATTATCGCTTGAGGCGGGATTTGAACCCGCGGCCATAGGGTCTCATGCCCTATTGCTCTAACCGCTGAGCTACTCAAGCCCCGCCTGAAGCGACGAAATTAACCTTTCCTTATTATTAACGTCTTACGGGGACGTGTGACGTCATCTACCGAAACAGTTTATAGAAACTACTACGGCCAACGAGTCTAACATTGCAGTTAGCTCAACGTTGTGTTGATAACGTCTACCCAAATCAATTGATTTTATTTATATAGCATTAGCCATGCTAGGCAGAACTATAGTGATAAATTTAGAAAGGAAAAATTATCGCTTGAGGCGGGATTTGAACCCGCGGCCATAGGGTCTCATGCCCTATTGCTCTAACCGCTGAGCTACTCAGCGATAATTTTTCCTTTCTAAATTTATCACTATAGTTCTGCCTAGCATGGCTAATGCTATATAAATAAAATCAATTGATTTGGGTAGACGTTATCAACACAACGTTGAGCTAACTGCAATGTTAGACTCGTTGGCCGTAGTAGTTTCTATAAACTGTTTCGGTAGATGACGTCACACGTCCCCGTAAGACGTTAATAATAAGGAAAGGTTAATTTCGTCGCTTCAGGCGGGGCTTGAGTAGCTCAGCGGTTAGAGCAATAGGGCATGAGACCCTATGGCCGCGGGTTCAAATCCCGCCTCAAGCGATAATTTTTCCTTTCTAAATTTATCACTATAGTTCTGCCTAGCATGGCTAATGCTATATAAATAAAATCAAAAGCATTTAACCACTATCTCACCTGATGGAAAGTGAAGAAAAAGACACTTTCACTTCCAGACTCCCAGATTATACCGTTCAGGGAATAAAGGATATGTGTATTCATTAGTTCTCTTACAGTATCCAAACTAATAAACTGATTGTAACCTATAACCTGTACAAAAAAGTATTGTAAATTTGGCCGTAATTATCCCCGTGTAGGACGTATAGGCTAAGCTTTTTTTATGGTGTTTATGGTATGGACGCCATTTTTATTCTTATGATATATCCAAAGATTTTGTAGCTAAAGTAATTTACAAACCGTACGTTTGTTTCCTATCTCGATGGATATTTATCCATAAAGTATTGACACAATAATTAAAAACAAGCAAAGCTTAAAAAATCCGACTTCACCGATTTATCTTCGTAACTTTGATCAGATTTATTGTATTACACACGCATTTAATACTAGAGATCAGATCTTGATCAAATTTCAATGGGACTACATGATAAGCACCAGCATTCAAATAAAAAAAATATATCAAAATCGGTTCGCAAGGAAAGAAGTTATGAGGTAACTTTTGAAGTCGGTAAAAAACGAGAACATCGTCAATGTAGTCCACAGAAAACGCATTATTGACGATATTTCAAGAACTACTGATCAGATCTTGATCAAATTTAAATGGGACTAATCGGAAAGCAACATCTTTCAAACTAACAAAAAAAAATTTCGAAATTGGTTCACGTGGAAAGAAGTTAAGAGACACACATAAAAAAAAATACAATCGACTTGAGTACCTCCTCCTTTTTTGGGAAGTCGGTAAAAAAATATAAGTGCCATCATGATTGGCGTCAAAAACGGGCTTCGAAATACAAATTAAAAATATGAAGTATAAGGTAGAACTTTGTTTTTAGGGTTCCGTACCCAAAGGGTAAAAATGGGACCCTATTACTGAGACTTCGCTGTCCGTCCGTCTGTCACCAGGCTGTATCTCAAGAACGGTGATAGCTAGACAGTTTAAATTTTCACAGATGATGTATTTCTATTGGCGCTATAACAATAAATACTAAAAATAAAATGAAATAAATATTAAATATTTAAGGGCACAAACCCGTACAACAAACTTATTTTTTTATAGATAATGGTACGAAACCCTTCGTGTGCGAGTCCGACTCGCACTTGGCTGGTTTTATTTAGTGTTTAATTATAGGTTGACGTTACGGTTACGTTAAGGTAACGTTTGGGTTCGTCTAGTCAGGGTTATAGGTCTTAATCTTTCGTTCTATTAACAGAATACAACAAAATCAAAAAACGAACAAACGAACGCATTCACACACACAGCCCCACACTAAGTTCAAATACTTGTATTGTGGGTGCCGGAAACATTCCACACCGCTTTATCTTCGGAACTTTGATCACATTAGATGTACTAAACACGCATTATTGACGATATTTCAAGACCTACTGATCAGATCCTGATCAAATTTAAATGGGACCAATTGGAAAGCAACATCTTTCGAACCAAAAGTAAATTTCAAAATCGGTTCACGTGGAACGCAGTTATGAGGTAACACAAATGAAATAGAAAAAAAAATACAGTCGACTTGAGTACCTCCTCCTTTTTTGTGAAGTCGGAAGAAAACCGACTACACCGCTTATATTTTGGTTTTGACTTGATCGGTTTCGATAAAAATTATATGCGACTACCTCTGAAGTATCTATGAAACAAAAAAAAACATGAAAATATATTTATAATCTTGCGGGATTATCGCGTAACATACATACAAAAAAAACGTTCAGTCGAATTGTGAAACTCCTTTTTTGAAGACGGTTTAAAAGGAAGATTCAACTCGAAACCTTTGGTTTCCAAATCAACTATTTTTACATTATAAAATTCTCAGCCACTCCGATTTCATCCCACTTCTTTGAAATAATATTAATTGAGTTCCTCCAATGATGCCTGTGTCAGCGCCGCTAAAGAAAACTTCACAGCTTTGTAACTTAGCAACTTTGTAAGATGAAGTCAACCATGCTGTTTTCATTTTACTTTATTGAGATTATTTTATGATACTGTTAAAAGAACACAGTATTCCAACATATTTTATAATTAATAATTATGAAAGGATTTGTGTGTATTGAAAAAAAGAGAATTTATTTACTACTACAAAAACGAATATTTAACATTTTCATACTCATAGCCCCACACTAAGTTCTAAGTCTTGTATCGTGGGTGCCGGAAACATTCACATGGCACACACAATCACATCTAAAACTAGTAACACAAATTTCCCATGCGGAGAAAACTGGTGTTTCAACCGGGAATCGAACTCGATACCCGCTGACTTCAGACGCGCTACGCTTAGCTTAAAGAACACTTATGTATTGCTAGATAGATGATCTAGCTAACTTTGTAAAATAACAAAAGTTTTTGTAGCATCGTGGTATATCTAGTGCCTAATATTTATGTCACAGCTTTATTCTGGTTTGGCAGGTTTCTATAAATTGGGCTATAGAATGAAATAGTATATAATGTATATGATATAGGAACCACTTTAAAAATGCTAAATTCATACATTTTGCAGTTTTTTCTTTGCCTGAGTCTGTGTTTCCTGATAAATACAATATGGGAGTCATTAAGTCGCGAGTGAATTGGCATCTTCTAGGCAAACGTGCTCCATTGTCAACCGCATCGTAAACTCACAAACATCCCAGAATCGTTTTGTATCTTGTTTGCCTTTATTATTTAAATAAAAGAATATTGTATGATTCTATTTTCTCTCAATTAAATATTATAGTGGTTATGTTGACGAATTTCATTCGCAATGTAGCTGTCCTTCATAAATAGTAATTAATTTGTGAATTATATCACAGAAACGTACCATGCTAACTCGAAGATTCAATGTTAATTTTATCGATTGCATAGACATTTTTATTTATTGTTTCAGGAGGTGTAGAGGTGCCCGAGTTTGGACGACCAATCGCAAATCTAACGACCCCTATAGGCCGGGACGCAATCTTTGAGTGTATAGTCGTCAATCTCGGCAATTTCAGGGTAAGACTCGTAGCATTTAAAATATAATATTTGCATATTTTCCACAGTTATTATTATAAATGAATGAATGAATGAAATATAATTATTTAGCACTAAGGCCAAGACAAACAAAACATACAATAGACAATAAAAACAGCTTACAAAGGTAATTAAATATAACAAAAAGAAAAAGTACCAAAAAGGTCGTGACAGCATTTTTGCCAATTGTAACACTTGGCGCTGATTTTCAGTCATAACCCAGAGGTGGCGGATCTAAAACAGTAAATATATAAAAATGTATATGTGTACAATACCATATACTATTTATTATAGAGAAGGAGTGGAACTCATTGCCTGCGTCTTTGTTCCCCGAACGATATAATCTGGGAGTCTTCAAGTCTCGAGTGAATAGGTATCTTCTAGGCAAGCATGTCCCATCTTTGACCGCATTATCACTTTCCTTCAGGTGAGATAGTGGTCAAATGCTTGCCTATTCTGAATAAATAAAAAATATATATATAGAAAAAAAAAAAAAAACATATAAATAAATAAAATGAAGCAGTTTAGTTCAACTGGCTATAGCGAGTGGACTTAATATAGGATGACGAACGTTAGGCTTATCCCATTATACCGCATGATAACCGTGACAAGAATACAAGATCTATAACCAAATGTTAGACTCGAGTGTTTAACGCTAGAATATCTATAATATCAATTTACTACGTCTATAGTCGCAAGGCCCGTCATTCCATATTGAGGGTTTGTATCCCAGGTTTGAGTGATAATAAGCGTCAATGCCTACCAACGAGTGGTAGCATTGATGTCTTCAGCTTATTTTTTTTAATTTGAGGCCCGTTTTCACGAAATTTGAATAAAACCATTAAAAATCTAAGATTCCCACGCGTGACCTTGCGTAACCGCCACGATGTAATTCACGCAATATACACCTTTATGTGCAAAAGTACACGGGGGATAATTGGCTGTGGTTAAAAAAGGTGCTCGCATTGACGTATACCAGCCATTTAACGAAGAGATACTATTGAATGAACGTCTTTATTAGGTGGACGCTACATGATCAGTGGTTAGGTAACTAGGTATACAGGTACCGAAACATTGATAACTCAATCGGAATAAAAAAATAAAATATCCCATAAATTGTCCTCCTGTAAGGTATAAGCCCTGGTGTACACATCGAAGCAGCTAGAGAAGGAAAGTCAGATATATTATTTACGATTATTATAAACTTCTGAAAAATGTATAATCCGGAAAATTTAAAATGTTGTGTATGCAATATAATTCGTAACCACATTTATTACATTTCTATTAATGGTTGAGGTTTACTGTAGCAGGTCAACCTCCAGGCATTGACCTCACCATCGGAGTAACTTTGTAGTACCGAAAAATTAGTTAAGTTTTTAAATAAAAAGATTTTTCATTTTGTCATAGGCTATTATATGCCAAACATTATTACAAGCAGCCACGAATCATAACATTTAATTAGTTTCATATGATTTATCAACAATCAAATGATTAACTCAAATTTCAATTCAAATTCAATGTTTCAATATCCCGTTAGCTAATGCTGTAAAATTGATGAAAATCGCCGATTATGGAATATCAAATTAATTATCATTATCTGCATTTTGAAATGGTTAAGTTATTAGTTTATTAATAATGAGACTCGAGTTTATGGTATTGGCCCGATAATCTAGAAGTATTTCGGAGAGTTCTCAAGGCAAAGGGACATTGTTAATAAAAATTGAATTTTAAAATAAAAAAAAACTATTTATGTTAGATATACGTGGAAAAGGCCTTACAAACTTCTTGGATGATTAGCTTGGAGTATTCTATCTTATTCCAGAGAAATCCTATCATATAATAGGATTTAAAAACGTACAAAATGCACAAAAATTTTGAAAAGAGCTAGGAGGTAAAATTTACCTCCACACTGCCCATTGGTATAGAAAGGTGCGGGTCCGCAGTCTAAGCAGCTGTGAGTGTGAAAGCGTTTATACAGTATTACGCCATAGAAACTGAATCCCCTACAAGCTCATTGGGATGATAAACTTCTGAAGGTGGGAGGCAAATGTAATATAAAATATAAGACTGTTTTTTATACCGATTGATACAGGCATAGCCGCTAGACACTGCTACTAACTGATATTAAAATTGTTCATTTTCCATAAAGGTTGGGTGGGTGAAGGCTGACACCAAAGCAATCCAAGCAATTCACGAGCACGTCATCACGCACAATCCTCGGGTATCCGTGTCTCATAGCGACCACTCTACCTGGTACCTTCACATCAAGAGTGTGCAAGAAGAAGATAGGGGACAATACATGTGCCAAATAAATACAGACCCTATGAAAAGTCAGGTAAGAACTAATATGTATTTCGTTTAGATTTTGAACTTGCTTATAAAATGTTTTAAAGAAACTATAGGTTGTCCAAATATTCTTCAACCCACTTCAACTTCGCTCTTTTATCCAAATAAAAGAAGCATTAAATCAAATTGCCTCAATTTTCAAATATATTGATGTTATCATTGTTAGTTAGATTTACCTAGTATATATTAGTTAGTCAGATAATTGATGATTATGTTAATGTGTCAAACGGAGAAGAATCTTCCGTTTTGTAGTCGTTTAAAAAGAAAGAATGAGTAATAAAATTATATAATTATCCTGGTTTTTTCCTAGCCTTTTTGGAACTTTGCCGAACATTAAAGATCGTCTTAACCATCTTTAACATTTCTTTTTATAATTTGTATCTTACTTCACTTAATTTAGCTATATTATTAATGAAATTAAAATAAATAAGTACATAAATATAAATGTCAAAATATGTTAAATTTCTGTACAGCATGGTAGATAATGCTTCATAGCATTAAGCTATTCCTTGTACACTGTTTTGTGCTAAACTATTAAATAAATAAATAAATACAGCAAAATAATTCTTTAAATCCAATCGAAATTGTAATATATAACAAAAACATTAAGTACCATTATCCTGGTTATATGTTTATGTCGATAAAACTCCTAAGGGTTAGAGTTTTATCGACATAAGAATCGAAGTTATACTGTAATTTTAAACAAACAAATATGAACTCTATCTTTTAATATATCATGACACAATACACGTTCTTCTTTCTCAAATTAATCGCTTTCTTCATTCGGGCTTAGGGATTCGATATACAAAGCGGCCAGGGCTCAAAGCCCGGACGCTCGCCCTGTACGCGCGCCTTGACCACTGCTGCTCTTACTGTATAAAATATGCACGCCGTGTCAAATAGTATATTATTTTGTTACACTAGAGCCTATATATATATTTACGTCGGCAGCGCGGGGGGAAGCGTCGGAGGCGCGCGAACCATGCGCCCGCGACGCCAAGTATATTTCGTTCGATAGGCGCCATACATTTTATCTTCAAAGCTCCCGGGCCACGCGCCGAGGGCGCTTTTATTTGTATATGCCTTTTTTGCAAGCCCTTTATCGTTCCTGTGTTACTTTTATTACGTTTTTATAAATTTCTAGAAACGGTGATATAATATAATAGAGATATTATATTCTAACACGGAGTGGCTAATGAAAATGAAAATGAAAAATCTTTTTATTTGGACAAAAACTTAACTAATTTGTAACACTCCATGTACTTATAACTATCTATAGATAATAGTAGGAACACTATTGTGTGTCAACACAGCATCTTATATTATAACTTGGCTTATACAGGTGGTTCATAAATAAACTATGCTGATCAGATATTTGTTGTGTACATGGATAAACCCTAACTCCTAACTAGGTTGCCCTGTGTGTAGGAAGGATATCAGTGCTCTCCGCCATCTCACAAATAGGTACTTTACTGTATAGTTTATTGTAGATTGTACAAAAAATTTAATCGGTAATCAAAGTCTGCTGAATGTAGTTTTAGCTCAACTAAACAGGCAGGTAGTTAGTGACAATTAGATTTACATATAAAAGATTATTTTTTTTGGCTAATGGTATGTAAATCGTGACACTCCGAGTATATATTTTTAATGGATCAGGTAGATGCTATGAATGCTGTCGAGTTTAAATCCTATAGCTCAAGCGTAAGTGCCTAGAATATCCAACAAAGAGAATCACATATCATAGCAGTCTACTGTCAGCTTACATTTAATTTTTGTTTTTACTCTTTTAGAAACAAATATAAAAGTTTTACGGCTATATTGACTCGATGGTAAAGTTTCTCAACTGGATGTCTCGTTAAGCAGGATATTAGTTAACTCAAAACTAACTTTATATCCAACCTCAGGCATCTGACATTTCCGGCTTCGTAGAATACTGACAAAATAAAGCAGGAAAATATGATAACGCTCAAGACCGATATTTTATTATTATCCTTAAAGACATATATTAGATACCGGAAACAAAGACAAATTAAATGTTTTTAATAAAGCACTTTATAAAATGTAATATTTTCCTAAAAAATATAAAATAATTGTTATGTTTTCTTTAAACCAATGCACATTTTTTTTTTTGTATCATAACATATAATACTGTTTTGGCCTAGTAGCTTCTAACTCCTTAACTCAAATGTTGTTATAACAAAGTTATTCAAGAAAATTCGAATAAATCGAGAAGCATAGAAATATTTTTTCATTTTTGCATTAAATGTTTTTTAATTAAAGTTATTTTGATTTACTAAAATTTTTTATGAAAACCATATTTTTTTTAGTTTACCTATGTTCCAGATATCTGTATTTCTAATAACTTAAAAGCATTTACTTGAAATATTGCTCAGCAATTAAGTCTCGCTGTGCAACGAGGTAACGCAGCCAGCATTTTGGGCACACAGCCGACCAATGACTTTTTGTATTAGATAAGTAGTTTAGCTAAATCTGTATTTTGATTAATCCTGAATATACTTTAGAGGTGGTCCCATATAAATTTAATTGAAATTGTATGTTCTCGATTTTTTATGTTTTTTGTAATATCCTAAATAACGCCTAAAATGTGTGAATTTAATTCATTTATTTATTCATAAGGAAGACCAACAGTCGAACCAATTACTGATCCTCACGGCTAGAAACAAAATATTTTAATAATAAACGCAAACATGACATTTTACGCATCGTTACACAAAGAAAAAAAAATGTAACAAAGTTTCAAATATATATAATAGTGTAAATTATTTCAACAATTGTATCTAATTATCAAAGAAATCGCTACTAAGCAGCCCGCCTCGCCGAGTTCACGCTTGTGCAAAACAAGTCTAATGTATTATTATGTCTACATACGTTATTAAAGTGTTTACTCTTTCTGGATAAGTACTAAGAATCAATTATATCTTTTAAACTAAGAATCAACTACAATAATTACTATTATTATTATAATTATACTGCTACGCTGCAACTGGGGTTTTAAGAGATCTTTCAGTAATATATAATTTTCTATTGTATTAATTGAAACTATGAAAAAATATAATAAGTTTTATATTAATGTATTTTTAATAATAATTTCGTTAGTTATGTTATTAAATATATAACAAATAAAACAATAAATGTACATCAATGAATATAGGAATTAATGTGTAGCACACACAACAAAATAATTTAAACGTAAGCAAAACTTAAAAAATCGACTTCACCGCTTATATTTTGGTTTTGGCTTGATCGGTTTCGATAAAATTTACTCTGAAGTATAATCTACCAAAAAAAATTGTTTCACAATCGGTCCACAAATGGGGGAGAAATCGGTGAACATACATAAAAAATTACATACAGTCGAACATAGAACTTCTTTTTTGAAGTCGGTTAATAACATTTTGTGACACAAGGATACACGTTCTACAAGTTAATAAACTACTACTGTTTTTTTTAAGATTAAATTACCGGATTTTCTTCTAAATATGGTAGAAAAGTCTAACGTTAGAGAATATTATATTCTCATGCGACATGTACCCCAAATTATATTTGTATATATGATAAATTAGAATATTTTATGATTTAATTGATCGATATAGTTATAAAACTTGGTAATACATATTTAAAATAAATACATTGTTATGCTTTAATCGTTGCTGTATTAATTAATATGTTTTGTTAATAATAATTCGCTATACGTTTTTATTATTCCCCGACACTAAAATTAAATAAATACAAGCTAAAGCTAATAGCAACGAGCCCGTTTCAACCATTACTAGATATTTTTCTTAACTCAACTTTTAATGAGGCTACTCTTAAGTTTGTATTTATTTTACTGTTTAATTCAGATATACTTAGAAATTACAATTTACTTGAAACCATAGGTAGGTATGTATATTTTTCGAAATCCATTATTTAATTACTAATTGATTGTTATTAACATTATGTGCCAAAAACTTATGCATGACTTAAATGATGGGACTAAATATTGGGACATTTTTAGTACTTAAGTAAATTATCACAAAGTTCAAAGCAAAAGGACTGTAAACCATTAATTACATTCAAATGTATATATTTTTATATGCTGTTATTATATTTTCGGGTGTAATTATAATAATGGTTACGCACACTGTGAACCATTTTTTTTACTAATGCGACATTCTTAATAATATAAAACATATAATCTAAAATTTAATATATAATAATTTGTAATGACCTCCTTAGATTAATCAAATAAGATTATTTATCTTAATTTTTGGCAAGAACAGCAAGATGAATTGCAAACTTTTGATTTTTGATTTGATTTTGAAATTGTCTACTTCCCTTGAGATGTTATTTTACTTTCATGTTTTTGTTTCCTATTTTGACCAAGCTCAATGCTTCTCATTTATACACTACTTAATTTGATACCGACCTTTTTTAGACATCTACGATGAAGTTTATTTATTTTTCTATTACGTATCATCCAATATACCTGGACATATAACTACAGAGGCAAATATCCTTCAGATAATTTGACGGGTTCAAAAGATGGACATTTTCGTCCGACAGCTGGATACAGCGAACAAATAAACGTACGTACGTTACAAGGTACAATCATGTGACTGTGACGGGCGAAGAGCACTCATCACATCCATTAGACATAACGGCCAACAGAATTGAGGGGGTGACTTGATGGAATTCAATTTCGACAATTTGTTACTTCCCGAGCGAGTTTAGCTCTTTTGATATCTATAACAAGACTAGAATAGGTCAAGACGTCATCGTGACCTTTTGCTCTAGAGTTTAATTTGTTGACTGTGATCTTCTGCGTGTTAAATTATCTAAAATATTAAATTGAACTGCCCGTTGGTTTCATTTGGCGCGTCCGCCTTCTAAGCAGGGGGATTCGATTCCCGGTGGGAACACTTTTCTCCCCAAAGGAAATTTGTGTTTCTAGTTCGGGGTCTGATTGTGTGTGTGATGTGAGTGTTTTTTGCACCCACGACACAAGTCATTGAATTAAGGGTGGGGCTGTAAGTGTGAAAGCGTTTAGGTTTATGTATTTTGTTAAATATTCTAAAATATTCAATTAACCTAACTCTAGATAGACGGAAGGGGCCATCTGACTAATATTTAATGAAATAATAAAGTAATTTCAGTTTAAAGTTATTCTAAATTTACTAGACTCGGGACTCTGTTTTTGTGAATAAATAAGTTATTAAATGAAACAATATGTATCGACAGGTAAGTGATATGTATAAAATAACACTATCGCTTTGTTTATTGTTATACAATAAGATATACATATATAATAATCCAGTTAACGAATACACAGGAGGAGAACGTTTAAATAGGTCACGCTTTTCAAGATACTAGGCTTCAGTTAAGTTTTGATAATAGTGTTCAAATAAGGATTGATCGATCGATTGTTGAAAATGTAGGTTTACCGATAAAGATGACGGCGGTGAATTGACAGATATATTTCAGATGGAATCGGTATAGACGGAATCGGTCTGTTAGTATCTCACCGATTCCACCCTCTCAGTTACCAGGCTGTAGGGTAGGGCGGGGCTGGTTGAGCATAGGAGTAAATTGGATAGTCGAAATATCACAGAAACTATACACCGCACGCTAACATTAAATGATAGAAAGAAGCGGTCGTGGCAGGGGAACACATCGCGCGACCGCCACTGTACTCATTGCGCGACACACAAATAGACGAATTTTCGATCGAGTGAAGTACAGCGCACTTTGTTTATTTTACGACAGAAAGTAAAAAATAGTGAATGGTAATATTTCTTTTGTACGAGTCAAATATGAATGGTTTTCAATTAAGTAATTGTGAAACTTTCACAAATTTTGTGTATTTTTGATATATTTAAAAGCTTTAGATATCATTTTAATAGTTTTTTCGTAATCTTACTTTTATTTAACATTTTCGGTAACTAATTCGGGTTCGGGTTAGTTGAGCGATAGTTGCTACGAATTAGTACGACAGTAATGTATGGCTTTTATTTTATTTTAGAATGCAGACTTAAAAAGGAAAATTTAAAGTGGTTTTTACATTACTAAAGGCTTACATGATGCTTGCTGCAAGGCTTCAATTATGAAGAAAAAGTATAAATGTCGCCGCCAAAGAATTCGGTATCACATGGATGATCTTGATATGATTTTAAATAAAAATTAGAGTGTGAAGCTGGTGATTCATCAATTTCCTGTTTAAGTATTTTATAGGCTTTATTGAAAATTACATAACTTTTCAATTCTGATTTTACGTTGAAAAACTGAGTCTAATACAAAAGTTAAGCTATATATGTGTTGAATTTTGGTCAAATAAAATGTGCGTGTTATATTAGAAGAAAATTATTTTTAATTTTACTATTATATCAATAAAAGCTTTAAATAAAGATGTGATTGTGAAATATACATTTCATATCTAGTAAATATTGAAACATTAATTTGGCTAGACTTTCTAACTGATCGATTTGCCCCATACCCGTGCTCGACTTACCTCACCTATGGGTTACGTTGAGCATCTCCGACTTTCTTCACCTAAACGGCTGTAGCTCTGAAATGTGATTAGTTAGAAATAATTAAGTATGGATATTTATAGAAAAGGATAAAATACTTACCTACCAGTATGCATAACAAGCCATTATGACTTATCGTTAAGAAGCTATGACCGATCAAATGAAAAATTGCTCGACTAGCCCCGCCCTACCCTACTTTATTTAACAATACGATCAGTTAGCCACAGGTTTGCGATACTCTTCTTGAGTCTTAATTCCTAATACTTTATTTATGACAGGTAATTTTACTGGAAATTTCATCAGCCACTTGTGACGTGCCCTGCAGATCCGTATTATAGTCCTACGGCCTATTAGGTTAAACTATTTTCTCGTTTGGTTTAAAACTTCCCCTCCCTGGCGATTCTATTTTGCGAGGAGAGTTACGCATAGGTCTCTAATTATCCTTGGGTAGACATTAATAAATGTATATTATCTTCTTCGACCTCAATCCGTTACCTAAAGGTAAAAATTAATAATATGTAGAAGTATATTTGATAGAAGTAGCGTTCTCTTTACTTTTATCTGCATTATATTTAATTTTTTGCTTGTATTATAAATTTGATTTTATTTTATGTATTTTATATTATGTAATTTACTGTATAATTAGATTATAGTTACTTTTTATGTAAGTATATTAAATGTTATGTAATAAATATTTGTAAATAAGTTTACTCACACTTTAACATCACGGAGGTTTGCCTGAAAATCAACGTCGAGTTTTGTGCTGAGGAAAACACATTTCGGCATATTAAATTGTGGGTTGATTAGCGTAATGTTTATGTTTTTTTTTTTTATTATTTGTGACAGGCTAGTGTTTGACCACTATCTCACCTGATGGTAAGTGACGATGTGATCGAAGCTGGTAAACACACTAGACCTGGAATACGCAATGAATAAATATGTTCTTTTTACTATTTCAAAATGTGTCGAAATAAATTATTTTTATTTGTTTCTCTCGAATAATAATACATAAATATAACTTAAGAACGCTTTAACACTTACACACCCCACACATGTTCGAAGACTTGTGTCTAAAATGCTGGAAACCACAGAAACAGAAATTCAAATTGTCTGTGGGGAGAAAAGCTGTACTTCCAAATCAAAAGGGGAATCGAACCTAATACAAGCTGCGTTAGATCCATTCAAATATCGCAGCAAAAAATATAAAGTGGAGCTTATTTTTAATTAGCTTTAATAAAATCCACTTTAATTAACAAACATTTACAGCTGTTATAAAACGATTTGCTTAACACTCAAATTGAGTATCCGTTAAACTGTATTCAAAACTTGAATCAGAATTAGCTTCAAAGTAAGATTATGTAAATATTTATCTGCGATAGGTAGGTATTCCGTGGGGCAATTAAGTTTGGCGTACGACCAGTCGAGTAACGTTTAGTTGATATTTTAGAATATAGCTTATCTTCCATAGCTGTAAATATCTTGTTAGTTCCTTAAGTTATTATTACAAGCTTATATTTAGTTTCACCTGTCCCGGTATCTGTCAGTCTGTAATCATTTCACACAAGCTAAATGAGACCGATTTCCCGATGTCCGATTAGATTCAAATTTGGTGTACTTACAATCAAATTTGGTGTCTTCGGTGAAAATACTATGATATGATACCATGGAGCTGGTCTGATGATGTAGATGGAAGATGGCCTTAGGAACTTCAAACTAAACAAGATAAACCCATCTAATTCGATTCGTCTTGGTAAGTTCTCAGATTATATAAGTTTTCTGTTTAGTCCTTTTTTATTTACAATACTCAATTTTAAATAACTTTTTAATGCATCACTTGTTATTCTTGCGTCTTGCAGTTTTTCTACATGGCCAGCCCTCTGATTCAGAACCATACGATAACTCAGTTACCGTATGATTCGGTTAGTTATCGTACCTACGACAAAATGTATTTTTAAATAGAAAGTTATCCAATCGTATCGATTCGGTAAATTACCGAAAAGTTCTGAATAGAGAGGGCAGGTGTAAAACAGCACAGCAGTAACTATATTATGTTTCCGGTAACCACGATACTAGTCTTAAGCTAGGGTGGGGCTGTAAATGTAAAAGTGTTAAAATTATTAAATAAATAAAGAAAGATTTTAACGTGCTCTGCTCAAAGTAATTAAAATGCATCATGCTAAACCAAATTACACAAAATATAACCTAATTATTATAGTATTACTATAACATTCTAATATTCTCGGTTCTGCTCCCGCGAATGAAATAAACATTTGCTACAAATAAAGAAAATACTATTTAATCTTTGCCTCTTTTCTATTAGCATTACGGTATACATTATAGATTCCTTGAGAGAAACGCGACCTATTTCTTTGGATCTGTAGCTATGAAATCTGTGTCATCTAATACCAAGGATACAAACCGTAGGTTTGTTTCCTATCTCGATGTCTAATACCTATCTAATTTGAAATGGCTTTTCCCTTCACAAACGAAGGAACGAACGAACGACTTTACAATAAAAACTAATTGTATTATTTTTTTGTCTTGTCCAGGTCTTATGAGTAATACAGTTAATATTTTTTTAGTTCAGACAAGATAGAGGTCGAAATAAATTAACTAAATTGTTGAACTTCTGTCACTTGAAGTTTTTTATAGTATTGGTACTTATTATCAATATCACATAAAATGTAATGTTTATATTTTTGATTACTTAATTCAGCTATCTAAGGGCCAATTGTCTATATTTCCTAAAACAAAATAAATCTATATAACAAACACCTAAGTTATCTACAAGGCACCGAGCTTATAGGTAACTGAAGTGCTCAAGCCGTTCGCAAAATGCTGGCGGCATTGCCTTTTTGAATTACAATGCTGTACGCGAAATAAGTACCAGCATTTAGATTACGCGTCGCCTCAACCAGGCGTTCTGATATATCATATATCACAACATACCTAAATATGCACAACGCCAAATCAATTGAAGAAGGTAGCGAAAAGGCTTAATTTTGACACAAATAATTTGCCAGATGCAACTCTGCTCCACTGCCATTGTCCGCTTTCGTTTTTTCGCTGCGACCTGGTTCTTTGTTCTCCATTGTTTTCGAGGAAACTATTTGTTTCCACTTTTTCGTGAAAATAAATGCCGCACAATTTGAAAATGACAAAGAAAGCGCATATTTCGTACAGTTAACAGATTTTACAACCATTTTAGGTCAGTTAAGGTTGTGAAACAAAACGTATAAAAGAAAAATACTGCTTGGAGGGTAGTTTGAACCCGCAGCTTTAGGATGTCATCAAGCCCTATATTGCTGTAACCACTGAGTTACCCAAACCCTGCATCAAGCAACGAAATTTCTTTCCCTTATTATTTAAAGTCTTATATGGAGCTGTGATGCCATCTACCGATAAAGTTTAGAACTACTATAGATATCAACAAAATCATCATTTCTCTATTTCAGTAATTTTTTTCTGAGGTAATACAAAAACAAATACAAAAACATTTATTGACACAAGACTTACAATCAAGAATTTAAAAATCTTGTGCAATATATGTTTAACGTGAATTACTATTGTGAATATATTATGGTATGAGTTTTTATGATCCTGGCCGCCGGCCTTACCTCGTTGCCAAGGAATTAGATAGAAATATTTGGTAGGTAATGCTCGTTTTTAATAATTTTTGGCTAGGTAAAGGTCCCTAAATGTCATGCCTCTATATGCTTTTGAGGCGAAGATGCAAATAGTAACAGTTATAAACAGTTAACCTTGAGAGCCTGCGTATTCCAGGTCTAGTGTGTTTACCAGCTTCGATCACATCGCCACTTACCATCAGGTGAGATAGGGGTCAAACAATAGCCTGCCACAAATAAAAAAAAAAAAGAAGGAGTGAATCCCAATTCAATTACAAACATGCATATTCTTTTGTAGTTATATAGACTGTCAAAGTCATATAAATGTTATAGATGCCTTATGGAAATGGGACATACATTGAGTGGACTAACAGCTACAAAGGACAAGTCCAGTACATCTGTCACTCTAATGTATTATTTGGTCGGCTTTTCTACCTACACCGGTATACGTATTTAGTATATTTCGGCTATACATCAACTTCTATTTACTTATCGGCCCACAATCTCAGTAACAAAATTTAGGTCAGAAATAATTAAGAAATAGTTTTGTACGAGTCTATAAGCAATTTTTTTGTGTCCTTAATACCTATAAAACGAACGCGGTTGCTTCAGTCGGAATAGAAATAAATTTGTTGCACTGGACCATTTTTTTTAATGATTTGTAGTGTGGTGAATATTTTAGAGTACCCAGTAGTATAACTAGAGAAGACCTTCAAAGCGTCGTGTTTGTGCGAAATTACTCCTTTCAAATTTGTTAAATTATCTGAATTTTGTTTTAACTTAGATTATCCGAATGCTATAAATAAAATATATATCAGTAATATACACGTTTGATACAGATGGGCTATCTGGACGTAGTGATACCACCCGACTTCATCCCCGAGGAGACGTCGGGAGATACTATGGTCCCTGAAGGTGGAACTGCCAGAGTGTCGTGTAAAGCCAGGGGAGTTCCACCACCGAGGGTCATGTGGAAACGAGAAGATGGACAAGAGATAGTGGTGCGGGATCCAACAGGAGCGAAAAATAAAGGTTTGTCATTATAATTAATTATATTGTGGTTGTCTTCGCGTCTCAGAGAGCATTAAGTATTAACTATGTATGCTTGCTTGCTTGTCGCATAGACTAGTGGGCAGTCCTAGTGTCAGGATTTTCAGGCCATCTGAAGGCATCCGACTTGGATCAGTTTAATAATAATTTTAGACTATTATGTTTCCACTTAAATTATATAATATACTGTATATAATACTGTTATAAGTTTTACATATTCGTAATAAATTGCAATTGTTTTTTTTTTGGCTTTGCTATCTTGTGTATTTAGCCAGTGTCAAGTAATAATATATTTTAAGTGTATTTCATATTAAAATTCCTAGTCACAAGTCACAGTCAAGTAAAAGAGTCAAGGTCCAGTCATGCCCTAATAAAGAGGTAAACACTACTTGAACTTCTATTGGAGTTTTGGAGCGAAAGCAAAAATTACGTTTTTCAACTTTGTATGAATTGCCTACACTTATGCACGGTACCTACTAAGTACCTATTAACGGTTAATAATCCACCATTAATACACAGTAACACTCGAAGAATCGGAGGTTTTGGAAAATTATACGTAATCAACAATGCCATTTTTTCACCTTCGCGGCAAAACCTGCGCATCGAATGTCACAAATGACATGATCCAGTACACGTCATGTTATCCGGCCTGCTTAGTAACAAAATAAAGTATTTATGTGTAAAATATTAGAATTTTTCTCCAAAAAACTGTCACCATAATATTCTTTAAAATATTTGTACATCTAAAAAGTAAATCGCTAAAACAAAAAAGTACTCAAGTTGCGAGTACATTCATACCGTCTTTATAATTATGTTAGCTTAGTACTCCAACTTGATTAAACAGCTACGGAAAAGTAGTAAAACCTTGTTGAAACAAGATCTTATTATACATTTATGGCGAAACTAAAAACGGCAATGAATTCTCGACGAGGCGGATTGTTTTATAAATTGCCTTAGAGACAATATGATTCCCTTAGCAGTACGCTAATTGTGTCGTAGTATTGAATGTTTGTACTTTTTCTTTGACTATAAATTTAATATCTGAAATAAAATATTTTCATTTAAATCCCACCTACTCTTACTAGATAGTAATTATTTGCAATCGTATTTATTTTCCTTTGACGTCCATTTATTTCCTTTTACTATTACACAAGCTATTGATAAGAGCAGAGGCGGAAAGCCGTATAATGACATGTACATATTATTTTCTTTTAGTCTACGGTCCAATTTTTTCTCTTAATATTTTTTTATATCATAGGAATCTTCAATTATATATCTTTATTGGTAATAAAAGTAATTCCTCCAGTCAATGCCGATGAAGATTGAATAGAGGCAAGCATGCTACAACATCTAACATCTTCAGTCATCAAGTGAAGGTAAGATAAATTTAAAACGTATGCCTGTCTAGCATTAAAAGAATTGTGCCTGTGAGCATTAGTAAATGCTTCAGATTTATTATGACGATGCAATGTTTCCAAGAAGGAAACTATTTTATATGTTTTATTAGCAATCAATATTTGTGACAATAATGGTTCAGTTTAAAACGTTTGAGACATAATTTCATAAAATCTAGAATAAACAACTGAACTAGAAAGAGCAAGACACAATTTCATTATCGTCTCATGACAGCTAGACGAAATATAAACCATAATAACACATTATTAAAAACTTGCGTAATTCCTTTCATTTTGAATGGCGTAAGGACGGCATTGTTTTTCCAAATAATATGTATAATACGGGAGTTTGTGTGACCGCATTTGTGGCACCACAATGAGCCCCGCCGCGACTGTTCGGGGATGAGTTTCGTCCAGTATTGTTTAAAGTTTGTCGTAATTAGTAGAGTTCTGCGTTGAATGGACTCCTAGGTCTTATTATACGGACGCAGCGAGCGCTTGGAATTATTTATTGAATGCGGTGTGTGAGATGCTGTCAACCTCATTACCGCTGGGTAACGGACTTGTTGGCGAAGATTTAGTACGTTGTCTTGTGAATTAAACCTTTGTTCAATAAGGAGATATTGACTTTCAGTGGTGGTTTTTTAAATGTGTATAAACACAAGTATTATGTCAAATTTTAATGATATCGATCTCTTGATTTTCGTACAGTATCACATTGATCTGATGAAATGGAACAAAATATTATGAAACTATATCTGTCAATTAAAAAGGCATTTGATCGAAGAAAACCAATTTTAAATCGTATGTTATTATTTTTTTAATAAAACTCTAGCTTATAGCTATCAAACAACAAAACGCTTTCACACTCACAGTCCCATATAAATTCAATAACTTGAGTCATGGTTACCGGTAAAACATTCACATCGAACAAACAATCACAGTCGGATTCGGAAACACAAATTTCCTTTGGGGAGAAAACTTGTGTTTTCACCGGGAATCCAACCCAATACCCAATCACTGCTTAAAAGGCGAACGCACACCCAAAATAATGAATATGAATATCTGTTGTTATCTGTTCAATTAGGCGTTACTTTTCGGAAATCCATAACGAAATCAATAACTTTCGCGGCGTGCAGGCGCGCGGCTAACAACCTTATCGGGATTAACACTAAATATATTGAATTAACTTTGTCGAATACCAGTTTTATTAAATCAACAGCGGGTGAATGATGATAATAAAACTAATCTTGGAGATGGGTGAATGTCATACCACATTTGATTGCATACACGACGCAGTATATCTGACGCATTAAAGCCGTTTCCAATTTCTTAGCCACATATACCATCCAAAATGTAAACACATTTAAGTACCATTATTACTTACACTAAAAAACTTTGTTGACTCAGCAGCTGGTATAAGATGTTCGATGCTTTCGAAAAATATATTTTATAATATAAAGGCTGCAAGATGTCTTAACGTAAAAGTTCCAGTACCACAAACAAATTATTCCTATAAATAGTTTTCAGTTTTTTGTCTGGTATGAATGCTTTTTGATCCCCTGGCATGCGAATGTGTAGCTAATTAAGAACATCTTCAGTTCGCGCAAAGATTGCCTTGAAGAACTTTTTAATTAGAGATAGGATTAATTAAAAACTTCCCGAAGTTCGGATTGGTAATACAGACTTACATAAATACAAACTTCGGCGTCATAATTTCAACCAGTAAATTAATGTTAGGAAGATTAGGGGGGTCGTATTAATAACCTAATAAGCCGTGGAAAATATTAAAGTGGTTAATTTTAATTAGCCACAAACGAATAAAACATTTAGTACTCAAAAAAAAAAAAATTTAAACATAAAGCTGTGTTTCATAGAATTACTACAAAATAACTTACAAAACATGTGGGTAATCATAAAATCTATACAAAAATGTAAAAATTAAAAAAAAAACTAAATTTTGCTGACACCTAGGTACTTATATTAAGTGCCATAATACAATATTTTGTACATATATAAATTAACATACTCATTAATATGCAATTTGGAACCTGAAATACAGTGCTAGACACTAGTTCAGGAGCTTATGGGTTAATTTATCATGCATACTATATTATGTCAGGCAATAAATGTTTTATGTTTATTTTTTTTTAATTTGGTCCAATATAAATATTTTTGTTAACCAAGATTTGATGTTAAAACGACAACAACAGTCAGAAAATTAAATATTTAAACGATCAAAACATTACGTGTTTAGGTTTAAGTAGGTTATCTCATGACATACAGCTGTTATAAGTTAACAAGCATCATTGGGGGCTGAGTCACCCACGTCCGTAGGAGGATACCCCTTAAGTCTGACTCCCTACACGTGGTCCCCGGGTGGTGCTAATCAGGTGTCATTTGAGAGGTGGTAGAGCATTTTGTGAGTTGCTCGCCTGGCTTGCTACCAAAGTAGCTTACCACCATCAAGTTGAAAGTCTGCCGCCAAGCCAAATACGGTGTTCCGGCAGTTATCCTTGAGAGCCTGCGTATTCCAGGTCTAGTGTGTTACCAGCTTAGTGGTTACCAGCTTCGATCACATCGTCACTTACCATCAGGTGAGATAGTGGTCAAACACTAGCCTGTCACAAATAAAAAAAAAAAAATCACGTTATTAAAAATAACTATTTGATCATCTCCTTGTCAACAGTTCTCTCATATCAAGGCGAGGTGCTGAAACTGACGAAGATATCCCGTTCAGAGATGGGCACCTACTTATGTATTGCTGGTAATGGAGTACCGCCGACTGTCAGCAAGAGGATCCATATAAGTGTACATTGTGAGTTGAAATATATTATATAATGGTAAATTATCGTTTTTATGATATTTGTAGTCAATACTTTAAATATAAACTAGCTAAAGCAGTTCAATGTCTTGGAGTTAGAGTTGCAGTGCATCATAACTGACTGTTGTGAGTTCAAGTCCAGCTGCAAGCGAAATTTAATTTCTAAATTTAGGTACTAGGGTAGTTTATGTCTCTTCAAGGTAATTTGTGCATTTTTTCTAAATACAATTATGTAGGTTAAACTAAAATAAGAGAACTGAAAAGAGGAACGATATCAGGCAAAACTGCTGTACTATCGTAACACCTTTTAAAAAACAAAGGGTGTCGTAAAGACACACGATAGAAGTTAAACTTTTATATTACAGGAAAACATTTAAATTATTCATCACAATGTTTACCCCCACCACTTTTCTTCACACAAAAGGTTGCAGATCAAAACTTCAAAGCCCTCCCTTTATAAATAGTTATTGAAGTATAAAAAGTTCTCTGAGCCATACCTACCTACCTTCATCTCCCTCTATTTTGTTCCTCGATTATTGAGAATATTGGATATTAATTTAAATACCAAATGGAACATCAGCAACGAAAGTATTGTGGCGTAAAGCAATCATCTCTATCGAAATTAACGAATCCGTATAACCATAATGAAAAGTATCAATTTATTTACGACCAAAGGCATGAATATGGTAAAAGAAAAAATGCTTTGTAAAAATCAGATGTAATGCCCTCTTAGTCACTGAAAATGAAGGCTTCTAGTTTTTTTCCACAGCAATGTAACAGGGAGTCTTAAATGGACTGTATGGCTTCGAAAAAAGGATGGTACGGCCGTGCCCCCAGATTTCTCAATATATATTTATTTTCTGCAGTTCATCCCGTGATCCAAGTGCCGAACCAACTAGTGGGTGCGCCTCTGGGAACTGATGTCACGTTGGAGTGCTACGTCGAATCCTCACCTAAGTCAATCAACTACTGGGTCAAAGATCCAGGTAAGAGCCTTATGGTTTTGGTAAGAAGATCAACGTCGTCTTCTAGAAAATGCGTCACCACTGTGGTTTGTAAATATAATAATATGTATACATGTAAACGCTTGTGGTGCTGACCAAACTAAACTTAAAGACCTATAGGTGGCTGCCAGAAATATCAAATCAGATCTACAATCACACCCAAAACCAGTTATACAAATTTCTCCTGTATCCTCACCGGGAATCAAACCTCATACCCGTTGCTTAGAAGGCAGACGTGAAACAAACTAAGCCAGTCAGCAGTTTACTGTCCGTGTCTATCTCCCACTATGTAAGGTTGACTCAATACAAACTTATTTGTGATGGGCATTACTATTCATGTTGTAAAAACATTTGGTAACAGATTTTATGTTCTGCTGCCTGCCTGGCATCAACCCTCTTAGAGATTTTTTTTGTGACTCACCAGGGCCACGTCTGTTGATCGGCAGAGGCACTTAGCCTAGGTGTTTTAGAGTATATTTAGTTACGAATTTGAAAGACTGTGGTTACTAATTACGTAAAATCTTTTCAACTTAATATTTTGTCACTAACTAAAACCCTCTAATGTATCAACTACCTAACTTATATGGGAGCCAAAAACAATAAAATACTTAACATTATGTCTAAACTTTAGTTATGTCAAAAATTAAACTAATTGACGTTCATAACTCTTTCAAAGTCCTTAACTGGACCCGAAGTAAACTAATGACAGGTAGGTATTGTGAAAGATAATTTTTGTTTTTACATTTCTTTGAAAGTTAATTTAAATCGTTAAATCGTTTGATTAACTCAGCCGGTGTAGCTTCCGCGATAAAAACGAAACAAATTATAAGGCAGTCATAAAACTCTAGGTGTCTGCCCGAAGTTTTTACATTTTTCATAAAACTTTGCCGTGGTAAGATGAAATTCTAATATTGAATTTGAAAGCAAGTGTTTTCTATACCGACACAAAACTGGTATTAATATTTTAATAGACACTGGTGAAATAGAACGGGCCAATTTACTTAGGAGCTAGTTTCGTGATTGTTTCTGAAGACTTGCTTTATTTTACATCACTAACGAGAACTTATTTTCTTTTAACAATCAAAAAAGAAACCGTTAAAACTTTATATCTAGAAATTATTATTTTACTTGTTGAAAATCGTATAAAAATATCTTATAATTTGTAAAGCTTGTGCGAAATTACTTTACGCTATGGCTTGTTCTGTGTAAAATTATTGTTATTACGAAAGTGCATGATCATTTATATCTAGTTACCTATAATTATTTTTGGTTTAATTTGATAGTACCTGGATGACTGAGCTTTGCTCGTTAAAACGACGTTTTCTAAAAATGAAACCTAGTTAGATCGAGAACCTTATTTATATGCATAGAAAATAACTTACTCGATGTCATGTGACTTCAAAGTTTTATGGGATTTTGCGTTCTGTAGTTGCGTACATCAGAGTATGTGTGCACATGAACATATGTCTGTGAATACTTTAATATTGGTTTGCACTAATATTAGCTCTTAGGGTGCCTAGGCATCAAAGTGACCCATATCCTATATATAATACACATAATAATACTTTTACTCTGTGCCAGGAGTTTGTGTCCAGAATGCTCCAGAATTTACATATCTTAACTTTGTTCGCAGGTGAACTGATAATTCCCTCGGAGCATCACGAGATGACTGTACGGCAAAAATCTATGTTCGAAGCCGAGATGACGATGACCATCAAAAACATTCGTCGCGAAGACCTCGGTAGTTACATCTGTGTAGCGAAAAATTCGCTAGGCGATGTAGAAAGCAAGATTAGGTTGTATGGTTAGTACTTTTACATTAACACATACCTACATAACTTATATTCTAAAGACAAAAAATCGCGTGTGTAAAAATGGATTATCTACCGGCATTGGTAAGTAGTGCACAATCCTGCAAGGGTGGGTATAGAATCGCAACTGGACAGAATAAAATTAATCTGAAAAAAAATATAACCTAAACTATGGCGCAGATAGTTCAGTTGTAACTGTCAAGTAAACTACGGCAACTTGTAGAAAGCTGTTACAATAACAGCTTAGATTAATAATTAGAAGATGAGTGCTACGGAATCATTGAACTTACGATAGGTCACAGCTGTTCAGAAATAACGAGAGTGTTAGACTTAGCTGCTCCTAATAAATGTTGATTTTACTGCAAAGCAAATGCATTAATTTCATTTACCTACTTTTTAAACTAGTTTTTGATATTAAATAAAACAGGTTCGCAATTTTTATTTAATATCATTAACAGTTTGATTCTAATACCTAAGTCTTCAGCTATACGCTATTATTATAGCATCTGTCTAAGAGTTGCCATAGTTTACTTGACAGTTACTACTAAACTGTCTGCGCCACAGTTTTCTTACCAGTAGGTAACAAGGTTTTTTTTATATTTTGTTTAGATAAAAAAAAATATTTTATTTTTATTATGCCCTGTTGTCGATTCTAAATCACCCCCTGCAGGATTGTGCACTACTCACCAATGATGGTATATAATCAGTAACCATACTAATAACAATAATAAGATTTATACTGGGGGTTTTTGCCGCGAAAGTGAAAAAATGGCGTTGTTGATTTTGTAAAATTTTCCAAAACCTGTGATTCTTCGAGTGTTAATGTGTAATAATGGTGGATTATTAACCGTTAATACTTAGTGAACGTGCATAAGTGTAGGCAAATCATACAAAGTTGAAAAACGTGATTTTCACCTTCGCTCCAAAACTCCAATGGAAGTTCTAGTAAAGTTTCTACGACTTTACTAGGACATGTCTTGACTACGAGTGGACCTTGACTCTTTTACTTGACTTTGACTGTGACTTGTGACTAGGACCTATAATATGAAATACACTTGAAATAAATTATCACTTGATACTGGCTAAATGCATAAGAATGCGAAGCCAAAACTAAGAAAAAAAAAAAAGATTTTTACTAAAAAATATTCAAAAAATATCTAATTACCGTTTATTTAGGTCTAAATAAAGTTTTTTCAGAGCCGTCGCAGATATGCACTTATGATTTTATTGCGGGTTTGGGTTGAAATGATTCCATGAATCATTAGACTCTTTACATAATGAGTGACCTTTCTTTATTTAAGCTAGCTATGTCTCTCTTCGCCCGCTTAATTCATGGTAAAATGTCATATTGTAGTAGCAAGATGTAATAGGTTAAATATAATATACATATAAGTATAACACTTGCTAAATGTCATTCAAATCTAACGTTACCAGATATATCTTTAACAAACATAAACATACAATCACACTCTCTCTCTCTCTCTCTCTCTCTCTCTCTCTCTCTCATACTCATAGTGCCGTCGTATTTGATGCTTACATAAAAAGGGATAGCTATAGCTTTCATTTTCGTCCACAGAAATACCGGGCAACGACAGACACCCCTACCAGTATCCGGATGTACAAATGACATCGGAAGATGAATACGGAACGGACTCGTATGACGACGATGTCCCTGGTCAGGATAACACCAAAAGCAATAGAGTACCGGACCGCGCCAACAAATGGTACTCTACTGATGGGAAAATAATAGTAACCAATACTAACAATGGGCTACGAAAAATTGCAACGATATCCCTAACAACAACCCTACTACATTTACTCAAATTACAACTATAATTTAACCTTGCCCAATCTTATTTTACCTTGTCAAAGATTTTTTAGTAATTAAAGGCAATTTATTTTCCTTTTTATCCGTAAATTGATTGCGTCGAATTATTTTTAATTGAGAAAGGCCTACCTTTTCAGAGTTTTGTTGTTTACGGCGTGTAACGTGATAATAACTAGTAATAAAATGTTGTATATATTTTATATTATAGGTACAGACAGTAATTTATATACATGTTCGATAACATTATTATTATGAGAAGGGGTTATATTATAATTGATTGTTTATATTTAATGTGCCATGTATATTGCAACTAACTTGAATTCTAACGTGCAGCTAATTTCTCACACAGATCAAAGTTTTTGTAACCATAACGTTTTATTGAAGCTCATGTAAAAAATACATAAATGATGGCTACAGAAATTTTTATTTGGAATATATTAGTTGCTTATACTAAAGATTTACTGGGCGTAATAAATATAATTTAGTGTAAATAATATTTAATATAAATTGTTTAATCAACTGAATCTATAGAAACTAAAACAAATATTTATTAATATATTGGTTTAATACATATACTTAACAAGTTAATAGTTGCTGAGCATTTACTATCAATGAAACTATTAAAAAGCTTTATCTTCAATTGCAACTATATGGGTTTATTTGTTTAGATAACATTCTTCTCACGTATACCTACTAGTTCAATACAAACGTATATCTTAACAGTTAATATATCGTGTTCATACAATGTTGTGTTGTCTAGATTCAAATTAAATATCTTAATAAGCATATTAATCTATAGTGAATTGCATAGAAATAAAGTCATTGCAACTGTTAAAATATGCCTTAAAAAGTTGCAAATGGAGACCCTATTTTCCGCATAATACTATTGCAAATAGAAAGATACTGTAACATCTTCCGAACAATGTATAATAATATTCAGAACGTTACAAAAAATAATAAAATGAAATGAAGGACATGTTGAGTAGTATTTATTAATTTACCTTTCATGTTGCTGAACTGCCCGCTGGCGTAGCAGAGTGCGCATTCTCTTTCTAAGCCCCTGGTATTGGGTTCGATTCCCGATGAGAGCACGGTTCCTCGTCCACAGACTGGCTTTCAAAACTAGATATAAATATAAACTACCATTTGGTAATACATTCAATACCATGTGTAGCGTCAAGAGGAATTCAAGTTAACGCTATAGTAAAATCGTGCCTATTTTTAGATTAACTAAATTGGGTGGTTGAAAAAAACTGCAAGTAACGCTGACATTTTTGTTTTTGTCATGTGCTACCATTTTTCGTCTATTTTCACGCAAGCAGCGCTGTATTACAATGTTATTCTCAGGAAAACGTAAGTAGCTATAGGTAATTAGTACTTTATAGTATCGGTAAATGACGTGACATACTTTCAGTTCGCTCGAAGCGTTTCATTTGCCGCGTCTTTGCTCCCTGAAAGGTCGTAGCCGACTAATACAACACCGCTCCTTCACTGCAAAATAATGTTCATTGAAATGTGAGCTTCAGGGCGTCCTTTGTAGTACTTTACATTCATACTTTACATTGACAACACAAATTAGCAGACAGCTCGCTGTAAGCGAGATAACCGCCATTATCGTACCACTCGAAAGTTGACGACTCCCTTACCGAATACTTACTACGCGCTTCAAGCGGGCGACTCGTGCGATGTATGCACACAAACTGCTCACTTAAAGCACTTTTTGCCAGGTTGTCGGTGCGCGAGAGGGGCACAAACTGAGTCTGTTGAGAAAAACGATCGGCGCGTGGACCGTGTAGTAGACTTCTAGCTGAAACCGCGGATACAGCTAGTTGACCGACAGCTGTAAGCGCGTGGACAGCTGGTTGCCTGCTCTCGGTGCGTGGTTAATAATTGGGCATTCTGCGCCCAAACCTCATCTGATAGTATTAAAGTCAAGAGTGAGTTTTCTTCTAGGCAAGCTTGACACACAGCCGTATACTTTTTATCAGGTGAGATAGTTGTGAAATGCTTGTTAATCGAAAGTAAAAAAAAATCTATGGTATTACCCCATTATTCACAGAGAGTTAAAATGTTCGATGAACGTTCTATAATTATAATTAAACGCAAGCAAAGCTTAAAAAACCGACTTTTCTTTATACCTCTATATCTTCGGAACCTTGATCAAATTCAATGTATTAAACACGCATTATTGACGATAACTCAAAAACTAGATATTATTATCAGATCTTGATCAAATTTCAATGGGACCACATGAAAAGCACCAGCTTTCAAATAAAAAAATAATCATCAAAATCGGCTCACAAGAAGTTATGAGGTAACTTTTGAAGTCGGTTAAAAACGAGAAAATCGTCAGTGTAGTCCACAGAATACGCATTATTGACGATATTTCAAGAACTACTAATCAGATCTTGATCAAATTTAATTGGGACTAATACAAAAGCAACATCTTTTAAATTACGTATCGTAGTACCTCCTCTTTTTTTGTGAAGTCGGTATAAAATATTATTTATCTTATTCTGACGAGTGACATTTCACATCAGTCAAGACAACACATAGTTTAAAACTATTGAAAGTTTATGGAACGTTTTATAATTGAATTATTAGAAGTTTAATATTATTCAAGTGTAAGTTTAAAAATAGTTTTATAAACCAAAACGAAAAGAAAATACGCAAAAGTCTTAAATTTAGTAGTCTATTGGTTAGTACTCAATAACTTCAATTTATAAATACCTATATTTAGAGAGTCGGCTACTTATTCAGCTTTATAAAACTCTCTTTGCATCAATGCATGAACGAATCTTTGAACGAATCAAGGTTCATTTACTAACAGGATGAAAGAATTGCCGAGTCATGTGCTAAGTAATTGCTTGGTAAATTAACTAGGAGTACTATCAATCACTTTAATCTTCGTGTATCAAATGAGGTTCGGCTTGTCGATGAATTGATGTTTCATCGTTTAGTGAAAATATTCACTTATCGAATAATGGTAAAGGAATGATGGTAGATCTCTTAATAAATTAATTGAAGTTTCTTTCATAAATATTTAGAATAAGCACTACATTACCTATTCTACTTTCAAAATTTCAGACAAATTGATTTAGTAGTGAAAGGTTACAAACATCAAAATTTGCACATTTATTTATGTGAGATAGTGGTCAAATATTTACCTAACCCGATAAAAAAAAGTGTGCCCCATAGATCGCTCGCGTTTAGCATTAAAAATTATAACCTTTGAGTTTAGGGTAGCTATCTTCAGCTCAGCTGATCTAATAGATTCCAAATTTCAGCTAAATTGGTCCTGTAGTTTCAATACTCGATTTTTTTTTTTAATATTGTAGTGAGAAGTGGTATTAGGATAAGAATAAGGATAGCGAATGCCTTAAGGATTAAAACGTATTTAAAGTTCGTGGGAATTAGGATACCACCATCTTTAAAGTCTTCTGTACCTGGATATCTATAAAATATGTAAGTAAAAGTAATGTTTTGAAATCATATCTAATAGACAAATGCAAATTAAGTCTAGACACTTCACTCACACAAACAATCGCAGAAAAATTGTGCTCTTTCCGGGCATCAAACCTATAGAACGTTCTTACGTGGCGGGTTCGAAAATCCATGACCGTCTATGCCAGGGTCTCCCAAAACTAGCACACTTAGTTTTATTAACTGACGATTTTTATGCTGCTGGTGCCGAATTTGATTCGCCACACATTTTCTCACCAAGGGAAATTGTGCGATTCTGATTCTCTCGGTAGTAGTTTTTAGGTGTGATGTGAATGTTTTCGGCACCTCTTATCTTTGAAGTCAATTTTAATTTCTTTGTTTCACGACACCAAGGGCTAGGCAACAATTTTTTACACTAGATAGGCAAGCATTTGGCCTTTATCTCACCTGATGGAATGTGACGATGCTGCCGATGATGGAACATGCTTGCCTAGAAGGTACCTATATGCCAGCACTGCAAGCTCTTCCTCGTAGTAAAAAAAATCAACAGATTTCTAAAAAATATAATAAGATATAAAATAAATAAATAATATAGATTATAAAATATATACAAGTATAATCGCTACATCAATTTTTTTTTTAATTGTATAGGATCATTATAGTAAGGAAATAGCAGAAGAATGGGCCTACGAAGAATGCACGTCAGTAAAATAAAATCGATACAAGCAGGACGTTAAACATAAAAATATTATTGCATTGTCTAAAAATTTCATTGCGAGCGATGAGTACATTTAAGCTTACATTTCAAACTCAGTTATAAATATTGTAATTTGGTGTTCAATATCGTGCTTTTTTTATGTCCGATAGGATACTATGCTACACATATTAATAGTTGTTATAACAAAATTGTATCCTTTTGAGTACACACTTATACATCATTGAACTGCCCGTTAGGTTACTTGGGGCGCGATCGCCTGATAAGCAGCGGGTATCGGGTTCGATTCCCGGTAGATACACAAGTTTTCTCCCCAAGGGATTTTTTTTTCTGGTTCTGAGTGTAATTGTGTGTGATGTGAATGTTTCCGGCAACCACAACACAAGTCATTGAACTTAGTGTGGGGATGTTAGTGTGTAAGCGTTTATCTTATTATATCTTACACTAGTAGCAACATTCTTTAAGTTTTATTCAAAATTCAGTGTGGATCCGAATAACTAGTTCCACCAGACTTTTGGTGTAAGGGTTTTCTACGTAAATAAATGTCATCGTCGACGAAATGTTGCATGGATGGTGAAACCGACAACCTAAAACAAAGAATCCTTTGTTGTTTGGAGTACATATTTTGTACGTGACACGAGCCGGACAAATATTGAACTGCTTTTTTTTATCCCTACGCAAAAGGTGTTATAAGGTCGGGGTACGTACCGATATACGTACTGACATAGACACACCCGGGGTGTATATAGGGGTGTGTATGTCTGTGACATCGTAGCTCCCAAACAGCTTGACCAATTTTGATTTATTTTACTTGTTTGAAAAACGACTTGATCGAGAGAATAATTAAAACGCAAGCAAAGCTCAAAAAACTGACTTTATCGCTTTTATTTCGGTTTTGGCTAGACCGATTTCGATAAAATTTATATGGGGCTACCTCTGAAGTATACTCTACCAAACAAAAAAAATCATCAAAATCAATTCATAATTGGCGGACAATATCGGCATAACATACAAAAAAATACAGCCGAATTGAGAACCTCCTTTTTTGAAGTCGGTTGAAAACTCACGCATATTTCGAACTATTACATTAAAATGAAACCGCTAGTGACTTACGCGTTGTCGATGTCTAAATCGACAATTGTTTCGGATGAGTGCGGAGCGCTCGCGCCGTCGCGTCCTACCTCGCGACGGCGAGACGACAACGCGTAAATCACGCTAATTCCCGTTTTAATTTTATTTTAATTGATCAAGAGAGTTTTAGCTACGTCTGTAATAATCGGAACAACCGTTTTTAAGAGTGTCGAGAATATTTTCAAAATTTTGATTTTGACACTGCTAGTTATCAGCTTTTCTATTGAAATTCCTGGAACTTACAGTCCAGCATATGACATTAACTGAATATACTGAACGCATTTTATAGAGGTATCTCTATAGTTATTTATTAACAACCAACGTCTAGTTTGTAATCATTTATAATACATAACTGACGGGTTTGTCAACGAAACTATGTAGTTATTGAAAACGTACTATATCTAAGTAACACATCAAACACACACAACACAACAAACCAAAAAAAGTTCGAGTGTGATTGAATAGCGTTATTTTCCATGTTTTTATGATTTTTCCGCAGAAACAGAAAAAAATTTGATCATAAATTAGAGTCATGAAATCGCTGTATACGATATGTTACTGTCATTATTAATGTAGGTATGTTTGTTTGTCTAGAATTGTATGTAAAGAAGAGTTGAATAATCACCCCTATTTTTCGTGAAGACGCGAGAAGTCTCGCAGGCGTCCTTAATTCTGGCAATCTAAGCATGAATATTAGGGTTGGCAACTGCTATTTTAGGAAAATATTTGTTAAAAGGAAAATTACTTTAATTTGTAGAGAAAGTTAAGTCCTAAAATTAATAGAAACTTGATCGAGTGTATTTTTATCTTTCTTTGGTGAAAATTAGTGTAGACGTTTTGCAGATAAGTCGTCTGGAGTATTTTCAATATTTTTATTTTGGCCATTTTATAAAATGGTCTTTCTCTATCATCCCTTTCTTTTACTTTTCTTTCTAATGAGGTATTTTATGAATAAAATGTAAAGCATAATACGTTTATTAAAACTAGTAGTTATCAAAACAATCCAACTATAAATAAAACATCTATCACTCATTTGACATAATTGCTGGGTGATAGGCATTACAATAGAAGTTATAATAATTATAAGGTGTTTCAAGGGACCCATTTGGTTTTTATTGTATAAAGTAGTATACTGCCGATTAAAAAAGAATGTGCACGAAAGAAAATGACTTTTGACTGAATGAGTTCTCTAGTAGGTGCAAACATTAATGTATTCCGGATGTTTCCAGTGTAATTACAGGGCTTAAAAAGATGAATTAATATCGCAGTGGTTTGCCGCGCAGTTTTTTGACCTATGTATGATCAAAACTTTGGGTTGCACTGAACTGTAATGGGCAAGCGTGACGCTTACCATCGGGCGAGCGACTTGCTCGTTTTGTCTCTCTATGACCGGCCAAGTGCGAGTCGGACTCGCGCACGAAGGGTTCCGTACCATTATCTATAAAAACGGCAAAAAATAACGTTTGTTGTATGGGAGCCCTCTTAAATATTTGTTTTATTTTAATTTAATTGTTTATTTTTAAAGTGAATACTAAATATTCTAATACTAAATATTTCAAGCATCAATCTGTTGCCGTTATCAATATCGAGCAAAATAATCATGTTTGTTGTATGGAAGCCCCCTTAAATATTTATTTAATTCTGTTTTTTTAGTATTTGTTGTTATAGCGGCAACAGAAATACATCATCTGTAAAAATTTCAACTGTCTGACTATCACGGTTTATGAGATACAGCCTGGTGACAGACGGACAGACAGACGGATGGACAGCGGAGTCTTAGTAATAGAGTCCGGTTTTACCCTTTGGGTACGGAACTCTAAAAAAGTGTGTATCTTGAAGCAACGTTTTTGCATAGTCAAGCGTAACACGTAATTTATATTCTCTATCTCTTATTTTATTTAAATTCTATTTCGTAGTACTTTTAAAAGTTCGTTAAAAATATTTTCTTGACGAGTGATAATGTTCATTTTTGTTTCTATTAAATTCTAACTTTGACTTTGACTACAAGAAAGTGGCAGCCCTAAAGCAGTGGTGATTGATGCCCTCGTTCTGCGACTGTGTAACAAGTGTTTACGTGACTGTAATCAGAGCGTTATTTCCTCGATTATTATAGGAAATTGGAACACCAATCACAATGGAAATAGGTAAAAGATGATGAGGAATAAATTGTTGCGATAATTTTTGGGTGTCATGGATTGTGTTGAGGCGTTTGAGTAATGATCGATGATCCTTTTTTTCCTATGGCGAAGTAATAGGGTTGTTATTTTGTCAGTGTATATGTACGAACCCGTGTCCATAAAGAATGGAACTATAGGATTGCCGACAGATGACATAGTGTTTCATTCCCACTGGGCCAATAATATAGCTAGTAGGAGAGAGATGCAATTTTAGCTGACATCAATTGTAGTTTAGGTAATGGTGCTAATTCTGTTGAGCACCGAACTAACCTAAACTAAACTAAAAATAAACCGAACTAACCTAAACTAAACTAAAAATAAACTAATTTTAAGCACCGAACTAACCTAAACTAAACTAAAAATTAACTAATTTTAGTCAAAGAATATCTAAACGCTATTCTTTCAAGTATAAGATCACATTAAAAATAATCCAGATCCTTTTCATGCAGACTAATTTGAGTTAAAAAAAATTATTTTTAGTCTTAATTTGACGTAAAACATGTACATCAGAATAAGAATTTGGTCATTTTCACTAAATAGAGTAACTAAACTAACTTAGTCCTGTCAAACTTAATTTTAGTCTAATCTTGCATTTTCTGAATAGGTTTTGGACTAAAGCAGGACTAAAACTAATTTTAGGCTAGTTTAGTCTAATTCTGGACAACAGAATCGGCACCATTATCTCGGGACTTAATCGCGCTAAAAAACTTTTTTAGCGCGATTAAGTCCCGGGATATTACCTAAACTATGTGTTCGAATCGCGAAAGTTTAAAAATTACAATCAATTGTAGTCTTTTTTTTACTGACTTCCCAAAAAAGGAGGAGGTACTCAAGTCGATTATATTTTTTTTTATTTGTATTACGTCATAATTTCTCTACGAGAGAGCCGATTTCAAAATTTTTTTTTGAAAGATTTTTTTTTTTATTTGTGACAGGCTAGTGTTTGACCACTATCTCACCTGATGGTAAGTGACGATGTGATCGAAGCTGGTAAACAAACTAGACCTGGAATACGCAGGCTTTCAATGATGATGTTGCTTTCTTATTGGTCCCATTTAAATTTGATCAAGATCTGATCAGTAGTTCTTGAAATATCGTCAATAATGCCTATTTTGTGGACTACTTTAACGATGTTCTCGTTTAACCGACTTCAAAAGTTACCTCATAACTTCTTTCGTTGTGAGCCGATTTTGATGATTATTTTTTTTATTTGAAAGCTGTTGATTTTCATGTGGTCCCATTGAAATTTGATCAAGATCTGATGATATCTAGTTTTTGAGATATATTCAATAATGCGTGTTTAATACATTAAATCTGGTCAAGGTTCCGAAGATAAAGCGGTGATGTCAGTTTTTTTAAGCTTTGCTTGCGTTTAATTATTTTTATTTATTGACATATTTTTTTTTTTTTTATTTTGTTTTATCCCCGACAGCGTTTAAACTAATTGACCCATCGAGCAGAGCGAGCAAAGCATCTCCGTTTCAGCTTGGGCAAAATTGCTTTCGTAGGTCAGGCGGATTTCCGATTGTTCTCGTCTACAAATGTTATTTCTCAACCGATTCTTGTGAATTTATTTTCCTATGGCGGAGATATGGAGTTATGGGGATTAAACGTAAAATCGTCCTGTCGCAACAGCCTTTGGGATTCGCAAACATCATATTTGGAAGTCGTGTACTACTCTCCACCCGCGATCCCTCCGCCTATATACAAGTCTATACACAAATAACCACAACAATGCCAACGGCGCCTGAATAACTACCAGATAATCTCTAGACCACCAGGAGACTGAGAGGTGCCACAGTAGCACTCGCAGACCCGACATACCCCAATTAGTTACTGGTTTTCGATCCTTTCAAATACAGTCTACTGCCTTGTCACCATTTCCCGCTAATTCTTCTTACCATCATCCTTCTTAACCCGCAAGACATTAGACGCGCTCCAACATAAACCTTTGTGGGCTCGGTAACAAGTATCGTTGAATTCTCAATTCGTCGGGTGTAATCATAGGCTGGGTTTTGAAAAAATATCTTAACTACTTAGTATGTGTCAGGTAGTTAACTTATAAAACTGATCTTACTAGATGGGTATAAATGAAGGAGCTCTCAAATCCTATTTCATAAATATGCAACCAATGTACACTGTATATTTTTTTTTCTCCCCAGGTTAAATTACTGGTTCTGGGTGTAGTTTAGTGTATGTGATATGAAAGTTTTCGGCACGTTAACAAGTCTTAGTCAAACTTAGTGTGGCTATGAATGTGAAAGCGTGCATTATTATTATTATATACTTAAAAAAGTTCTTCTATTTATTTAGAACAAGTATCTCAGATTTTCCTATTACTGTTTTCACTATATTGTGTACAAAACAGAGAAACGGTATTTGTTATTTCTAGATACGAAGACGCTTGTAGCAGAGTAGGTTATTAGAAACCATTACTAGCACCTGAACCAAACGTGCAGATAGTCTGGGTATAGGAAATGTCTTTTATATAGAACCAATAACTTTAATATGCTTTTAATCGTTTATAATAATACCACATAATTACATTGAAAACAGATAAGAAACAGTATATGTAAAATATATAACTTAACATAAACATTTCACACTCATAGCCCCACACTAAGTTCGAGGACTTGTGTCGTGGGAGCCGGAAACATTCTCACACATACAATCTAAACAAGAAGCACACATTTCTTTGGGGAGAATACTTCGGCTTAGAAGACGAACGCACACCCAACTAAACCATCGGGCAGTTCAAATATAAGTTCGAGTATGAGTTATCATTTGTCCCTTATACTGAAATAATTACTAAAGTACGTAGCTTTTGTAATTAAGTTGACCCAAACCACATGTTTCACCTTTCGCATAATAAACATATTTATATCATTAGTGTTTCACTAATACTGATCAAACATTTATCAGGAAGGAGCCGATGCACGTCATTATTATAATCATGAATGGTATAAACATATATAACAACGTGTATGTAAACAATGTTTTTATAAAATAAGCTATTCACATTATACAATATAAATAATAATAATTGTGCTATATAGTAGAAGTTATTATATTACTTGAATTGAAGTTGTTATTATTCTCGTAATCAAAGCGTTTTGTTTCCATATTTATTATAGCAAAGGTGTGGAACCCAATTGCCTGCGTCTTTATTCCCCTGAACGGTATAGTTTGCGAGTCTTCACGTCTTGAGTGAACATGTATTTTCTAAGTAAACATGCACTCTTCCTGCAGGAAAAGTAAGAATAAAGAATGGATCTTTCGCTCCCTTGTGATCTTATGTTTTGTAAAAGATTTGGCATGAGTTTTATAACCGCTCTATCCGACGTTTACTCTCGTTGGGATGCTTATTCCGAGCAACTGGAGCCCCATATGCTGATCGGTAGCGGCATCGTTTACAGGTAAAGTCTACTGGGTCAGCTTTGGGTAGGTCATAAATCACATTTATTTTCCAGGAAAGTAATGCATTCAAATATTATAATTTATGCACTATGGTGCAATGTTTAGCAAAACTTTGTGACATAATGGCCTCGGTGACACTGCAAGTAAGTTTATGCACGTAAATTTGTAAGGGAGAAAGTTGATGGAAAAATGCTACATAGTTTTGTACTGAAACACATATACAGTACCCTTGCGGCAGTAATTCTTAGCAACTACGTTTCTTAATGTATAAATAAGTAGCACTGTATGCTACTACTAAGGTATTTAAAAAAAAATACCTTTATTAGTTTTTTCTTCATAACAGATAGTCATCATCATCATCTCAGCCACAAGAAGTCCACTGCTGGATATAGGCCTCCCCCAAAGATTTCCAAAAAGAACGGTTGTTAGCGGCCTGCATCCAGCGTCTTCCTGCGACCTTCATTATGTCGTCCGTCCACCTTGTGGGCGGTCTTCCGACACTGCGCTTGCCAGTCCGTGGCCTCCATTCGAGAACCTTTCGGCCCCATCGGCCATCAGTTCTGCGTACTATGTGCCCTGCCCATTGCCACTTCAACTTGCTAATCCGCCGGGCTATGTCGGTGACTTTCGTTCGTCTACGGATCTCCTCATTTCTGATTCGATCTCGTAGAGAAATTCCAAACATAGCCCTTTCCATAGCTCGTTGTGCGACTCTGAGCTTATTTATAAGGCCCACAGTAAGAGGCCACGTTTCAGTACCATAAGTCATCACTGGTAACACACACTGATCAAAGACTTTCGTTTTGAGGCATTGAGATCATAACAGATAGTGACTGGTCCCATTTAAAAAACCTTCTTTCAAAATGTCTGAGACATGTGCAAACAATACAGGCTGTAACTTTACTTACGTTTAATTAAAACAGTTAGTCGGCTAACGACCGCGATACAGGCTCCAAGTTTGATAATTAACGTGCGGATGGACAGGTGGGCCATACCTGCTACGGGCTAATTTAAAAGCCAGTGATGGTGCACATCTACATGTAGAAAGAAATATTATCTTAAGACTGGGATAAGATCCCACAATTATAGGATACGGATAAAAAGCCCGTCAAGTAACATCAGATGAAATAGTGGTAAGAAATATTTGGATTCGTGACCCGTTGATGTAGCGCAATTTAATATAGCGAATCCAATCATTCGTTGTAGCGAATTCGTTGTATATCAGCACACGATGATGTAAGCGTCACAATTACCCAATTTTTATAAATATTTTATCTTAGAGTGTACACTGTCATGGCTTTCCATGTTAGAAGCTTGTTAAATTGGCTCCATTAAACATCTTGAGATGTTTAGAAGTGACTTATAAACATCCCAAGATGTTTAATTTAATGAAACTAACAGGAAGTGTTATCGTTTTTAACCATAAACATAACATAAACCTGTTTACACACACAGTCTCATACTAAGTTCGATGACATTCACATACTCACAAATAATCACATCCAGAACCAGAAACATATTTTTTTACCAAGAAGCAGTTCGACCGACTTTGAAATATTAGATAGTTGTAAATTCCGAGCGTGCCTATGCTTCTTATATAGTTTTATAATGATAGCTCCCGAATATTGTGAATAGTTGGTGATCCGCAAATATCTTATGATAAGGTTGATCAGACATTTGAATCTCCGAAGTTTGCTTTGTTAGTTGTTAACTACATATTTTTTGCTGGCCACTACGTTATTAAGCAAACAGTAAATTATTACTTTAATACCTACACAGTACCTACACATTTTCAGATTTATATAGAGGGGTAAGACAATCCATCATTTATCACGACGTTGGATTATCAAGAGACCCAAACAGTGCTGATACACAACAGGTACGGTGATAGGTACCTATTAGTAACCTGATACATTTACAATTAACAGTAGTGGAGCTCTTGCAATTGCCAAAGTGAATATTATTTATAATCCAAGCTGACATATAAACCGCATTATAGAAAAATGAATCTGGTAAGTAGTCTCAAACTTATATTTGTTACTTAATTATCCATTTCAATAAATCACAAGATAATATCTTTTAAGATAAGGTTTCAAATTTTAAACCTTATTTTAAAAGCTAACTAACTGGCCGAGCTTATAGTTGAAACATCGCGCTGTTGGAAATGTTAAATTGTTAAAACACCTAAAAGAAAACATGCAGCTAAATCATTGTAATACTTACTAGCACTATACAAAGTACATCACAAGGATTGCGGTTCCATTTAACCGATTCAAAATCGGTATTGGGCGAAAAGAACCGCGGTCCTTTTTCTTGTGGTCCCTTTTGCCCAAATACTCAATGAAATCCGTAACATCACAAATTAAGCATAACTTTTAAACATTAAGTATGTATGCGGGAATGTAGCGTAGATATTCTCACAAAATGCGTTTCCGTACAAGATAAATCAATTCCATCAAGTAATAGTTTTAGCATCGCAAATCACTTCGGAAGTTTACCGAAGAACGTCATATGGCCGTTTTATCTATTCCAAACCCGAGAACACTAACTCTCAAATTCCACCATTTATACAAATATTATTAAGCTAACTCAAAATACTGCACTCATAATAATTAAAATTAATGTATTGCACAATTATTATGGCCTGTGGTATCACAAATCACTCCTGATGTTTACCAAGAGAATTCAACGCCTAATCTGAACTAGGAAAAATGACTTTTAAAACTATCGTGAGTATTACATGTAATTTATGTTGTATACGCGCAGTCTCGCGCGTCTGACTCATCCTGATGAAGGACAACAAATTTGTCCGAAACTAGTCGACTACAAAGTAAATCGGAATTTTCGACGTGTTTCAAGCCGTATACAACATAAATTATGAAAATTGACTCATTGCTGCTACTGACATTCTAGTGCTATATGTGACAGCTATAATTATTTACTAACAATCACAAAATAATTTAGTAATAACTAGCTTGATTTGTATAAAGTACGTAGTAACTGTAATTTTGACTAGAAAATATGTTTGTGAGGACTTTAGTCTAGATGTCCCAATTTTTAGCCGCCTCACCAAATTCAACATAAAATTATGTCTTGTTGTTGTTATTTTTTTATAACTTAAGTGCCAGAGTTAATTCACTCACGTTTAGTTACATTACTGCACTTAAAAGTAGTATTGTGACCTTACAAAATCCAACTTAAAATTGTGTCTTGTTGTTTTTTTATATTTTCATTTCCAAAGTTAATTTACTCAAGCTAAGTTACAATACTGCACTTAAAAGTAGTATTCCGATATCGGACAATAAGCTGTGGTATCACAAATCACTCCGGAAGTTTACCGAAGCAGCAATAACGTTTTCCGGCCGTCTAATCTGTTCCGAATCAGGGGATAGATAGGGTTCACCTGTTCTCTGACTTTAGTGGAATTGGTTTGGTAATTGTCATCTTTTAACTTAGCCGTTTTAAATAATGGAGTATTTAAACGTATTTGTTATTGTTTTTGTTATATATAATGATGTGTATGGCTGGAAAAAAATATTTCACGCAACGTTTCAAATTCTTATTACATTACTAATATCTATGATTTTTGAGAGTGAGTACCCCAGACGCCACATGATTTTTATTTTGGAATAAATTAACACCCGGAGTATTGAAACAAATTCAACGATACACATGTTGCAGTTAGTTAGTTTACGTGCTGTGAGATAATTTAATATTCTCATATTTACTATCACTATCACTTACATACATATTTTGCTAAAATCATAGCCGTTCTTTTGTTTCGACGAAAACGAGTAAATTTAGAACAATACCGCTCAACGTCAATTTTGGTAATTTTCCTTCGCCACCTCGCTCGAACAAACCAAAGACGCCGTCGCGTCCCAATTTGATTACTTACCTTTGCATAAATAACTAAGTATCAAAATCAACAGGGCCCAAAACGTATCTGAAGTTCTATGGCTTAACTATTTCAATAATTTGGACTCGGCCTTTGTTAATCAAAGGGAATAACTGATTTTATTGACAACACCATGATACATATGCATCCAATTTACGCCACACTGTTAAAGTACTTTTAAAGTGGCTATAATGGTATTTAGTCAGAAAAAATGACATATAAAATTAAAGTATTACAAAACATAGATACAACTGCACCGTACTTTAATCAGAATAGAAAACAGCTTACGTCCTTCTCTAGGTTTATAAAGCTCAGTAAAAGCAATTAATTAAATTTAATTCTACCAATCAATTAGACCAACTTACATGAAACAAACAGAAACAATCATGGCATCTACCACACATCGACCGAACCCGATTCAGGCCGAAACCATTGCAAAAACCAATATGGAAACATAGCTATAAAATTGAATAAAACACCGATTATCTGGTCCATATCTACCACTCCACCACAACTATCGAAATTGGATTGCCATGAATAAAGAAATCGATGGTTTTTCGGTGATTCATTCCTTTTCTCCTCAGCTGTTTATGTAGCCCATAAATATGTGAAATGTTATACAATGGGATTGGTCGATGGACTTCTTTTGTATGTAGTACAGATAAGGAAAAATGTCGTCGTATTTACCCAATATATTCTAGGCAAAACAATGAGAGTGTTTATCCTCATTTATGGAAGTTAGCATCACACTGTCACACTTAATATTATAAAGGCGAATGTTTGTCCGTTGTTCGTTACTTCTTCACTCTCAAACGGCTGGACCAATTTTGATGAAATTTGGTATGGGGGTAATTTTTATCCCGGAATTTTGCGGGTCCTTACGCGGTTAAAACCGCGGGGCACAGCTAGTAAAAAAATATTTCTGCGTGCCCTTTTAAACCAGACAAACTGTCAAACGTCATTCATTTATGGTTTAAGTCTAAGTAAATAAGTATTCTCTAGGCAAGCATCCCAAATCTTCGGTCGCGTCATCATTTTCCATCAGGTAAGATATAAAATAAATACAAATAGTTTGGTAATCTGTTCTTCACTATGGCAAACTAAAACTATTAAATATATTATAAGCAATTGCATATTTAATCTGAATCAGTATCATTTCAGCTGTTTTGAATGAAAGCCCGGTGAAATAAATATACGATATATCGATATTTATGAGTCACAAAGAAATAGTCTATAACCTGTATCACACAGCGACTATAAAATAGCCTACGTCCTATTCCAGACGTAAAACTATGGAATTTCATTTGAATCCTATTTTTCATTCGATTGCATATTAAAACGGAATCAGTATGTATCATTTCAGCTGTTTTTAATGGAACACGGTGAAAGAAATATACGATATATCGAGATATATATATATATATATATATATATATATGCTGCGCTTCGGCCAATACTCATCATGGTCCATAAAGTTAGCTCGATAACATTAAAGCTGACCTGACGAATGGCGAATGCTGTGCACGATACAGAAAGACGGTGCACGTGCTTTGGTCAGAAGCCAAGACCAACATTGGCTTGAGAATCTTGACATGTTTAACAACCTGTGTGAGCTATGGCATGATCTTGGGCAAGCACGACTGTGAATAAACCGAACAGATTAACGTTAAGTTAAATTAATAACCATACATATACGCTATCTACGGGCCAATTGACTATTTTATTTCATAAACCTAAATACATATATACAGCAAACACCTATCTAATCTACAAGGTACCGAGCTTATAGGTAAGTCAAGTACTCACCCTAACTACATTATACCCTACGTTGTAGAAGTGCATGATTGATCTGAAAGGCTTGTTGGTTCTACTACGCGTAATGTGTTAGACGTATGGTTTCTACACTCTGCAGGTATTGGACTCAATTTCTGGTAGCATTTTTTTTCCCGTAGGATTCCTTTTGAATTAGGATTCGTTTCTGGGTTATATATTTACGTGTATGCAGTCTGTTTCCAGCTTGGGTGGCGATACAAACTAGTTGCCTTCGCTTATCTATGTTGGGACATGGGCAAATTTATATTCTGACAATTATTTGGTATTATTTGTTGCAGTGCCTAGACTACCTGATACCAATTTTCATCAAATTCCGTTCAGCCGTGACAAAGATGCCTCATTATAAAAATATTGTTAAATACACGCTTTCACAAACCTTCCCATCTAAAATATATGTGTGTTTTAGTGTTACATATTATATCAGGGATGTGCCTTGTATATTACAAGAACTCGGAAACCACAGAAACAAAAAAAACAATACAAAACGTCGAAAATTCGTTCAAGTTATATTTTTGACAATAAACACCGTTAATGAGCACCGCAATCACAAATTCGTCAACAATCTAACCACATAATAGACACGAGAGACGCAGACGCGTGTAATTAAGTTCCTCAGTTGGCAGCCCTGCATGACAATGAGTCGAGGAGACAGTGGGGCCAACACAAAGGCGTGAACGGAGCTAATGGCGCGTGCATAATCCGTACAAGTCTCTCCATTGACGACTTCTGCGGCATTTTTTGAACGATTCAGGAGGGTCGACGGCTGGAGCTGAGCGATATGAATACGCAAAAGGGTTAATTTTTTGCCATAATTTGTGAGTGTCATTTACATGTCGTACATGAGTCATTTAGGTAGGTTGCTATGAGCACACAGGTTTATTTCGAACTTCTTTCGCTAGCTTTTCTAACATAGTTATTGTTCATATTGGCTTTCACAGTATGGTTTAGCATTTAGCATTGAACATATGCAGATGTTATAAAAACAAGTAAATTATAATTGGACCATTACCACCGAAACAATCCATAGTAATCTTAACGTCACCTAGTTAACCTGACGACTGAAATATCCTCTGAAACTTAGTTTTTCAGATATAATCGAATGAGCATAACAGATTCTGATGATTGAACGTTGTGGTACACGAAGAAAAATTTGGGACAGCTCTCTAGCTGTCCCAAGCAGTTAGCAAGTTAAAATTACAGTTACTATGTTCTTTTTACAAAATAAGCTTGTTACCCTACTAATATTATAAATCCGAAAGTTTGTGTGTAAGTGTGTAAGTATGTTTGTTCCCTCTTCACGCTTTAACGGCTGAACGGGTTTGGATGAAATTTGGAATGTACATAGCTTTTACCTAGGCTACTTTTTTACTTGGTAATAGCGGGCGAAGCCGCGGGGCACGACTAGTCATCATATAATTTTGTGAATGTTACTAAATAATTATAGTAGTCACATGTAGCAATAGAATGTTAGTAACAGCAATGAGATATTTTTCTCAGTGTGATGACGTCACGTTTATCATATAACCTAACGTATTGATAAATATAATACAACAATGAAGCTACGTATTAAAGCGACACAGGCTTCTGAAACACAAATTAACACATCCTGAAATACAGCTGATTCCCCGTCGCCCTTAATCACGCAGACAAGACATTACAATCAGCATTTCCCATCGTAAATTTATACAACCTGGATATACCAAATTGAACATTCTAGAATTATAGCGGGGTAAATAATTATGATAATTTGTTACCACAATGGATACACTACATCGAGTAATATAGTCATTCATGTTGAATTATGTTAGACTAACCATGCTCCGCGACTTGACCCGCGTTTATCATGTTAAAAAGTCCATGTGTTAATTCTAGGTATAAACTATTTACATTCCAAATTTCATCCTAATCCGTTCAGCAGTTACAGCATGAAGAAGTAACAAACATACTTATTATATGTTTGTTATATATTCTGTATGTACTTACTTATACATTTACACACATACTTTTGGAAGTATAATATTAGGGTGATAAATAAAAATAACGAGGTTAAAAGTTTTAAAACATTTTAAGAAGTGAAAATCTTTGTTGGAGGGCTTTGAAATTTTGATCTGCAACACTGTAATGAATAAATAATTAAAATGTTTTCCTTTAATGCAAAGTTTCACTTCTATGTGTATCTTTACAACACATCCTGTCTTTATTAAAGGTTTGATGATTTGTGTCGTTAAACAAGACGACACAAACCAATGGGTAGCGCGGGAGCTTCTGGAGTTCAGATAGTGATGCGATATTTAGGTTATAATGTTTTGATATCCCACGCGAAGAAAAAGTATGCTTCACAGTTTAAAGACAGCCTAATTTTAGGTATTGTAACATTTTGTTTAAAAAAGATATAGATATATATATATATATATATATATTGTGCATAATGTGCAGTCTATAAAAATGAGACTTTTGCTTGTTTATGTTTAAGCCTATACCACCAGCACAGCAAAGCAAAGCCCTAATATGGTGCTGGTCTCGGGATGGGTGAGGACCATGCTTCTTAATTCAAATGAATCTCTTCTTAAATTATTATTCTAATAAATAAACTGAGAAAGCAAGCTCTGTATAGCAATGGTAATCCATTGGTATACCGAGCTCGCTTTCCCATTTCTAGAGGCTATCCGTGTACTTTCTGAGCTAGCCATCGTTTTGATGCTACTCGTACTTGTTAATAGCTATTCTACAAACTATAATTATTTCTTACTAGATTTTATCTAACATACCGGAATATTCACTGAATCTTAGAAGTAAACTTTAAACAGTCTAAACTGAAGCACTAACATCAATCATGGGAATTGCCTTATTGATTATATACTACTTGATTAAAAAATATAAGTAAACGTTATTTTAAAAATGATCTAATTAAAAGTTTTCCAAATACGCATCGGATACAGATTACTCAGGGGTTTTTTTTAGTTTTTCGGTTTAATCGGTGTACAGTACCTACATAGAAAACGCGACGAATTTTTGGAAGTTAGTTAATATCAAGTTAATGCACGGGCTTGTTCCAAGAGAATTGTATTTTTTTAAGTAGTTTTTTAAACAGCTTTGTTCAGGTTTAAGAGGCCGGGGTGGCTTTGAACGAGTCTATAGGCTGTCTCTGTTTAACTTGCAAACTGTGCCCATGCTTGATGCGATAGCACTACCGAACGAACACTTATAATAGGTGCCGTAATACCAAAAATTATGAATGAAAATGTAATGTTTAGCCATTGTTTTTTGTATTAATAGTACCTTGAAATGATAATCTATGTTCCTGTTGTAATGACAAAAGAAATGTGTTCGTTACAATACAAAACGAATAAGTTAAAGATGCGACATTTACGTCGTAATAATGTGTGAAAATCAATTGGTTTATATTTCGTTTTAGGTAATTATTTTGGAATAAAAACTATCCAGGAACCTAGATTAATACGTTTTTTATCTGAATAACAGCACAGTATGGTGGTTATATGCTTGAATTATAAATCATTTCGGTATTACGATTGTATGGGCAAATCAACCACTACCCGGCGCTTTAAGTGTATACTTTTTTTGACGACTTGATAATCACGTGAAATATCGCGTATTTAAACTCGCGTGTGTTTATCTCTAATGGTGTAGTGTTTACTATCTTACTTGTAATTGTTGGTAGGTGATGACATGATTAAACACGTCAGACCTAAAATTACTTGCTCTTAAAGATTGCTGCTAGGATACTTGGAGCTTTTAGATTTAGATTAATATTTTACCAAAATTCAAATGTTCTTAAAATACTACGTCGAAGTCTCAACGTGAGTATCGTACATGCACAAAACTTAGGTTGACAATTTAGCATTATAAACTCATGTTCATATTGATTTTGAATCGCTTGATCTAGTCCAACATATTTACAAATTCTACTCATCTGTATAGTAATTAAATCTACCAAGCCCTCCTGCCAAAAAAAGCGTGCCTCCATCGCCTACTAGGTACTTCTGAACGAACAATTAAATAAAACAGGATCGAGCGAACAGTTCAAACTCGAACAAAACATATTTTCTGATAAGCGAAGGCGCTACGAAAGTTATAATTGATGTGTAAATCTGTTATCGTAAAGCCTCCCCAGATATTGAGTTATAAAAACAAGTTGTTAACATAAATTGGAAAAAATATTGTTGCGTGATTTTTTTATTACCTGTCATAAGCGCTTTATGATTATTTGAACGTTGAAAATGTATAATAATAAAATTTTAAAGGCTATTTGCCGTCAAGTAATCTAGCAAAATTGCCCGATGTAAAATGAAGGGCTTCATAGCAAAATAAATTGCGTCCAGTAAGATGAGTATTCTCTAAATTGTACTCAGATAATTTTCTTCTGCTATTTCTCGCGAGATAAATTGAGGCATTTCTTTGAAATAGCTCAATACAAACCAGTGTTTGTATAACGCTAGTTGTTAACTTTGAATAATTGACAAATATTAGTCTATTTGTTAATTACCTATTTAAAGCTAACAACTAGTGGTAAACTATAATAATAGTATTTAGATTAAATTATTGCTGAAAATTCTCATATTATTTTCATATCATTTCTAAAATGTTCATATTATGAGTATTTTGAATAGCTGTTTAAATGATAAAATAATATGTAGGTTACGTTATTATAATTATAAAAATATATACAGTGAATATCTATGAGAATTTGTTTTGATATTTTCCTATCACCAAATACACTAATACTGAAGTTCTTTTATCTATCCTTGAGAACGAGTGTATTTGGTGATAGTTTTTGATTTGAGGATATGAACTACGACTGTATTTCGGCACAAGGGTAGCAAGCCAGTCAAGCAAGAGAAAATGACCTTCCACCTTGGATTTCACCTCAACCTTTTACCTTGGATTACCATCACCGGAAGCTCAAGCCCGTAGCTGAATTCAAAACCTCAACTACTCGATTAGGACAAGAGTTTTTACTATTGCTGGATAAGCAAGCATTGACCGCAATCTCACCTGATGGAAAGTGAAGATACAGCCGAAGATATAACATGCTTGCTTACCTATTTACTGTAGACTTAAAGACACCCATTGTACCGTTTGGGAAACATAGACGGAGACAATGAGTTCCACTCCTTCGCTGTACGGATGATAAACGTAGAAGCGAGTCGGTTCGAGTGAACTGGTGGTAAATGGATGATGTTTGATAGTTTGTCTTGTTGAGAGATAGTAAAATGGGCATGGGGTAATTAACTCGTATATAATTCCTGCGCACACACCCCAAAATGTAATCGATAGAATACTGATAAGCCTGCCACCTTACGTTAGTGACCGAGTTTTATAATGAAAATGAAAAATCGTTTATTTAGGGTAAAAACGAAGTTGTACAGAAAATATTGGTAAAACGATGCAGTAGTGTAAAACTGTGTCACAGCTGCCGACGCCCTCCTCCGAAAAATGTTATTACAATATTCACAATGATACTGTTTCAGACAATGATAATAAATTTAAGTTACGAATCTATCCAAAGAGGAATTATACATAACATCTAACTTAATTAGGTTACAAAACAAAAACGTTTTTTTTGTTGCATGTGTGTAAATGAGTGTGTAATTAATGTATCCTAATTAGATAATTTTTAAATTGTATTGCATGCCGAAAGGCCGGATAGTGCGACCCATTGTTTTTTTACCGACTTCCCAAAAAAAGAGGAGGTACTCAAGTCGATTGTATTTTTTTTTTAAGTGTGTAACCTCATAACTTCTTTTTACGTGAACCGATTTTGAAGCTGGTGGAAAAGCTGGTGCTTTTCATGTGGTCCCATAGAAATTTGATCAAGATCTGATGTCTAGTTTTTGAGTTACAGACAATAATGCGTGTTTATTATACATTAAATCTGATCATGGTTCCGAAGATAAAGCAATGAAGTCGGTATTTTTAAGCTTTGCTTGCGTTTAATTATTTCACCTTTGTAATCACTTGTTTACACCTGTATTCGCAATCAATAAATAAATTTGTATTTGAATCATAATATATTTGAGAATGCTTTCTTAGGACAGTTTGAATGAAAAGTTTTCTTACAGAAGGAACATAGCAAAGCGAATATATATTAGAAATATATGTGGTGGTCGAATATAATCACTAATATTGAAGTTCTGTGAACTTACTTCATTACCGCTATCATCCAAGAGTATTAAAAAGAAAACAATAGTCGCCCTAAACGCGAAGTGGTAAATGAACACCGAGCAGGAAAATGATAAATAATACAGAATAATCTGGAAGGGTACACTCAAAGGTTTTAAGTCGTGTTTCCGTGTCGGAACCGCAATTAACGTATGACCTTTCTGACCCCCACACTAATTAAAGAGGGGTCGGAACGCATGCGGTTTCCTAATGTGCGGAAGTGTATTTTTGACTTCATTCTAACATTTTTAAAGCGTACCTACGGTATTGTTCTTGGACCCGGTGGTTCGCTTAAATTCTTTGCACCCTGGTGGTAACTAGAATGTTTGGCGTATTGACAAGGTCATCGGTATACAAACTTTGAAGAGCTTGACCATAGGAAATGTTGAAGACATAGTGACGCTATATTTGACGAATAAAAAATCCTAATTTTGTATTCCGGAACTCATTATAGAAGGGAAGCCTATCGAAGAGTCCGTTTTATAGCATATCTGTCATTAAAATAATTTTCGCAAATAAATTTCTCTTTTCAACCGACTCCAAAAAAGAAGGTTCTCAATTCGACTGTATGTTTTTTTATATGTATGTTACGCGATATCTCTGCCAATTATGAATCGAGTTTGATGACTGTTTTTTTGTTTGGTAGAGTATACTTTAGAGGTGGTCCCATATTTTTTTTATCGATATCGGTCAAGCTTAAACCGTAATATAAGCGATGACGTCGATTTTTTTTAGCTTTGCTTGCGTTTCAATTATTTGGTGTTTGATAGGCTCCAACGCTACTTAGACAGTTCATTGATATTATCATTTTATTGACCTCGATCTAGTGAAAACCCGTATGCAAATTACTTAGGATCAGGCACTACTGAACATTTTTTTATATTTTTAAACATTTATTTTTAAAAAAGTAAATCATTTGTCGAAAATTCTTAGGGACATGAAATTAATTTACTACTCCCCCCGCGCTGTTGTTTTGTATACTGCTGTCTTGGAAAAAAGATTTATATGCATTTTTGACAAAATTGAGTATACCTATATCATATATATATATATCATCGGAACAAGGAAAAATAGAGCATTTAGTACTAATATTTTTTTATTTTAAAATATTCAAACGCAACCTACTAAATCTTACTTATAATTTAGACGCATCTGCTACAGTCATAACATATTCTAAATAGTAAAGACATTTCTTATGTGTATAACTCAATTATGCCAAAAATTTTAGATCCGTCTTTTTTATACAAAAATATACAAAGCGCCTATATAACATCAATATTGTTGGTCTGCGCACTTTAATTTTGCACAAGACAACTATCATTCACAATTTCACATATATGCACCTGACGCAGAACAAAGCCAAACTCTGTCGCGTACATACAAACTTTTAATGGAGTTGAAACCGGGAAATACTAGCGAGACTTATCCGATAATATGTGTTAATGCACAGTTCCAAACTAACTTAGATACCTGCTTTATATCCGTACCTACAACAAGGGAATCCTCGGATGTGAGACTGCTGTCGGATAAGTAAGTATATACCTAAAGCTTAAAGCCATATCTTCACTGCCAATATATACAACTCTTTGAATAGTATATGCTGCTGAAAACCTGTTGTACAACATAAATGTTTCTATAAAAAATGTCATCTATCTGAACCTATAGCCAAGTAAAACTACGAATTTTGAAGAAAAAATGTATATCATGCCAATATTCTGGATTTACAATGAAAAACAAACAAACCAACGCTTTCACAGTGCTCACAGCCCTACACTAAGTTCGAAGACTAGAGGCCCCAATCACGAGTAGAATCAGAAACACAAATTTTCCTTGGGGAGAAAACTTGTGTTCTCGCCGTAAATCGAACCTGATACCCCCTGCTTAAAACGCGAACGCTCACTCAATTAAGGCAACGGGTAGTTATGAAGGTAATTTCAACAGACTATGTTTTGGACCCACCGAAATTTTCCAGAGTTTTACCACGAAATTATAGCATATATGTTATTCTGATGTATAAGTTATATTATTGTAAAGATTCATTAAAATCCATTCAGTAGTTTTTGATAATAATTTGAGTAACAAACATCCATACAAACAAACTTTCCTGTTTATAATATTAGTAAGGATGTTATCTCATTACTGATTACTTTAATTAAACTTGTTTTATCCTCTCAACTGAAAAGTAACCTAAAAAGGTCACTGTTTAATATCGGTTCAAAAGAACACACCTAATAAAGCACTAATTAAGCAATACTACTCAATAACTCTACATTCAATAACATGAATTTACAATCCCAAATGTATCTTACAGTCTGCATAAGCACCTTTAATGCTCAACATAATTCAAATTACCTGAGTCCCCCATACATTACCAGCATAATTCTAAATTAATTGTAAATAACGCTCTTTGTTTCGCCGCTTGTAAATCTCTTAAAATATGCTCAAGCTCAGTAGGTAACGGTGTTCGCATTTGCTTTATTAAATTTTACTCGTAACAGTCTTCAAGAGAGAAATTTATATCTCTGTCTGTATTCGTAAGTGTGGGCGCAATATTGTTAAATAAACAGTATGGAATGTGACAGATTATGCTAGAGATCATATTTATTAAGATTGTTTTAATGTCGATGTAATGTGAATATTCTAGTTTATAAGTAATTATTACTTTAATTATTTTTGATAAGACACTTTCAAAATTATTTTTTCTTAGCTTAACTGTAACAGTAAAAATAATAAACATTTGTATTAATTAATTACCTTTCAAACACCCCGAATATAATTTTATACCAATAAAATTATGATTGCCTAGGAGCACAGCTTGTATGTCAAAATCTAAAATGAACATTTTCATTTGTTAACTTACTTCGACTTAAAAAATAACTATGTAATAGTTAAAACTTACTAATTAGGTACATCTTAACATTCAAGGATTGAAAAGTCCATATAAAATACTAGTTCAGCCCCGCGACTTCACCCGCTGATGATAATGCTGATTAAAGTAGCTTATGTCCAAATCCAGATGACCTATACCTACATTCTAAATTTCATTAAAATCGGATGATTAGTTGCGGAAATACGTAGTAAGAAACATTCATACTCACACACATACACACACAAACTTTCGCATTTATAATATTAGTAGGATTCGTAAGCATGACTTTGAAGAAGGCACTTCAGTTTTCACCCACTAGAGAAGAAAACACGAAGTAATTCTTTGGTGAATTCTATTTATTTTATGCTTTTTTTACCAAAAAGAAACTGAGTGTCAGGCGTGTAAAATATTTAATTAAATTTTTGGTAGCTTAGCGTTTGCCTACTATATTTACCTGATAGTAAACAAGCGCAAACGCATTCACACTCACAGCCCCATACTTAGTTCAAAGATTTGTATTGTGGGTGCAAGAAACATTTACATATCACAAATCTCCCTTGGGAAGAAAAATTGTGCTCCTGCTGCAATCGAACCCAGAACCAACGGCGCAGAAAGCAGAGACTTGCCCACCACGCCAACTGGAAAAGTAATGATATTGACGATATTTATGGACATTTTGTTCAATGCTATAAACTGGTAGGATTGAAATATCCATACTATACCAGTTTTGTACTGCAATGCACCCGTGTTTCATTATTCTTCGAGCAAAGCCACGGATTAGATTAGCAGCCTCTCACGGCAATACCCACTTCCATATTGCTTTGGGATATAAACTTTTAATAGATTGTCGGTTTTACCTTTTTGTAAAGCCTTCTGTATCCTTCTATAGCGATGTATTTTGCTTATTGAAATGTCCCTATAGCCGTAATAAGATACATTATAAGAGGAAACACTAAAACATGATACGAGTGCAACATAGATTGGTAAAAGTGTGCTGGACAAATCCGTACAGTGTAAATAAGAAATTGCTACCTATCTATCTATCTTTATTTATATAAAAATCAATGCAACTTTTCGTTGTAATTTTATAACTCAAGAACGGGCTCACCTATCCAAACCAAATGTTTAGGCTTTGTTTGGACTATTTAGTAGATGGTTTATGTGAAGTTTGCACAAAATCGGTCCAGCGGTTTTTCATTTATCACACCCGGGTGAAGCCGGGGCGGATTGCTAGTATGTTATATTTGTATAAATATAACATAGTAGCGCTGAAGCGCTCTTTTTAATTGTTCATTTTTAATTATACTTTTCTGTATAATATCTCGTCTTACGTTTTCCTTTGAGAAATAAATCAAATAAACGAACCAGGGAGGTAGTAAAATCCACACAGGATTCCATTTCCTTTATACCACTTTTTGAAGCGTTTTGCTAGAAATTCCTCCCAACGTCGCACAAAATACAAGCAGATATTTGCGTTTCTATGACATTTTGCCGCAGAAGAGTGGAATCAGCACGTTTTTAACATGCTTTTCTGAGACGACAGCCATTTTTCAAATAAATAATAATCATACGTGACATTATTGTTTCTACGTATTCAATTTACTCTCTGCCAAGAAACAAATTCGAAGATTTCTGTATTAGGAACCTTTAAGTCTAGTCTACGCTAAGAGACTGCTACTGCCAATATCCATTTTCAATTAAAGTCATTAGCTTTTAATAATTCCTCTTTATGGGCCATGTGAGTTAACAATTTTGAATATAATTTGCACAAAGCGGAATGAGCTCGTCCGGGCGTTTGTCTCACAGTCTCCTCCGATTACCACTTTTGATGTATCTTTATGACCCACTTATTTTAGCTGCGCGCATAGTACCGTGACTGCGGCATTTTTTTTAAATACAACAAACACTTTCACATCACATCCCCCCACTAAGATCGACGACTTGTGTCTTAGGTGCCGGAACCTTTCACATCCCACACACAATCACGCCCAGAACCAGAAACATACATTTGCCTGAAGAAAAGAAGCAAAATGTGTTTCTCCCGGGAATCGAACCCAGGACTGACAGCGCAAAAATCTAAATCTTGCATGCTACGCTAAATAGATAATCGAAATAGCTTAATAGTAAAAGTGAAAGAAACGAGATGAACACTTAAGCCGCCTCTGATGTTCAAGACCCTTATTCCTCGTGTTCCATCTTACACTATATAGGTACTTGCAATATAAAACTAGATAAATATTTATGTCGCAATATATTATGCGTATTGAACATGAGCTGGGGTATTATAACGATATATACAGATAAAGAAAAGGAAAACATTTAGCACTACGGGGAAGCTCCCTTATTTATTGACAGTACTCTCTTTCAACTACCGAAACGGTGATCTCGAGCGATCGGTGTCTGAAATTTTAGTAGCGAATCCTGCCAAGAATATATATATATATATATATATATATATTCTTATATATATATATATTATCTTGAATAAAGCATTAGAGGCACATTTTTAATTTAAAGACTAGCAATGTTTATAGTTTATTTTGCGACAATTACATAGTTCAATACTAATTATGAAGCTACTAATTTCAAAGCTACCAAGGACGCTTTATAATAAATACTGCATACCGAATACATGGTAAATATCCCGTTATGAATATAAACATTTCTGTTAATATTATTTCGATAGAGTTAGCCAGATAATAACCTACCTAAAACATAAACATAAACGCTTTCACAGTCCCACACTAAGTTCTATTACTTGTGTCGTGGGTGCCGGAAACATTCATATCACACACACATTTTTTCATGGGGAGAAAACTTCCGCTCCCTCCGGGAACCAGAAACCCCTGCTAAGAATTCGAACGCTCATCCAACTAAACCAACGGGCAGTTGACATATATTCAAAATTCAAATAAGAGTTAAACGTAGCCAATTTGTCTAAGTAGGCAAACAAACAAACAAACTGTGTAATATGCCAGGTATACCCGTAAGCAAAGCTCAAGCTCTAAATTCTCCAACATTGATAGACATAAATATCGGTATTACATTTTAGGTCAGTCATTTACAGGTCTACATTTGACGTCTATTAATTCAGACGATTTTATAGCATTATATAAAATCGTCGTATATCTCGTTTTAATATTAGCAAGCTATTAAAACTTCACATAACAGTACTCACTCATTATCGGAACGAAGCGCCGTAAAAGTAGCAAAGTGAAAGCAAACAGCTCAGAAAAAGCGACTCATAAAACAATCAGCATTTGAGAGCGAACGGCAGTCCTGTGCAGTTGCGGCGATAAAATTGCTATAGAATTATTCCTGACTGCCAGCTGTCGCGTTCGGTTTTCGCGCTGCCTGCATTACGTACTCGTAGGTATAGTTTGTATAAGTTAGTTGAGAGTTGGAGATAGTATCAATAATTTAAGTTTGAAATTCCCGTATAGCGGTTCGATTCTACTTCTGTCACAATGATACAAATAACGACTATAGCGTGGATTGGCATTAGTCAATATTTGTATAATGCGTCAAGTAATACCAGACTGCTTACAAACGGTTTAGTTTTTAACTAGTTGCCTCCAAGCAAGTTTCAGTCAGCGACATAATTATCAATTCGCCAAAGTTTTGAAAATTCTGTATAAGTGAAATTAATTAATGTATTTTTTTTAATCAAATCAAATTTAAATAGTTTATTTGCATGGGCCCCAAAGAGGCACTCATGAAAGTTAATGACTCTACTGCCAGATTTTCTATTAATTACTGAAATATTGAGAATCTCATCCAATTATTTCAATCTTTATAAATTACTAGCCGTGCCCCGCGGCTTTGCCAGCGTCATTTAAGTTAAGAAGTAGCCTATGTGTTATTTCGGAACCTAAACTATCTACATTCTAAATTTTATCAAAGTCGGTTTATTCGTTACCGAGATACGTGGTAACAAACAATCACACACACATAAACTTTCGCATTTATTATATTAGTAGGATTATTATCCGTTATACATTTTAAAGTAAAACTTTTGGCTAAAACTAACGTGAGTATTATAATGTTATGTCTGCGCCAAATATGAGTTTGATCAACTGGTTTAGCTTGGAATGGTAACAATCAACAAGCATAGGCAGATTTACTTTCGGATTTATAATATTAGTACGATTGTTATGTCTAACGAGCTACGAAATTATAAGTTGAAATGTAACACAAACATCTACACAAATACACAGATCAGATTACTGTTAAGTTTTAAAATGTCTAAAGGAAACAAGTAAGAAATTCATATCTGCAGTGTCAGCCAGAAATGTATAAACGAAATGCAGTATGAGACTGCAATACACTCCTTTCAAAAGTGTTTTGGCTCTTTGTAAGTACACTACCAACTCGCTCTTTTAGCCGAAACCAGTGATGCTATCGGCTGTTTAGCAAATTAAACTGGCTTTTTCATGCTCCTGAACACACCGTAGTCTGGTTAGTATGTGTAATTAGTTTGTATAATGTGTAGTCGACTAATAATGTGAAGTCTCAAGGATGAGTGTAGTGCTTTACAAATTAATTTGGCTGAGCTACGCTCACGTGGCACTGTTCCAAACTGCATCTTCCACTCATTATACATATAATATATTCAGCTACAGATAAACAGAATATTACCAAACAAATCTTGATAAAAAGATAATGAATAAATTAATGTAGCTGTGACAGCAGAGATCTTAATCATATTAACATATTCAAATGGTACTATGTCGCTGCAAAGCTTTCAATCGCATCGAAGTAAAATTATGTATATTTATTCAATAAAGTCTCAAAAAATATTCAACTAAGGATTCGCGGGAGTAACTGATGCGATTTTCCCCTTTGTTCTCATTTTCCGTCCCATATTTTTGTTTTCAACTTCAGTGAATATTTTTATTACATTTTCTTGTCTTTCAACACATGAGTTACTTTGGAGTCGCGGTTTTTGTTATGTTTCGGGACACAAAAACGTCTAAAGAGATCAATTCCGTCGAGCGAATACATTTTAGTTACTAATAGAGTATTTTAATGTTTTGAAAAATTTATTGATGCTGTTTGTATGACAACCTATACATAAAAAAGTGTAAGTGTATTATCGAAATTATGTGTATTAGTATTTTACATCCTCTCTGCTCAACATGTTACTGTAATTATTTCCTTTTTTTATGATGATAGGCAGACGTTTGACCTCTATCTCACCTGATGGAAAGAGATGAGACATGCTTCCTAGAAGATACCTATTCACTCTTGATTTGAGGACTCCCAGCTTATATTATTTACAGAACATGACAGAAACACGATTTTCACTCACAAAGAAATTTCTGGATTCTGGTTTCTACTATTAGCGATAAAAGTCTTCGAAATTAGTTTGACTCTGAATGAGTAAGCGTATGTTTTTTAATTAGAGGCGATTGAAACCGTTAATTTTTCTTATTAGAAATAAAAGTAGTTTTTCTCTTTTAAAAATTAAATACCTACTTCTTCGTAATACAATAGAGTCAATACAACAGCGATATGCAGATATCACAAGACCCTATCAGACCCTTTAACCTTTTACTATCTCACAAGGTTTAAACTACAACAAATAACGCTCGATAGATAAAACTGTATTTTCAAGTAAATGCTGATAGTATCATAGAAGTATTCTGATACCGATACGTTAGGAAAAACCATAATATCCTATGAAAAATTCAACCACCCCGCTCGCGATCAGCTACCGTGAAATCTCACGGTGAAGGCCCTAAGGAAATACCTACCGTGAACAGGACAGGGTGGGGACTTAGGTTAAACATCTTATAGGGCCAAAGATCGATACATTTTAATTGTTAAAGTGAAACTTTTTATGGGAGGACTTTGAAATTCTGATCCGCAACCTTTTTGTGTGTCGAAAAGTGGGGGGGGGGGTTAAACTCTATGATAAATGATTAAAATTTCACTTCCATCGTAAATTTCACTACACACCCTGTTTTTTTATTATTATATTATATTTGTGTATACGCGTATACTCCTCATTATTTATTTCTAAGAGATTGCCATTACCGTAACTTTGTTCTGTTAACATTTTTTATCTTGGTGTAGAGTAATACTTAATTATTTGTATTGATTTATTTTCATCCACAGAGTATGCACTGCTCAAATTAGATGTTTATTAGTTTAGTTAAAGCAATTTCACAATGAAAGAAATTCATAAGATCGGGTTGGTTACTTGCCCCTGTTTTATTCATATGGAGTGAGCACGGAATAAATGGCGATGTTATTATAATATACGGAGCTAAAGTTTCAAGAACGCTTTTCACGCTTAAAAGAAGAGATACCACATATACTGTGTACTTGCAATATAATTTATATCAAACACTGGAAGACGCGGCCGCTAGGCTACACGCTTCTCAAGGCAACCGTTCGTCTTCATATCCAAAAATTTTCCAATCCAGTATATTTATCTAATACCTTTTATTTATATATATATATATATATATATGTGTAATCAGGATCTCGGAAACGGCTCCAACGATTTTCATGAAATTTAGTAAGCAGCTAGGGGGTTTCGGGGGCGATAAATGAATCTAGCTAGGTTTCATTCTTAGAAAACGTCCTTTACCATTAAAAAAAACCGAACAAAGCTCGGTCATCCGGGTACTTATATTTATGTACTAAAAATATTGTAATTTATAAATACCCCTCACTTTTCCTTCCTGCATCCAACCATATCCCGAATGACTCAAGTTGACTCTCCCACAAACGAGTAGTTCGACGCTATCTTATTCATAAGCTGCCGAACCTACAGAGGGTGAAAGGTGAAAAATACCTCAGCGAGCGCCTTAAATGTTGTAGTCTACTTTACATAGGATAAAATACGTGTAGTACTACGGTTTATGTAGATCGGGTTGCCGAACATGCAGTTGGGCTTAAGTGAAAAAACAAAGACGCTAGGACTGGGTGAATTTGAGACACGTAGATATGTGAGCAATTTGTCTCGGTGTAACCTGATTCTCTAGAAATAATTTCCGCCGGCAAGGGATTGGTCAGCGCACGTCATAGGTGTCTGGTTCATTGAAGGAGTTTCATCTCTTGATACTCCGCCAATAAACTAGATGGAAGACTTCTTGCAAGTTCATTTGGTACAGTGCTGAATTAAAGAATTTCACAAGCGAGACTGGTTCCAGCTAAAATAACGAGTTGTCAGTGTAATTACTAGTCAAACGAAACTAAACATATAAAACTAGACTAGACATGTGACAATCATAAAGTTTCTACGTGCGGGGTTATAAACGGTATTTTTCCTTTAAATGTCTAATCGTAGCTTTCATAGACGTTGTTGAATAGTTCGTGAACTATAATGAAAAAAAAAACATTAAGAATTGCAATAGTGAAGGTTTGCAGAATAAATCAATTGATACGTTGAACGTGTAGCTGTCGGAAATTGTAACAATATAATCTATTTATTTAATTTTAATACCTATGAATTTATTATGTATGACATTTGTTTTTATTTTTATGTATAAAAGTGCTATTTCTCTTTCTCGTTGACGTGTGTGGAAAATATGAATACTAATACAAAATCACTTGATAGAGTCAATCAAATCATGCATTTGCATCCAATTGTGGAAAATATATTAATATAATTTTCCTTGGGACAAAATTTGTGTCCTCACCTGGAATCGGACATGGTAGTTGCAGCTTAGAAGGCAGAACGTAACCAACTACGCCAACGGACAGATAATCGAATCTTATATAGACTGAAAAGCTTCTTAGTTTAACCTAAGTTTATGATGACTTAAGCTTTCTTTAATGGTGTACAATTTTGTATTAGCGTTTTTCTGCTACCTAGAAACCTAGTATTGTTTTCAATCACGTAGCACGATGGATTCTGTGTAGTAGAGCGGCGTAGCTCGTAGCACTTTAGAAACACGCATATCGTAAAGTATTCCGTATATCGTGTAGCACAAAAAATACATTATTTATTATACTAGCATTTCGAAACAAGCTTGTCTAAAAGGACTCCAATACAAAGTCCATTTCCCCACCTACCACCATTATCAAACAGATATCTAACAAATACATTCAATCAACACACATATGTACGTTTTAAGTTTAAACTATTTTAAAATATATCAAAACCTCTGTGAAGGCACCTAGGGTCGCAACCCTCATCAAACTGCCCGATTTGCTGGATTACCGGACAAATGGAATGTGTAATTATCTTCTAACTAATCTTGTTGGTCGACACATACATCGCTATCGCGACTTAATGTTGGAGTTATTGCTCAGGGAATAACTATTAAACCCATTGAATGGTCTTAGAGATGATAATCCGGTCGTCATTTTTGAATTCCAGATATGATTGTTGTTGCTAGACTTTATTGCCAATCGGGTTCTAGTTTAGATTTGGTTTTGGTGATATATTGTTTTATATAAAATGATTAGGCATACAATTTTAGTATGATTAGAGATGAGAGAACTATTAGTAGGCTCGAGTCTCTATTGCTGTTCGATAGATTTTAATATTTAGGGGCCGTCTCCACAAGCGAGAGAATTGCGGCAATATTATCGTCATGCCACGTTTTTCCGTTAGGTATCCGTTGCCAGATCGGTTAGTTAGATTGATCTGACCACGGACACTGTTTAGTGTGCCTGGTTAGTCTATGTATACTGTCACTGCGATAACATCGCTGTGTGTAGACACGGTCTAAGACAGTGTATAGAAACACGTGGCGCGACGATAATATCGCCGCGATTCTTCGCGGATTTCGCTCATGGAGACGGCCCCTTAATATGTAGATAATCTAGTTTTGAAATAGGACAAAGGATAATTTTATCTCGACTAACAAGGCAAATTCGCAGCGTGAAGCTAGTGATCAATAATTAGCTGCAGTCTGGCAATCTAGTTGGCTACTTTTGGATGAATAATAATAATTATTTTATCTATTTGAATGAGATCTAAAATACATCTCTTACAAATTGTAAACAATTAGGATATGGTTATTAAAAATAAAATACAAAATAAAACTCTTATTCAAGTTCCAATTTATAACTGCTCCAGGCGTATATACAAAAGAGAATTTAAATTCAATGAAACATTTCCCATTCAAAACTGAAAGTTCAATTTCCTCATTTTCCAAACACAATTTGCTCTCTGCAATCAGTAAAGAGAGCGTGCCGTAATTTAATCACTTATCTTCAATTAAGTCAATTAGTCCAATGAAGCGCGCCGTTAAAAGAACATCACAATGAATTACCATACAAATGCCTACCTTGCAACTGTAGTCACGTGTAGATATGTAACATTGGTTACGCGGTCGCGCGACCGCTGAGTGCTCTCAGTGAACGTTCAGTATAATTTCTAGGGAGTACATAAACATGAACTGCCTTGTGGTTTTCGTGCTTGTTGTGTATGTACATAGAGTAAACGTGGACACTCTGACTTCTGAAAATGTGCTTAACAATCTTTGAATGCCATACCAGAAAGTTGAGTAATATAGCTACGGTAGTACTAGGCAAACATACGTAACATAGTGGTAACTAAATCTGGTTCAAACAACTAAAACAAGTTACCTTGTATGTAATCCAATTTCCCACAAAGATTGTTTATATAACGCATCAGTTTACCGTAGTTATGTTGTTGGTACTAGACAAACATAAACACGAAGAGGCAACAAGCTTCCTTATGATGCAGTTGCCTAAATTACTGTGAATTTTACGCCTTCCAAATTACACGGATATATTGCATATCTGTATTTCTTACCGTCCCTATTTGCACAAACACGAACACCACGAAAGTATATTTACCTTTATTTTTTGAAAGAACGCACGAAACCCAAATAAAAATATACAAATTAGATGTCATCTCAAAATTTAAAGACACTTAACGATACCACTAGGAGTTTCTTACGCTTGGTCCGGCCAAAAAAGGTAATCTATTTATTTATTTATTTATTTATTTATTGCACTATATTACATAATGGAATATAGACCCGGGTAGGGTATTGCAAACTTAATTATACATATTTATGTCATGTAACAAAAAATACTTATCTATCAGTTATTATAGCTGCTAGCTACCCAAACGTTTGACCAAAATAAAATGTCCTCATTCCACGTTCTAGTTAATGTGTAGAGCTAATAATATCTATTCATCTCTGTAACAGCTAGGCAAATTTTGCTTAAATTTCGTATGTACACAGGTACCCTCGTATAATATTTTTCAGATAAGGTACATATATGCAGAATTATCGGTTACCATCAGGGATCATCTTGCTAACAATTTTTTTTTACTTTTGGCTTTTATAATTTATGTATACGGCTCGAAACTCACGATAGTTTTAATTTTCATATTTGGCTTTTATATTGGTGTACTGGTGATACTTGTTCTACAAAAAACAAAGTTGTTTATCGAAATGGCTGATATTATTTATTTAAATCTTAAGCACTGATCTACGCAACTGCAGAAAGCTCTCAGTCAAAAGCCATCCATCCCGCTGTGGCAACAAACAAAACTGTTGAAACCCAATTCATTTACATCCACATTTATACAGTAACGATCTGTTTAAACGTATAATTAACTATCAACGGCAACGTTTATGACAATGGAGGATAACTGTAGAGAATATCTTACATTTACCGTTATATATGGATTGAATAGTGATAGTCCGATTGGGCTATGATGATTTAAAATGTAAAAGTTGTAAACTAGAATTTATCACTAAGTATATTTCTCTATGAAGCGACTCACTATCAGGGAATCTTGCTTGTCTACTTTTTTTACTTTCATTTTTTTGACGCTGGATGCAGGCCGCTTCCATCCGTTCTTTTTGGAAATCTATGGGGGAGGCATACATCCAGCAGTGGACTTCTTGTAGCTGAGATGATGATGATGAAGCGATTTTAGAGTTTCAAAGTCAAGGCGGATCTTAATAATATAATATTTCAATATTTATTAAACTGACACTCGCTAAATGTACAAGATTACGGAGATAATATTTAAAAAAACGAAAGAATTTGACATTGCCAAAAATATCAAGTGCTTCGCAAACTACAATTTCAATTTATTTTAATAAATACGGCAATCACCAATTACATTATCGAAATAAATTAAAAAAAAAAATATAGAAACTAACAATAATAATAAAATGATACAGCCTAAATTAATAATAATAAAATAATGATACGATGACAAATCAAAAAGGATACAGTTCAATTTTGATCAATTAATAATGATTACCATCAGACAGTCTCCTCACAAAATTTTAGACACACTTTGAATATGTCCAGCCACCTGTCCACAAACTTATCAATCTCAGGTTTGGCTGACATGAGAGCGTTAAGTGAAGAGAGAATGCGTGGTGAGGGTGAATTGGCACGGTCTACAGTCCGACACCGTGGTACAGAGAATAATTTGTGCCTTCTGCTTCTCCTATTGTTGTCCGGGGTAAAAAACCCACACAACTCGTTGCTGAGTTTGACTGAGTCTATCTTGCCCCGAAAAATCTTACATGCTATTAGAATTTTTTAAACTTTCGCGAACTTCAATCATGTTTATATGAAAAGACCCGGTTTTCTCATACTGACACGCTATTGTTACATAAATAAATTCCATATTATCTGATACTGCAAATCAATACACGCTATTTGACTACGTTATAAATCATTGAATGTATGTTAAAGTAATTAAAGCGATTTGAGTACAAAATACTTTCTTTAGATTGGTCCTCAGATCTACTAAGGATGAATTGAAGAAGTGAAGCCACCAAGATTTGTTAAATGTTAATTAATGGGGGTAGAAGTTCCACTATATTTTTGGGTTGTTATGAAAGATTTTTTTTTTTTTGTAAGTAAACATTACATCGATACGAAAATCAGAACTAAATTGACTTTGCAGTTTTGATTATTTTATTATTAAACTTCAAATTATCAGAGAATATGTAAAAATGTGGCACAATTAACAATTACAATGAAATAAATAAAAAAAAAATTGTATCCAAAATCGTACTTATTAAGTCAGAAAATGTTTGTGTTCGTTTGCAACGTCTAAATAAATACTGATAAGTAATCAAGTAAGTAATAGATTCTTGAAAGTGAAAGATTTCAAAAATAAAAAAAATAATAGTTTTGGTTGGTTTTATGCGCAGCAGTAATATTATTTTAGATCTATATTACATATATATATTCTTTGTTTGTAACAGTAAATTCTATCATCTGTTAATTTGATTATTTAACATTGCAACGATGTTTGCTCTAAGGTATTATGTATATTCATGAAGCTTTTGTAGAGTTAATTGTCTTGTTTCGTTCAAGTGAAACTACTATTCAGTGCTTATAAACTACACAGAATGTAGATACACTGACTATATTTGCTAAGGCTAGGCATAGATTTGATCTCGTTTTTAGCACTGTTTTTGTGTATTTTGGAAGCGGATTTTTCAATCGTTGAATACCACAGACATCGTCTATATCCGGAACCACCTATTGGACACGTACACGTAGATTTTTGTCCACGGACGCTTTATTAGAGGAACATGTGTAGTTTTTGCGTGTCTATTCACTTTTATTTTAATTTTGGCTCCGCAATCTTGTTTATTTAGCTAGTGTCAAGTAATTAATATTTTTTTAATTATAATTGATATTTCATGAATACAATAAGGTAACGTCGTTGCTGAATTGTTAATTGCGTTTTATAATTTCCATGGCATCGTGAAACTATTTTATACGTTTATATATGAACTAGCTTTACCCGCGGCTTCGCTCGCGTTAAGAAGTATTATTTTAAAATTGACAAAGTTTCATACAAACTTTCATCCCCTATTTTATCCCCTTGGGGGTAGATTAAAAAATATTAATCTAAATCCTTTCTTAGCGGATGCCTACGTCATAACATCTACCTGCATGCCAAATTTCAGCCCGATCAGTCCAGTGGTTTGGGCTGCGCGTTGATAGATCATATGTCAGTCAGTCAGTCACCTTTGAGTTATATATATTTATATATAGAAGATATAACATAAAAGGCTTTCCAATTCAAAAAGCTCCCACTAAGTTTTAGACTTGTATCGTGCGTGCCGGAAACATTCACATCACACATACAATCACACCTAGAACCAGAAATATAGATTTCCCTTGGGGAGTAAACTTATGTACAAACATAGCAGGTCATTTATATAATTAAAAAAAAAATCTGAATTTACAAACATTTTTCATTAAAAACTAGTTGTATAGCATTTGAAACAATTGAAAAATAATATGTTACAATCCAGCTGTTCTGATTATGAAGCCACAAAAGAAATTTCATTTTTGTCAATTATCATGAAGTACATCAAGTTTGGGTGAATTTGCTATAGTTTACTGACGTTTTGTGCGGTATTTAGGGAGCTTTTTAGACCAATTGGGAGGCACTTTTGTAAATTAGATATTCCAGTAACGTTGATGCACTGGATTACAACGTCATTAATTATCAAATGGTTTTTGTAAAGGCCTTTCACAAGAAAATATATACTATTAGTACTATGAATAAATACCACAATCTTGCAAGATATAATATTACATACGAACAAACTCGTAGATATCCACATTGCCTCTTCAATTTCTATCAAACTCTGCCTGCACAATACCGTTAGATATCAATAGGAAAACGCAGTAAGTTTCCGTCTCAAACTTTGTCAGTTTGTTGCAACTGTGTCAAGTGTCTGAACGTCGAGCCAACTAAATATTAATAAAGGATTTAGTATTTACCCGGAAGTGGAAATTGAAACATGTTGGGAGTTAATTGTGACTAGGGCTCGGCCGGTTTAGCGCGAGCCAATTTTGGGATTTGGGCTTGGGAGCGGCGGTCTCTGTTGTGAACGCTGTTTATTTTGGATACAATAATGTTTAAGTTTGTATAAGACAACATCTCTTTCATATGAACTAGTACCAGATTAAGAATGTATTACATTTTAAATCCTACTATCCTACTAATATTATAAATCCGAAAGTGTTAAGATGTAAGTGTGTAAGTATGTTTGTTCCCTGTTCACGCTTTGACGTCTGAACCGATTTGGATGATATTTGAAATGTACATAGCTTATACCTAGGATTAACACATAGGCTACTTTTTAACTTGATAATAGTGGGTGAAATCGCGGGGCACGACTAGTTATGTATAAAAGTTTAAATAGCGAGTCGTTTTTCAGTTATGTGATTCTAAGAAAACTCATATTTTTCTCTTGCTAGGGCAGCTAAATTTGTGCTTTAGCTGCGTCCCGCGATTTTACCTGGCAATTATAAATGATAATGATTGTGTAATTAATGTGTAATGATTTAGAAATAATAAATACAAGGTTAACCCATAGCCGACTAGGTTCCAGCAGTGCTGGAGCTAGGTGTGTTCAGTATTGGAGCGGTGAGAGAGGGGTATGCTGACGTCACGTGAATTTTGCTCGCAACCTCTTGCACCGCTTCACTTAAGCTGGAACCTACTCAGTTATTTATTTACTGTTTATAATTTGTAAAAAATACTAAAATTACATTACAATCACCACATCATCATCATCATCATTATCTCTCTGCTCATTACTCAGGTTATTCTGAAATTGTTATAAACATGCCAACATTTAATTTGCATAGATAATACCAAATTACTTTACTGCGTCCCAAAACGTATAAATGTAAGATATTAAAAACTGCCTGTTGATTAAGTTGATGGCGCGTTCGCCTTTTAAGCAGCGGGTATCGGGTTCGATGCCCGGTGGAGGCACAAGTATTTTCCCCAAGGGAAATTTGTGTTTCTGGTTCTGGGTGTGATTATTTTTGTGATGTGAATGTTTCCGGTAACCACGACACAAGTCATTGAACGTAGTGTGGGGCTGTGAGTGTGAAAGCGATAATGATTTTATACAAATTAAAACATTACCATTTTAACAACATTTCTGGGTTACGGTGATTATTTCTGTAGACTATGTATAATTGTATATATTCTAATAATAAACAAAGTCGAAGCTTATTCTCAGCTAAGATCGATGAATCTAATACATTTCTCCTCAGTGACGCGTTGTTTCTGATGTTCACCTTATTATCTTACGTTTTCCTCCAAAACTAGCGTCTGAGAAAACTTGTTATCAACAGGAAACAAGAGATAATGAAATTACGGGATCAAAGCGAGTATTAATGTAAGTTATTAGCTTGCGCTACGAGGTGTTTGCCGTCTACAATCTAAATTTATTAGCAGTCTAGCAACGCCATTCCTCTGTTTTATTTAGGTCCGTTTAAAGATATTTTCAAAGCAACCAAGCATAGTAATTTTGTTAGAACAGAATATTTATTTGCGACTAGGCGAAGAAAAAAATTTGGGAAAAATATGTTTCTAAGAGCTTTAGTAGTCTAGGTAGACTACTAAAGCTCTTAGAAACATATTTTCTAGTAAATATTACAGTTACTACATTCTTTTTACCAAATACTTTTGTGATTGTTACAAAATTATAGCTGTCACATATAGCACTAGAATGCTAGTAACAGCAATGAGACATTTTTCTCAGTGTAATTAGTCTCTACGATGATGATCCTTAATGAAGAAATCTGTTTGTAGGGTAAGAAAACCGTATATAGGTTTGTTTCCTATCTCGTAGGGGTAAATTTACTAGAAAAGCTCTATAACTTTTGTAGTAAACTTAGCAACATGGCCTGTCATTGTCACTTTTGACATTGACAGGCCATGTTGCTCAAAGGTTGTCGAGAAGGGAACAGGGGTCGATAAAAGCAATACTTGAACGGGGACCGACGACGACGTAAAAATCGCTATGGATTTCAAACGCCCGTATTCATTATGCAAGTGGTCGTTGTGGCGTTTTATGCCCTGTAGTGGAAGGTTTCTGGCTAATGACGATAATTAAAATAAAGTTTAAGTGCATAACTTGACATAAAGTGTTGAAGTTCGTTATATTTTGAAATATATTTTACTACAATCATATCGTATCGTAGTCTAGTGAGCTTGCTACACTTTACAGTTATTAGTGATAAAGCGCCTGTTCTAACACTTTATGTATGAGCTTGTTTGTTACCTCTTGTGGACAGTAAAATATTATCTATTTATAATGTTTCCAATCTTTTTTCGAATCCAGTGCATCAACGTTACTGGAAATTCTAATTTACAAAAGTGCCTCCCACATGTTCTAAAAAGCTTCCTAAATACCTCATAAAACGTCACAAACCTATAACAAATTCACCCAAACTTGATGTACTTCATGATAATTGTCAAAAATGACATTTCTTTCGTGGCTTCATAATCAGAACAGCTGGATTGTAACATATTAATTCTCAATTGTTTCAAATTCTATACAACTAGTTTTTAATGAAAAATGTTTGTAAATTCGGATTTTTCTTTTTAATTATATAAATGACCTCCTTCTTAGCGTGTCGATGGCAAACTGTTAAATATCTGAGGCTCAGAACTCAGCCACCCGAACTGCATTTGGTGCAGCATCCATGAGCTCTTGTTGCGAGCAGGTAGCAGGACAAGCAGGGCATGCAATAAGATGTGCCATAGTTTGAACTGCTGCGCACAGACAGGCTATATTGTTGTCTTCTGAGAATCCCCACTGGACCATGTTATCCTTACTCCGACCGACCTGAGTACGGAGTCTATTTAAAGACTTCCAGATCAGCCAGGGTTCTTGATGGCCAGGTGGAAGATTTTCAGAATGTGGGACGTAAGGATTAGGGAGGGGTATTCTTTCTCGCGAGAGGCTACATCTCGATAGTGGGAGCTCATCTGTCAAAGGTCTGATGCATTTAGAAAAGCTTTTCCGGCTTTTCAGCCTTTGCTGTACTGGGATGTAGTGGAACATCGGATGTCGTACTCCATTTACCATTTTGGTCCGTTCAATGGAGCTTGCCATGACTCTGCGAATTTCTGGCGGTGCAATATCGGCTGGGGGATACAGCAGCTTGACCGGTGTCGGTTTTAGGCAACCAGTAATGATCCGGCAAGTCTCATTTAAGGCTGTATCCACTAGTTTCGCATGGGCAGAATGGCCCCAAACTGGGCATGCATACTCACTGGCGAAAAAAGATAGCGCTAGAACAGTAGTTCTCATTCCCTGTGGAGTAGCACCCCATTTTGTGGTAGTGAGACGCTGGAGGAGATGATTTCGGGTGTGAACCTTTCTTTTTAAGCTTTCGCAAGTCTTTTTGTACGTTAGTGACCTATCCAACAGGATACCAAGGTATTTGGGAGAACTGCTATGCGCAATAGGGACGCCTCGCCAGCTTATGTTCAGTTTCCGAGCCTCCTGAGCATTACGAAGGTGGAAAACACATGACTCAGTTTTAGTTGGATTTGGCTTAAGTGAGTTCTCTTCATAGTATTTAGTTAAGTTGTTTAGTGCTGCAGTCAGGTTCACCTCAATCACTTCAAAACTATCAGATTGGGAAGTAAGTGCAAGGTCATCTGCGTACAGGAAGCGGGACGTGTTTGGACTGGGTGGTTGGTCATTTTTGTAAATGTTAAAGAGTAGTGGAGCCAAGACGCTACCTTGAGGTAAGCCGTTTTTCTGTAATCGCCATCGACTTTTTTGTGAAACATTTTTGAACCTGGAAGCGACGATTATGGAGAAGTTCACGGAGTATATTGACGAATTTGCTATCTTTGGTCATATTTTCCACCTTCCATAACAATCGCCTCAGGTTAACTGTATCGTAGGCCGCCGAAAGGTCCACAAATACTGCGCCAGTGATCTGCCTAGTTTCGAAACCATCTTCGATGTGTTGAGTCATCTTAAGTATTTGGTTGCAACAAGATTTCACCGGTCTAAATCCTGCTTGCTCTGGGATCAGCTTTGGGTCAATGATGACTGTAAGGCGTGCCAACAGCAACGGCTCAAATAGCTTATAAGTGTGGCACAACAGTGATATAGGCCGAAAATTTTTGGGGTCATCTACTGGTTTGCCTGGCTTTGGAATAGCTATAACTTTCGCTTTTCTCCAGAGTTGAGGCACTCGGGCAGACTCTAGACAGGCATTAAACATTTCGAGCATCCAAGAAACTGCAATCGGGCCCAGATGTTTTATCTGCTCTACTGAGATGTTATCGACTCCTGGGGCTTTTCCGGTCTTGAGTGACTGTATGCCTTCAACTATATCAGAAATGTTGAATCGGTTGCTAAGGGAATCGGAAGTTAGAGTAGCATTAGGAGATAATACATTAGACTTCGGGATAAATGACCTGCTATGTTGATACATAAGTTTACTCCCCAAGGGAAATCTATATTTCTGGTTCTGGGTGAGATTGTATGTGTGATGTGAATGTTTCCGGCACGCACGTTACAAGTCTAAAACTTAGTGGGAGCTTTTTGAGTTTGAAAGCCTTTTATGTTATATTCATATATAAACGTATAAAATAGTTTCACGATGCCATGGTAATTATAAAACGCAATAAACAACTCAGCAACGACGTTACCTTACCAATAAGGTAATGTCTTACAAGCGATCACATTCCAGAAGCTCAAATATTTCTGATGCATTATTTACCTCATGCACTCTGTTTACCCCGATTTATAGTAAAATATTGCTCCAAGAAAAGACGTAGAGTAATGATTATTAGTAGACTAATGGTACAAAAGAATACGTATAAATTGTGTAAACAAAGACTTTATAATATGTGTTTTCATAGAACACAAAAATATACCAAAAGGTTGAGTGCAGAGATTTGAGTCGTATTGTATCTATCAATAAAGGTTAGATAAATTATTTGATGTGAGGTAAGACCCCAAAAAGGGCAAACAATACTTACGCACCAAAAAGTTACAAGAAATACTTAGCCCTTATATCGTCTCCCGAGGCATTTCGTGTACCTTCTCGTAGTTATCCTACATTATATCAAAGTAAACATCCATCACGTATACACATACTTTGTAGACTTCTAAAATTTACCAGGTACTTTTTCTTTTTGATCTTTAGAATGTAGTTAAGTGGTTTACAAAATTAAGAAAATGTAAAAGCCGCTAAGATATCCCGGTAAAATAATTATGCCTAACGTAAGAAAGAACTTATTCTATTATACTTATTCTAAGGCAATCAAAGTTGTTATTTAATAACTTCGACATTTCTAGTTATAAGTCATTTTGAATGCCTGAAAAAATATAGTATAGTGGTTATGTTCTAGGACTTTTTATTTTGCTAAGAATTATATGGACAAATACAAAAATGGTAAATTTTAATGTTTTCAATTAAAAATTTATTAATGACCTGTATTTATTAGATTACTATTATGAATTGCTTCACATTATTATCTGTATTAGTCGTATATATAAACGATGCAGTATTGATTGTCGAGTGTCATGTTCATGAATAAAAAAAATAGACGTGTGGCACTCGGGGACTGCCGCGGTAAAGCTATTGCATAGTATTTTTTATCAACTTATGCAATTATAATTATTTATTTATTTTATTTATGCAGCATTTTTTTCCCGCCACCTAGAGGCACTTTGCTGAACTAAAGAGACAAGCGTGATATTTAAAAAAAGTCATTAAAAGTTCTGCTATTCATCGATAGATGGCAAAACTAAAAAGTATCACCGCTGTGCCGGTCGGAGTAGGGGGTGTTAGGTTATTTTCGTTACGGAATTTCTGGATTCGGTCTCCACGCTCAAGGCCCGCTATAGAAGCTATGCAATAGCTTAAAAGTTATAAAGTAATTTGTATCATTTTTTTTTTATTTGCACGCCTACACAGGCTACCGACAAGAACTGTTTTTATTTTATGACATCGTTAACTTTTATACCTGTATTTAACAATCAAGCAAATCAATCTAAATCATAAAATTGGTCCTAACCAATGTACTTGTATCTTCAGTATGAAGGACAGTCACGATTCTCAAGTAACTAAGCTTCCAGACGGAACTTAGCTGGAATGATTGAGCGAACTCCCATCAATGTCGAATAAGTTCGATTCCGCTCCAACTGAAGTGGATCATCTCAAACAGATGGCTTAGCATTGAAAACTTGGGTCATTATGATACCTAACCTGATCGTTTATTTTGATTCGGAAATCAGAATTCCAGCTGCAAACATGTTGAATATGTAATAGTTAACATTCCATGAGCTCTTTCGCTATATAGATGCATTAATAACTTAAGTATATAGGATTAGAAATTTTAGGAAATTGGCTGTTTTGTTGAATTAAGTTAAAAAAGCACTATCCATATTTATTGTAACATAAATTGCCGTAACGAAAGTTCTATAATTTAACCATTTGGGTGATTTAAAAAATATGATTAAAGGTGACCGTGACACCGATGACATATTTTCCCTTTTTGATCTAGTTACCTTAAAAGCAAGATTACTAGCGGTTTGATTCCACTTACTTTATTTTGGTTTACTTCGTACGAGTATGGTTGTCTAATTTCGAACAAAAAGCTATGAGCTATCACTTCACAATACCTACACAACACTTTCGCGTTTAACTTTCCGAAACTTTTCCATACAATTATAACCTGCATTAATTAATCAATATTATCACAAACAGAGGTCTCCCATTAAAAAATCATTAATTAAATAAACGCACCAACTATTTAACTACGAAATTGATTTATCTACATACACCGCGGGAATAATAACGACCACTGCATACTAACAGCCGTGGTTTATGTTGATAATAAATGTATAAATAATGGATCCCACGGTAATATTTTATAGAAAATTGGGTACTTTATTAAGCAGCTGGTAAGATCACAATGCAGTCTTGCCACGATATATCACACATATTATCAGCGTGGCAAAAGGACAAGAGAAGCGCGCGGTCGCCTGAAAAGTAATTTTACAGGACCGCCTTTCTCGGCGGAGTAACTTGAGCTTGGGATATAGGTTCCGTGACGTCATGAATGATAACAGTTTTGTAAAAGACTCTTGTGAACACGCATCGCTGAATCTAATTCTAAGCTCAAAACATTGCTGTGTTGCAGCAATATTTTTCAAGTTTCCTTTAGAACCTCCCGCATAAAATGACTTTGTCAGATAAAAGTAAGTTTACACAGAATAGACACAGAATTGCCATTTCAGAAGCAACATTTCAAAAGAATGTTATTTTCATCATATACAATCAGCATTGAGTGCTACACTCTTCTTAACACTAAAAATGCAAATGAACTTTCAAATGAAAAGAGAAATCTAATAAAAACGTTGGCGCGCAGAGGCTTTTTATAAAAACCAAGCGGTAAATAAGGCAAAGGTCCCAGTCGTATCCATTTGTCCCCCCGGAGCATTCGCGGGAATGAGCAAAAACAAGTGAAAATAAAGTGAAAACATTGTTACTCCCGTGTGGATTACCTTGCTGTCTACCGGATAACAAACTAAGGACTACACAATTGTGAAATATTACTATTCAATAATATTATAGTGGCTAACGGGCGCGCTAAAACTGAGTCCAAAAGTTTTGTTGCGCGAATGATTTTTTCGTCACTTTTATTATGTGATATTTCTATCCCTATCCAAACTTAAGACTGAAATAATGAAGATAATGTGTATAATTGGATTGTTGAAAACAATTATTGAATTTCAGGTGTATACCTACGTGAAACATAGTTACATGTGTTTACATGGAAATAATGTGCTTATTACTTAGATACGTTTTAAATCAAATGACCGGCAAGTGGTAATTATGGTTATAATATGTTCCATTGAAGTAGAAGAGTGCATGATTTGTTAATAATCTATCAACGAGGAGGTGCTACCCATTTAATATTGTACATTTTAATAGTTATTTCAATAAAACGAATTTTGATTAAACTTGTTTTTATAATTTTTATTTTTACAGGAGACTAATCTAACAGTATTGCTCGGCACATTCGTGGTGCAAAACGCGTTCCCGCATACAGGGATGGATTGCTTGTATACATTTACGTTGACCTATATTCTGCACAAATATGGTGGTGTGGAGGTACAATAGAGTGGTGGTATCGTACGATAGAGGTCAGATGTTAAAGTTCCAAATATTATAGAAAGCATTTTTTTCTCATCCGAGTAAAATATTCGTAAAAAAAACAACAGAATGGATAGATTTATATAAGCCAACATTCAGTTAGTCTATTTTTTAATTGGCTTAATATTAAGATAGTTATAATAATACAAGCCAAGAATAGAAAAATCGTCCTGTTCTATATTCTATGAACAAGACTCAACATTTACAAATGTTTATAATTTTTAGTGCGTGCTAAAAGTGTGTTATATAACTAAGTACATATTATTTCCTGGCACGGAATCCTATGATTCAAAACAAACAAACATACAAACAAACGAATTCACACTCACTTCACATCACACACACATTACAGCCAGAACCAGAAGCACAAATATACCTTGGAAAGGAATTTGTGCTCCTGCCGGGAATCGAACCCAGGACCTACGGCGCAGAGGGCGGACACCTGTCCACTGCACCAACTGGGTCGTATTTTCTTCTAATAACACTTTTAACACCCACTAAAAATTAAAAATATTTGTTAATGTTGAGTCTGGTCCTGCACTATAATTCTAAGGACAACATTTACAAATGTTTATAATTTTAGTGCGTGCTAAGAGTGTGTTATTTAACTACATATTATTTCCTGGTACGGAACCCTATAAAAGGAACCATTTTCTTCTTCCTGCATGTACGAAAGGTGCCACAAGCTAACAACACAACTTCGCGTTATTCCGACAAAAGCTGAAGCACTGCTTACCCAAATCCACAGCTGCGGTGGTGTCGGCGTATTTGCGAGTGTAAATTGAAACATGTCGACAGTTAATTGCGTCCAGGTCCGCGGGGCGAAGGATAATCCAGCCCCTTGCCCCGCCCGACCCTTGCAGCCACTTGACGATTTAACACCCCGTTAAATAAACCTGAGAGTTAAATGAACTCGTGGTACTAGACTTGATTCTAAGTTTACGCTCTTCCCTGTCTGATTTATGTCTCCAATTTAGTTTTGATCTGTGAGTTCGCGGAGCTTTTATTAAGTTTGTAGATTAAAATTAATATTAGTAAAGATTTTTTAGCTATTTTAATTTTTTGGGCAATTTTACATAATATTAGGGTTTTAGAAATATTATTAAAGTTTTGCGTACCGATTGAATTTTTAAGCGAGACTGCAGTATCATATTGGTAGTACTGAAAATTCACAAGATTATTAACAAATGATTTCAAATATTTTTTTATATTTTCAGCAATTCTCTTGCAGTATTTAAGCACAAAATTTTGAGATATATGTCGCAATCACAAAGTACTTTTGACCCTAAGTAAATTAAAGTTATTGTATTGTTAGTTATTTTAACTATTCCTTCTATTTTTATTTTCATTATTTTATTATTTCTTGCTTTTTGAGTACATTTGGCAAATGATAGGCACGCCAAAATTGTCATGCATATCGGAAAATTCCTTTTTGTTAATTTTAAGTTTAATTTTAATATGTATAATGTGGCAGTACTATATTAAATAAATAAAATAAAATATTTAAACTAATATCTTAAGCACATTAGTAACGGCTTTCTTAGAGTAGAATATATCTCCTATGGGATCAAGTAGGATAGTGATAAGTATGCTAACTGGCGTTAGTAAGATTCTTTGATGATGGTGAAATAATTGAATACTTTTAAAATATTTTGATTGAAACGATAACATAGTAAGTGCAACGAATAAGTGAAAATATTTAGAAAATATTCAGTTGCATGATAATGATTTCATAAATTTAAACAAATATTAAACTTAATTAACAATTTCAAAATTCAAACTTTTTATATAATTGACTAACACTTAATATACGGGGCAATTGACTTTGTTTCCTAAAACTATATGCAGCAAAGGCCGACATTACCGACAAGTCACGGAGCTTATAGGTAACTCAAGAGCTCAAGCCCACTACGGGTGGGTAACGTTTCCATTCGAGAATAGTAAATGTAAGTACAAGTCAATAAAACTTTGAATAGGGTTCTTCAGTTGAATGATTTTTTATTAATATAAAAAAATAACTAATATTAATATATTAATTTATTAATATTATTTATTAATATATTAATTTTTTACAATTTTTTCTTGGAATAAATACGTTAATTATTTTCATTAATATTAATTTAATTTTTAATGTATGGATTTTAATTCTAACTATTATAAATGTAAACCCTCATAATCACTACGAAGACATTATCTACAAAATTGTAATATTATTAAAACAATACATATCGCCATACAATCCCAAATTCATTAAATAATTAATTAATTAAAGCCATATTTGTATGGTATCTCATTCTCTCAACGATCTGACGAAAGGACTCTTCATCTTCTAAACAGACCCGGACACGTTTTGATTAAAACGGCTTTTTCAACAAGTCAACAACTACTTCACATGAAGAACTTGCGATATAATTATTTATGCCTTACAAACAGCAAAGTTTTGTATAGCTTATACAATCGGACGATTTTAGTTTTTAACCGACTTAAAAAAAAGGAAGAGTTTGACAATTTTATTGTATTTTTTTTGTGTGCTACCTCAAAACTTTTTTCTAGGTGAACCGATTTTAATATTACAAAAAAATATTTGAAATCTGGTGCTTCCTAAGTGGTCCCATTGAGATCAAGATCGGACTAGTAGTTTTTGAGTTCAATAATGCGTATTTAATTTGATTCAATCTAATCAAAGGTTCCGAAGATAAAGCGGTGAAGTCGGTTTTTTTAAGCTTTGCTTGCGTTTAAATCATGTGTACCTACACAGCTTTCATCAGATATAAGTCAAACTAATAATACCGATACTAAAATTACTGCATTCACGTCCTAGACACTTATGTTCTAAATGTTTTGGAAAGGGCCTACGAGTGTCTTCTTATTTACGAACATCAGCATAATTGAGTTCTACTGAAAAACCTCGCTCAACTTCTGAACCGTGAAACTAAACAAAACTATAACTAATGTACAGGCAAAATACCACATTCAAAACAGGGTTGAACTTTTGAAACCAAAGGCCGTCCCTTTATTCCCCCGTGAACTATCCAGTACCTGCCGCGTTATGGCCATCGTAAAAGAGGTAGGGCGAGTAATTTTATCGTCGCCCGCTAGTTTCCTCGTACAGATTGAACCGAATTTAAATTTTCCTGTGACACCCCTACGCTGTAAATAGAGCTGCTGAAATGGTGCGCAAAATAAATATCACGTCATATTTCGCGAAGTTACTTGACTTGAAATTTGGTTGAGGGCTATCTGTTTTCAACTAAATGGTTTTATCTTTATTCAAGCAGTATATTAGAAGATTCATATTCGTTTATTTATATGGAGCCAAAACCTCTAGAACTCTATCTGATTGCCGTGTTATTTGGATCAGATTTTATTTGTTGTTAAATAATCAACCTGTTTGAATAAAAAATGCTTTCAAATCAAACGAAGCATGCCCGAGGCGAACCTTCTTATTTTTGAAAGTCAGTAAAAAACAAAACCGCATCATTAAACGTGGATATATTTTAGTTAGTGGATACATTAGTAATCCCATCCTACTAATATTATAAATGCAAAAGTTTGTGTTTGTGAATGTTTGTTAGCGCGTGTCTCCGTAACGAATAAACCGATTTTGATTAAATTTTGAATGTAGATAGTTTAGGTTCGGAAATAACATATCGGCTACTTTTTAACTTAATTAACGCGGGCGAAGCCGCGGGGCACGGCTAGTACATTATAAAGCTTATGTGATAAAACAATAATTGTATCACCCGTACCTCGACTGTGTTAAGTAATGATGTGGTCGTGGATGGTAAACATACTAGGCCTAGAATAAGGCCTAATAGCATGCCGAAAGACAAAAAAAAATTGGGTTTGGTTAAATTACACACAGAATCCAATGTTACAACAAAACCAAAGCTCAAACTCTCGGCTACACCATACATTGAAAAGCAAAAAATACGCTCGATGAAACTAATAAACAACAGTCTAACGTCATTGATATTCTGCAGCGACACCAGGGTGGATTATTACAGCAAACGAACATTATCGGAACGAGATAGCGCGAGAGTAATTATAACAATTATGAGAACAAGCGAGCCACGTAGCACACAACTCACGTCGAGGGTACCTGTGGGCCTCTGCCAGTCAGTTAATAATTCAATCACTCAAGCCCCCCAGGAACCCCCAGCTTAAACGCACAAATATGCAAATTCTCCGTGCCCCGTCGGCGATACTTACTTACAAACTTTAAAATTAAATTGCGACCAGCTTACGACAGTGATAGCTGGCGAATATCATTTTATAGCTGTTAAAGAGAATCGGGCACGGGGATACGACGTAATTATGTTACGTTATGTGTCTCCCTCGAAAGGTCTGGATAGTGCGAGCAGTACGGATGTTTGATTTGAATGTAATTTTGTTATGACACAAATTTTGATGTTATATGCTTTTTATTCTATAAAGAAATGATACAAACAATAGTAATAAAGCACTTCATGGCATAGTAATAAGCTACTTTCCCTTACTCATTAGTCAAGTAATGTAGAGGCCGTTCTTACAGCCGGAACCTTCTTGCACAATCCTGATATTTGCCGTTCAGTAGGGGGCTGTAAAGTTTCAGTAAAAACGAAGAAGAAAAACCAAAGCTAATTTATTAAAGAAAGAATGAAAGAAAAATATTTTATTTCGACAAGCTAAGAAGTAGCAAAATCAACACAAAAGTGCACTAACCAACTTATCATCAAGCATGCCGAAATGGGTTTAAAAGAAATCTAGGTGTTTGTCATTTCTGTCAAAACTTTGTCAAAAGTAATTGATAGTTCACATTTTATCTGATGGTAAGCGTCCCTCCTACCTAGCAATTTTGCCCTTACAATCGGATCCAGTCGAGCTTGCTTACGGCTGCATTTGTTAGTATGTGTATCGCAAATCCTGTCGTTCATACGAAGTTTATTTACTGACTGTACTTCAGTGCCAAAAGTGCTGGTAATTAGTTTTCTCCGAGAACGAAACGTAATAAAGATTGCTGATAGAGAAACGTTACGTACGTTTTCCTATTGAACCGGATACTGAGATACATATGTAAAGGAAGAGTACCAATGTAAGGTACATAAGATAGGACTTTTGTGTTATTTTCTGTTAGTGAGACCATTATTCGGTTCTTACTATATTTATGGCAGAGTACAAAATAGTCACAATATAATAAGGTTTATATTTTTCTTTATAAACTCTTTCACGGTCCTGCACTCAGTTCAAAGGAAAATTCACTTCACACACACAATCACACAGAACTAAAAACACATACTTATTGGGAATGTGTGTAATGTGTGTATTAATGAGAAAGCTTCTGTTTATCTATTTTCAGTATAAGCAATCTACATCGTCTGCGGCATCATTGTTTTCATCAGGTGAGATAGTGGTCAAATGTAAGCATAAAAAAAGTACTTTACAAAACATAAATCAAATCTAAGGCTTTTTTGTAATGTAAAAACCAGATCAAACTGAATTATTTTGGTCTGAATTAAGGCAGTTAGCTGCCAATTCTATAAATAATGCTCAAAACTTTAAACCCTTTCCCTTTTATCGCTTCAAGCGTTCAAAAACCAAGAGATAAGTGTCAAGTTACTTCAAACGACCTATTAACCTTATCTTAACCACATTAGCGAGAAACATAACTTCCTGTTGTAAATATAAGTGCAAGTAAAACTCCAAATTGCAAATAAGTAATAAACCCATTATTAGATACGGCAAGATATCAAAAAGCTATAATAAAGTAACGTCTAAAGTTGTTGTAAAATTTTATGTAACGGCCCTGGTTTTGCTAAACCAAACTTTTGACGATGCGGGGTTTATGTTCGTGTACAGTGTAGTACATATTTAATAAATTTGTAGATATTGGATATTTACAGCTAAGGTCCGTTAAGCACAATCAGCTTTACATATCTTTAGATATACTACTATTATTTAAACTTTAGGGTAACTAAGCTGTCTTGTTAAAATATCTGTCCAAATGCAACAAATCTTCAAAATTAATTACGTATATTCTACATGCGTTTAAGATGTATACATTTATTTTTTATAGCATTTGCGTACATCATTTGATAGGTCTTAATATTCTTCTTAATTTTATTCGACCGGTAAAGAAGTTGTACAACTAAACCAATCTAGTTTCATCAAATCCAAAAATGTTGTTTAAATAATAAAAAATATGAGAGATGCAAGAAATATTGCCTCCGTACATGGGGTAAGTACATGGCATTTTTTTAGCACGTATCGTTGAAAAGAACCAACTAGAGTGCGTATAAATATAAAACATTTATTTTGAAAGACAGCTAAGTTGCCATTTTTTTATCCATTTTGTTCCGGAGAGTATATTAAAAACGGCTTTATTTAAAAAAATATATATCTTCGTTTAATATCATGACTATTAAAATCTCTCTGGGTACAATACACATGATTAAATTGTTTCGCTGGTGGCAATAGTGATACACATTAATAAAATAAAGTGTAACGAAGCCTAAAAACTATTTTTTATATATATTACCTAAAAAACATCGAGCTTATAGTAGGTTGGTAGTGGGCTTGAGCACTTGATTTACCTATAACTCAAGAGCTCGAGCGCACTACTAGCAGGTAGCGTTCCCATCATCCTGACGCCATCACCTCTCTGAATTGTAATGCTAATAAGATAAAAAAGACATGTTTATATTTAGGACTTCAACATTTGGCCCGAGGTTCGTTACATTATATCTAAGATCTAATACCAGTGTCAAATACTGAATTGTATCATTTTGAACCTTCGGTTTTCCCAGTAATTAATTGAGCATCTGCAGGTGCTTTTATTTCATTGACCACGTTTGACATTAATAAGACATTGAAAAGCCCCTTTCGCCCAGAAAATTCAATTCAAATATGGATGATAAAACACCATCTTAATTAAATTGAAAATTAGAAGATGAAAGCTTTTAGGAGCTTTTTGTTTTGACACTTCATAATTATTTACTAATTCTAAACCAATGTAGATTCAAATTAAAGAGATTTCGTCTTCTATTTTAAATGTTCTTGTTTTCGCCATTTCATTTGTAAAAATAATAATAACTCCTTTGTCTTGTCATTGTTTATGCTTGAATTAAGATTTGTATAACGTATTTATTTAAATGAGAGCATCGTTATCTAATCAGAAACATTAGACTTGGGAATAATATACCAACCAAAGAAATAATAACTGAGTAAAAGTCCGAGTACATACCCGTTACAAGTATTTTGAAATTAAGGCATACCTATAAATATGACGAAAACTATCGGAAGTTTGTTCGTCCGTGTTTTGTGCTCGGAGCGGGAATCAAATCTACGTCTTTGGAACACCAGCCGTATGACATAACCGCTACATTATCCGAGATACCGAGAATTGGGATCTCAGTCGGTCTAGTGGCTATAGCAAAGAGCCGTTGTTCCGAAGACGCGGGTTTGAGTCCCACTCATATCAACATTATCCTTACAAAGTTCCAAACGTAGTTCCGTTAAACTGCCAAAGATGAATGCATTGCAAATAAATGGCTATAGATTCTATTGAACTACTAAAAGGTAGTAGGTTAATAGTTACAACAAATGCATTCATACTCGCAACCCCATACTAAGTAAAAAAGACTTGTATTGTGGGTGCTGGAAACATTTACATCAAACACACATTCATACCCAGAAACACAAATGTCCCTTGGGAAGGAAAACAGTGCTCCTACTGGGAATCCAACCCAGGACATAAGGCGCAGAGGGCAGTTGGTCCTATATAATTAATACGCAAAGTTTAAAAAAACCGAATTCACCGCTTTATCTTCAGACCCCTTGATCAGATAAAATGATTAAAGGATAACTGAAAAACAATATCCAAAAAGTTTTGTTGTTTTGATATTAAAGTACTAGGCGACCATAAACGTGAAAGGGTTAAAAAACACTTTATCTAATCGTGTCATTGAAACGCATGCCGGGTACAGCTTCTCTACTTATACTATTTTAATAAGCCCGCATCAAGGGACCAAATAATAATTGTGTTCGACGTAGGAACGTTTAAAATTGCATAATCAGCGCTTGCCAGGAGGCATCTTGCCAGAACCCTGTAGTGATAAATCTCTCTGGATTCCATTCAATAGAGACTTGTGCGAATTATTAACGCCCCATTAGTCTTCGCCGAACGTCTTTATTTGTATAGAAAATCTTATTGAAATACCTATCTGTGACTTACAAAATTATAAATGGCTTATCGACAGCTTTGCCAACATTAATCAAGTTTCTTATGTAGGTGTTATTGGGTTGTTTTGTTCTGAAACTGTAGAGGTAGAGAAAGCAGGCAAAAGGTGTTATACTGTAGATTCATTGGTAACAAAATCAACATGGGTGGAGCAGGCAAAAAATAATAATATATGAAATATAATAAGTGTAATTACTTGATTTGCTAATTTCTTCTTATAATTTAAGTTGTTAATTTCCCTAATCATTATTATCATTTTGATTATATTCTTAATCGTATTTTAAAAAAAAGTGAAATCCTGAAAGTCGAAAGTATTGCAACTGCACGCTGGCTTATTTGGGTACGCGTTAGCCTTCTAAGCAGAGACATCGGGCTCGATTCTCGGAGGGAAAATAATTTGTTTTTCAAAGAAAAGTTATCGATCTTAGTGTAGGGCTGTGAGTGTGAAAGATTGAAAAATGTTTTTAATTTATAGATTTGTTTTGAGAGGTGTTGTCTATATATGAAGCTTACGTCTGTAAGTATGGCGTCGTTGCTTTGAGAATATATAGACCGATTTCTATACGTCTAATTACATTTATAGTTTGTTTTATATTAAGATGTTTGGTAAAATAGGTTTTCCCTCCGTTTCTTACATTTGAGATCGGGTGAATTTAGTTAAAAAAAATATACTTGTGACGTGCACTTCAAAAACTATTTGAAGGCGCTATTTTTGGTCAGCGCCATCTAGTACCGAACTTTATTTATTTAATTTATATTGATTAAGATCAACACCTTGCAAATCTAATAATTTTCAGGTTGAGCATAATATAATGAGCCAATTAAAGGTACTCACGGTTAAAAAAAATTTAAGCATTACAAATCAAGCTTATGAATAGCTAGGAACACAGTTAAATAAATAATTGTTAATTTTTTTATGCCCGATAGGCAAGCATTTGACCACATCTCACCTGATGGAAAGTGATGCGGCCGACGATGTGAAGATGACTTGAAGACTCCCAGATTATACCGCTCGTTATGTTATAATGTAAATATGTAAATTACTTATTTATATGGCTATATTGATCTATATGGCTTACAGCGAGAACTAGTACGGAGGGTAGAACTAAATCTTACAATCTACTCGTTGATTTGCAATTTAAATTAAAGATCGCTTCCATTTTGGAATATCTACTTAATATATTATATAAGAATAGCTTAAAAAAGCGGAACAATGTTAAATATTTATTGTTCTTAGTTCGGAAAACACTTTACTCTGTATCTTTAGTGTAAGGTTAATTTAAGAAAACGTGTTTAAAAAAGAAATAAACATTCATTCCTTTTCAAAAAAGTCACTACTCATCCAGCCGACTAGCCGACGCTATACAAGTATGGAATAGATCTAAATCTAGGCGCTTACTAAGTTTATTGTTTATTTCTGCCCGCTCGCCATAAATATGAGTTTTGTCTATAATTTGTATTTACTGAGGGCACATTCAGTAAAGGATTAAACCTCTCTAGGATTCAAAGGTGGTACTACATCAATTTTACTTAGTGATTCGGGATAGTCAACTACAAGGCTAGAGGTAATCTTTAGAAGAAATGTAATATCTACAATTTCCCTTCTATTAAAGCAGCCTAACTTCGCAATATTCACGCATTATTTTATATTTTATGAGTACTATTTACCAGATTTTCATGAAATTCATAACAGAGGTTACCTTTAAAATCAAGATATTAGTGAGATATTTGGTTATTGATACATCCGCCAAATATATGTGTATAAAATACAGTGATCTATGCAGTTGTATGGCAATAAATCCAGCTTTTTAGGTCGTATCTCGTACGTATCTCGATTCATGGTACCTAAATGTGCCTCGTTATATTCCTTTCATGATTTTCTCTATTGGACTTATTCCAAGTATTCATCTCATTTAATTTACTTCTCATTTGTATGGTAGTATTATGTCGGTGTCGGCACAAATTAAACCTATGATAATTTATTATTTATAACTTAGGTACCAAATAGTAAATATGTGAATGTTTCCTACAGTAATAATCTGCTTCGAACTGATAGCTTGTGTGAAATTCTAGTGACCGATATTTTACAATTTACTGCTCCGCACTAAGCTCGAAGATTTGTGTGGCGTTGGATGTTTCTTAAAACTTATTGAGCGCTAAGCGTTGTCGCAACCTTAATAACTCTATTCGTGTTAGTCCTATATGGAAAAGTACTATTGAGCTTCATTCATAATAGATTAAATCTATTCCGTTCCAACAACCGATACCATTTCGAAAAAAATCTGATTACTCTTAATCACCCGGATAGAAATAATAAAATAAATTGATCGATCAAAAGGGACCGCGGTTCCTTTTTGTGGTGGTCCCGTCAACCTGACTACTCCAGAGACCATACTTTCTCTGCCTCCTAATCTATTAAATGTATTATTGAGCACCGCTGGCAAAGCCGCGTGATACGGTAAGTAGATAATTATTGGCCGAGAGAGCGCGAAGCGAGATCATAGAGTCTTTGTTGGCATGGGCAAAAATGCTTTTGTATGTCCGGATGTCCGGCTGTTCTTCTTTAAAAGTTCGATTTCTCAACTGACTCTTGTGAAATTTTGTGAGGGGGTTCAATATTTGATGTCAGAATGTAGGTGATACAGAAGGTGTAGTGGAAAGCTCAGTGATCCTTACAAACTATTGTTATATGAAAGTTATGTTCGATAAGTATATGTAATTTTCCTTGGTCGTTTCAGTTTTTTCAGCCATTTTGAAAAATTCGCGAGGTCTTTAACTCACAGAGTCACAAATATTTTTATATAGTACTTCCCATAAAACTGTAAGTTCCGAATCCTTTATAGTCGTTATATTTCTAAGTATTAGACGTAACAAGTTGACGGGTCATAACATATTTTTATGGCAGCTACAGTCAGTTATAAATAGAAGACTCCATATAGCTAAAGTTTGTTTTGGGCGAAAGGTACATAAGCATAATACATTTACAAGGCATTGTAACGTCTATTTTGATTGTGACGATAATAGATTATTGTTATTACATGCCAAATCTCATTTAGAAGATAAAATAAATAAGAACGAGCAATTAATCAGCTTCATAAAATACGTCTCATTAAAAATACTAATTGGAATACGTTAATTTTAGCATTTATCTTACAACATAATTATGGCGGTGATGACGAAAACAATTGGAATACAACTTTTTTCTGTTATCAAGTGAACAAAAACGTTATCGCAACGGCTGCGGTGTAATTTGGAATAATGTTTTGTGTAATGGTTCAGCTCAGTAAAGTAGATAATGTAAGACACAGTAAGGGACTTTATATACAAAGCGGTCAGAGCGCGCGCCTTCGCCGCTGCCGCAGCGTCCTAGTCGCCAATAATACAAATACGTGCGCCCTGACCGCTCAACATTTTTGTTAAGCTAGAACCTATACAAAACGTTCGGCAGCGCGGGGGAAAGCGTCGCAGGCGCACGCCCGCAGCGCAGCCGTTCGCTCTAGACGCCAAGTATATTTCGTTCGTTGGGTACTACACATTTTATCTTTTCACAGCGCCCGCGCCCTGGCCGCGCGTAAGGGGTATAAGTTCAAATGTCTGACGTAAACAACGGACCAATATTGACGAACTGCTTGAATTTAGAATCGTGGAAAGAAGACATAGACAACTTTTACCGTAATTGATGCAGACGAAACTGCGGGTACAGTTAATCTATCTGTTGACTATCTTGTTTATTTCTAAACTACTAAAATTTGACAAAGGGAATAGTTATCATAGTGAAGAAAGATAAAGATTACCCTGTATCCTGAATTATTACAAGTTTCACCATGAACGTGTTCGTGCGCAGAAGTAGCAGAGGTGTCAACTAGTATGATAAATAAATTCCTCTGGATAAAGGCCCGTTGTAATTTCTTCTAGAGCTACCGATATTTTGCATTAATCAGCCAGATATGATAATAATAGACTAAAAGTTATGTTCTGGCAGCTATCCTTGAGAGTCAGATATTGTAAGCCTAGCTATGTTTATCATCCACGAGCGTTTTATTACTTGCTATCATATGAGACGGTTTTCAAACTACCTATCGTCGATGGTCGGTAGATATTTTCTAGACATACGTGCTCCATCATTAACCGGTTCGTCACTTAACATCAGGTGAGGTAGTTGTCAAATGTTTGCCTATCACTGATAAAAAAAAGATAAATACTGTATGACAAACGGTGAACAACTGTCACATACGAGTATTTTGAAGAAGTATCCATACTGCAATTTATATTTCTTCAGCTTGGAGTCGCGGAGTTTTTGTCGAATTTCCCACGCCCCGGTCGCTATTACAAGCAAAGCAATCCACAAAAAGATAAATTGTGAGTGAATTTATTACAACAAAGTGCTCTCAGCAGGACAGAATCTCTTAAAGAACACTCAGGTACTTGTTCTTCATCGTGTTTTGTTAATTCTTTTTTGAGATTTTCTCGACGCATTATCTGAAGACGGTTTTTAACAGATTTAAAATAAATGTGTTCTAAACAAAACACTGTCAATATTATTGAAAGTTTTTACCAGATGGGGAGAAAAAAGTCTAAGAAATGTATCGAACATCTATTATCTATTGCTGAAAGCAAAGAATTGGAAAAATGAAAGACACCCGTCACAGCCAACAGACGTTTAAATTGTTTACGCTTGCTACAAGTATTTCTTTCTTAAATATCAATGCCACTAAATTTGAGTTTTATTACGTTTGTGAGTGATTGCCGAAAAATATTCAATGTAGGTAGGTATACTATACAGGGTTATTTGTAAAATACCAGAAAGCTCTCATACACTGATTCTTTATCTAAACCTTAACTCATTAGGTTCTACGACTTTCTTCTGAATGCTATAATTTCCGTAATAATTAAGAAGACGTTAACAATCTATAACTATTATTTGTTTAAACTACACTGTCCTGCGCCATCCGCGTAGCGCCACATAATATGTTCATGCCAGCCAGTTCACACATGACACTGGACACCCTTTAATAAATAATAATAATAATATATATCTTTAAATTTATTTAAAAAAGCATAAAACAGAATTTGCAATAGCCGTACCACAAAAGACGTTGGTCTAATGGTTGAAATGATGTCTCAAGAGTCTGGTAATTTATGAATTACCCTGTATATACAGTTATTTCATAAATTATTATTATAATTATATGATCATAACTTTATTTGCAATCAGTAAATATAGGTATATTAATAAATTACTCTTTTTTTATTCTGTATAGCCAAGCATTTCACCACTATCTTACCTGATGGAAAGAATGAAATAATATGAAATGTCTTATATTCTATATTGTACACACATTAATAAATGTTTTTGCAATAAGGCCATAACAAAAGATTAAAAATGCGAGCTTAACCCTTAACAGCCTTTCTAGCCTTATTAGCCTCCTTAAATTTTTAGTTATACTTTACAAAAAATACTTAATATAAATGTATTATAACTTAAACTGTATACACAACAGTACAATGTGTTTAACGGTACCCAAATGGATGATTTCAGTGTTTCTTTAGTTATAAATCTACACTTTGAAGGGGTTTGTTGTTAACTCGTCCGAAAAAACACGACCGCGCGGCCAAGTTCCCACTTAATGTTTTTATTTTTATTTATAAGCTTTTTATATTCTTAATCATGAACAGATTTAAAATCTAATCAAATCTTTGTTCATGTGTAACGCGTATTCCAAGATACACGCAGTGCCTAGTTTGGAGCCCATTGAAAATACTTTTTTTTTATGTACGATAGGCAAGCTTTTGACCACAATCTCACCTGATGAAAAGTGATGATGCGGCCGAAGTTGTAGCACGCTTGCCGAGAAGGTACCTATTCACTCTTGACTTGAAGACTCCCAAATTATACTGTTCGGGGAACAAAGACGAGGGCAATGAGTTCCACTCCTTCGCTGTACGGATGATAATATATTATGATACAATAATATGTGTATTATGATAATACACATATTATTAATAATATATCGTGGCAAGAATCATCTGCCTGGGAACAAAAGTCGAAATCGGAGATAATTATTTTCATATAAAAATTTTAACATTAATTTTTCAAATATTTTTGACAACCCATCAGTTATATCTGTAGCGCGTGACCTTGGCCTTTGTTGTGGCCACCACTGTCAGACGACTAGATTCAAAGACTATATGGTGTAAAACAGGAGCTGATTATAGGGTTGCAAATGACATAATATTTTAGAAATTTTAATTCATCATAACTCAATATTCATGCTGCTGCCGAGAATTTAGAAGTTCCTGTTAGACTCCATACATGTGGCTTGACTATTACTACACCTTTCTGTTATACATTGTTTATATATACAATAGTTCGTGAACATGCATGAATGCAGGCAAATATACAAAGATGAAAAAAGTGATTTTATTTTTCGTTCCAAAACTAACCAACAGAATTTCTAGTTAAGTTTCTACAACTTTACTAGGGCATGACTTGACTATGACTAGACTATGGCTCTTTTACTTTACTTTAGCTGTGACTGGGACTGGTTTTATGAAATAAATAGATAGTTAGAAAAAAACTTTATTTGCACACCAAAAAAAAAACAATTACAAAAAATCTGAAATATAACATAGGAGCACAAAGGGCGGTCTTATCGCTCAAAGCGATTTCTTCCAGACAACCAAAGGGAGATGATAAAAATATTACAAACAGGGACGGTGGTGTACCTACCTCAACAAGTATTTAAATTAATAAATGTACTTATACATAGATACTTATTAATATTAGATACATAATATACATACAAAAACCTACATAAATAATAATAATATATACTAAACATACACAAACAAATATATATTATTATATATACCTAGCTAACGGGCATGCTGAGACATGTAGTAAAAATCAAGTAAAATCATCACACATCAAGCTTCACATCACATCACACTTCACACTATATACCGTCCGGGGTAAGTAGTGCACAATACTGCAGGGGGTGGTTTGGAATCGATAAAGGAGCACATTAAAAAAAAAAATTTTTTTTTTTTTATTCGACTGACCTGCAGGCAGTTCAGTAGTAATTGTCAAGTAAAGTATGGCCCTCCGTAGACAGCCGCTACAACAATAGCTTCCAAAGTAGGTGAGTGCTACGAGTGCTACGGGGTCATTGAACTAACATGTGACGAGAGGTCACACTGAAAGGCGGTTCAGGAATTACGAGAACCAATGTTTCACGTGAAGCATACCATTGGTACCTGGTAGGTATTGAATTCCCAGAATTTGTTGTAAGTTATCAAATCAACGAATTCTGGGAATTCAATACCTACCAGGTAGTAGGTACCTACCTAATTACTTACTGAAGACCAGTATTTAGAATTAGATAGGTGTGGTTTGCTTCACGTGAAACATTGGTTCTCGTAATTCCTGAACCGTCTTTCAGTGTGACCTCTCGTCACATGTTAGTTCAATGACCCCGTAGCACTCGTAGCACTCACCTACTCTGGAAGCTATTGTTGTAGCGGCTGTCTACGGAGGGCCATACTTTATTTGACAATTACTACTGAACTGCCAGCAGGACAGTCGAATAAAAAAAAAAAATTTTTTTTTTTTTAATTTGCTCCTTTATCGATTCCTAACCACCCCCTGCAGTATTGTGCACTACTTACCCCGGACGGTATATAACACAAAAATATTATAAAGGTGAAAGTTTGTGAGTTTGTTTTATGTTTGTTACTTCTTCACGCTCAAACGGCTGGACCAATTTTGATAAAATTTGGTATAGTGGTAGCTGACACCTTGGATTAACACATAATATATAGGCTACTTAATCCCGGAATTCCCGCGGGTCCGGGACTAACGCGGGCAAATCCGCGGGGCGCAGCTAGCAAACTTTAATACTGTTAAATTTTTCTCCCCGATTCAAGTATGGGAATCCTTCCTCGTTTCTCTCAAAAGGCTCAAATACAAAACATGTGTCAACTCCTGTCCCACTAGAGTCACATCTAAGCGTCCTAGAGGCGACAGTAACCCGTTTACAATGCCCTTATGTTTAAGAATGCGAACATCCATTTATTCTGTTGTTACAGTTGTTATTCATTGCAAGTTGATTTTAACACATAGATTTTACCTTTACGTAAGTAGATCGCCGAGGTCAACTAAATATCACACTAATATTATAAAGGCGAAAGTTTGTGAGTGTGTTTGTATGTTTGTTACTTCTTCACGCTCAAACGGCTTGACCAATCATGATAAAATTTTGTATTTGACATGAGGTAGCTGACATCGTAGATAAACACAAAAATTATCACTTTTTATCCAGAAATTCCCGGGTCCGAGATTTCCGCGGGTAAAAGCGCGGGGCGGTTTTTTATTTAATAAATCCTGTGCTGCGCGTCTTTCGTGATAATTTTGGTACTCATTACGATAGATCTTTAAAATCTCCAGTTTTTTTATGAGTAATAGGCAAGCATTTGATCACTATCTCTCCTGATGGTAAGTGATGAAGCGGCCGAAGATGTGACATGCTTGCCTAGAAGATTCACTCTTGACTTAATTACTATTTACAATAATGACGGTATTCAAAGACATTTGCTGTCACCGTGTATAAAATTCAGAGAGTTTGACGAACAAGGATTATTTATTTCATTATAAGAAACAATCAGATTAAATTATTGTACATAATTGATACAGATAAAGGTTAAAGATATTTCAGATAAATAAAAAAACGAATATCACAATTCCGAGACCGAGTACATTCATGAACCGACAAATTTTGAAAACATACTTTATGTATACTTATATCATAAACCGCCTGTTGTCTTAGTTAGGTGCACGTCCGTCTTCTACCGTTCGATTCCCAGTGGGAACACAAATTCTCAAGGGAATTTTGTATTTCGGGTTCTGGGTGTGATTGTGTGTGTGAATGTTTCCGGCACCCACGACACAAGCCATTGAACTTAGTGTGGGGTTTTGAATGTGAAAGCGTTTATTTATTTATAATGTTACTTTTTGCTATCGTTCTTTAGACACTACAGCGATCTTTGACATTACGTAGGTCACACTTCTCAGCCGATTCTCGTGAAATTTTGTGAGCAGGTTCGATAGTGAAATAGATTTTTTGTGGCGATTCGATTTTTGAATTTTTTTCATAATGGCGGAATCCTCGGCTCACAAACCCACTAGTAGTATGAGTTGGTAATGTTACTTCTAGAAGAATACATACAGCACGTAGCCCCACACGCAAGGATACCCGTTGGACATCAATCGCTGCTGTCCTAATAACCGTTTAAATAGCACCAAGATTTATGGAAAATCCCAACAAAGGAGCCCTCGATCCTCCTCCGATAAATCTACGCACGAAATAATACGATCCCCGAGCGATTTGTACTGGGACAAAGACTGTGTTTCGTTCAGCTAGGTAATAAAATTAAGGGAGGTTTGCTGGAATCGCGTCATGAGTTGTGTGGATTTGAACGGTCCCTAGTGTCTTGTGAGTTTACAAGCTGCCGATTTGGTTTTACGAGCTTGATTGAGCTTAAATTGGTTGTTAGACGATTTATTGATCAAATAAGGTACAACAAAAGAGATCAGACGTGGTCGCAGTACCACCGAGAACTTCGAAAGTTACCGGTAATTTTTACGTTTAGTAGGGTATTTGGCATACCAATACATTTTTAAGGTGTTTTAGAACATTGTACTGAAACAACTGAAGTTATGTCAACTATAATAATTTTAAAGTTATGTGCACTGTTTTAAGAACGTAGAACGACGTCCAATTAACTTGCGTTATTCCGCTCCATCTCAAAGTTTTCTGGAATAGATCGCTCTCAGCAATAAGACCGTCTCAGTAAAGTAACACTTACATAATTAGTTTTTGTTATATTATTTGTGTTCTACATTATTTTAAGGTGTTCAATAAAGAGTATATAATATATTTATATAATTCTTTATTTAATTATATATTTAACGCTTATCTGCATTTATTTCATACGACTACATGGGAAAATCCAAGCGTGAATCTCCACATTCTCAATATCTGAGACTTATTTAACTACTAAATTCTCCAACCCTATCTTGGGGTGCATTGTAACCCTCATAATTTTGGGTGCATTGTTCGAGACTCGGTCAGATATTCCTGCACCATCGACGTGAAGCGGTGTTCATACTCGTACATGCTGTGTTCGTAGAATGCTTCTCACGTTCAGTGTTGCTATATTAATTTCAAAAATAATTATTCTAAATATCGCATTACTTTTTTAAAGTAATTTAAGTAGAACTATCACAAAATTTTCTTGGTAGATTTATTTTTTTATATTAGAGTAAGATAGCGTTTTTCAATAAAGTTTTTATTTTAACTCACCTATTAGTTATATTTAGACATCAATCATTCTTGTAAGTTAATTTTAATTAGTTTTCTTTGATCAATTGTGTTGAAATTTTTCATGATTGCTTAGCTACTATGCAATGTAGTATTATAGTAAAAAACACAAAAGTATACAACAAAATTTATCAAAAAGCCGAAGAAGAGAACAATATGGCATAAATTTGTTTATCTACTAGTATCATTTTTAACAACAACTAAACATTTTGAATAAAACACTTTTTTTTTTTATTTATTTGTGACATGCTATTGTTTGACCACTATCTCACCTGATGGTAAGTGACGATGTGATCGAAGCTGGTAAACACAATAGACCTGGAATACGCAGGCTCTCAAGGATAACTGCCGGAACACCGTATTTGGCTTGGCGGCAGATTTTCAACTTGATGGTGGTAAGCTACTTTGGTAGCAAGCCAGGCAAGCAACTCACAAAATGCTCTACCACCTCTCAAATCTCTTTTCATGATTTGAAATTATTTTAATGTAGTACATGCGAAAATAAAATCGACGCAACTGCTAAATAAACATAGTAGATCTATGTACGCATTAATAATTAAAAAATCAATATTCATATTATCTTAATCTTCATCTAATTTGACACCGTCTTAGGCATCTTACTCTGCATTTTATGTTCTTAGATTTTTGTTGAGTTTTCGTTTAAAAAAATACATATCTTCACGTAGTGGCGTGACATAAAATATAATTGATTGACTTTAAAAACGGCGTTCTACGTAATGTAGTTATTATTTGGTCATGCAAATAGATTAATTTCAATTTGTACAAGGCACGTAGAACGTACCGTGTAACCAACACGGTTCTAGAGACAAACGGTCGAAATTATTCATTACCCGGGCATGAACCCGTGCCTCTTATTCATATTTAAATAGCTCATGTCGGAGGCAACTCATCCCAGATTTAAATATTAAAAGCAGAATGTTAGTGAAATAAAAGCTTTGATTTTATTCTCATGTTATCACTTGACTGCACTTGCTGTGCGTGAAGTGTCATCGACAACATCACTCACGTAAAAATCGCCGAGACAATCATACAAATTAGTTTTCATTCTAGCCTATTAGCATGCCTATCACTCTCAACCACAACTTCATTTAACTACGTCTGAGCGTTCTGAAAGGATAGAACGCTTTACGTCTTTCTTTTTTCTCTTTACTCGTCTTTCTTTCGATGATTTTATTTCAATTTGTGCTAGAACACCGTTATGCATTGGAATGAATAAGAAGTTACTTTATATAGTTAAAAATATCGTAAACGAGTATTGTTTTCCATTAAATAACTCTCAAAATCGAATGCACTAAAATCACATTTCTAGAAACCGACTAAATGGCACTTACACTCATATTCTTATCAATTACATCGCAAGCACTCTCAGCCGAGCCAAAAGTGCTGACTACCTTTTTTATCTTCCTTTCTCGCTTGGCTGGGCCGAGTAAGAAAATTATTGCCATATAGAAAAACCCAGCAAAATAGGAGGTCAGGATCTTTCCCGCGCACAAAGACAAAACACCGAATCGAGGAGCTGTCGGAACGTTCAGACAGCCAACATCAAAAGAACGTTTCACTTTTGTGACATAATTGCCAATATCTGAGAGGTTCTCTATGAACTTTGGGTTTGAGAGCTATTTTGAGTAATCTATTTTACTTTTGTTACAGTTTCTTTGTTTGCAGATGTTTTTTGATTTATTTTAAAGTAAACTTTTTTTAGAAGGGCTTTGTGGTGGGAGTAAACACTGTGATGAATAATTAAAATGTTTCGCTGTAATACAAAATTTCTCTTTTCACTTTGTCTTTACGACACACTCTGTTTTTTTTAAAACGCATTCACACTCACTGCCCAACACTAAGTTCAAAGACTTGTATCGTGGGTACCGGAAACATTCACATCACATACACATTACACCCAGAACCATAAGCACAAATATCCCTTGAGATGAAATTTGTGCTCCTACCGGGAGCGAAACACGGACCCACCGCGCAGAGGGTGGAGACCTGTCGACTGCGCCAACTGGGTCGTCAAAGTCGTTTTTGAAGATTTGAAGATATTAAATGATTATCGTCAATTTTGTACTATATAATATAATATAATGTTATAACACTAACTAATTAACTGTAGAATAATATATTAGAGAAAACGAGTCCTAGATAAACAAGTATTCTTAGGTATAGTATAAATCACATACTATTGTTAATGAAATTAATTGTTTTTATATAAAAATATCAAATAAATAACAATAATAATTAAATAACATATGCCAAAAACAGGTATGACAAACATCATAATAATAGGTATATTAAGTATCCTGTTGATATTTTTTTTGGAAGAAAGAAATGCTTTCACACTCACAGCCCCAAAAAGTCATAATCAGAACCAGAAACACAAATTTTCTTTGGGGCGAAAACTTGTGTTCACGCTGGCAATTGAACCCGATACCTATTACTTTGTAGTCATTAATAAGTACAAAATAAGTTATACCAGCCATGCTTTTAAGTTACACAATTCCTAATTTCGTTAGTTTCAAATAAATCTGACTAAATCCAAATAAACATCTACGGCTTGTGATCATTTGAAAGGTTGTGTTGACAGATTGTAGAATGTAATCCCTTTAATCTTTTGAGAGTTAAATAACATCCCTGAAGACGTTCCACAGCAAGAAGTCAGAAACCACCACGGTAGTTCCCGGGAAAGGGTTGATAATTGAAAATTATACATCCTTTTGTTTAAAGCCCGTTGGCCCTTATTCCACCAAATGCTTGCCTTTTTACCTGACTGTGTGACGCAAAGGAAGGTAATGTGTTTATCAGCCTGTATATGTATGTATGTTGGCTCCTTTGTTGCTCTCTAAAGACCAAACGCGTGCGCCAATATTGTTGATTCTGACGAAATTCTATTTGTCTTAACCTTGCGAGTGTCAATAAAGTAATCATATTAATAAATTGTAATATGCCGACCACCAGACGCCATATTGTGAAAAATTTAAGTCGACGAACTATAATCGACTTTCAATAATTTAAAATACACTAGACCTAAAATCACTAGCAACTGGCAACTGGCAATTCCCTCACAGTATTGCTGCCGGAACATATTTTTAGTGATCTTAGCTACAGATATACGACTTCATGGTAGTGAACCGTTTTTACCGTTTACCTGTGCTAGCAAGTCAGGCGATTACGAGAAAATGTCCTAATACCATGATCAAGACTGTCGTAGTGTTCGAAACCACGACCCCTGATCAAGAGGTGGGCTAACTATGACGGCGTATCATGGCTTCAATACTATTTTATTTGTACGAACGAAATAAAAGGAAATGGTAAACATCTCGATATTAATACTAATATTTAATATAAGTACTTTATATAAGAATTATAGCTTCAACAGTTAGTAAAGATCTAGTTCTCCGGTTCTCAAGACTTGCAATAGTTGTTGTCTCGCGGCAGCCGGCAGATCCCGGCGAGGCCGAATGACGGCTAATGGCCCGTTAATAATGCCGCCAGTCGCTCTGTTAGCGGCCTCACCCCGCCGCGAGTTACGGCTTCTCAGGAGGTGTTGCCTGTGATAGAATGAACTTAACAAAGTTTTTGATTAAGAACCGGTTGTACTCATGTTTGTATAATTTAATCGAGAAACAACCGGTGTTCAAGCGATTAGACGCTCATTCTCTAGCGCAAATTTATTTTTGCTATATTGGCAAGCATTTGACCATTATCTCACCTAACGGAAAGTGAAGATGCGGCCGAAGATATAACATGCTTGACTAGAAGATATGAATATGTATCTTCTAGTCAAGAATTTTACATCTTCGGCTGCATCGTCACTTGAAGACACCCAGATTGTACCTTTCGGGAAACAAAGACGCAGGCAATTAGTTCCACTTCCTCGCTGTACGGATGATAAACGTAGAAGCCAAACGCTTCGAGCGAACCGTAACGGGAATCGCTCTAACACGGGTCTCGATTCTCGATGAATATAAACAAAATGTCAGTACAACCAGTACTTAATCAATATAAATACGACTCACGATAGTTTGAGTTACAATATTTAACAAAAATTGTTTAAGACTATTAATTTTAAAGGCCTCACCTAATACAGACGAGAATTAGATAATTTAAGGGATATAGGGATAAGGGCAGTATAACACGTTGCTTCCCAAGCTCACCTTACTTGCTCGCGGTCGCTTGCCGATTAACAAAAGAGGCTTTAGTCAAACACAAATGCATTGAAAACAAGTTGGAAAAAAAGTTATAAACAAATAAGGCGTGAGATCTCAGTTCGGCGCGAACGACTGGTTATCAGATTATGATGATATTTTAGATTTTGAACCCCCCAAGCAGGAACCCTGCATCATAATCAGATAACCAGTGGTTCGCGCCGAACTGAGATCTCACGCCTTATTTGTTAATAACTTTTTTTCCATATTATAATTGATTGATTTTTGTATTTGTTGTTCAAGTACAGGATATAATGAATATTATACGTCAGCATTCAGTGTGAAGTACGTACTTGTCAAGCCCTTTTCACCGATACCCCAAAAAGGTAGATAAAAAAAATATTGCTCCCCACTTACATGTATGGAAGCCTCCTTAGTATTTTCATTTTTATAATTTAATATGTCATTTCTGGCTTTGGGTCGTAGTTTTACATATTCTATGAGAATTTGAAGTCGTTTGCTTATATGGTTTAGACGCTAGATGCCTCTGACAGATGGACGGACGGAAGGACAAAGTGCTGAACGACCCAATTCAACTAAGAGATATCGCTTCGCTCGATCAAAAATACATGGATATCGTTACACTTTTGCCTTCAAAATCACTTAATCGAAGACCTTTCTATCTCGATCAACATCTGTAATTTAGCAGCTTTCTCTACCACGAATTACGAGTGGAGGCTTTCTGCTAAACTGCCGAGAATCGCACACCACCCTAGAGTGTTAGTACGTACCTAGTTCCTTAATGAGCGGTCATGTAGCTATGATTAGGGATCTCTTGACGCCGACACGTGGTTACATTTTACAGCTGAGTAACGTACAAACGTAATGTACAACGTTGTAGGTACTTGAGCGAACTCTATAGCGACTACATGCAGACATTATGAAGAGATGCTGTAGTTGCTTTATATCTCAGTAGTCTCATTAATTGATTACATAATTTGATGTGTATCACAAACTACAAAGTCCTATAGATTAACTAATCAATCACTTTGTTTAGATACAATAGTATTATTACTAATAAATAAATTTGATGGAACAGGATGTGAAGTCATAATTACTTATGCCAGTATTTCTGCATGCCATTAATACAAACACCAACTTTCCTTTTTATAACAAGCAACATTTATTTTGACTTGTATTTGGCTACATCCAAATCAAAGTCAAAACATGATAATCATAATAATTTATTCAAATGGTCGTACACGTCAACTAAAAATGCACAATGACGCGAAGTCGATTTTTGTTTATTATTACAAAATATTTTGTCTCATCAACAATCAATATAATAACAACAACAATATGAATACTAACGATATTACGTCTGGGCTCTCAATGTAGCCTACGGTACCGCTTATGCCTAACAAAGCTCCGGGAATAGATCCATAAGTTTAAATAAATCTATATATATAAAAATTTCGTGTCACAGTGTTTGTTACCATACTCCTCCGAAACGGCTGAAACGATTTTGATTAAATTTTAAATTCAAACTTGGTAGGTCTGAGAAAAGGTTGTTATTTATTTTTCATCCCCCAAAGTGATAAATAGGGGTAGCGCACCCAAAAATAATTTCAGACAGTTTTTTTTTTATGATTCATCATTGAAAAATACATACAACCCAAAACTTTCACCTTTCTACGATCAACCCCTATTTTTTTTTAACTATAAATATATTTCTTAGAAATAATATATATGGCAAAACAACGTTAGCCGGGTCAGCTAGTACGTTAAAGTTTAGTTAGATACCTATAAAATAATATAATATACAGTGGCTTCATAGCTCTTGTGAAACTGTTTGACTTGGTAAGATATTTCCCAGGAAATTATTTGAACTATAAAGCCATTTCCACATTACAAGTTCACAGTGGAATGAATACCAAATTCCTTTTGAAGCTGAAGCTCCTGTTCACATTACTTCCGTCCGGATCAATAGAATGCATGTGATTGACACGACACAGAAACCTTCACCTTTTCATGTCGATTCCCCAGCGACATGCAATTCTATGGATATTGAATCACTCTACTAAATTGGTAGCCGCACTTTGGAATCCAATATCTGCGATGGATGATGTAAAGGATGCAAGGGAACTGAGGTGAGAGCAAATGTTTGGTTATTGAGACGCTATCAAAGGTGTTTGTACTGGTTCATGTCTACCTTTTGTTTTGGGACTGCGTCGTGTCTTTGACAAATGCTCGACTTTATGCTTGAGTTATCCAGCTGTTATTTCATTCAATATTTTAATAATATCTACTTCAGTTTAATATTTTAAAATACCCTATATGTTCTATACTTTCTTAACGCTGTAAGGGAACTAAAGAAGAGTCACATTTTTTAGGAAGGAACAACCCACATACTTAGATAGGTACATACATACCTTAATCCTAATGCACCTTTTCGTTTCACATTATTTGGTCCTTATATTACCTAAATAAGTAATAAAAATAACCTAGTTTTTTTATTTTTAAAGCCTAACAAGACGAAAATTAAAAACTTAAATAGTTTTTTTAGACTACCAGCCAAGTATACAATAAGTATTTCATTCGATATACGATATACATGTGTTGTATGTTGTATATGTTATTACAATATTTTTAGGTATCATTCAAAGCCCATTTCAACAGAATTTGTATTATTTTAGTAGATTATGTTTATTACAATCTTAAAGTGTATAGGGACAGATAAATAGATGGCGTAGGATTGGTTAATATGATACCGTTTGCGCTATTGGGGACGAAAACTTGCAAATTGTATTTCTTAATCAATGAAAATCCTCTCCCTATCAACACAAACTCGTTCGCGTCACATTACAGCAACGATACTGTACCTGCACTAACTTTTAAGCAAACAAGCTGTAACGGAGCATCCACCTGGGAACCTCTCTAATTAACGGCACAAGTTGGGACAATATCTGAACTTTACTTAGTTATTAGACTGCGTTGGGGTAAAAATACTTATTCACTTAATTGTTCAGTTTCACACAAAGTTGCGAACTTTTGCTCTTTATTCTAATTGTCTAGATTAACATTAGTTGTCAATACGTCGACTCGAGTTGTACAGTTTTTAACGATAGAAAACCACAAGTTAATGACATCTGTCATACCATATTTTTTAAGGACGTAGTATTTATTTTATGATTCATTGGCAAGAATTCGACCACTATCGCACCTGATGGAAAGCGATGATGCGGCCGAAGATGAAGCATGCCTGCCTAGAAGATACCTTTTCACTCTTGACTTGAAGACTGCCAGATTATACCGTTCTGGAAAGAAAGACGAGGCCAATGTCACGTGTTCTTGCCAGGTTCTTCTCGAGATGGCTGTAATTTTGCGAATCTGGCAATAGATTCATTAACTTTCATGAGTGCCTCTTTGGGGCCCATGTGAAACGATTTTGAGTTTGAATGAGTTTCACTAAGTATAATTATTTATACTTAGTGGTATAATTTGTGTGTATATATTTGAAGTATATATAATAGATATAATAAGTATACGCATGTAATGAATTTATTATACTTGCTAACTTACTCCGCTGGCTCAGCAACTCAATGTAGGCATTGGCCTCCGAAATAAGAGAACGTCGTGAAATTCTGCGTGCACTTTTTCCAGATTTGGTTTTGACATACACGTAAATCTGTCCATCTGCCATCCAGTTTGTCTTCCTAGCAATACCTAACCTAAAGAATATTTGCCATAAGCCAGTCAATTATATTTTTAATGCTGTCATTTATTGCGATGTTATAATCGAGTTAATTTTTAGAGGTCACTACAGATATGTTTTTATCAAAAAGGGTACATGATTACCTGTAATATTTGTAAGATTACATATATAAGAAATAACAGGGGTCTTAATATACTACCTTGAGGTATCCCAGTTCAAGTTCAACTTAAACTTTTTTTTATGTAGATTTGATATTGATTATTTGCAATTTTCTCTCTATCAGAATTTATAGCCGTCAGCTTAACATGGTAAGGCCTGTTATTAAAGACACCTTTAGTCAGTTTTGGACCTCATGCATTCCATATGCTTCGCATTCACGGAACGAGAGTTTATAAGAAACATTATCCGACTCAGTTGGCTCGGTGAACAGGTCTATGCCCTCTGCGCCGCGATTCCTGGGTTCGATTCCCGGCAGGAGCACAATATATCCATCCCAAGGGACATATGTGTTTCTGGTTCTGGGTGTGGTTGTGAGTGTATATCACACAATGTTTCCAACACCAACGATATAAGTCTTAGAACTTACTATGGGCTGTGAGTGTGAATGCGTTCGTTTGTTTATTATCAAATGCTTTACTCATATCGGAGAAAACCGTAGTTGTTGGTACTTTGGTATTAATTTCATGAACTATATTGTTAACAAGTGTAAAGCAACCAATGAGGGAAATTTTCCTTTTTGAAAACCATTTTTTTTCAAGGCATGATATATGTACTTTGTTATACATATTGTGATTCTGTTATTAATTATCTTATCAAATACTTTAGAAATTATAGAAACAAAGCTATATTTATAATGATTTAATTGTTACATTAGTCAATTTTGGTCAGTTTAGCTAGTTGCATTTTGTATTTGTGACATTAACCACGCTAGGCAGAACTAAAGCACTATTACTTAGTGCAACTGATTTCAGCAACACTCTCAGAGTATAAATTAGTTTAGTATCTCTTCTCCGATATACTAAGCAGCTTACATATTCTAGATAGATATAACTAATAAATAGTAGGTACAGACAGCGTCAAATATTTATACACAAGGATCCAAGGCAGTCACTGAAAACCAATTAGATGGGGTGCTGGAATAAGTATACACGTAGACAGAATACGCTTAAATAAACACTATAATAATACCTACTATAAACATAAAAAAATTACAAACTCACAGCCCCACACTAAGTTCGGTCGGACTTAATTTGTAGGTGCCGGAAAATCAACATCATACCCAGAACATGAGACACAAATTTCCCTTGTGCATACAACTTGTGCTTCTAAAGTGAATCGAAACTAAGAAAGCGAAGGAGCACCCAACTGCTGGCGGTAAGTTCAAATATAACTATAAATCCGAAAGTTTGCGTAATATTAATGTAATATATAGGTACATACCTTCTTACATACATACGGTGCTAAAATCATTACCCATACTCCTTTTTCCTTCATCTTAGTCGGGTAATAATTAAACGCAAGCAAAGCTTAAAAAAACCGAGTTCTCCGCTTTACCTTCGTAACCTTGATCAGGTTAAATGTATTAAACACGCATAATTGACAATATCTAGAATTTAAATGGGACCAATGGGACTGCACCAGCAATCAAACAAAAAAAATCTAATTCGTTTCACGTGGAAAGAAGTAACGAGGTAACACACATAACAAAAATAAAGAAAAAAATTTAAGTCGAATTGAGTACTTCCTCCTTTTTTGAAGTCGTTAAAAATAATGCCGAATTGAATTTAGCACAAGTATATAAATGTGTGTGAGCGGTTTCATTACAAAATGCGCAATGAGATATGGCGGGCGGGTATGAGTGCAAAGCAGAGGTTCCGGTAGCAACCATTGGTACCTCGCTCGCAACAAAGGATTTATATGTGTTTGAGCGTGTGTTCCGTGACGTAGAAGCGGGCGGTTTATATGTGTTATTTGAATTACGCGGGTTTGAGTTCATGTACATGATCGGGTTCGAACGTCCTAAGATCTTAGCCTGATCTTGAACGAAACTGATCAGCTGTTTTGTTGTAGGTATTTCAACATCTCTAACAGAAAGTTCAAAACATTGTGCGGTTTGAGTGTCTAATTTTCTAAGTGCGCAGTGCACGAGAATAAAATCCGTCAAATCCGAAACATGCAGCTGTTTGAGAGCAGAAATCGATGCCGAAAAATGATCGATAAATGAATCGAGACTAGCGGCAGTGTGAGTACACCCTTTTAAATCTAACACATTGTTGAGATAATGTGTTCCTAGAAGTCGCTTATCCTGGTATTTCTTGACTAAGCTATCCCAAATTATGCTGTAAGTTTCCCCCGTTGGTACTATTTCAGAAATAACGGAATTTGCGGAATGACTCAATTTACTAACTAAGTATTGAATGCGTTGCGAATTACTTAGACGCGTATTATCGTGAATATTTGCTTTAAAAGATTCATAAAACGCTGGCCAATTCTGTATTTTACCATCGAATTCCTTAATATGAAGCGGCTCCAATTTAAACACAGAAGCACTATCACTTCGCGGCGGTGAGACATTAGCGTGATTATTCATCTTATTTCTAACGCGTTTCACTCTTGTAAACAATTCGTCAAACGACTCCAAACAACCAAAATCGGGACTCGCGGAAGGGTTTGACATTAAGGTAATCTCATTAATTTTATCTACAATAGATTCAAATTTATTATGAAGGTCATCCATAGTTTCTGTTTCAGACATAAAGTTTTCATTCGACCTTGAACTCTCGAAAGAAGTGATGTTTTTAGACATATTAAACAAATGATTCATACGTTTAAATAACAACTCTTTCTTTTCTCCTAAAATGATCAACATCGTATCTGAACTTGGTTTCGACATGTTCGGTTATCGTTATGCTAATAATTTATGCACGAATAAACTACTAAATGTTTGTTTACAAACAACAAATGCGGGCGGGAACAAGTAGGTAAGTTAGCGGGCGGCAGTTACACTATAGGTAGTTATAAGCGGAGTGAATTGCACATAGCAACGGGCGGGCGAACTTATGTATGAAATGTTTATGGTTAATAACTCAAAGCAAAAGGTAATTAAAACTGGACTATCCGGCTCGAAGGACCAAAATTATGGTGGCGCGAGTAAAATCGCTGGCGTGTAAATAGCCCACCATTTACGTATTAATATTTTTAATGATAGCGGTAAATTATTTTGAACATTGGCAAAAATCAGTAGGGATACACGAATCAATTTACAGTGTTTATTTAAGCCCACGTACCTTAGACCGCTTCGAAACCGCCTCCGGAGCTCCCCAAGAAAGGAACTACAGCAAACTGTATGTATGCCTAAGCGCACACACACAACTCCACGTCGCGCCGGCCGGCGAGTTTGAATCCGAAGAAATCCGAGAGTGTACGAGGCACGGAACACTCAATCACCTCACAGTTCACGCGGTCGATGACAATAGACACGATGAAGTTTTATTTTAAGTCCTGGTTAATTAGATGATAATTATTTAATTAGTTTTCTACGTCACAAAATTCAATAGCGGAGGGTTTGTCAACCACACGGATCAGGTGACACACACGACTGAAGTTTCTCTTTTTTAAGTCTGTGAAGTTAGTCGCGAGTGCAAAAAATTTCACTCGATACAACTAGCGCCATCTCTAGGATCGTCCTTGAACGATCTCTAACAGTGGTCAGCAGAGAGCCCAATACACTGCAAATGCATTCAAACATCCAAAGATTCTTGCCAATATGAATATTAGGTATATAACGTGAAGTATTTATTCACAGATGTATAATTTACATTTATTTTTTATATTATAAAAGGCAAAGACGCTTCACCAACTTCTAAAGTGTAAAGTCGTTTAATCTGAATGTAGCGACCCGTGTATACCGATAAATCGAGCTCTAATTTAAACTTTATTACAACTCGTATCCTTAGTGGCAATCTCAATCAAATAACAAGGTAGACCCAAACGGGAACAACCCAATTTCCTCGTACAAGTTAGGTATTTGGGCAGTCCGTAGGGCATTTGTAAATGGACGGACAAACTCATGGTCACATAGAAAATTTACAATGTTATACGAAAGGAGTTTGTCCGTGTAATTAGCGAAATGTATGTTATACTCCTTTTTGTGCAACTGAGTGCGAAGCACCTAATCCACAGATTAGAATTTTAATAGAGACAATATTCTTTGATCATCTAAAATCTAATTAATCCATTGTAAATGAACACTTTCAAACATACTCAATAAATATTTCGTATACAAACAATAATCAATGCTCTTCTATAATTATTGGTCTTTCTATAATTATTGGTCTTTTTTTAATAATAGATGGTTTTATAAATAGGCTATGCTTATTTTTTTTTATTTCGACCGAGAAATATAATATTTAAAGATAAATGGAATTATATAAACATTTTATCTTTTTTTTGTAAACAAATTTAAATAAGTATCAAAGATTTATGTTATGTCGCAATCATTAAAAAAGATGACTTAAATACTTGAAGATCATTTAAATATATGCCATTATAATAGTCCTTGATATGAATAATAATTAAATGCAAGCAAAGCTTAAAAAAACCGACTTCACCGCTTTATCTTCGGAAACTTGATCAGATTAGATGTATTAAACATTATTGACGATAACTACGATCAGATCTTGATCTAATTTTAAATGGGACCAATGGGAAAGCACTTTCAAATAAAAAAAAACAAAATGGTATCACGTGGAAAGAAGTTATGAGGTAATATACTTAAAAAAATACAGTCGAATTGAGTACCTCCTTCTTTTTTGTGAAGTCGGTAAAAATAAAACACGCTTTCTTGGAGAGAATTGATTTATTTTCGCATTATTTTCCAAAACGTGTGATTCTTTGACTGTTAATAAAGTTATTATACAATAATTGTGGATTATTAACAGTTTATAGTTCTTGAACATACTTGAATGTAGGCAAAACATACAAAATTAAAAAAAATATTTTTATTAGAAATATACTTAACTAAAACTCCAATAAAACTTTACTTAAACTCTAGTACTAATAGAAGTTTATAATAGTTTCTACCACTTTACCAGCATGACTTGACTGTTACTGGACCAGCTTGACTGGAGTGGACTCTCTTAATTGACTTAGCATGACTGAGACTGGTTTTATAAAATACTTCGCTAACTTGAAAAATATTTATAACTTAACACTTGCTAATAGCACATAGTTTGCCAGGCCAAAATAAAAAATAATGTTATATTAAAAATTATTTCGATTGTAGCACGGTATTTCCAAAAAAAGTTTTCTTAAAATCGGGCCACAATTTTTTAAAATGAGGGCCGGGCCGGGCGCTTGATTCATTTTAATCAGTCTCTGGACTCTTTGGTGACACATACGGATACTAACGGTCTAAATACTAAGTATTTAGACATTATAAGATTCCCGAAGCAGTTATTAATAAGCATCAGCAATTTCACAAAATTATTTTACGTATAAACTTATATTCAGAGTCATAAAAAATCTAATAGACTAAAGCCTAGAAAATATTACCTCGCATTTTCCGCTACACTTAAATTTTTTCCGCTCGATATATACAAATATTTGAATTAATATTAAGTAAAAGCACCCGTTTCTGCAAGTACTTACTCTAAACATAGTGGAGTAGACATGACGTGAGGTATGCTGGATAAACTTAGCGCCAGGAGAATTCACGATGTCATACCCTTATCTAGCTCTTTGACATTTGTGTGTGGTGCTATGAACTAACACCCTTATATAAAATTCAGAGGTGTAATGTTTTTAATATGTTAATATTTATACGAAAGCACAATTAATTAAATAAATCATAATATATTCGACTCAATTTATTTAAGGAATATTGATTTATGATAGAGGCATTGTAGCGTATCTTCATTCGCGTTAAATGATTATGAAAAAGAGTATGTACCCCGCATTACTCTTTATTATGCAGTCAATCAGTCGAATATTTCAGCCAATAACATGTAACATACAAAGCAACAGGTAGACAAAGAAAAATCATATAATTTCCTTTACTATATTAGTTACTGTTTATTTAATTATAAATTTCAGCTGATAAACTCTCTCCAAGGTCTTATTAATAGTGTTCGGGTAGTTAGCCTTGTGAACCGACTATAATTATTCTGCCTATCTACTATATCACTTACCACTAAGTTAGATAGAGGTCTAATACTATCAGACACACAAATATTTGCATCAAATCAAATCAAAAATGTTGTATATCTAATATAGAATATTTGTCCCGACATACTGACTGACTGACTAACTTAGAGACAGCTTAAACAGCTGGTCGTAGATACTTGAAATTTGGAGGGTACATTTGTCTTAGTATGTAGAGGTGTACTACGAATGGATTTCTGAAAATTCTACCCCGAAGAAGATTAAATGGGGTGAAAACGTTTGTATGAAAGTTCTTTGTTTTTGAACTTATAGCGATGAAAATTAGTATTTGAGTAGTTTATTTAATGTGAAGAATTATACTATAAATATTTTATTACAAGGGGTGCATTAAGATGCAATGGGGAATGAAAGTACAAGTCGTATTTTTATAAAGTTACACTGATGAAAATTGGTGTTTGAGTAGTTCATTTAAAATAGACTAATTATGTAATCATTTTTTTTTTGCCCGGGGTGCATTCAGTTAGTGCAATCGGGAATGAACGATCAAATGGAAAGTTTTTTATTTATCATTTTATATCAGAATGTATTTATATATATTTTTATAAATATAAATTACTGTGTGTATTTGTGGTATCATTTTGTTAGTTTTAATGTTGTTTTTATTGTTTTTTTTTTTGCCACAAATAAAGTTGTGTCTTACTAGAAAATTAAAAGTATGTTAACGAGAAAAAAGTTGTAAAATCCAACGGTAAGCCAGCGGTATCAATTTATTTCTTAGAAGCCAGATAATTATTTCAGTAGAACCGCAGACGAATCAACGCGAACTGCTCATCAAGTTAATCTTCTATTATCGTTTGCTTCTTCCGACCGATACAATATAAATGAGCTCAAAATGAGAGCCCAGCAATCCGGCTTACGGTTCTATTATCGCCGTAAGAAAACAAGGGATCAGAATTAAAGAAGAGATTAGTAATTCTCAGTCGCTGAAGTGGCGCGAACAATAAATCTTTCTTCTCTTCCGGCTGGCCGCTGCAAAAACGGCTACGCGTAATTAATTACCTCACTTGCTGTACCTCAATATATTTGAGAAGCAGAAAACAATCTCCAAACATCGGCTTATATACCTACAAAACGTCGTTCATTGTTTCAAATATATAAATTCTCCTCTTATGCCTGTCGTGGCTTCAGGCCTCAATGAGGCCAATCCTGCCTAGGCTACGCACCGAGAGCAATTACTCCTGGGGAATCTTGACGGGAGTTTTTTGGCTTCTGAGTCTTCCATTCCTATCTCCAGTCTCTAGATCTCACGTCTTCGTCGTCCATTTGGGACGATATCTCGAGGGAGTGCACGCCAGAACGTTACGTTTGTAGGTCAGGCGTGTAGCGGCGCAATGTTGTTGAGGTGGGGTTGGGGCCCGTTTCTGACGCATTCATACAAGCTTGCTGAACGAAGACATTGAACACTAATTCGTATGTACCTATACCTACTGCATATAAAAACAAGGGCATCACAATTCACGACATAATAAGAAACTTCGAGTCCGTTTCGTGCAAGTAACGAAAACTGAAAAATCATGGCGAAGTTCGCGAATTGACAAATAGTGTGCCATGCAATTGTTTTTTTATGCTAGATAGCATGCAAGCATTTGACCGCTATTTCACCTGATGGAAAGTGACGATGCGGCCGAAGATGGAACATGCTTGCCTAGAAAGTAGCTTTTCACTCTAGACTTGAAGATACCCAGATTGTACCGTTCAGGGAACAAATACACAGGCAATGAGTTCCAGTGACTCCTTCGCTGTACGGATGATAAACGTAGAAGCGAAAACGTTTCATTGAATCCACGAAACTTACAAACGCAAGATTTTATTTAACATTGGTTTTTATTGAAATCATAATAGGATTTGTTCTCGCCTTTTGCTGTGACGCACTAAAATTGATGAGATTAACGTTTTATGATAAATAATTAATGATTCTTTTTGGGTATGTTATCTTTGAATCTGTGAAATCACACACGTAACGTTTCATACAGCGTAGATACACTTTGCGTATTGTCTTCGTACTTCGTTCGGACCCGAAGTTACGGATATAAAAAACCGAGGTAAGCCCTCGTTTGCATAGCGAAATAAGGTGTCTAGGATAATAAACGACACAGTCTATTAGTAGTTAGCTTTCGGAAGGCATATTTTTGTAAAATTTGTTTACTATTATAAATCAGGTACACTCCGACGATACGAAGTTTTAATGACTGGCACATTGCCAACAAAAACAATCGTGTTAATTTAATTTTCATCGCTATTAAGAGGCATAAGTTCTTTGTCTGATAGTAAAAGTTAACCCTAACCCAGCGTGACACTGCAATGTCCTTCTTACTTTTTATTACAATACAATTGTACTCATCTGAAAGTAGTTATCGCTGTCTGAGTTTTTATTAATTTTTTTATACGGCTAAACTGATTATGATGTTTGACAAAAATAATTTATAATATTTATGAAAAACGATTTAATACAAATAATACAATTGAAATATTGTATTACTTTACTGGCTAAATGCACATAGTTTGGTAAGCCAAAAATTAATAGGATATAAAAAATAAGGAATATAATTGACTACATTATAGTAGAAGTATACAGCTACTAAAGTAGTATCGAAAAGGCCGAGGAATTACACTTTAAAGCAAGTTGCTCTTCGGAACCATTCTTGCTTGCACGGTGCTGCTATTCGGCTGTCGGGAAAAGATTTGTTCCGCTCTAAAAGTACTACTACTATCTTGTTTGTTGACGAAGTTTCATCTCTCCGCTTTTGTAGTCCACAGAGGGTATTTTATGTCCCTAATGCCCTGGGGAGTTATGCTTTCCAAAACGAACTTTTGCCTGTCCACCTCTCCCTCTCTATATATTAAGGGCAATCATAAATATTTTTCATATGTAGGTACTTAAGTAAGCACTAAGTTTATATATCTTTTTACAATTTCGATTTACAAATTAGTTTATGTTTTAGCAACCCTACTCGTTCAACAGAAAGGATATAGAGAATATGATAAAGTAGGAACGAAATTCCGTCTTGAAATTATTCATTTAACATGATGCTTTAAGCTACAGACGTAATTACCAGTATAATCTGACACTAGGACTGTCCACTTATCGAATTAATTAATATATGTTTAATCAGTTTGTAAGAACAGCTCTTACTGTTTATTTACTATACTGCGCTCGAGGTCAGCTTTGGAATCCAATCCCTGCTTTCGACTTTTTTGACTCACACTAAACTGGAGACGGGAAATTGATTTGCTGGTAGAAGTAACAATGACCAGTATACTATTTAATAGCTTATGTTAAGTATTATCATATTGAAATTGGGTCGAAATTGGGTTCAAGATATTTATTAGTTTGAGCCTTTCATGCACATATTAATCACGCATCTTCCTCTACTATCAATAATTAGGAGAGAGTTTTATTTATAATTAAATATATTTTGTAAATAATTATATATATAATTCAATATATTTTATTTAAAACTAAGCAATTTCATAAAAAAAAATTAGATTAGTCACATTATCCCAATTCACATATATCATTGACATCTATCGATTGTGATTGTGTGTGAGATGTGAATGTTTCCGGCACCCACAACACAAGTTCCCACGCACAGTCAGTCAGTTGGTCAGTGAATCAGTATGTCAGGACAAAGATTCTAGTACTAATTAGGTACTTCTTCAAAAAGATAAGCACTAATATTACATCTTAACTACCATACGTTTTCATTAAGCACATATTGTATTTATCAATATGTATATTATTTAATATTGTATACGTATGTATATATATTATATATATGTGAGCCATATAATATTAAATGTGGTAATAGTATATTATAAATTATAAAATACACTGTTCTGATGCACGCTTTACTTTTGTTCCTACCATTGCTGGATGAATGGTAGAAAATGCTCCTAGCATTAAGTTCTCCAATTGTACATTGCTTTTGTTGTGCAATAAACGATAAATAAATAAATATCATACTCAAAAATCAAAATCGTTTATTCACATGGGCCCCAAAGAGGCACTCATGAAAGCTAAAGACTATACTGCCAGATTCGCAAAATTACATCATACTTACTTAGGTATGATGTAATTTTGCGAATCTGATATATGTAGGTAACTTTACCTACAAGGCATCGAGCTTTATAGGTAACTCAAGTGCTCAAGCCCACTGCCAGTGGGTAGCGTACCCATCATGTTGGCGGCATTGCTTCTCTTATATATATTTAACCTATAATTCAAACTCATTCATAATATCACCTATTACCCAAGTTATTAGGTTCCCATAACTTTTCGACCAAGATGTAGAGCTTTAGTTTTTCGCAAGAAAACAGAGATAGAATATCAAATCTTTGTTGAAATTTCCACTTTCCTAGAACAATATAACCGAGATTGCTAAACAACTTTACCTTCGGAGCGCAGTGTTTATTAATTTCCATCAAACCGAGAAAGAAAACGTGTTTCTCTACAAATTACTCTGAGGAAACCGTCTGATAGCTAGACGAAAAAAAATTAAAACATCTTCCGATTTGAAGATCGCAGTAATGATCTGCGGAGAGGAGATCGCACTGAAATTGTTTCGTTTTCGTTTTAGCTTGGTTCCGACCATGGAACTAGTATGTACTATTTGCACGAAGTACATAGATTTCCATGGCTGACTTACAGTACAAGACAGTGCCTATTAGCACTGTATATTGCAAACATACAGTGTTATTTAATTTGTATAATAAGAGATTGGAAATTGTATTTCAAAGGATTTCGATTCTTAGGTTTTTTAGCTTATAAAAATGGGTTGGTTGTTAACTCGACCGCAAAGTACTCGACCGCGTAGTCGAGTTGCCACTTTTTTTTATATAGTCGTTAACTCGACCACCATAAGAAATTAGGACAGTTGGGGAAAAAGATGATTTGGAAAATTTATAAAAATAATACTGTTGTATTTTCGCAGTGGGCAAACTGTTGCTACTTTAAGATAAATATCCGGATGACCGAGCTTTGCTCGGTTTTTTGTTTTTGGTAGAATGTGTTTGAATTTGTAGCCTCAGAAAGCTCCATCTAGTGTCGAGTAGAAACAGTTTTTACATCGGTCATGGCGTAATAGATGGCGCTGATAGTTTCTTAAACCCGGTTTTTCAAATGCAGTTTGGGAACCGAGCATTTCTCGGACCTGGAACGTTGATAAATCGATTCCTTGGGCCGAAAAACACCTAATCTGTAACTTTCATGAAAATCGTTGGAGCCGTTTCTAAGATCCTGATTATACATATATATATATACAAGAATTGCTCGTTTAAAGATATTAGATGTTGTAACATCATTTCTCAGACATTTTGTTTTACAATAAAATAATTTTGATTTTCAATGTACCTGAGATGGTACACACTTCCGGATCCGGATTCACATTATGTATTGACGTCCTTATCACCATTATCCTATAGTTATCTTCATATTTTCGAGAAAAAGAAATCCTCAGAACTAATTGCCTTAACTGCATAGAGCAAGGATTGTGCTTATATTCGTTTCGTCACTGACTCCCAAAAAAGAGAAAAATATGTTTTCTTTGCTTATTTAAAAAACATCAATAATAATCCTACTAACATTATATATGTGAAAGTGTGTGTGTGAATTTTGTTACCACGAGTCTCCGTAACGAATAAACCGCGAAGCCGTAGGGCACGCCTTGTTTACTTATGTAAATTAGACACGCCAAAACACTTAATTCTTCAATCATTTCAAAATAATATGGAAATTGTAGTAAATTGAAAATAATATTCATCTATACTAATATTATAAAGAGGTTAAAATATGTAAGTTTGTGAGGTTGTAGGATCTACTAAATCGATTTTGAAAATTATTTACCAATAGAAAGCCACGTTATTTGTGAGTGTCATAGAATAGGATATGTTTTTATTTACCAGGGCGACGCCGGGTAGGTCTGCTAGTTATAAAATAATATCAATTCGTATAAAATATTTAACGAGTCAAATTAATCATGAGTTGTTACTTCTTCACGCTACGGCTGGACCAATTTTGATGTGGAGATAGCTGATATCCTGGATGAACACATAAGCTACTTTTAATCCCGGAATTCCCTTGAGTCCGGGACTCACGCGGAGCGAAGCTAGTAAACATGTAAAATAAACAAAATACAGTATCATCAATTGCAATTTTTGAATTTGTCAATAAAGTAGATGGTATAATAGGATATGTTTGATATAACAGGGAGTGGTGGCGTGACATCGAGGAGCGAGCAAAACCAGACCCCCTAATACCTATCTCTGCTGCGAGCAGTTAAACTTAACCTTATTTCTTAGTAGTTTTGTTAATTTTAACCGTACCCAACAGAGATAAGGGATAATTAGCGGTCTGAAAACCGTACTAAATGACGCCCCTGACAGCTCTGTCAAGAGAGTTTACGACTTAAAAGCAGCTGGTATAAATTGAAAGAGACACAGATGCGGATACTTTAGGTTATCCATGTTATATCAAAGATGTTAAAATATCCGTACCCTGATTCGCAGAGGTCAATAAAACTCCGGAGTGGAATTAGCACTCGTGTATTAGAGCGTGTTGGCTATAACGCGAGGGCCTAATTACTCATGTTACTCGAACTTTGGCGGACGATAAATAGCTTGTTGAATGCTAGCGTTGTAATTTACACCCGAAAAGTAGTTCGATCTGTCCTAAAAATAAAACAAATAATAAATGCAAGCAAAGCTTAAAAAACCGACTTTATCGCTTTGTCTTCGGAACCTTGATCTGTTTAAAAGTATTCAACACGCATTACTGACGATAACTCAACAACTACTGAACAGATCATAATCAAATTTAAATGGGAGCTATGGGAAAACAAAAGCTTTCAAACAAAAAAAAAATCAACATCGATTCACGTGGAACGAAGTTATGAGGTAACACACATAAAAAAAATACAGTCAACTTGAGTACCTCCTCCTTTTTTGTGAAGTCAGTAGAAAAAAATCGAATCGAATCATAATTAGCGGAATTGTCGCTTAACACACATGCAAAATACCTACAATCGAATTGAGAACCTTTTTAAAGTCGGTCGAAAATGGCACATGTCTGTTTTTTACCGCTTTAAAATGTTTAGTAGTCCAGTCAAATTAGCGATCAACCTCGGAATGAAAGAATATAGAATTGCGTGGCCAGAAAGGTCCAAAAGGTTTATCTATGAGACCTTTTTTTTTATTTTGATTGATCTTTACAATGCTCTATATTTTGAACCGTAAACCGAATATCCTATCAAATATTACAAAAATGTTTCTTCATCTGCAGGTTTTTTTAAATAATATCTTTAATTCCTAAATATGAAGCATATTTATATTTAGTGTATTTGGTTCTTGCTATAAAACGGTTGCATACTATTTTTCAATAGAGTTTGTTTTTTTTGCTCGATAGGCAAACTTTTGACCAATAACTCACCTAGCGGAAAGTGATGATGTGGCCGAAAATGTGGCATGCTTACCTAAAAGATACCTATTCACTTTTGACACTTGAAATATTTCATATTATACCGTTGATTGTTTGGTAATACGGAATCTATCGAGAATCCGACTCGTGCCGTATATTATTATTCGCGTAAGCTTTGCTACTGTGCGCATTTATTTTCAGCATCCTCTGGAAATGGAAACTCTTATCTAAAGAATACATAGACACCACTTTGGAAACATATCTATCATTATCGGTATGATTTCAACGCAACATTAATCAATGTTGAATTAAAATCATACCGATCTCATCCGAAATCATTTTTCCTTCAGTAAAAGGATATTTATCCTCTGCGATCAGGAGTATGGCATAAGTCATTGATTTATCGTACTGAATTCAATTGCCGACAGAAGCTTACTTTACTAACTGTAGTAATGCTAGTACCTATATGTTTAACATCACACTATTACGTAAAAAACCCAAAACATACCTAGTTGCAAGCATCATCGATTATAAATCTCAATGTCGCAACGGTCTAGTGGTATAACAAACAAATATTATTGCACCAAATAAAGTAAAAAATAACACTATTAAAGGGACATTTTTTTCTGGTCCTGGGTGTGATTGTTGATATGTGATCTGAATGTTTCCGGTACTTACTTAGTGTAGGGTTATGAGTGTAAATGCATTTCATGTTTATGTATAATGGTCGGACTTATCCCTAAAAGCGATCTCTTTCATTCAACCTTTCAAGTATTTGTTTCTATAAAGGTCGTAACCGTACACTTCACTTCTTACTAAAATGATGTATAGGTCTTTGATAGGCTAGCATGTGATCAAAAAGATATGATCTAATCTGTGATCAAGGGTAGTAAACATGAAAAGCCTTTTAAGACTGATTCTAATTTAGCATTGAATTTGGCTTAGTTTTAGTACTGACTAGCTTCTGCCCGCGACTTCATAATAGGTTCCCTTCTCATGTGTTAACCCCTCCTGTTTGCAACATATATCCCGCCAAGTCATGAAAACAATTATTTTTTTCTGTTATAGGAAGCCGTTTAAGCCTTGTGTAGTCAGGTTGTAGTTTTTATACTATCGTTTCTAGTTGTACAAAATAAAACAACAAATTCTAAATATTTTTACGCATCATTTGATGTTCTACCCAGGAGCCATTAAAAACAAATGATCTGAGTTAGTGGCCCGTGAGCAAGCAACATATATAGGTAGGTGTGAGAAACAGTTCATCCTAAGATCGGCTTGTTGAAAGTCATAGCGAAAAATACCCTCACGGGAATCTGCAAGCGTTTAAATTGTAATTGGAAATTGTTGGGAATGAAAGGTACGCGTGGTATGAAAACTATTTTACAACATCTACAGCCCATCAAAAATTTCGGCTTCTATAGTATTAGATCGAAGTGACACCACGTTAGACGGGTGCTGTTGCATAGCTTTGGTTTTAAGTTCTGAAGCACAATAATCGGAATACCCACTTCAGAACGATGCTTTGCGCGGAAAGTCCGGTTGTTGAAAGAGATAGTTAATAAACTCTACCGGATAAATGGTAGCATCGGTTTGATCTAGAACTATGTGTATGGACCGGATGGATATCGCCTAGTCTCCTTCAACTTCTTCCAAAATATTGTGATTTATGGCAGGTGGTTGATCATTTTTGGGCGTAAGTATTGCTCGTTCACAAAGCTAAAAATTGTGCTGACGTGTTATTTGAGATACATTCTAGATGTGATTGTGTGTGTAATGTGAATGTTTCCGGTACCCACGACACAACTCATCGAACTTAATGGGGCTATAAGCGTAAAGGGAAAAAAGCGGGGAAAAACAAATACCTATGTGAAAAAAGCTATTGCAATCAATATGTTTATTTAGAAAGAAAGAAATTTTACTGACACAACACAACTGTACACAACATTAAAAAATAAAGGTTTGTCCTAGTATACAATAAGCAATACAATTAACCGGACTAAATAAATTATGTGTATTATTTGGCACTATAAACGAAATTGGAAATATGTCCAATATTTCCAATTTTGTAATTTGGTAAGATGTATAACGCTAAAATCGAAACTACATCCTTTTGACTCCATTGCGAAGCTTTAGTGCACAGCCAACGTAAATCCGCTCACATAGCAGTATCTATTTCAAACAAAGAACACAGCCACACAATGTTACTTATAAGTTTATTTCCGCATCATACTGAAACATGATATATCATAGCACCTGTTTACATTTAGATAGCACGGTACGATAACTGCTTGTTAAGGTTTTTTAAAATTCAAAAGACATCGAGAACGTGCATACCTATGTGCTTAAAGAATAAACCAATATACACTTATTGTTTAGAGCAACTAAGAACAAACCTAAATGGATATCCTGAGATGTAAAGTGACTACACGTGAAAAAGTGTAAAGTGATACACACTCACAAACCTTCGCTTTTATAATATTATTGTGATTATGTACTTTCACATGGCAAAATTTTGCTCCCAACAATGGCGCACTTGCTGGAAGGCCCATCATGTATGTAGATTTAGCAACTTTCTGGTTCAAGTTCAAAATTTAATATACACCAATCGTCGTTACGAAGAAGGAGAAGATTGGTAATATAATTATTTAGTACCTGGATGACCGAGCTTTGCTCGTTAAAACTAATATTGAAACCTAGCTAGATCGATTTATCGCCCCCGAAACCCCCTACATACTAAATTTCATAAAAATCGTTGGAGCCGTTTCCGAGATTCAGATTTTATATATCTAATACCTTTAAACGAGCAATTCTTGTATATATATATATATATATATATATATATATATATATATATGTGTGTGTAATCAGGATCTCGGAAACGGCTCCAACGATTTTCATGAAATTTTGTATGCAGGGGGTTTCGGGGGCGATAAATCGATCTAGCTAGGTTTCTATTTTAGAAAACGTCGTTTTATCCGTGTTTTCAGCCGAACAAAGCTCGGTCATCCGGGTACTATATATATAAACAAGAATTGCTCGTTAAAAGGTATTAGATAATATGTTTCGGTAAGAAATCACACTATAGGATAACGAAAAAATAAGTCGTATATGTTCATGTGAACATGCCCTCACCTAAGTAGCTGCCTTCTGAACGGATCAACGGATTTTAACAGAGCTCCGCACACATGTCGGGAGTTTCGAAGGTATAGAGATAACCCAAAATATACCTTTCACACTCGACTTGAGTACTGGTGAAAAACTGACAAGAAAACTAGGTGATATTTGAAAGGTTTTCAATTCCTTTTCAGTGTTCGTTACACCAGATTTCGCCTTTGACGTGCAGAGTAGAGCCGATTTTACATTTTATTTTAGGCTGCAAAAGGATCGGCCTGAAAACATAGAGCGTATATCGATTCTTAGCCTCAGAAGCCTATGTAGCCAAACAGAATCACCAAAAAATGAAAGAGAACTGAAAATGATAACCATAGGTACCTACTAAAACTGCTCGTTGGCTTAGTCGAGTGCGCGATCGCCTTCTAGCAGCGGATATGGGGTTCAATTACCGGTGAAATTCGCCAGGGGAAATTTGTGTTTCTTATTCTGGGTGTGATTGTGTGTGACACGAATGTTTCGGGCACTCACGACACAAGTCGTCGAAATTAGTGTGGGGATGTGAGTGTGAAAGCGTTAATGTGTATATGGTTTGGATAATGGCGGTCCGCCTTTGTATGCCGGGAGGGAGATTATGTATAGTAATTCAAACACGCAACGCGGGCCGTATACACATACAAACTTTTGAATGATAAATGTATGCAAATATCCGGCCAAATAAAAGTCAGACACGCGCTCCTTGCAATAACGAAAATATAATACTATCAATTAACTGGGTTTTGTTTTGAGTAGTAATATTTCACATTTAAAAACCCTTCTAGTTTGTATCTTGTTAGTACCTACGATACGGTAGAGTAAGAACAATATGCTTTGAAAACAAACTTCTTTCTTTTTATTTTATACTAGCTGTCCCGGCGACCTTCGTTCCGCCTAACAGTCAATGAATGTGCATATTTAGGAAGCCATACCCGGCATGCGTTACAATGTCACGTGACTATATTATTACAACTTTCATGTTTATGTTTGCCTAGTACTTTACCAAATCCGAGTGACGTATGAGAAAATGGAAAGCATGTCGAAATGTAAAAAAAATAATTAAAGAAATGTACGTTCTTAAAAAGTATCCTATGTCCTTCTCCTGGCTCTAAACTACCTCCCTGCCAATTTTCAGCTAAATCGGTTCAGCCGTTCTTGAGTTATAAGTGGAGTAACTAACACGACTTTCTTTTATATATATAGATTAATGTAATTGAAACTTTTTTGTTAATAGTTATATTTGTCCCAATAAACACACAATATTCTTGTTTTTATAACAGATAGAACAGTGCTGAAATGTTTGCCGCATGTCAGCACTGTCTCATCTGATGGTAAATCGTGATGTGATCGAGAATTCAACAGACTTAGTATAAAATTAGACTCTCAAGCACATGTGCCAGAACAGCATTTTTGAAGATTTAGGCAAACAAAATACAATATATACGTGTTGAACTACAATGCATGTCGCCACGAAGTAACAAGCAAAGGAGCAAGAGAAAATGCTCTACTAACATGGTAAATTCAAATTTGTCAATTCTGAGAAATACCTGCCGGTTACCTATCAGTTCAAAAGCCCTTTGAACATAAGACGTACATACTAACAGACAGCGGCGTAGGCTCAAAGGCCCTGCTTGACCTTTACAGTTCAAATTTCTAAACATTACAAAAAGGGTGAGCAGTTTTAGCTTAAAAGAACTCTACTTATCCCAGAAATCCCTCGGCTTATTATGGGGCTTATTACCAGTGATTATTTATAAACTGCAAAAATACTTTCACCTCCAATGAAAACAGCGCCTTTAAAACCCGATTATAACTTAGTCTCATTTGTTCATGCTTTCCGCAAAAAGACTTTTACGAGTACGAATATTTTTTACGTTCCTTTTTTACATTATTTCCTCTTGTTCCTCGCAAATCTCATTTCACGCCTTTCGCATAGTTATGAATTATTTTTCATAGCGTTTTAATATGTAAATATGTTTTCGGAGTATTGTGGCTTAGCTTTGGCGTTAAATAATGTTCTGTGAATGTGCTTTGTTACGAATAAAACAGGAAAATAAAGTTACATACTGATTTTATTATTGATAGGCAGGCATTTGACCAATATCTCATGATGGGAAGCAACGATGCGGCCGAAGATGTAGCATGCCTACCCAGAAGATACCTATTTACCTATGACTTGAAGACTCCCAGATTATACAGTTCATGAAACAAAGACGCGGGCAATGAGTTCCACTCCCTCACAGTACGGATGATAAACGTAGAAGCGAAACGCTTCGATTGTTTGTTTTCGAGAAGATTGTTCCGGAAAGAAAAAAAAAGAAAGTATCGCAGAAAATTTTATAATATTAGTCATTAACTTTCATGACATTGTATTTCGCTCTTGTTACCTCCGGACTATCCGCGGACATGTGTTCACCCCCAAGTGTGTGTTAGCATAAACAATACAAACAGATATAAAAATACTAAACAAAACTCGTGCACTCAAATGAACTGTTTCAAATATTTACACAAAATAAAACCAAAACGACGATTAAAGTCGCGCCATAACATGAGCCCCATTGTTTTCCGAATAAAAAAAATGTGTCAGGAGGCGAGTCATCTTATTTTTATCAGGGTTCTTTCGCATGGTTGCTTTGCCTGAATGCCAAGAATTTATTGCGTTGTACAGCCTCCACCGGAGCGCGAAGAATTAGCCGACAATCAGTGAGTGAGCTTGAGAGAAAAATAATGACGAGGCGCTTAGGTGCGAGGCTCGAGATTTTCGCCGTTTTTTCACTATTCACGGGTCTCTGAATATGTACAATTATTTTGGATGTAAGAAAACCTTAGGATGACCTTAACGCTAGTAATACATTTGGTAATAAGAATAAGGCCGTGGCTCTTTTATTTATCTTTCTCATACCTAAATTCGAGATATAAGCGGAGTAGTAGTTGTCCAAGGGAGTATCCTAACCGGGCTGCTAACAAACCCCTAAGTTATCCGCTGTTTCTTGTGATTAGGATGGGTTCCCTAATTGTATACGGCAGTTTTATAGTGATTCTAAATATAATGTAAACTATACCTTAATTTTTATTTTAAATGTTCTACTACTCTATATTACTCACAGACCAGTATTATTGTTCCAGACCTAGCACCATCGATGGGACAAGTGGATTAGGCGAACCCCTATCATCCACAGAGCCACATTATACCTGCCATCATACCCATATTCTTTCCAACAGGTGAGATTTGTGGTCATACGCTATCTTATAAGAAATGAAATAGTAGCTACACAATATATAATGGATAATTTTCAAGCCGTGTAATTCGTCATGCTAGTCTTTGGTGGCTGAGTCACCCACGTCCGTAGGAGGATACCCCTTAAGTCTGACTCCCTACACGTGGTCCCCGGGTGGTGCTAATCAGGTGACATTTGAGAGGTGGTAGAGCATTTTGTGAGTTGCTCGCCTGGCTTGCTACCAAAGTAGCTTACCACCATCAAGTTGAAAGTCTGCCGCCAAGCTAAATACGGTGTTCCGGCAGTTATCCTTGAGAGCCTGCGTATTCCAGGTCTAGTGTGTTTACCAGCTTCGATCACATCGTCACTTACCATCAGGTGAGATAGTGGTCAAACACTAGCCTGTCACAAAAAAAAAAAAAACATAAGTAAATAATGATTACCCATTGTACCACCCCAATAAGCGTCAATGAATATAAGTGAAGCGGGATTGATATAAACTATCAGTCATGCGCATTACATCATATCTACTGATTTATTGAAAGCTGGTACGAGTGTACATAACTATTTGAGCCGTGGTTAACACAAAGATAACATTTTACATGATCGGATCTCAGTGTTGGATAACAAAAGGTACGGATGAAAAAAGAGTGCGCGAATGCTGAGATGGATGTATTAGTAGAATGGCAGGAATGGATAAGATAAAGAATGAGTAATTGTTAGAAGAAGTCCGAAAGTAGGCTAGTGACAGAGATGTTGAGGAGTAACAAATAATCGTATGGTATGGGCATGTAGCAGAGGAATAAATGTCATAGATTCATTGAAAGATCACAATACTTTTATAAAAAGCACCTAAATGTGAAGTTGATGAGTGATGGGGATAATTCGAGTAAGTGCCTTAATGTTGGCCGAGACATAATGTGACAACCATTTTCTAACTTTGTCTCTGCTGATTAGGAGCAAAGTATGGACAACAAAAACTTACAATTAATATACGCACTTCCAAATATCTTTCTTTTTTTATTAAGAAAAGAGGTTTAAAATTCTGTAGCCTGTTTTTCTTGGTTCTGTATATATGAAAGCCTCTTGCTCATAATAATAATATGGTATTCGTTAAATAGCCAAAGCTGTACAGAAACTAAAATATCTCTACAGATTATTTTAACAACTCCAAAAGGCAGCTTTCGATACAAATAAAACGCAGCATGTTAATAATAACAGTTTCATAAAGCCGCGCCAAAGCGGACAATTTGTCCGAGCGTTAAAGCATTTAAAAATGTACTTTTGTAACTGGATCGCCACGAAGTAGACGTGCATATTGTTTTTTGTGAAATAAAGAGCGCGGCAGGCTGGCACTGCGTCCGTCCACAATTTATGTTTCGCCCGCGTCTAGTGAAAGCCTCCGATGAAAGTTTCATCGTATCTGCGAACTGCAGGCGTGAAAATAAAATTGGGGCGAATTTCGGGCTTTTCAAAATAGTAGCTGTCGTACTACGGACTGGGACAGTACGGGATGCTTGCTTTTCATCAATGTTACAATTTACACACGTTGACAGACAGTTTGATGATGGATGTAGCGTTGCTATCAGGGACGCCAGTCGATGTTCAAACAATGTCAATAATTGAGAACATTATGTTATCTACTATGTTAATAGTGGTTACCACTGCGATATAATTTCATCAATAGTTTTGTATATACATATAGGTAATAGTACATTTTAATTTACAACCATAAATTGGAGGCATGGTAGCCGCGCGCTGCATATGACGGCTTCTTCGATATAGATATGTAATATTTATAATAAACATCATATAATACTAGTAATTAGGGATAGATATAGTATGGCGAATCGTTGGTATATGCTATATGACAACAACACTGCGTAGCCAGGGACTATACATGAACTACAGCATAACCTCTTAACACCATTTTTATACTCCATATAAGCCAACGTTGCTTCTTCTGATGCTTTTAGGTTATTTTTTGGGTGGAAAGTTACCACTAGCTATCATATTTTGAAAAAAGGTGAAATCAGCCGGTGCGGGGTCTCATGCCATAATCCAGATTTATAAGCCACCAAACAATACAAAATCCAATTTTTACGCTCTTTTGTAAACCAATTCATAATCATCCACCCCCTAGTCCATAGTTTATAAAATAACTATTCAAAGTTCTAAGTGTCTAAGCGAAAACGGCATCTCGCTTCTAACGTAAGAGATGCCCTTCTCATATTTGCATACGCTTGATGATATTATAAAATGTAAATAATATATTAATGGGCATTAGCTCCGCTAATCCATTGTATAAAAGAGATGTATAAAAGAGGTGAAAATTGTTTGTTTGTAAAAGTTAATCTCTGGAAAAACTGATTCGATTCTAAAAATTTTTCACTTTAGGAAAAGTTCGGCGAATATTTTTATTTATTACATCGCGTATTTAGATTAAGCAAAACTAATAAATCTTTTACGGCAAATAGGGTTAGATTTTACAATAAAATTCCTTAAATTGTAAATGAATTACCACTGGGAAAGTTCAAATCAGTAATAAAACGGGCATTCATAAAACGAGTGACTACATTAATGACAAGGTTTCATAGTGGCAAACAAGCGCTTTCTAGCTATGTATATATATTACACATATATTACACATACTCTTAACGTTTTATTATTATACAAATGAATAAAATCTACCAATGCAGCTTTACAACATGCAGCGTCATAGCTTACACATAATGTCATATTTCTAATAAGACTAATTGGAACTACAAACTAAATTTAATTATCCAAAAACAATTATAACTAGAATAAATATGTACAAAACAATACGTGGTTATATTTGACTTCAATTAAATTCTAAACAATAATACTTAAACATACAAGTTTAAAACTATAAAAGAGAAAAATAGCACTCAAATATTTTCTAAACCGCTCGCCGAAGAAAAAGTGCCCAGAATACTGGTTGCGTTTCCAAGTTGAATAACTATACTAAAAAATTAAATAATATTAAAAAAATATATATTATATTATTTTGCGCTAAATGAGAGCGAGCATACCGGTCACTTGTCACCTCGACCAAACGATTAGATAAAGCAAGTCTGATAATGTGTAACTAGTATCTACCTAGAATAGGTATTTACTAAGCAAGCGTGCTCTGTCTACCTTAGACGTCATCGTCACTTTCCATCAGGTGTGAAGTCAAACGATTGCTTAGGCTGTTATAAAACACCACAAAATAATTTGACTACATTTATATCTTCTATAAAGAAATCTAATTTGATACTATTATACGCAACTTTCCACAATATCTGCATACCTACCGTCAAATAATAAGCCTATTGTGATAAATCAAGGCACCGAATATCTTGCGGGCCGAAACCTCATAACTGGTAAATAATGTTACGTCAACAAAAATAGCCGCAAGAAACAGAATATCAGTTCTTTTGGGATGGGAGTCCATCGACTGATATGCTATGCCTGAATCGAATAAATGAAATTTGTAATTTTATGTGGGAATTCCCGCTTCTGATTACTCTCGATAGATGGCGTGGTACGAAGTTTACCGCGCTATAAGCGTCCTTTCTAGAGAAGGCTTGTTTTTATTCACCGGAGTCTTATTAGTTGATTGGCTATCACTGTATTACTATGTGCAGCAGAGGTTTGATTCGGCGGTAACCGCCCGAGCTCATCTGAATCAGTGCTGGCATTTGAAAATTTCGTTGAAATGAAGAAATGCATTAGTACAATAAGAAGATACACTAAGAAATGCACTATTACAATAAGACATGCACTAATACAGTGAGAAAACATTTTATATATTTAGTTTATTTATACATATAGTGCAGTGTAATGTTTCTAAAGTATGAGCTCAAACTCAATAATTACGCAAATATATAACAATCAAACAATAATCTTTATATATTATAATAGGATATGGTAAAGTACTCGGCAAACATAAACATGAAGGAGGTAATAATTTTGTCACGTGGCATTGCTACGAATGCCGGGTATAGCTAGTATTATATAAAATTTAATTGTGTTGAGTAACCTAAACAGTCTTCCATAGCTTCATTTTAGTGACCTAGCTGGAGCATCGCCCTCGGGTCGCTTGGAGGGTAATGTCGAATATAACGGTCAATAAAATTGAAAGATATGATCGCTCCCAAATTTATCAGCGGGGCATCAATGTCCCGCAAAATTTTACGCTCCAACATCAAATTATAGGCACCTATATTTGGTTGGGAATGGTTTGGTACAGCGATTTGTTAATTTAGTTTGAAAATGTAAAGTTTATCTACCAATTTATCTGACAGTTCTGTTTTTGTTTATGTTTTCTTTAACTACTTTAATATATTTGTATAGTGTTTCTTAGAGTTTTTTTGTCTGAAGTAAATAAAATATCGTCTGAGCAAGGGGAATAATATATAGTAATAGATAGGATAAAAAAGGGGAGGCCGCGATTTAAGAGACATTATTATGTCATTAAAAATAATTTTAATATAGTAATTAGAATAATTAATATGACTACCTTTACGGGGCATTGTAAATTTGGATTTTATAATTATGGGAATTTCTCCAAAATATCATATCATATACCACTATTGATATAGCCTTTTTCTCACTAAAAATCATTTTTATTACTGTACTGTACCAAACACAATAAAATTATGAATCCGAAAGTTTCATGTAATTTCGTGTATGGCTCGAACGTTGACAACTTTGTTTGCGCAGCGGACAACGCCGCAGGACTTGGGCTCATTGCTAGTATTTGCAAGAGTTTCCTTTTTAGACATTTGTGATTCTGTGGGCGACGTGAATGTTTCCCGCACCCACGATACAAGTATTAGAAAGTTTGGGCTCTGAGTGTAAATTCGTTTATTTTTTGTTTGTTAATGTGTCTCTTTTCTTCAGGCGGCACAACATGTACTCAAGGTTCCAACACAGTCTCCTCACTCAAACACAGGCTCTTTTATCCTAATTTATTATCACAGTAGTAAAATAAATACATAAAATCTCTCTTTTCTGTGTTTTACTATCCTGATACCAATGAAATTATTGTATTAATAAAAGTGGTTTGTATTTGATGAAAGATAAGTTTGCAAAATTTTAATATAAAGTTAAGTGCCTTTATTATCAAGGCATTTTTAGAGTAAGGTACCTACCTAATATATTTCTGTTTCAAGTATATTTTTTACAAGTTAGGTATAATAACGTGAGTCATGTTTTGACCTCCTATTGCAAACTCAGTACATTAGCGTAATTGCAAGTTCTAAGTTGTATATAAATTTAACGTCGGGGAGCGTGAAGACAGCACGTTAGTACCTAGTCGTTTATGTTTATGAAAGTGCTAAGTAGAGCTATAACAATAATAACTAAGTAGGTTGAGAACCTCCCAACTATCTCTGTGGATGTTATGGGTAATATATTTTAGAAATCCTTGATTTTATAGAGAAAACTTTGTTATAATTGTTTGTATCCATAACGGGATATTTACCATGTATTTCGTTTGTTTTGAATTTCCGATATTTCGGCACTAAGCGCCATGATCACGGAGTAACTGGAGTAGTGCGGGTGGATGAATATTTAGATTTACGAGCATACAAACGAAATACATGGTAAATATCCCGTTATTGATACAAACATTTATAGTGAAAGTGACCATGGTAGCTTGAAAACTTACATCAAAACTTTGTTATTTGTTAGAACGACATCTGGTCGTTGTTTTACAAACGTTTAATGATTTGTGTAAAGTGATTCCAATGTCCACCACTAGATGTCAATGTACTTGGAGACAGAAATCCTACATCCACGATGACATAATTATTTAGGCTGTGTCTCATGGTATCCCACGCCTTCTAAAGCCGGTATCGGGTTCGATTCTCGGTGGAAAACGTTTTCTGCCCTAGAGAAATTCGTGTTTCTGGTTTTAGAACCTGGTGTGATGCGAATTTGTCCTGCACCCACGACTCAAGTCATCAAACTCGGGCTGTGAGTGTGAAAGCGTTTTTGTTTATGCTTTATGTTATAATATCTTCTACTTTGTATAAGCATATTCTAGAATACTTCCTATGTGTTTCCGTATCCTCAAACTGCTAACTCTACAATCAATATATGCAAAATGCTACCGAGAAGTGGTAAAATATCCAACATTTTACTACAGTTTACCTAATATATTAGTTCTCCGATGTCTCTGATATTTATATAGTACACGTAAGTATATAAATATACAGGTACAATTAATCACAGAACAGCCTGAATTTTATTTATAGCCCAGTTAGAGCTGTGGGCAAGTCTTTACTATCTGCGCCCCGTGGGTCTTAAGCTCGACTCCCGGCAGAGGCTTAATTTTTCTCCCTAAGGGATATTTGTGCTTCTGGTTTTGGGTGTTATTGTCTGTATGTGATGTAAATCTTTCCGGCAACCAAGATACAAGTCTTTGAACTTACTGTGGGTAGTGTGAATGAGTTTACTTAATATGTACCTATATAGTTAACCTCAAATTAGTTGTTTGTACTAAGATGCAAATTTTACAAACTGAAGAAAACTGTTGTTTGGTTTGAAATATGGGTCATATATAATGGAGAAAAGCAATTTACCGCTTGCCTAGGCTCAGGCTAAGTTTTCATGAGAAAAATGTGTAGGCCACCTACACAGTTCTTACTTATTAGGCAAATACCTAGGACTTGAGGTCATTAAACTTCACTTGTATAAAACCACGCGAAGCGTAGAGCTTAATGTTTTATTATGAGCTAATTAGATGTGTCTTGCGACTTCGCCCGCGTCAATGCTAGGGTTATTAGCTAAAACATAAACGGTTTCACACTCACTGACCACATTAAAATCGATGACTTATGTGTCGTGAGTGCCGGAAACATTGACATCCAGACAATTACAACCAGAAGGAGAAACTACTCGGGGAGAAACATTGTGTTCCCGCCGGGTATCGTACCCGATACCAATGCTAAGAAGGCGAACGCGCACCTAATTAAACAAAATTTTATCCAAAACGTTCAGCCGCGGTGTAAAAAAAGAGAACAAACATATGATCTTTCAAATTTGTAATGTTAACAAAGTATGACGTAATTATGTGATACGACAGCATTCGATTACTATCTCAACTGATCATAGTGGCGATTCAAGAGAGAAGTATAATTATTTGATCACTACAGACTCCCAAATTATCATCACCATCAGCCATCCACGTATTACCTGCTATCTTCCTGATGTCTCGATTTTGGTCGACCTGAACATCTCAGACCCTATCTGGGCCGCCAAAGTATACTTTTTGGTAAAGAAGTAAATATTTGATATAATCCCACCTGATGATTGTAGTATAGTAGCATTATTTTAAGTTAGTAGGTATCTTGATGTGAACATTAATAGCAAAATATCTCTACTGATAATTAAGGCTGACTGTTACTAGGACAAGAAATAAAGCTTAGACTTATTTCTTAATTAGAGTTTTAGAGAAATAATCTCCAGAGCGTCGCTTATCGCCTGTATAAAGGCGACGAAGCAAATTCAGAGGTCGCTTTCAGGGTGTCAAAATATCAGCCCTTGAATGGCTGACTAATTAAACTAAAGCTTTGTCTGCGCGAACCCGACTGGGTTCTGAGATAAAAGGGCGAGAACACAAGGAGTAAGGATTTTGGTGTATACGTCGCAGGTAAATAGTCAAAGCTGTGAAATTATAATTTCACTAGTGACACTTTATATTAGGTACCTATACAATCGTAATTTGGCTTAGTTGGGTGGTGTTCGCAGTCTAAACAAGGGTTACACGTCTTAGTCGAGTTTGATTCCCGACTGAAACACGAGTTGTCTCCCCAAGGAAAATTTGTGTATCTGGTTTCGGATGTAATTGTGTATGTGATGTGAATTTCTCAGGCACCCACGACACAAGTCAAACTTAGTGTGGGGCTGTGATTGTGATTTTTTTATGTTATGTTATGTAATTAATATTGATAACCTCCGAACGTGTCGGAGTAGTAACAGAAAGTCACACCAGATTTACATTTCATCAATTTCTTAACTCAGCAGACGTATCACTATGATAATCAACAATATGCACATTTGAGTTGTCAAATAATTATAGTAAAACGAAGATAGGTAATATAATAAAATGTAAATAAATTGAAAAAATGCAAGGGCGTATAGGATCTAGTCAATAATACTTTGCTGTAACTAAGGCGTAAGTGTTATGTATTATGTCTTCGGCGAATATGACAACCAGAGAAAATATTCCGAGAAAAAAGTCTAGTAGCGATTAGGAAAAAAATATTTATACTTATTCTTATTCGTTTATGAGTAATTGATAAACTTACCTTCATTTCATTCAGTAAAAGTAGGTATTTACACCATACATGTTATACCGATCCACGTAGTAGGAAAAAGGTAAGGACGACATCATTTTAAACATTTAAATTTAAGCAATAATTAAACTTACAGCTTTCTCGGCTTCATCACAATTGTGAATCTATCAAATTGATAGCATGTAAACTTATTTGATGATTAGTAAAAGTGTATGGTATTGATACCCATATGTTTCAATGTTATATCCGGTTTAAAACACGATAATTTCGACTTACTCTGTAGTCGACTAGTTTCGGACAAATTAGTTGTCCTTCATCAGGATGAGTTATAACATTGTAACATAATCTGTACACTCACGATAGTTTTAACTTTATAATTGATACCCTTGTTTGGAGGCTCCTTTTAATTATAATTCAACTCTTCTTTTACGCAACCTTTATCGACCGCTAGACGCGTGTATTTACGTTTCGTCTTAAGAATTTTACTAAAAATAATTTCAGCACTGTTTAAGATATGGCTTTTCTAGACATTGAAGAGAGTTAAATATTCTTGGAATGGCTGTCAAGTACCTATCAAAAACGTTATAAGAGTGTAAGTTAGAACTTTTATGTACTCGTACCTATATTATTTTGAACTGTATGTTTCGTTTGTAAACAAAATACTCGAAAACGAAATATTTGGTGATTTTGAACATGTTTACTCACATCATATACACAAATACTCAAATACTAGTTAAATGCGAACCTACAAACATTTAGTTGGAATTTACTTTGGAGCTCTTTGGAATGATTGAATATGTTTTTGGACTTAGTAAAATAGGGCGCATCGGAATAATTTTCAATTCTTATCAGCTATCTTTTCCAGTAATTAATAATATGATGTTGCGTGGTAAGCACGTTAGGCTCATAACAGGACTGATCCCTAGCTGCCGTAACACCATTTAGTACTTAGTAACATAGTGTTAACTGTTTTATAACCTGCATACGTTCTCATTGCTTTATGTTTTTACCGACTTACCAAAAAGGGAGGAGGTACTCAAGTCGAATGTATTTTTTTTTATGTGTGTTACCTCATATCTTCTCTCCACGTGAGCCGATTTCGAATTTTTTTGTTAGTTTGAAAGATGTTGCTTTCTAATTGGTCCCATTTAAATTTAATCAAGATCTGATCAGTAGTTCTTGAAATATCGTTAATAATGCTTATTTAATGGACTACTTTGACGATGTTCTCGTTTACCCGACTTCAAATGTTACCTCATAACTTCTTTCGTTGTGAGCCGATTTTGATGATTATTTTTTTATTTGAAAGCTGGTGCGGTGAAGTCGTTTTTTTTAAGCTTTGCTTGCGTTTAATTATCTATTTAACGTTTTCTATGTTGGTAGAGTAGTTCCCTGTACCTAATTAGCTACCAGTGTACAGTAGTGCAGTCGTTATCAAAAAAATCAACATTCAACCGTAGTAATATTATGTCAATGCATTCAACGGTTACATGTATGTAGAGTACGATAGGATGTATGTGGGTATGTATAGTTGAGAAATCTACGTTCTCATTGTTGTAACACCGACCTCAAAGTAAACCACGGTGCAGTGGTTATACTGGACCAGTGCCAAATAATAATAATTACTACGTAAATAAACAATTCTTGTTAGGCAGTACGGCTGAAGGTACCGGTCTACTGGATGCCACAATTACATCTTTATAACAGTTCGCTTGTTTGGAGTTACGTAGTCTCGATGTGCCTGTGCGTTTTGACAAGTTAAACAACAAGACGAACTGTCAAAAGTCAGTCATTTATGGTTGACATATCTGTGTTTGCTCGAAGCGATTCGCATCTAGGTTTATAATCCGTACCGCCAAGGAGTGAAATTCATTGCTCACGTCTGTTTCCTGAACGGTATAATCTGGGAGTTTTCAAGTTTAGAGTGAATAGGTATCTTCTAGGCAAGCATATTGTTCCATCTTCGGCCGCATCGTCACTTTCCATCAGGTGAGATAACGGTCAAATGCTTGCCTAACTAGAATAAAAAAAAGTAAATTAACAAACGTAAAATAAAGCTTGGAGCATAGTTTGTACCTCCGGCCATAAAATGTTCCCTAATCAAACCGCAAGTAACCTATTTTACCATTTAAGATGTACTACATCTATATCCCTTAATTATGGTACACATATATAATAATTAAACGCAAGCAATCTGTACTTTCCATCAAGGTGAGAGGTATATCTAAAACTAAAAAAAAATAGTATTAACTCCATTACTGATGTAGATGACAAATCAGAGTAATTTCGTCTGTCTGTCTGTCCCTTTGTTACCACATCAAAACTACTGAACCGATGTTGATGAAACTTGGTGTTGTGATTGCTTTTATTGCGGATCAGGACATATTTTTTTCGTAGAGCTATAGCTATGCAATTTTGGTAATCAATTTAGCAACAGAAAATATTTAAAACTGTTTTTGAAAAATCAGCCATTAAAGATGTGAAATGGTGGTGTGAAATGTGTATGGAAGGTTTCCTTTTTTGCAGCGAGAATAATAATGACAAAAATAAAATATGTCTACTGACTGTCTACTAATATACTTATAATATTATAAAGAGGTAAAGTTTGTTTGTTTGTAAAAGTTTGTAAACTACTGATCCGATTCTAAAAATTCTGAAGCTTTTAGCTAGACTACTTCTGAGTGCCAAAGGTTATATAAAATGTTATAAATATATTATAGTTATATTTTGTGTGTGTGTGATTAGAATGTTTACGGCCCCACGACACAAGTTATTGAACGTAGTGTGGGGGCTTGAATTTGAAAGCCTTTATGTTTATATTTTTTATGTTTTTTACCCATGCGACGCAACGCCGGGCTAGGGTGGGTCATCTTAGAATTTTGAATTGTCCGCTTCCGTAGTTGTGTGCGTGTTCGCCTTCAAAGCAGCGGGTTCGATTCCCGGTTGGACCATACATTTCATCTTGATAGGAAATTTGAGTTTCTGTAAATGCTGTGTGAGCGATTTTAGTGTCTACGGCCCCACTACACAAGTCATTGAACTTAGTGTGGGAAGCGTGAAAGCGTTTGTCTGTTTTTATGATTTTTTACCCGGGCAACGCCGGGCGGGTTAGCTAATTTCAAATAAATTTAATTATCGCCAAGCTAAACGACATCGCAGAATAATCATCACAAAACTCTTTATTGGCATAGATATTCCAGAAAGATCGTAAAATTTTCATAGGTGACTCCTATGAAATATAAATTTCAAGTGGGTGTGTTAATACACTCGAGGCAAAGGCGCTTCCATGTTATCTACTGAGAGATGTTAAACCCCCCAAATAAACTCGCACTATTCAAGTTTTACGATTTAGTTAACTCATTTCAACAGAGAATTGGTGACATTTCAAAGCGTATTAAATGCAGCTGTTTAGCTTAATTAGGTGCAATTCCTTTGTTTGGTTCTATTCATTCAGAATGCGCTTCATTGGAACGACGATGGCCCGTAAAGTCTGACTGCGAAACTTCGCTCAATTTAACTAAGGACAATTTCATCTCATTTTGATTAATAAATTCACTCTACAATTCTTACTAATATCTTAATTATAAGAATTTGGAGTGTATATCCAATGCTCCTACTTTAGTAGATACAGTCGTATTCAAAACAATTCCAAGCACCAACTCGTGTTATGAACTAATAATAAATAAATAATAAAAAAAAAAACTTTTGTTTCAGACATGGTCCATATACAAACTATGTTAGTACTTACAAAAACTATGTAAGTAAAAATTACATTCATTACTTCATTACATTATTATTATTAGCTATATGCAATATACATTTATAGTTGTTTATGCATATATAGTGCAACAGTTCACCAATACCTTGCAAGCCAGTTCCGCTAAAACTTATTATGTAATAAAGCTATCACATAACATAAACGTTTTGACACTCACAGACCCACACTCAATGACTCAGTTCATTGACTTCTGTCGTGTGCCGGAAACATTAATATCTCAATTACCTATATACACAATCACACCCAGTACTATGACCCGGAGCTAGAAACACAAATTTCCCTTGGTGAGAAAACTTATGTCCCCGAGAGTTGAACCCGATACCCGTGTAGAACTACACTACACTCAAATAAATCAACGGACAGCTATTTGTATACTATGTAAAAAAATAAAACAATAATAACTCTCAGTCATAACAACTCCACATAGATACTCACGAGCATCTCCGAAAATCTCATACGTATAAATAACAGGAGAAATTTTCAGGACACTTTCCCATAAATATGATAAAGGGGGTGAGAGAGGGTTCTTCAGAACGTCACCTAAGGCACTTACTGCTCGCTTCGACACCCATAATTTTAATAAGACATCCCCACATGGTATTTGCCTCACATACGAGTCGGTGGACTGCATGCGGTTAAGGAAAATCTATATGTCTAAGTATCATAATTAGATATTTCTTTGTAGTTGAAAACAATTGTTTTAAATTAAAAACTTGTTTTTTACCGACTACGGCGACGTAAAATGGAGGGTTATGATTTTAGCACCGTACATAGGGTGCTAAAATCATGTTAGTTAGTGCATACAACTAATCAATTGATTAAATTTATATAATATCGTAAAATTAATTTAGTAACCAAATCGTAAAATTGCTTTACTAAACCATCTACCATCAATTCTATGGGACCAATCTAAAAGAACGTCATTTAATAAAAAATAAATTTCTAAATTGGTTCATAAATGACGAGATTCCGAGGCAACGAACATAAAAATTACAACACGAATACCTGTTTTTTAAGTTAAATATCGGATTGCGTTATTATAACCTGGAAAAAAAACGTTTGTAGCGGGCAATTCCACTGGCCGTAGCTAGTAAGATAATTTTAATAATACTGGCCCACATTTGCGATCCAATAGCATATCCCAACATTGCCTAAGTCTATTTGCTCAACAGCCATTGGGGTCCGATTAAATCGGAGCTCTCTGAACCGTGCAATCATTTGCACACGCAGTATAATTATACTCAACAGTATACAGTAATACAATTCTCACATAATTAGGGTAATTATTACACAATATGAGTAATTATTCCACCATGCAGTTACATAGATTTCAAATTAGGGTTAGAGACTTAGAGTATAGTTGAAACTTTATGTTATTCAGACAGCTCTTTGTGTAATTTTTTTTATATTTTGCTGTAAACCTAGGTACTAGTAGTTCGCCCCGAACTGAGAATTCACGCCTATATTTTTCAACCGACTTCAAAAAAGGAGGTTCTCAATTCGACCGTAGCTCGTAGGTTTAATTGTTTTTTGTATTTATGTTACGCGATATCTCCGCCAATTATGAATCGATTTTGATGTTTTTTTTGTTTGGTAGAGTATATGCTTCAGAAGGACTCTGAAGCATATACTCCACCAAACAAGCATATACTCTACCAAACAAGCAATATACATTTTATCAAAATCGGTCCAGCCAAAACCGAACAAGCGATGAAGTCGGTTTTTTAAGCTTTGCTTGCGTTTCAATTATGCCTTATACAGAAAATCTTTTGTGGTTAATTGGTTATAACTTTTTAAAATTAAACCTGATAAGCATAATAAAAAAAACGAGAGGTCCTGATCTAAATGTATAGCCGTTGAGATAGACCAAATTGTTATTTTTCAACATTGAATTTTAGCGGTAATTATAGTATTTTTTATTATATATCAATAAATAAACTGGTTTAATTGTACACCGAGTTAAGCTTACACCTAATATAAATAGGGTTCCAAACTATTTCTTTTCAATATTTATCCAGCTTTACGCAATTCCTAGTATAGATATACAGGTAAACAAAAAGAATTTAAATTTTAGTTATTTTTCGGAATTTACTGAAAAGGCTTAGGTAGTTACAGGTAAACCTAAGGTAATTTAGATTTTTATGTTCATTTAACAATAGGTACCCGTAACATGTATTCGTTAAGCTCTAGACACTCAGTAACAGTACTTAGGATTTGTATTAAACACATAATAATAGGTAAATATTATAAGTTTTGCTGATTCAGAAAGAAAAAAAATACAGCATTTGTTTTGTTCATATTTTTTAGACAATAAAATGCAAACCACCGACGTGATATCGCTTTTCTTCAGGTAGATACGTTCTCAAAACCACTTAAATTGTTTGTCATTTGGCCACCGCAACAATTTATATAATTTTTCCCCATCCACGTTTCCCCCTATTCAACCACCGAAATTGACCTCCACTTCACTCACAAGTCAAGGAAAAAAACTGTTGTATCATCGCCCGCAGTAAAAATCGCATTACTTGGACAAATAGCGATAAAGCACGTAATTTAGATAGGAGAATGGATACAAAACGTGAATAAATCACTCGTAGCTATAAATAACAATGACCATAGGATGGGAACCCTTCCGTAGATGGAAATGAAATTGCGTTTACTATTTTTGTGATCGGAGTGGCGATGTGCTGAAATTTTATTTTGTGTTTATCGAGGTAATAACATAGGTGTGATGTAACTGCGGACCGTGCAATTTTGGGTAAGTAATTCAGAGGGGTGATACCAGAATGCCTCTTAAAACGCGTGATTTAGTAATCGTTTTTCTCGATATTCATAACATTACCTTATATATAAACTAAATCGTTGGAATCTGTATGATATGAGTATGAACACCTTCTTAGTAGTAATTGTCGATATAGACATCGACAACGAGTAAGTCACGCAGTACCTACACCAATTTTTTTGGAATATTCATAAATTTTTTAAACATTAGAGAAAAACGAATCACTTACATTTTTATTTTTGAAACTATTTCGTTTCGTCATTTTATCTGTGAAAGTTATTTTAAATAAGTCTACTATGTACTTGAAGTGCATTTACTCGTTATTTAAATGAAACCATGATTTATCAAACATTGTCTCGCGTGGGGTAACATTCTCACACATCTCATATCTCATAGCTATTATTTAATATAATATGCCTTTATATGCAACACTGTAAGTGGAATAATTACTGCAGTTAAAAAACATACACGCATTAACATACATCTGGCCCTTAATTTTTTTTCTTTTTACGTAGTACATTCTCGTAGATACGCTACGAGCGATACGCCTACGCCACTATCATTAATGCTATTAAAGTTTTCCTTGACTAAGTTAGCGTCTTTACCATCGTTGTCCACATCATTAGTTACCATAAGGTCAGATAATGGATAAATCATTAATTAGCAATGATTCACCTAGGTAGGAAGGGAGAATTTTTCGACCCCCAAACTTTCTTTTGCTTTGGGAGCGCCATCTTCACAGGCAGTCACGAAGACTATTTCTGCTATTAAAATAAACTTTTGGCGTCTGGGCTTTCGTCATGTAGCGGATATCCGATATCGGTTTCTTGTTTCCGTTTTTCTACAGCACTGGTTATTTCTCGCGGCTTATATAGAATAAATATTAAATAGTGGGTAGAAATAAAACTTCTACCCACTATTTAATATTTAAGTAAGTAAACTATAAAGTAGATGCAACACCACCTTGCACCTTCCTTTCATTAATGTTGGCATTAACGAACCGATGAACAATGACACCTAATACATTTGTAGTAAAATAGTATTTGAATGTCAATATGCAATCTGTCGCAAATAATTTTGCAGAATACAGGTTCACTAGATACAGTGTCGATGTGCTAATGATGTCCACGTTATGTATACAGGAGCGGAACAGAGACACATGTGGAGTAGGTATAGAATGATATACGTATAATGTAAAAATGAAAAATGCGTTAATCAAAGTTTTATTAAAATTGGTCTAGCTGTTATAAAGCCAGACGTCCAACCATCGATTCTCATACAAATTACAAACACATGTACACAAACGTTTGCAATTTTTGATCGAGCGAAGCGAGACAGCAGTCAGAAGTGGCTCAGCATTTTGTCCGTTCGTCCGTCTGTCATAGGCATTTAGCATCAAAACCATATATGTAAATAACATCAAATTCTCAGAAAATGTAAAACTATAGCCTAAAATTATAATCAAGTTTTCACGCTACACGAATTTGGGGAGCAAAATAAATTTTGATTGTTTTTCTGCCCCCCCTCTTTAAAAGAACATGGAAAGTAGACTACGAAAACGTTTTTTTTTTAACTATGTATAGCATAATAACAATTTGGTAGGACGTCAAAGACACTCATTTTAATCTATATCCCGGGGTCTAGCTCAAAAACACCTTAGTATTTGAAAGCTGAAACTTGCATAAATATCCGTTATATAACTAAACAACGCATACAAAAATAAAACAATTATTATTAAGAAAAAAAGGTTGTATAGACTCTTCTTAATGGGAAAGCCGGAAGAACTTTGTAAATGTAAATTGTACTCCATATCTTTCTGTCCATAACGCTCCGAGCCCGTATTCGGAATAGAATGTGGGAGGACAGACCAGCAGCGCATCCAATTTTGCGTTCACATTATCTATGTTGTTGCAGCCATTCCCTCCTTCTATTTCCCAAGGCGATCTGCACAAAATCCTTCTTTGAACATGGTTTTGACAAAGTTTAATTGAGACGTCGCTGTTAGACATTATACAATTAACTGTGGAACGATATTGATGATATCCATTCTATTTCATCTGAAAAGTTAAATGTTGATTGCCTATTCATACGATCAAGATAGATATACCTACTCATATTATAATGGTTATATTTATCATCTTTTATTGGTGGAAGGTTTATTAAAGCTTTGGAACTTGACTACTCACTTACCCAATAGATTATTTATGTGCCGCCTATCGGATCGCCAACGTTGTACGTTGATGCAAACTGGTATTATTAGGTTTTAGTGCCAGTTATGAGAAAGGAAACCCAAAATCAGCATAACGGAAAGTATTTAAACAGACGTATATTCCTATGGAAACTACCTGCTGACGTAGTTGCTTGCGCGTCTGCCTTTTAAACAGCAGATACGTATCTGTTATTTTCCCATTGGGAACACAAGTTTTCTCTCCAAGGGAAATTTGTGTTTCTGGTTCTGGGTGTGATTGTGTTTCTATGATATGTATGCTTTGAATTGTTTCCGGCTCCCAGGTTAAGTCTCGGAACTTTTACATACAGCAACGACCAGAATCATCGAAAGAAAAAAAATAATGCCCTGACCCCGGGGTATCTGAATATACCCCATGCATGTGCCCCAGTTTTTCGTAGCTTTCGAGTTATGATTATATAAAGTTTTATTTTAAAATTTCCGGCCGGAACAGTTGAAATTTTTTATAACTTTTAGGTGGGCGTTTGTTTTTTTTAAGATGTTTCCTCGTTTGTATTAACTAAAACGAATACATCTTTTATGAAAAATGGGGTGAGATTTTACAATAAAAATCCTTAAATTGTATCTGAAATACCGCTGGGAAAGTACAAATCAGTAATAAAACGAGCATTAGTTAAGAAAGCTTACTATAAAACGATTGACTACATTAATGACAAGGATGCATGGAGGCAAACTTCACAAGCGCTTTCTAGCGACTACATAAAATAGATTAATATAATTAGGTTTTTTTTTTTAATGAATGTATAAAAAATGCGCGTGTTTCTTGACAGGTTCTTCTCAAGATGGCTGTAAATTTGCGGATCTGGCAGTTGTCATTAACTTTCATGAGGCCCTCTTTGGGGCCCATGTGAATAAACGTTTTTGATTTGATTTAATAACTATGTATAATTGTATTTATTTTTTCAAAAATATTACTTCATATTTATATAGATGAAATAATTTACATCAAAAAACGACTAAATATTCAAATAATTATAAATATTGATTTATTATATTAGATCTAGGGATATTTTATCGAGGTATGTTACGCGGGATTGCTGACGTCACGCGAGTTGTTCGCGGTACACGACCTCCCGCGACCCGCGTTTCATTACCGCAGGAACCTATTGAGTGTTGCGCTATCCTTGTTTTTTTTTCATTTACTTGGTTTGCTCTTTAGTTATCGATTGCTACTTTGCTAATTTACTATCGTTACTGTATTTCTCTAGACGTCTAGAGCATAGTAAGGAGGGCACAAGTAATGAAACAAATAATCAAAATCCAATAAGGATCATAATTTATTTAGAAAATGATATAATACACTTTACAATTGACCGTTCACTCGTTAGTGTGGCCGGATAGTAGAATTTAACATTTAATATTAAATTCTAAGAATAGGCACATACGCGTCAATTTTGTGCCACAAAATAAATGAGTTCTTAGTTCTGAAGAAAAACACTCAAATAATAATGTTACCCCTATAACGCGGTACATTACACGATGTAACAAATCTATGGTAATAGTCAAAGCGCAGACAGACTTTGGAGACAAAGCTTACGTCTCTCATTTTTAAGTACCTCAAATCATGTTCAACGCGCTTTTACGTAATATCCATACGATCCATCGTGTTTCCATATTTAACTATAATCATTTAACCTTATGCTATAGAAATAAGCTCAATGATCCGGCCACATTAACTGTCATTTATACCGATGCATAAATGCATCCTACACATTTTCATTGGTAATAACTTTAATCTAGCGTATGTACATATATTTACATTATCTTTGGACACAATTCAAATGTCATTTTGCAGCAATATACGAAAGTATTATTTATTAAGTATATTGTTATTAGTATGTGTTAAGCTCGCCGAATGCAAGGCAAAGTGACATAAGAAATGGTCATTTTGATCAACATCATGAAGTTGGTCAGTGGTTAAAACTTGGGCAAAACGTTTGCAGGTTTTCAATACTTGGATATCGGTTCTAATGTATAATTTGCTATTAAAAACAAATTTTACTAAAATAAATGACTAAAACGCACTATTTTAATATCATTCAAATTCAGTCTAAATTTAAGTAAACTTTTAAAGCTCATTCATGACCCACGAAAATAAAAAAATAAATGCTGAAAATGGAAACTCCTAGAACAGGAAGATTCAGTCAAAACTCGAATCATTAGTATTGAAATATTTTATTAGAATGAAAATTAAAACAATGTTTTATAGTGTTTTAAGAACCGAAGGTGATAATATATATATACCATAGGCATAAACTGGGTGCTACTTAAAAAATACTAAAATAATACAGGCTCAGTAACTAGCGGGATCACTATCGCGTTAAAGATGGTTAATACCTAAACAAGAATACATAAGTAACCATTGACGGAAATATTCTCAACGTAAATAACACTACAGGCGGAGAACCAATTACCAATTAACGTCTAGCAATTTACCGAGATTTCATTTGACATGAATACATAACATACGAATATAAAATATATCAACGAATTAAAAGACCATTCTTCCCGGTTCAATAACAAATAACACATTATGACGTGTGACAATGCAAGCAAGTTTGTTCAGTCGATCATTAGACCTATACTGTCGCATCTAGGTCGCATTTAGCGCAGCAAAAATATGCCTAGTCTGCAACGGCGCACGAGCGTAACTTCCAATTTGCATATTTCTCGAATTATAAACGGAATCATATTTCAAGGCCTTATTTATTTGTTACATTTGCACGAGAATTGATTTTGTTTAAGTTTTATTGTACACAAAGAGATCATAAAAAGAAAAATATTAAGGGTTTTTCATGGTCCCACTGGCAATATATATACAATTTATCTCATAACTTTTTTATGCTATGGAGCAAAGTGATAGTAATTAGGTATCGAACGATCAAAATATGTAGATCTGGGAGTCGGAGAGAATAGGCATCTTATAGGCAGCATGCTCCATCTTCAGCCGCATCTTCCGCAATTTCCATCAGGTGAGATAGTTGTCAAATACTTGCCCATCGACCAAAAAAAAATTGAACGACTAAAAAAAACCCGACGCCTGTTTCTCTCTTTGAATTTAACTTTGATTTTTACAATGCATTTTGAAAGAAAGCAAAGCTGTACATGCAATTAGTGTTCTAAACTTAAATCGCGTAAAATTTGGTTTTACTTATCAACCCATGGGCAAGATAAGTAAACGCATTATCTTAAATCAGTATTTTCAAAAACATCCAATGATATAAAATCCAAGTAAACATTGAAAAGATAACTCATATTTTATCAGAACATTGGTGAAGAGATAACTTTAGTTTAACATTATTTTCCCACGTTTTACACACACAAGATAACAATTTCATAGGTAAACTAACGTCATTGAGAAATAAAACATTTGGAACATTTTATAGTAAAATATAACATACAATAGATAGCACTAATATGTATAAAGAAACCTGCACTGTTTCCAAAGCAGCGCGTAAATCAAAGTAAGACGGTCAGTAACTACGAACATAACAAGTAACAGTACCATCGACCTACAAACAAATGGACCTCGGGTCTAACACACCTTCACCAAACAAGTGTACCGATAATTCTTTACATGTATATGATTATAAACAAACCAAAACAGTATAATTTGTGTTTTATCTCCATTACTACGCAGCTTAAATTTGCTTGAAACAATCAGCGTATGCAGCTCCGACGGACGACGGTCGCACTATTTTCACCCCACATGGCGAAATTGTCGCTTATATTTCATTTTGTCACCTATGTTCCGTGAACACTTATGAGCGGGGACCCGAAATCCATGAATTGGTAGATCGATGACCAGTATCCATCAAAATAAATTGATCACTTTCTTTAATTTACGCCTATTGTAACCACCAACAAACTGGGCATATAATACCAAATTATTCTAACACTTGACTATCGTTTCACCTCCATTCACTATTGAGCTTCAATCCCAACGGGCGTCTGCAAAATCAATTGTCCACGCCACTCGCATGCACTAGCTGTGATTGTTACTGTTACTATATAACAACTTATTGTTCATTCTCTTCATGTTAACAGACGAACTGCTTCCGTTCTTCTCGAGACCAGCTAAAAAGTCTTCCAATAGTTTAGCGAGCGCTTCACGCTTGAAGCGTAAAGATTCGTTAATGATTTCACGTATCACTTCCTTTTTATGCTCGATGGCGCCTTGTAACTGCTTTAGATGTTCGAACAGTTTGGCAAAATCTGAAACAATAATATGCAATTTACATTTGTGTTCATTATGCGAGACAGCAGGATAATTTCTGTTCTGCGCCATTAATATTTACATCCATTTCATAAATATGTAGCAGACGAATAAAATGATTCGTCAATATAGTCCTGTTCTCGTACCAGTGCGTGCCTGTTATCAAATTTAAATGCAATATTCATTTGTTAACGTCAGAAACGTAAATTCGATGGTTCCGGCAGTTAACGCAGCTATAATTCGTAAACAAAAATAATATTATTTGTTCGTTACTAGTTGTGATACGAAAGATTTATTTCTTGAGCGAACAAATAAAGCATTGAATATGATAGTTGTGACTCAAGAACTGCATTTCTTAATTCGCAACATCAATTCAACGTTAATTTTATTATATACTAGCCGAGGTCCGCAACTTAACGGTTAAAAATAGCTTATGCGTTAATCCCGGGTATAAGCTAAGTACATTTCAAGTTTCATACAAATCCGTTCAGCCTTATAGCAGTGTGAATTAAAAAAAAGTGGCAAACATACTTAAAAGCCTAAACACAAACTATTGCGTTTGTAATATTATTAATAGATGTCATGAAAATTTTAAAACCAATTTGTTATTTGGGTTTTGTATTTCAAAAGGATTTTCGATACTATTGAACATTTTGTTGACCGTCCATCCACTTTGGAAGGATTGGTTGTACCAATGTAACGACCTTGAAATCTCACAAATAAAACGAGAAATTCGAAAAAAAAAGTCAATTGCGAATACTTAAAAGTCAATAAAAATTTATTTCTCTTTATCTCTGTCTAAAGTCAGTAAAATTATTTTTCACTGTACGCGGACTTGCGAGAAGTTACTGGGCAGGCCAGATTGAGGCTACAAAAACATCTGCATATATATCAAGGCATTTGCAATATTAATATTAGCTCTTACTTCTCCCAGGCCGTCGCACCGCCTTGAACGCTTGCGATCGAACATCCATGTTGTGCTTCTTGATGTCGAGAAGTTCTTTCCGTGAGAACTGTGGCGGTGGCAGCAGGACTGGTTGCGCTGGATGCTTCACTTCGCTCTGAAAATTGTTTGAAATTATGAAACTTTTGGTCCGAATTTGTTTATACCCTAATTTAATAAAGCAATAGAATACAAAAACATAACAAGTAAATATAAACAAACGCTTACGAGACACTAAGTTCGATGACTTGTGTCGTGGGTTTCGGCAACATGTGAATTCACACACAGAAAGGCAACCCGAACTACAAACACATTTTTTTTCTTGGTGAGAAAAATTGTTTTCATGCCGGGAATCGAACCCCATTCCCACGCTTAGAAGGTGAACACGCACTTATCAATCCAACGGGCAATACTTTGGAAATGGCCGTTTGGGAGCTAAGATGCCACAGACAGACACCTACAGATAGATACACACGTTAAACTTATTCTCTATTCTTTTTTGGTGTTTAATAAGTCCACGGCATATGCATCGCCATGTACAATAATAACGATCGCTATCTGGTTTTTATTATTAATACAGCGATGTCCTGCAAAACCGTATTGACTTGTAAATCTTGTGGGCATCATTTGCTTGCTATCTGCTTCCGTTTCCGCTTACGACCGCGCTCGTTCGAGTTGCTCTCAGCGGCAATACTCTAAAGAATCGCGTTGATAAGCAGCTTCTGCAATTTGTGATATCATGTTACCTTCCGTTTCCGTTGCCATCCGCGCGCGTTAGAAGCGTTTTCGACTGCAATGGCCTGTAGGTTCTCGTTGGTATGCAATTCATGCGAGTCGTGACATATCTTTTGGTTACTGATATCTTACTGATCTTCTTGAGAATGTGACCTTCCGTTTCCACTTCCGCTCGCGTTGGAGTCGTTTTCGGTAGGCCTTCAAGATCGCGCTTTTCTCCTAATCCTGCGAGTAGTGGTATACCTTGCTACAATTACCTTCTGTTCCCGCTTTCGTCCGCACGCGTGGGAGTTCTCGCCTCCGCTGATCTACAAATCTAGCGGATCGTGACTTATCTTGCGAGTAGTGATATACCTTGCTACAATTACCTTCTGTTCCCGCTTTCGTCCGCACGCGTGGGAGTTCTCGCCTCCGCTGATCTACAAATCTAGCGGATCGTGACTTATCTTGCGAGTAGTGATATATTTCGCGAGTATTTGCCTCCCCTTCTGTTTCCGTCCGCACGCATTGGACTTGTTATCGGCTGCGTCGATCTGCAAATCTTTCGAGTATATCTGTAGTGTGTATTTACCTTCCGTTTCCGCTTCCGTCCTCGCGCGTTGGAGATATTCTCGGCTGCTATGCCCTGCAGTATCGCGTTGATCTGCAACTCTTGCGTGTCGTGAAAAGGCACGGGCGGAGGAGGCGCGGGCGGCTCCGCAGGCGGAGATGGCGATCGCGCCATTTTGCTACCCATTGTAGCATAGGCATCTGCAAGTCGAAAGGTTTATCACGCGCTAGTTGTTACATTTCACTTTCTACTACTAAGAGATAAATAAACTGAAGATGTTTTGAAATTGAGATTTAGGCCGACGCGCGCGCGACCTTGGGACCTTGGGATCGGTGCACATCGAGTTACGTGAATGTTGAAAGTTACGTGATTTGATTTTAGAATTTTCTTTAAATTGCCTATAAGTCTTAAGTCGTCATTATTTTCGAGAAGTAAACCTATTTTTTTTTTTTTATCTAAGTTTGGCACGCGCTAACTTCCGTGACCGCGCGATTGCGTTGCGCGTTGCAACCTGCGGTCGCGCGGCAGTCAAGACCAAAAGCGATATGAGGACTATTACTTATGTTTATTGATTTTAGATTTTATTACAACATCAGGAAGAAAGATTATGGTTTGGGGGTGAACATTGCTACACGCTGCATCTCAACATATGTGCGGTTAAGCGAAGGTACGTAAAGATAGACAGTTTAAGACAATACTGACCTCCGTTGAGGAAGAGTTTGACGACAGGCGGTAGATTTGCGGGTGCGGCGACGGGCGGCGTGGAGGGAGGCGACGCGGGTTTCCCGGCCGGCCCGCCAGTTTCCAAGTTCGGAGGCTCCTGAAAACAGAACATCAACGTTATACAATCTTATGGTAAGGGTATAAAGAGAGCTAATTTGAAACTGGAAGCGGCAATACCTCGGTCGTAGTAAACGCACGTAGTCACGAATATTATGAAGGAATTGAGCCTTTGGTGAAGATCAAGCCCGTTAAAATCGTAATAAAATCTATGGTGATAGGTACATTTCACGTGCTACCATGTACTAAAATAGCCATAGTTCAACCACCTTCAGCAGAAAAAAATTACACCAAGCAGGAAATAGCTTTCCGGCATCTATTCTTGAGAGTCTGTCGCATTCTAAGCTTAGCGTATTTATACTCCTCGATCGCATTATCACATACAGGATGGCAAATGGTCATACATATTTTTAACATCACATTATGGTAAGATTTCCTTCTACATACACTTACTAATGAACATCATACATATATGGGTTGTCGATGTGAAAATTATTTTTTTTAAATATTTTTAGTAGTGCCTACGGAGTAAGATAGATGTCCAAAGAAATAAGTAACCTCAGGCGGTCGTCCCGAAGGCAGATCAGAAGGCACGGGCGCGAGCGGCGAGGCGGGCCGGCGCGGTGACACAGGAGACAGCGGCGCGTGCGCTTGAGGCGACAGCGGCAGCGGTGATATCGACAGCGGCATCGGCAGCGGCAACAGCGACAGCGGCGGAGGGACGACAATCACCGCTGGCGAGGACGGCCGCCGCGCCACCACGTGTTGCGGTATAGGCCCGGCTTTGCGCTTGGGAGGCGCCGCTCGAGGGAGCTCGGCCCCCCGCTTGCCGCCCGCGCCGCCGCCGCCGCTGCCGCTCCGCACCGCGCCGCCTACTGGGTCCAAGTCCGCTTCGTCGACCATCATGCGCTGGAATTCATATATTATAGTGAGACACGAGCGTGAAATGCATTAAGTAACATCCGGTGATGTTTCTACAAGGAAGATAATTAATTTCGGCATTGTTTTTTATTTTAGCTATTGATTTGATAAACATGTTAGTTACAAATTTTGATAAGATTTACACAAAAAATCGTATTCTTTTAGTTTTTGTGTTCGGTATATAGGAATAAGCGGGTGTATTTTGAACATACATGTTAGTTACGGGAGCTGAACCAGGATTTACCTATATATAAAAATCACAGATTCCTCTTCGACTTGCTATGTACATCATCTATGGGAAATCAATTACTTGACTGCGAGTAAAATATTTCAATTAAAGTTCTACGAATTCTCTATCAATTAGCATGTATCTTGCTGCTGAGCAAGTTACATGTTTGCTTTAAAGTACTGAGGGAATATTAGTTAAGAAACCTTTTTTTATGTTGATTCCGCTAACTAACAGTCTTACTTATAAAAATGTCGCTAAGCAATGCTTAGCCACCTCTTAGTTAAGCAGCTCTTAAGCCTATAATCAATGATTAACTTTTTTTCACTCATAAACATTAGTTAGGCTCTGCTTAGTTGAGAAACACACAGAGAATCGAAAATAATCGAAATGTACACGATCGCCATAGATTATAACCAAAATAGTCGACTAAAAGTGAAATTATACGAATACAGCTGTCAAAAATGTGGTTTTATTAATCTATTGAAATGAAAATCTAAGACAGGTGACATTCAACGGTTGTCGAAGTAAACAATTTTGCGCCTTACGTAAAAAGTTTTGACACAATTATTATTGAAATATATCAGTCCCGCCATCTTTCCTCTTAGCAAGTTTAAACTAGGCAATGGCGGTGTTTAATTTTGACAACTATTTAAGCATTACTTAACGCTAAATCGCGTTTATGAGTGAAATTTTTGTTAAACTGTAGCTAAGCAATTGATTAAAAATTAAGAGGGGTTTATAAGTAAGACTGTAACTGTGCATTTAGCCATATTAGCCATTTAGTGTCAAGTAATAAATATTTTGCAAGTCACCAATCAAAGTCAAGTAAAAGAGTCATAATCAAATCATAGTAAAGTCATGCCCTTGCAGAAGCTATCGTTTTCCAACTTTGTATGATTTGCCTAAACTCGTGCTCGGTCACATTCGAAGAATCACAAGTTTTAGAAAAATATCCACGACGCATTTTTTTTTTACTTTTGCGGTAACTTTTCAGATTTCATAAAATTGATGTTACCTTGTCTATCTTAAAGGGGTTGCCGAACATATGCTGTCGCACGGGCTGCGTCTCTATCTCTCGCAGTTGCGGCGTCATCCGCTTGAGGTACTCCTGGTAGTTGCCCATCTGCGCGACCGGCATCGAATGCACGCTGTCCTCGTCGACTAGTCGCGTATGAGCCAGCGACGGTTGCAGGAAGTTGGCACGCATACGGACCACCTGGGGAACACATACTGTCAAAAACTCTCCGAACTTTTTTTTTTCGCTTTTACACTCCACATTTAATTCGATGACTTGTTCGATCACACACACAATCACAACTAGAACCAGAGACATAATTTTCTTTGGGGAGAAAACTTTTGTTCCCGCCGGGAATCGAACCCAATATCCCTGCTTGGAAGGCGAACGCTCACCTAACGAAGCCAACGGCTAGAATTCACACTTTGACATGGAACATCAGATAAATATGGTAACGTTAAAATGTTAGTTACACTGATAGACTTGTGATTAAGTACGCGGACTTTTGAGGTAATTCGTGTTATTTATAGTAGGTACTTGCTTACTCGTAACCAACCTAAAGATGATTTTCAAATACCTATTCAATACCGACTTAACAGTTATTCGAATTTTTTTTTTCATTTTTACAATATGGCGTCTGGCAGTTTCCATTTTAAATTTTGATTAATGTGATTACTTTAGTGGCACCCACACAATGAAGACAAATCGATTGACGTTAGAATCATCAAAATCGGCCCACACGTTTGGTCTCTGAGAGCCACAAACGAAAAAACATACATTGTTTTACATACATACATAGATTAATAAACACGTTACCCTCTTTTGCGTCGCGCAATCGGGTAAAAATTTCTACAACAGACTAAATAATAACTAAAAAAGACTAAATAAACATACCTGATCTAAAAGATCTCTCCGCCCGATATCGAACGGGTTCCTATACGTGTGAGTTTGCGCCTTATGCCTGCCTCTAGACAGGCCGACCACGAAACCTCCGAACTCGTTCAGCTGGTCTCTAAGCGCAGTGAACTTGTCTTGAAGACATGGATGAGTGGTAAGATCCTTTTTGAGAGGCGAACGGGGCATCACGCGGACGCTTTCTGCTATCTGGAAGTAAGATAAGGATGAAGGTTTAGATAAGTAGGTGTTGGTTTGTAAATGTGTGTGACAGTTAAACAAGTAAAATGATTCTTCTGAATAGAATAAAATTCTTTTAAACATCTCTTAAAACGGCTGATAAGAGCACAAACGAGTAATTTTTTATTCCTTATAATGGATCACATATTTCCTTACAGACCCTAAACATATTCAGAAATCGGTGATTGCATACCAATAGTTACGACATTTTTCAATCTTGAGATATATTATCGCAGCAATTGATGCATTTTGTACCCTTTCCAACTATGTATTTTACTTTTAATGAAATTTCATTTTTCTTTTCTAAATGTATTATATAAGACGTACATACCTTCTGGGTATTATTAGAAGAAGCCTTATTGATGACGTCAGCGCAGAGCTTCTCAAACTCAATCTTGGCTTGGTTCTTCAGTCTTTTCAAATAATTGAGAACGGAGAAACTGAGTGAATTGTCCTGGGTGTCTGGAATCAAACTTTGGAGCAACGGTGCTGAGGCGCCCATCTTGGTCAGGGCACGGCGAAGGGGCTGGAAAATATATTAATTTTTTTTTTTAGTGGTATAACATATTCTACTGCTCGCCTGAGTAGCTACCACTGTACCAGTAGCAAAGTCGACGTTTACTTTTAAATATTAGTATTGTACATCTTAAATTGTATTCCAGCAGCAATCTTTTTGGGCCAGTTTCTATTCTACTCCAAGAGTGCTTAATCTCGACCATAACAACACTTACCAACAGGTGATAAAGTGGTTAAATTAATCTACAATTTACAAGTTTCATTATTTAATATTGGATCATGTGTGCCTTTTTGGGGCCCATGTGAATAAACGATTTTGTTTTTTTTTATCAAATTTGAGTGTTCCAAGAAATTATTAATTCCACAATCCCATTTGTACAATTGGAAAACCAGGCGAACCTTTGCGGCAAGCGACAACTTCTTGTCTAATAACAACACATCGTAAACCACAAGAAACAGATTTAGAAAAAATAATTTGGTAGCTAGTGTACGGAAACAAACCTGCACATAATAAGATGGCATGCGATCCAAATAGTGCTGGAACGCCATTTTCCACTCCGGAGTAGGTTTACATCTATGCACCTTGAACAGGTCATCGAGTAATGGCAGTAACATCGGATAGTTGTAAGGCAGCACAAAGAGATTCACGCAGGTGAGGTTGGTAGAGGCCTTGAGGTAGCCAAAAGGATGATTCATTTCAGAGTTCTTGCATCCACTATTGGCAACGAACACCTGGAAATTTAATCATACATTTTAGAAGACTTTGACAATAATAACACACGAAAATCAGTGATTATTTGGTGAAGTGCCGTAGTACAAAGCCCGCCTTTCGATCTGGTTGTCGTGCTTTCGAATCTTACGACGAGCGTGAGCTTTTGGTGAAAGTAATATCGTGATGAAATCCTGGTAGGGCATTTTCTCGTGCTCGCCATCCTCTAATTAAAACCTGTCGCGAAATCACTATGATATTCTGTCAGCTATCCCTGAAAGACAGTAATTCTAGACCTAGTTTGGTTACCTTCCTCGACCAAAGCTGTCGCGAAAATCACTAATAATGATATTCTGTCAGCTATCCCTGAAAGACAGTAATTATAGACCTAGAGTGTTTACCATCCCCGACCATGTCATAACTAACCATCAGGTGAGATAATGACCAAAAGGTACTTGTAACTCATATAAAAATTACAATACATAAATTATGTCCGTACAACCATCAGCATAACTAATTAATAATAAGCAACTTATTAAAAAGATCAAAAGGACGGTAGACGACACCAGCGACTAATTGTATCACTAACAAGCATATTCATGCATGAATAAAAAAATATGACTCAATAATAACCACGTCCCAATACTATTCATTTGAAATAAGCTCATAGAATGACCTAACTTGACCCCAGTTGAAGCCTTCATTACGTCACTGCTGTTTTTGTAGAAGTATATACGTAGCCAGTACTTAAATTACGTAGTACTATAATTCATTCGGTGGTACAGCGAGCTAAAATGATTCAACTGTCGTATTTATAGCACATCTCTAAAATGAGGTAATGATCCAAGACCAGATAAACGCATTTTTTGTAGGAACAATAGCAGACTTGCAATACCTGATTGGGCCTCAATACGAGCTAAAACTATAAGAAATATGTTTTTTTCTATTCAAACCGGTAAGGTGCGTCATCTTTCTGATATCAACGTTGTATGGAAAACAGATTATTTGTGGACAAGTTTATCACACGGAATAATAATACGCAATGTTTATATCAGTTTGACGACCCTGTTGGCGCATTAGAGCGGAAGTCTTTGATTTCTACCACGAGCAGGACCCAGGCAGGAACCAGCTTGATGCCCGGCAGAAGCGAAATTTTAGTTCCTATGGGACATTTTCCTTCGTGTTCTGGGTGTGATTATGTGTCTATTAAAATTTTTTTTCGGAATAAATAAGTATATTTTTTTGCAGAATATAGAATATAGACCCTATTCTTTCCTAATTGCTACTTAGCGCTTTCTAAGAATATTCATAATTAAATACTCTTAGATAGCGCTATGTAACTAGTTTCGACACAATCTAGAAAACTAACTCATACATAGCGACTACATACACATAATCATAATTAAATGTCGGCTTCCAATTGTAGGCTCAAGATTATCAATCCATTAAACTGGAAAAATCACTACAGTGATATCTTTTGTCCAATACAAACACAAAAAAAAAACAATACAGTACTTCACGTATTATTGTATTTTTAATATTAGTAGCGATTATGGCTGTTATTAAACCAATGATGATTATTTTGATGATAAAGAAGTCTTATCTAGCTATAAGTACTGCTCAAATTTCAAAGCGGTGTAGTCGCTATCTCGACAATTAGGCAGCAAGGTCGGCTGGAACATCGCTAGAATGTACTGCCTCAAATTCATATTTAAAACTTTCACATTCACAGCTCAGCTCAAAGTTCGTATACACTGACACAACGCGCATCTTGACAGTTTGCGCCAATTCTAGACTACATATTAGCAAATAGTACGCTTTTGCCTTGTTACGAACTGCTCTTTGTTTTAGATTGGTGCGCGTTCGCCTTCGAAGCAAGTACGCTACTCGTGCTAGATGAATAAATAAGCATGAGACCTTTCCTCTTCTGTACAAGATAAGACGCTTGTCGAGATTTTGCAACAAAAGTGAAAAATACCGTTGATAATTTTGTATAATTTTCCAAAATCTGTGATTATTCGAGTGTTAATGTGGTGTAGTAATGATGGATTATTAAACGTTAATATTAAGTTAACGTGCATAAGTGTAGGCAAATCATACAAAGTTGAAAAACGTGATTTTCGCCTTCGCTTCAAAACTCCAACAGAAGTTCTAGTAAAGTTTCTACCACTTTACTAGAGCATGCCTTGACTATGGCTGGACCTTGACTCTTTCACTTTAATTTGACTGTGACTTGTGACTGGGACTTTTAATATAAAATACACTTGAAATAAATTATTACTCGATACTGGTTAAATGCACAAAATTGCAAAGCCAAAATTAGAAAAAAAAACAAAAAGACGCTTGACAGTTACCTGCCAGCAAATGGTAGGTTGTTTCCTCGCTAAGATGTACTGCGTCAGTGGGCTCGGCTCCAGCTCGTACTTGTCGAATGGCAGATTGTCTATGACCATAGGCTCTTGACTCGAACATGTGAACTTTACCACCGGATGCGCTGAACGTGGCGGCTGAAAAAGTAATAATTTCAAATTAATGATATGAATTCCGGCACCCACGATACAAGTCATCGAATTTAGTGTGGGGATGCGAGTGTGTAAGTGTTTGCATTACATTCACATCATACACACAATCATAACCAGCACCAGAAACACGTTCCCTTGGGGAGAAAACTTATGTTCCCACCGGAAATCGAAACCCGATACCCGCTTAGAAAATAATAATAAACAATTTTCTAAGTATGCATGCTATATCTATGGCCGCATCATCACTTTCCATCAGGTGAGATAGCAGCCAAATGCTTACCAATCTGGCATTAAAAAAATTGATGCCGGACGCGCATCAACTACGCCAACGGGCAGTTGAGGAGTTAACGCTACAATTATTTACTTCTGCAGGCTAGCCTTTGACCACAATGTTACCTGTTAGTAAGTGATGAGTGATGAATTCGACCACCAAATATGACAAAAATGGCCTAGAATAAGATAGGCTCTCGAGGATAGTTGTCCTTTTTTTTTTTGCCGCTCACCATTGTTATGACATATTTTTCTACAAGGGTGGTAAACTACAACTGCACTGCGGTACAGTGGTAGCTAGCCAGACGAGCATTATAAATACCCTGCGACCATGAATGTAACAGGAAGTCGCAGATTGCAGAGCCTCGGTCACAGACGTATGGTCGCAAGTCTATCGGTATTCTATCGTTTGCATTTTGGAGAATGTGTCCAGGAATTACACGAGTTAATTCCACCATGCCCCTTTTACTATGTAATAACAAGACAAACGGTCAAACGTCATCCATTTATAGTTGACATACCTCCAGTTCGCTCGAAGCGGTTCGCTTCTATGTTCATCATCCGTATAGCGAAGAAGTGGAATTCATTGCCTGCGTCATTGTTCCCCGAGGGGTATAATCTGGGAGTCTTCAAATCAAGAGTGAATAGGTATCTTCTAGGCAAGCATGTCACATCTTCGGTCGCATCGTCACTTTCCATCAGGGGAGATAGTGATCAAATGCTTGCCAATCCAGCATAAATAAAAAATAACTGCGAAGACTCAAGCCCGTAGTAGGATTTAAAACAGCGACAATCGGGCACCAGCCACAGCCTCCACTACCTCTGAGCTAGCATCGCTTTAAAACCATTGTAAGAACAGCGAATAAATTATACGTCTTGCCGACGCCATGTTATGTCAAATAGTGAATTGGTAAAGTACTATGTCAAAGTCCACGTTGATACGCAGAGGGCATAAGATTTTATCAGAATTGAAATGGCCATGACACACATACAAACATAGAATCAGGTGAGATGATCATTTATTTACATCGTTTAGAGCCGATTAGCGTGTCCATGTAAGTGGACGTATTTTTTTATCTCAGACTAGCATTTGACCACTGATCTCATCTGATAGTAAATTAGGGGGCGTCCATAAATTACGTGAGGTGTTTAAGGGGGGGAGGGGGTCGAGTCAAATCTCATCTAATCTCACGTTGGAGAGAGGGGGGAGTTTCGGCAAATATCACGCAATTTTTTTTCTGATTGAAACAAAAAAAAATTACTATTTTGGTCCATTTAATCCAGATTATACATACTTAAGATTTAATCTTAAGCGTAATCGTAATACGATTAAGATCATTCACTAATTCGTTCGAAAGAAAATAATTTCATTTATACTTCGACGTTATACATCTACTCACTGTCAAACCACCATTTATTTGTTTTATACCAAAGTTCTAACCTGCTTTGTTTATTTTTGTAAATGTTTTACTCGACTCAGTGCATGCTCTATTGCTCTATTGTTAAATTTTTATTACACTTATAATTAAACTCAATATTGATTACTAGTCTTAACTAGTCGTAAATAAAAGCACGAAGCAATTATATTTTTCTTTTTACAATAACAATCCAACGCGTTTACGAAAGAAACCCACATTTTGAAAAATCTCACGTGAGATTGGGGGATGGGGGAGGGGGTTGAATAAAATATCACGACATCTCACCAGGAGGGGAGGGAGGGACAGAAAATTGAAAAAAACACCTCACGTAATTTATAGACGCCCCCTTATGAAGTGGTCGTATAATAAAAATAACATAAGTCGAATTGAGAACCTCCTTTTTTGAAGTCGGTTGAAAATAACTTTTTTTATACTAGATAGGCAAACATTTAACCGCTATCTCACCTGATGGAAAGTGACGATGCGGCCAAAGATGGAACATGCTTGCCTAGAAGGTACCTATTCACTCTAGACTTGAAGACAATATATAAATATATCGCAATATGCAATCAGGAAGTTTTTCAATGAGTCCCTATTGAGGAAAACCTAATCATTTAATTATGCGAGTGTAATAATAATGAACTTGGCAATACCACAACTTCTCGTTTAACAAATGCGTAAAATGTGATAAGGTCCTGCTTATATTACTATCTTCATTATACTGTACTAGCAGATTCATGACAATCTCCAAATAAGTTTTTGTGCAAATGTATATCCAGATAAGGGTTTTTTAGTAACGTTTATGGTACTGTAAGCATTCAACTGGAAAGGCACACAAATAATGAGTTCTTATAGGATGGCCATCAAAGCAGTTCCATGGTACCATATAATTACGCTTAGTTGCATACATATATGTCAAATTAATTTAAAAAATCTGTAGCTAGACATTAAAAATTTATTACGCAACTGGAAAGGAACACAAATAATGCAATTGAAATAGAAGCATGCAAAATTTAACCCGGGAACGGTGACCTATATGTCTGTGGGACCGGGTGACTTGAAAAAATCGAATAACTTCTTCCCCCGCCGACGATTTTTGCCGTTATTTCGAGTAGCTGCCTCATTTCCCCTCCCCCACCGTCAGTTGACTCCACGACGTCGGAGCGGGCGCACGTTTCTGAGTTTTGGCGCCAACCCGGTGCGGTAGACCGGGGTCACCGAAACCGAAAAATTTATTTTGTTTATTTTTGTTGGCAGGATGCCATTTTTTGTTTATTTTGAATATCTTTATAGAGTCTAGAAACTAAAAAGACTGCATTGTTTAAAAAAAGTATGTATATTTTTATGTTTTTGAACTTTATATAAACCTATGTGTAAAAACCAACTAGTTTTAAAGGTTATAAGTGAAGACGATTAGTAATAAGAATTACCAATAAACGAAGTTGTGATTAATATAATATCGTTGTTTTAATGTCAAATAAGATTTTGAAAAATATTTCATTGAAAACCCCGCCGCGTGACACCGGGGTCACCGAAGATGTAAGTCAAATCAACGTCACCGTTCGCGGGTTAAGAGATATAAACATACTGAAGATACTGTATTTAAAGTTGTAAATTCGATAGGCTTTTTGATTGGTATTTAAGGGTTCCGTACCTCAATAGGAAAGAAGTAACCCTTCTAAAAACTTTTCTCAGGAAAGCATCGAGCTATCAAAATTAGAATTTATATGAAATAGGTTTATAGTAAAATATATGGTCCCTAGGAGCTGTAAATAAAACAAGCTTCTAAGTCAACGAAGTAAAAAAAATACGGCATAAATTACCAATATTGACACTCATAAATACAGATCTATAATTATGAAATTCGGCAAGGTCCCACTTTTATACACTTTCATATGCGTTTAATAAAAATGCTGATATTTTGACATTACAAACAGATACTTCAAATGTATTTATTTGTATAGATGCTAGAAAGCAGGTTCTTAAGTCGAAGGAGCGGAACTCATTGCCCGCGTCTTAATTTCCGGTGTAATCTGGGATTCTTTAGTCAGGAGTTAATAGCTTTCCATCATGTGAAATAGTGGTCAAAAATTGCCTATCGAGAATAAAAAAAAATATATCTAAACTATAACCCACATCAATTAAGAAAAGATCTGATAATAAGACAGCTGATATTGCATCTCATTTCCACAGGAGTGAAATATTATGGCATCTGTCACCAATCCTAGATATTTTTCACTGGCGCGGGTTATACGTTTGCATAATAAAGCGTTGATGCATTGAACTTTACTGACGACGCGACGGTTAAATGTTTAATGTGCTTGCCAAACAGGCCCGTTATGACCTTTTACGACTCGCTAACAACGAGTGTCATCGTAAACAATTCCATTAATTCTTTTTACTACCGAAACATACTCCTTCGGAGAAATTCTCAGTGATTTAACTTAAGTGCATCTCTAGACATGAAAATACTAATGTGCTTAAAACTTGAATTATTATCATTGAATAGAATAAAATTTATTTAGTTATACTAAAACCAGGTTCAAGTATGACTAAATAAATGTTATTGTCGTCGAACAAGTAAAATTTAAAGAGAAAAACTTTACAATTCATAGTACATAACTGAATTATATAGGAACATTTGAATTGTACGCAAAAAAAACATTTTGTTGCGTCAAAGTTAAATGTACTTGTCTCCCTCCAGGCACACTATGCTAGAACAGGAACAAGCAATGATAATAGAACAATTCTAATAACATTATGATGTAATGTTATTAGAATATAATTTGCGTAAGCAGAAGCAGTTTCTAGAGTATATTCGGTGTGCGGCCGAGTACCCACCCAAAGACACTCTGGATCTAAATTAAACCCCTAACCTCGGCTTGCCTTAATTGGCTGACCGAGGTTTGAGGCGCATGGGCTAAAACCTAAGCTACAAGGGTGGAAATGATTGTCGGGAGTAGCACCACTTAGCACACTCGTCGAGAGTAGCACCACTTAGCACACTCTAACACCGTTTAGCCATTCAAGCCAACATTGGTCCTTTTTAATTTACAGCAATCTCGAGAAGAACCTGAATACAACTAGGTAGCGATACTTTTGGCTTGAAGTTTGCTCGCTCTTTTAACAGCGATCGTTAGCAAATTATTAAGAAACTTACCAATGTAGGAGCATTAGGGTCAGAACGGAAAGACTCCGGTATAGGCCAGAATCCAACTGCGAAACCCTTCTGCGCGACAGTCCGCGGCACGTAGATAAGTCTTCGGCAGGAATGCCAAGCTTGAGGCGCGCTCGCTCCTTGAGTACCGCTCGTTTGGTAGGAACCGCCGTTCCAACGCTGGAAAATAGAAAAATATACATTAAAAAATATGGTAAATAAGAGTTTTGCGTTACTTGAATTTAATAATCGGTAGGCTTACAACTCACGCAAATTTACAGCCCTCTTTGGCAACACTCGTTTTGACTATCGTCCCTTGCTGGGTATTTCAATGTTTTCTTCGCGGTGGGTTCCGAGTTTTAATTTCAGCAGACGCGCTGAAGCACTATTGGTACTGATTGTAATTTTGTGGGATGTAAAATGGGGTCTATAAGTGTGTATGAGTTTGTTGGTTTTGAGTGTCCGAACTTTCGCTCGTTATTCAGTACGAGTGCTTCATACGCAGGTAAGGTGAAAATAAATGTGAGGTTGGCAAAATGGTCTAGGTCTTAGGTATATTTTTTAATGCTATAGATTAGACACCTGACGGAAGATGACGATGCGGAAAAAGATGGAACTTCATTGGAACACGCCTGCCTAGAAGGTACCCTACGTCATACAATACATCATACGTAATATATCCAGGAGAAATTAGATTAATTGTAAAGTGCTAATCGCTCTTCCAATTATTCATATTATCTTTGGCATCAACATTCTTATTCGGTTCATGATAGACGTCATCACCATTTTAGGCGGTGTCTTAATCTGTCGGCGGTACATCGCCACCTGAAAATTATTTTCAAGTCGAAGATCGCACCGCTCTGTATCTATTTCCAGATTAGCTTACCCCATTTCTATCAGCATCTGCATCAACCTCCTTGTCCGGTTCGTTGTTGACGTCATCACCCTCGCCCTCGCGGGCGGTGGCTCCATCTATCGGCGGCGGGTCGGGTCCGATCTTCTCAAAGTTGATGACCACGCCGCTCTGGACTTTTTGGACCAGACTGTCGATGCACTGCATCAGCATGCGATGCGAGGTGATGCAGTAGGAACGACCTGTTGGAAAGAAGCCGTTTGAAATACGTAGCCTAAGTGACTAAACAACATCGGACATATTATTATTAGAGTCAAAGGTTTGGCGATGGCGTTAACCATTATTAAATGTGGATCTTTAGGTTACCCTTTCCATACAAAATCTATGGATAAATACGAGGTCTACGCAGTGTACAAATGCCTAAATACATGCTATGCTAGTCGTTTCGGGGTAGATATGTGAGTAAAACATCCAAAGTGTATGGATATTATAACTGCCTGCTGTCTTAGTTGTGTGCGCTTTCGCATCTTTAAGTAGCGGGTGTCAGCTTTCATTCCCAGTAAAAATACAAGTTTATTCCCCAAGGGCAATTTGTGTTTCTGGTTCTGGGTGGGATAGTATATGCGATTTGAATGTGAGGCTTCCACGGCACAAGTCATTGAACTTAGTTAAGGACTGCGAGTGTGAAAGATAGTTTTTTTTTTGTTGTATATATTTGAAACAAAATATTTTTTTTCTATACGAACGAAATATCAATTAGTTATTGAATTTTCCAATGAAGGAATTTATTTCAATAGTTTGGGTAAAGACGGAAAACAGAATAACAAAAGAAATATAATGAACAAATACGCGTCGTCTACATAGCTGTTTTATTTATTAGACTAGTTGTTCCCCGCGGCTTCGCCCGCGTTGAATTTCGAAATATCATGAAAACTGTCCCAGTCCGTTACAAAATTAAAGAGATTTTTTTTATTCTAGATATTTTAATAGTTATTCTGCTATTCGGGGTGGAGATAAATCCAAAGTTTTGAAGATCATTAAAATCGGTCCACCCCTTCTCGAGTTATAAGTGTTCGAACAAACCCGACTTTGTTTTTTATATATATATATATATGCTGTGGGCCCCATGCGGCACACACCTCCAGCGTGTGGAGCGCCGTGTCCTCCGGCGCTCCACATTCGTGGCAGGCCGGAGTCGGCTCCCGTCTCGCGATTTGGTGCAGGTACTTTCCGAAACGTCCGTGTCCGGAAAGTATATATATATATATATATATCGTTGGGTGCACCAAACCTATATATATATATATATATATATATATAGGTTTGGTGCACCCAAAGACCCCAACGAGGAAAAAGCTAAAAAACAAAACCTCGCGCCCGATTCAAGTTCACAGACATAGTTAAGGAGATTTTCTGATAAATCAGACGATATAACTTATTTCTATCAATAGATAAGATTTTATAACGTTGAACTAATAGATTATTTTATTATTAAAATTAAAATACCCAGTATTATTAGTTACGGACGCCTTCGCTGAAACTTGATGCGGGTATCCACCCATTTATCGTTATTAGTTTACAGCAGTATCAATCGGCATTCATGAAGCTGTAACGCCTACGAAAGGTTAACTTATAAAATGTCAAAGTTGAATGAAACTCGGTTTATTTTAACGATATTTATACCTTTTCTGGAGATTCGCCCACGTTTATAATGATCATACTTATACATCAGGATAGAAAGTAGCCTGTTTATTCCCCGGGCATTAGCTATGCCGTTCTAAATCTTTATAGGCATTCGTGTGAAGATAAATCAACAAGAGTATAATTTAGACGGCCACCAAAAATTCTAAACGGTTACCAAAATGGATAAATGGTCACTCACCAAATTACGTTTCCTTAAATAAAATTTCCTGTGACAGAACCGAAACGGATAACAGTAGGTTAAGGTTATTTTTTTTTTTAATAATTAATACTAAAATATTTATAGTACGAAAAAATTGATTTATTTCATAATATTTTAGGAAACGTAATTTGGTGACCATTTATCCATTTTGGTAACCGTTTAGAATTTTTTAGGTGGTAAAATAGGTACTTTTTTGGGCGGTGTTTAAACACAAGCCAATCAAAAATACTTACAAACTTTCGAATTTATAATATAAGTGTGTTTTGTTTAAGTAAGCTGTATTGTGCTGTGTTCACTGTACCATTCGGGCACTGTATGCAAATAGTATATTTTGTTGCTGTGGAAAAAAATTGAAGTTATGTATATATTTATGTTAGTTCCTTAGTGACACTCTAGAGAGCGTGACCGATTTTGATGATTCCGATACGGCAATAATTTTTTCTAGATCTTGCTAGTGTCACCCATAACAAGAGGGTAGAACTACCTACCCCGAGTCTTTGTTCCCGAACGGTACTAATTGGGAGTTTTCAAGTCAGAGTGAAATGTGAATCTTCTAGGCAAGCATCCTCGCTTTTCATCAGGTGAAATGGTGGTCAAATGCTAGCCTATCGAGCATAAAAAAATGGAAAACAGCTACTTTGATGTTTACCAAATATAGCAAAAATCATCGTTAAAACAAAAAAGAAACGTAGTCAAAATCGATTAAGGGGTTTGGGGGCTACGACTACAGGCACATATACACTCTTTAAATTTATAACTGGTTTGTTTTTACGTCGGGGTTTAAAAACATTATACGACGCTTTTGTTATGATCCGTTAACCGTTTTACTTGTTGCCCGTGGTTCGTTTAGGACCAGCGGCAGCAGCAGCAAATGGGAGCGATTAAAATTGGTCGAACCTACTCGCATTTTCAAACATTTATTTTGATATTAAAATTCAATTTATTCAAAATAACAAGTGGACACTTACAACAACGTAGACAACTTAATTAATATGACTTATTAGTATAGGTACTTAAATATATGCTGTTGAACTTATAAGCTCTCTAGTTCCCACACTAGGATACCCTGTGTTGTGGGCAACCATATGAAACATGTTTTTTTAAGCATTTGACCACAATCTCACCTGATGGAAAGTGATGATGCGGCCGAAGATGTAACATGCTTGCCTGGAAAGTACCTGTTCACTCTTAAGTAAAGTTAAGTTTCTTTCTCTTGTTACTGTTCTAATTAATGAAATTTTATTTTAGGCAAATTATTAACGTAAACAATGGATTAACAGCATTAAAAAAATAATATTTCCCATTCCCTAGATTAGTTGAAGAGAATTTTACTTATCAAAACATCGTTTAGGTATATTTCGCATGGGTTTTAAGAATTGTAGTGAAACAATTACATTACATTGTTTAACTGCAGAATATATTCTAGACGTGTAAAAAAAAATTTGCATGACCGGAGCACAGCAAAATTATGTATGACGCAAACGACTTCACTAAAATGCATAAATTGTATGAAATTATTATGAGAGTGAATACCTACTAAGTGTGTTAACTGTGCAAAAAGTTGTCAGACTGGTTTTCTAAAGGGCTTCTATAGTGTCTTAGCAACAGAATGGCAACTGACCGACTGTCCATCCGCTATACATGTTGACGCTTCATATTTTTAAGTATAACAAGTTTATTTCTACTAGTCAATGAAAACATTTCAACTGTTAGTAGGTATAATACATGGTAGTCAAATTTATGTTGTTATTTTTCTAAATTTTATTAATTATTAATATAATAAAAGCGAAGTGTAAGTGTGCAAGTGTGTAAGTATGATTGTTCCCTCTTCACGCTTTAACCGATGAACGGATTTGGATGAAATTTGGAATGTACATAGCTTATATCTAGGATTAACACATAGGCTACTTTTTAACTTTTTATTCCGGGCGAAGTCGCGGGGCACGGCTGGTATTACAAATGCGAAAGTTCGTGTGTAAGTGTGTAAGAATATTTGTTCCCTCTTCACGCTTTAACGGCTGAACGGATTTGGATGAAATTCTGAATATACATAGTATTACATAGATTATACTTAGGATTAACACATAGGGTACTTTTTAACACGGTCAGTTAGTACATATAGTAGATGACTTTAGAAATATTTTACAGTTTATTGATGCCGCTATTTATTTAAAAGGGTTTTATTTGAGAATGCGCTCTGAGAAAATAGTAGATTTAGAATGACACAAATAATAACAAGGTTTTGAGACAAATGCAATGTTGATGATGATTTTTTGGTTAAAGAGAACGGTAACTTAGTATGTAGGAATTATATTTATGATGTACTTGTTGTGCCCCGCGGCATCGCACGCGTTTATCAAGTTAAAAAGTAGCCTATATATTCATCTTAGGTATAAGCTATGTTCATAGTAAATTTCATCCCAATCCATTCAGCCGTTGCACCGTGAAGAGAAAACAAACATACTTACACACAAACTACCGAGTTTATAATATTCATTAAAAACTCGGCAGGATTATCAAAAAAAATTGAAATATAAATTATTATTCGGTTTTCCAGGCAAATTGTCGATAGCACCAGGAGGTCTATCTATTCTACCATTTCAATAATCTATTATTATTAAAAATGAGACACAGTTACATGTAATACGTTCATTGCTAGCTATGCAAGTCAGGTGGTAAGCGAACCAGTTAGGAACTGCGCATTGGCAGCTTAAGTATTCCTTGCTTAAGTTTGCAAAGTGTTGTAATATTTCATAACACAGACGTCAATATTGGAATATTCCGGTTAATTAATTCTTAGCTGCGCCGATGTACATGGTACTTATCATACAGACTAGTTAAGGTATCTTTGCATCATTGAATGATCACAACGCAGCACACTATCAAACTAATAAATATATCGATCCGAAAGTAAATACCTATCCCTCTGCCTCTTTGTGAGATGATCTTGATGAAATTTGGCAGAGTGATAGTTGAATTCAAGGAGATAGATGTAGGGTACTTTTTGTCCTGATTGATCTCTTGTCCCGGTAAAACCCGGTAAGGCTCATTAGTAACAGGAATTTGCTTATTTACCAGTTTTTTTTTTCTCTGAAAGGTAGGCATTTACCACTGTCGCACCTAAGTGATGATGTGGTCGAAGAAGATAGACATAGCCATTCAATCTTACACGTCATAATTACTAAAATAGCGCTCAAACATCATTTTTTTTTATTTGAAGCTGGTTAACTACGTCTGAACTGTTTCGGTACAGAGTAGCAAGCTAGGGGAGCATGATATAATACTCTACCACCATTGATTTGATCACGATGTTGCCATAAGCCATAAGCGTCTCAAGCCCGTCGCAGGATTGGATCCCCCTTCCCTTCAATAAAAAGGCGTCATCGGACATCCTTCTTATCACCATAAGAAGGATGTCCGATGACGGGCGCCATCACGGATTAGTTACTCCAAAGATTCCAGCGATAGGCTCGGATAACACTAGTCTCCCGTTAAGACAACAGAATCCCGGTCTGTCTCAACACTAACAGTACAATCACTGGCCCAATAAGAACGGCTCAACAGACAATGTACGACTCACCTCCAGTAACTTCACACATGGCGTCGATAGGCGAGGAGTCCGACGGCACGAGCCCCGTGTCTCGTTCGACAGCAGGAGTCCCAGCCAGTCGCAGCACTAATGAGAATAGCCTCTGGTCCCAACGGAATGGCTCGCGAGTCAGCTCCGAACCGGGTATAGGACAGTTCATTGGCAGGTTGAACTGAAAATAATGGTTTTCCTTAAGATTATACACAAATTTCTTTTAGTGTGTAAAAATTGCAAGCAATTTACTCGCTTTAATTTAATAATTAAACGCAAGCAAATCTTAAAAAATACCGGCTCTACCGCTTTATCTTTGGTACCTTGATCAGATTATAAGTATTAAACACGCATTATTGACGATAACTCAAAAACTAATGATCAGATATTGATCTAACTTAAATGGGACCAATGAGAAAGCAACAGCTTTCAAACAAAAGAAATATTTCAAAATCGGTTCACATGGAAAGAAGTTATGAGGTAACACAGATAAAAAAAAGTACAGTCGTATTGAGTACCTCCTCCTTTTGTAGAGTAGGTAGAAAATATATAATCATATAGATAAGAGCCAAGTCTCATTATATCGGTTGAGAGATTAATCAATAAAAAAACTAGATATTTCATGTATATAAGAAAACGGTTATAAAATGTTTTTATCTTTTTGCCGGCGGTATAAGGAACTATTTTAGTTTCAAAAGTCTCGCAACAATGAAAAATAATTCTATCGAGAAACCTTTCACCAATCATGTTTCTGGATTACATTTTTTTACATTATATCACCAAATATTCCAGCGTATAACTACGAACGATCCTAATGGTAAGCGAGTATGTAACTAGTATTAGATTTTGAAAAGCACGTTAAAACTAGAAAGGAAAACGAACAATAAAAAAAAATCTCAACTGCATAATGTGAAGCTACTTTTTTTATAAAAACTTTATTACGCTTTATTATAAGTATTAAAAATGTGATAGATCTAAACATTCACAAAAAATAAGACAAGTCGATTGACGTAATCATCAAAATCGTCCCACGCGTTTGGTATCCAGAACGCCACAAAGGTACAAACATACACACATACATAGGCTGATAAACAGATTTCCCTACTTTGCGTAGCGCAGTCGGGTAATAAAAGAAACCATTTGAATAAAACATTCTTGTAAAACCCACAATATTTTTAGGTAAGTGATTGATCATTTGTAAAAACCCCGCTCGATTAATCTGTATAAATATTGTAGGTGATGCTTAAGCCCAATAATCTCATACAAATTATTAAAATATGACAATAGAGATGCCTGGGTAAAATAAATTATTTAGTCAGTCCGTTAGATTATAAACAAAATATTAGACATATATTTTTTATTTGATAAATAAATAGAAATTTACAAAGATAAACAGCGTCAAAGTATGAAAGTACGGGAGTGGGGGCTCGTGACGTCATGCCTCAGTAAAAGGTGTACTGAGGCGTGACGTCAAGCGGAATTTCAACGCACAAAGTACACCTTCGTCATGTTTTGTTTAATTAGCAAAAGAAAAAAATACGTGTCCAATATTATTTGATAATGTAAAAGACGGTCTGAATATAATTTTTCAGGCATCTAGCCTGTTGTCGCCATCGTTATTAATAGATCGAAGAAATTAAGGTGCTGTGGGAGTATTTATGTGGCTAAGAAGCAAAAACGTCACGACTATCAAGACGGTAAAAAATCTGTAGTTTTCAACCGACTTCAAAAAAGGAGGAGGTTCTCAATTCTACTATAATAATATGTTCTTTTTTTGTTACGCGATCATTCCGCCAATTATAAATCGATTTTGAGGGCTTACTTCTCTCGCTTAAATATATCGGGTGTAATATTTGCAGCTCCAGTAAATATTATTATGATTTCTAAACTGACCTAAATATATCTAGCATGAGGTTTTGTTTAATGAGGGTTCTAGGGCTACTCGTACCTTACACAGATAAGAATAATATCAATAAACATATTGAACATCCACAATTTTATAAATGAAGGAAAGCTACGAGTAAACTGACAGTGTTGCGGTTAAAAACATAAAGTAACCAACTTTAGATAAGATATGAGAGACATTGGTAGTAATGTTTGTACTATCTACGATACTCGCATGCGTTAACATTCCAATCTTTTCGTTTACGTAAATAAAGAAAACTATAGCTGCGATAATATAACTTTTAAGAACTTGTACAAAAATAAGTCGTTATATAGAAGCGTAAATATGATTTGTAAAACTAGCGAAGTGCGACTCTGACTCGCGAACCGATGGTTCCGTACACAATAAATTATATTATTAATTTTGATTTATTCAGATACTAGCCCTGCCTTGCGGCTCCGCCCGCATTTATCAAGTTAAAAAGTAGCCTATGTGTTAATTCTAGGTATAAGCTATGAACATTCCAAATTTCATCCAAATCCCTTGAGCTGTTACATCGCGAAGAGCTAACAAACGCACACTTTTACCCACAAACTTTCGGTATTATAATATTAGTGATATAGTAACTATACATTCAAAACAAACAAACGCATTCACACTCACAGCCCCACACTAAGTTCAAATACTTGTATCGTGGGTGCCGGAAACATTCACATCACACACACATTACACCCAGAACCAGAAGCACAAATATCCCTTGGGAAGGAATTTGTGCTCCTGCCAGGACCCACGGCGCAGAGGGCGGAGACCTGTCCACTGCGCCAACAGGGCCGTCCATTCAGTAGCATATACGACAGTAAGATCAGTTTTGATAATTTTTGATAAAGTTGGATAGTAAATTAATTAACAATGGCTCAAACCAAACTTTGGGCCACCTTTTATTATTTGTTGTATGAACTATTTTAGAGTTAGCACTATAATCACACAAGTTCGAAGCTTTGTATTACCGTGTTTTGAGTTCAAACAGTGACAGAGAGCAAAAACAAAAGACTGTAAGCGCCGTAACCTTCCGTCGTGAACACGCCTGATGACCTAGGCCTCAAGAGTCGACCCTAAATCGTGAGTCAAGTGTCATTTATAAATTACTAGCCTTGCCCTGCGACTTTGCCCACTATTTTCAAGTTAAAAAGTATAGTATGTGTTAATCCTAGGTATATGCTATGTACATTCCAATTTTCATCCAATTCCGTTCAGTCGCTAAAGCGAGGGAACAAACATACTTACACAAAAACTTTCGCATTTATAATATTAGTAGGAAGTAGTATAGTAGGATAATGTGTCAAACTTACAAAAATTTTAATAATAATAAAAACTTTTGATAAAAACGTGTTTCTTATCCATAATGAAACCTATACACTCAATGAATTTATAATTTTTGTTATTTTTATTATTTGTTAGGAATTCCGTTATAACATTAATGTGCTGTGAATATGTATGCTGCTTTAACATGTTTTTTAAACACTTTCACACTCACAGCCCCACACTAAGATTTCTTTTGTCCAGGTTGCCGGAAACATTTACATCACACACACAAACACACCCAGAACCAAAAACACAAGTTTTCCTTATGGAGAAAACTTGTGTTCCCCCCAGGAATCGAACCCCTGCTTAGGAGAACGCCGAACAAACAAAGCCAACAGACAGTTCGATATATTACGATTTAAAGAAGACAAAGTTATAGTGAAGAGAACTAAGTGATAGTGTTCAGTAATAGTGACAAGAACTAAGTACCCCATTGGATACGGAACCCTTATCCCACCACTACTACATAAAGGCAAAAGTTTAAATATTAAGATATTTGTAAGTACGTTTGTATATTTGTCAGTAAGTCAGGCCATATTAAAAAAAAAAGAAAAAAAACTGAAAAGATAATTGTTGCAAAAGCAAAAGGTAGCTCAGAAAAGAGTTTAAAAAATGCCCTATTAAGCTTCTCGATCAGTCGCGATTGAAATGAAGACGTTTTAAAGCAAACAACTGAACAACCAAGGAGCAAGCTAATGGCGTAAACTTGAATAATACAATGAACTTTCATTTTTATCTTGTCCCTGATATCCTCAAACTGCCTAAGAATATGCCATGTACATACAAAATGAATGCTTAAGCGACTTTTGAACTGGTCTAGCAAGTAACATTATACTTGTACCATTTTACTGCCAGTGAATATCAAGTTCAAATATAACAGAATGTCAAAATTCTTCTGTTATGTACATATTAAAATGATTTGCCTAATTTGACTTCGACTAACTATGTCACATACAAGTTTGTACAATACCCTCCACGCGCAAGCCAGACTTGCAGTTGCCCAGTTTTTACCCGACAGCGCGACGCAAATGAGGGTAATGTGTTTATCAGTACCGCCATCACACATTATACTTTTATATCGCCGCTTTGTCTTAAACACTACATAGATTCTTGATGAGTTTTAAATAAAACCAACCAGCTAGTTATACTAAACAATCACTAAACCCGACTGCATAAAAAGTGAACTTATTCGAATTAAAAAATTATAAGAAACATGCCATATTGAGAAAAATAAAAATATATCTTATATTTTTATTTTTCTCAATATGGCATGTCATTGTCGCCATGAATTTTGATTAATTGTCATGTCTTTAAGATCGATGTAAAAATTATAAAAATCTGCCCACGCGTTTGGTCTCTAGAGTGCCACAAAGGAACAAACATACAAAAATTATAGGATGATGAACACATCATCATCACACCTCCTTGGTGTCGTTAATAAGACAAGAATCAAATCGGCGATGGTTGAGATAAGCGATGGGTCTGAGAAAATTAGATCGAATACACAATACGCAAATAGAACGACACGACAGTAACGGCAGACTTATTTTAAGATATGTCGATAATAATAATGCATAATCATATTATGCTAATGATATGCACCCATTAGAAGCACATTCATGATTCATCCCTACAGTACCCAACTTGACCTAGATCTTACAGCAGAGACAACACTATGTTGCCGTTTCAATAATATACATTTAAAATTCATCAAATTTCAAAATCATTTTGCATGTCATAAATATTCACTTTTATGTATTTGGTGTTGAATAAATAAGCATGACCTATATTACAGTTGCAAAGCGAACAAGCGCCCTGTATAATATTTAAAAACGTGTTAGTGTGTAACATGTTTGTTTTCTCTTCAAGCTGTAACGGCTGAACGGATTTTGGTGAAATTTGGAATGTACATAGCTTATACCTAGGATTAACACATAGGCTACTTTTTAGCTTGATAAACGGGGGCGAAGCCGCGGGGCACGGCTAGTAGTAGTATAAATCGGAATGTTAGTGTGCGAGTGTTGTAACTCGGTATATTTGTCAAGGCTGGACACATTTGGATGAAATTTTGTAAGTAGACAGTCTATCAGAATATGTTTACTCTGCAATTGGTTATAGGCTACTTTTCACACCTGTTAATACGGAATTAGCCACGGACACAGTACATTTAACAGTATTAGAGCAGAGGGCCACTACACAACAACATTTAAATAACAGCTTTTCACACAACTAATAATATTTATTTTAGTTTTACCCAATAAAGGCGACATTAGAATTAATGTTAGAGACAGGATACTCATGTGTCTGGAACTAGGACTAGAACAAAAAATAAACTCAATGCAGCCAAACTCACAGCCCCGCACTGTGGTTAAAAACTGTATCAGAGGTGCTAGAAACATTTACATATCACTTACAATTACGTCCAGAACCAGGTTGCAAATTAAATTGTTGCAAGTTATGTGTTTAGAATAAATGTAATATATGTATCTTTACACCTGCACTGAGAAAAAAAACGTCTTGTTGTTGTTACCAACAATATAGTGCTATATGTGACAATTATTTAGTAACAATCACAAAAGTATTTGATAACAACAAATCTTATTTCGTAAAAAGTACGTCGTAACTGTAATTATTACTACAAAAAATGTTTCTGAGTACTTTAGTCGACTAGTTGTCCAAATGTTTTTTGTGTCATCTTTATCATAATAGTCTGTACACTCAATAGTATTAATTAAGTTACCTGTTATTTATCAACAAGTGAATTCTTTATGAGAAATAAATATATGTCCCTTGGGAATTACACCCAAGACAAGTCTTGGGAAAGTCTCTGCCCTCTGCGCTAACTGGGTTGCAGCTAGCCTCCAGTATGTAATTTATTTATAATATGTTCTATTATGATAAACATCCCATTTCCAACATGACTGAATTGTAATAGGACCATATTAGCATATTTAATATGTAAGTACTAAGTATAGACAAAAAAAAGTAGACTGTTAGTATCTATCCCCCCGAAAACAACATCCATTTTCAATCATCAATTTATTAGTTATGAATGGTAATTCCGCAACTGTAGCTGTTAGTTGTCGCATCAGCCAATCACAAGCACATACCGGCCAATCACAAGCACATACCAGCCAATCACAAGCATACATTTACCACATCCTCTTTCCTTGCTAGTGAATTTTTTTTTAAGAAGGAAAATAAGCTTCAAGGGCTATTAACTGGTTTTATAGGCTTTGATACTACATAAACATGGTAAATATGACAATGGGAATTTCCAACATTACTAGTAATTCTTCACTTTCTAACAGGTGAGATAGTGGCCAAATGCTTGCCTACTGAGCATTGAAAAAAGCTAATGCGAGTGGCCATGTCAATAAATTTGTCATGTAGGTATCTAAAATATCCTGTTCTTAATATATTTAAAAATTTGTTCTAATAGTTATTTACAAGGCACCCAGCTTATAGGAACTCAAGTGCTCAAGCCCTTGAGTACCAGTTGGAAGCGTTTCCTCATGCTAACAGCATTGACTCTCTGGATCGCAATACTAATATGTTGAGCCAAAGAAGCTCCAGCATTTAATATAATTTGATTCTTATGTTACTGTACATACACTATTATTTTAAGCTTTTACACTCATAGCCCCCGACTAAGTTCAAATACTTGTATAGTGGATGCCGAAAACATCATCATAGTATACCATTGGGGTGTCCCATTTCCGTCATTACTTAATTCTTATGTGAGTGACCATGAAGGGGTTTAAAAAATATTTTTAAAAGGATATTTACCATGTAGGTTCACCTATATGGTAAATGTCCCCTTGACAATATAACTTCATTCTAATGACTCACCATGTCATAGTTATATCTGTAACTGCAGGACAGATTTCATGAATTTGATGAAATTTGGTATGTAGATAGGTTGCATGATAATTAATATTATCCAATAACACAAAAAACAATCGCAACTGCTAATCATGAGCTGTACTGGAACCCTTATACAAAGTTTGTTTTGATAATTACAAAATCAGTCAAGCCTTTTTCAAGTGAAGGTCTATTGCTGTTGATTTATATTTATATAGGTATACCAGTAATCAGTTAGATTTGCATTGATTAACGTTAATGCAAATCATATGCAATAACGTTTGAAATTAATTTAAATTTGTCAACAAACATTCCAGTAATAATCAATTAGATATGATTTTAAAATACATTTCAGTCATAAAATTTTAATTTTTAATAAATCAATTTGTCTTAATTGCTTGCCATATATTTCAGTCAAGTATAAAAAATACTAATAAAAAAGTTACATCAAAAATACTTATGTACAAAAAAAAAATTATGTCAAAACATTCCGAGGTTAGTAATACTTTTTAGGTAAAATACAATCATACTCACTTCCTCTTGAATACCAGCGTTGCTTGACAATTTCCCTCCATCAGTGATGACCACTATAACTGATGGTTCAAGATAGAAGGGGCACCTGCCTTGACCGTAAGTATCTATGCCAGTCTGCATTCGATTTATGTTCAACACATCAAATGCATGCTTCAATGCTGCCCCCATAGTAGTAAGTCCCAAACATTGCAAATTTTTTAGCTCATTTATGAATGTAGCCAAATTCTCTTTCCATCCAGCCTGGAAAAACATTAAGAATTATCAGGGCAAATATTTTGGTTCTATATCAAGCAATTATTAGATCAAATTTCATTTGTAGTACATTAGTTTTAATTAAATTGTTATATCTGATCTATATATTAATTGTATTTTGATTGTTCCAATAAGAAAAATATGTTCACACAATCAGATATAGAGATATCTCATTGTGTACATAGAGATTTATAAGAGGAGTAGCAGAACCAGAAGGGATTGAAAGGACCTATCATAAAAACATGAATGTAGCATTTCACATGTATTATTTCAATAATACTATTAAATTATTCATACCAAATATATAAATAATAATAAGCATCCTGCTAAGTGGAGCAGTTCAAATTTCCCCCCCAAATCGCCATTTCATAGTGGGTGGGCTCGGCCAATAGGAAAGTGCGACGAGAGCGCAGTAGCGAACGAGCGCCATCGCGAAGGTAGCGACGGCGGTTCGTCCTGTTTACGTCGTGCTGTCTATTTCAGTAATTTCGCACTTACAAAATATGTTCATGTTCTTGGATTGCAGAATATAGTGCTACACGTATGGACACAGCCTCACCGGCGTAAATATGCATGATCACGCACATATAACGACCAATCTTGGCTAACGTGTGCAGTATGATATACTAACCTTGATGTTCGCGGGTGGCTCTTCGAAAGTAAGAAGCATATACCTGTCGCCTCTACTCTCCGGAGAACGCTGGCGAACCTACGAAACGAAATCTATGAGTCCCACACTTTTACACGTTATAAACAAATCGATCACAAAAACGAACGTTTGACGAGTCGATGACACTGCACGTACCTTTACGAACGTTTCCACGGCGCCCTTGGCTACATCGAGTAACGTTGGGCGTCCGCCCAAATAGGCTCTTTGGTTCATAGAAGCAGATGTGTCTATTAGAAAAACTATGATAGTCATCGTGAAAATTAGCTAAATGTCCTTGGAAAAACATTTAAAAATGGGCACGCTATTATGAACTAAAGAACAAATATGGCCGCTACATCGTACACAGATTCGCTAAGCGACCGCCCGACAGCCGCTTCGACGAGCAGCTGAACGAACAAGCTACGCCACGAAGACTCCAACTCCAAAAGTACCACGTGACCCTAATCAGACGTTCGGGCGCTGTCGGCCGCCAATAGAAAAACGTTCGGCTACTCTCGCTATGTAGTACCAGTGTTGCCAATTTTAGTGAAAAATACCTCAGACATGTAAATAATTAGATTACTCCTTACGTAGGCCGGTATTAAATGTGTTCAGTATTATTATAATGAGTTTAAAATTTTATCATAAGCTATCCAATATACTCCTACCACAAAATGTAGGTATTTAACCTAGAATAAAAAATTATCTTGTATACTAGAAAATATTATATATTTTTCTTAATATGTGAACTATGTTGTTCTAAGTTGTTCTGTTCTTCTAAGGAAATATCCCATTTAATAGAGAACTGGTAGCACTATTTACTCTCGTATCAGTAGAAAGATAAAGACTTACAGATCACAGCCACATGTGGCATTATCACAAGTAGGCGATAAAATGTAATAACAACTCGGTAACGTGTGAGACCTGTGAGAAATTTTTAATAATTGTATAAAAAATTACCTCCTATTATATATTTAACTAATTTAATTATAAATACAATTTAGTAAAAAAATATTGTCAATGCTTTTTAGAGTCAGAGAAGAAATTATAATAGTGTTTGATGACTCAACTGAGAAATAATATCGAGAAACGTTTTAACAATTATGTTTATTATTTATCTATATTACTATTAATAATTAATTCTAAGCTGCCTTAAAACAAAAAAGTTTACATAGTGTCTTAAGTTATCGTCATCCTTACCTTGTGAATCTAATTGTAGTAATAAGATATACCATTAACATTATCTCTTTCACACTCACAGCCCTACACTAAGTTCGATGACTTGTGTTGTGGTTGCCGGAAACATTTACATCGAAAATGTTCCTGGGGAGAAAACATGTTTTCCCGCCGGGAATCGAACCCGATACCCCAGCTTAAAGGGCGAACGCGCACTCAACCAAACTAACGGGCAGTTTCTACGTTTCGAGTCATTTTATGACTAGCCGCCTGTACATCAACATTCCTAGGAATGCTTGTGTAAAGTATATGGAATAACCAGATAACCAGTTTACCAGATAACTCAGTTACCGTACGATTCGGTTAGTTATCTTACGATCAAATGTATTTATAACCAGAAAGTTATCCAACCGTATCGATTCGGTAAGTTACCGAAAAGTTCAGAATCAGTGGGTCCAAAACCTTATTAATTAATTGGCAGGGTGGTGATACGTGCAGATGAAGTCACCTGCCTAGATGTAATAAATATGTTATACTCTGACTAGCCGTGCCCCGCAGCTTCGTCCCCTATTATCAAGTAAAAAAACTAGCTCCCGAGTTAATCCTAGGTATAAGCTATGTCCATTCCAAATTTCATCCAAATCCGTACAGCCGTTAAAGCGTGAAGAGGGAACAAACATACTTACACACAAACTTTCGCATTTATAATATTAATAGGATATCTAATAAATTTAAAAAATCATAATTAATTTGTAACAGTGTAAATGTAAAACGTTTCGAGTAGAAGTTTTTAGTGGCTCTCTTTGCATTAACATTGACACCTTGGATTAAATAACATTAACTACAAAATCCCGTAAATAAGAACCTTTCAAACAAAAATAACTGCATCAAAATTAGTTAATCTTATTGGGAGCGACAATGCTGCAGAGAAATACACATAAACACGTCAAACTTATAACATCTGTTTGCGTCGGGAGTTTAAAATACAACCATTTACAATATTTGTATGGAGAAGTTTTATTCTGGCAGCCCAAAACCCTATGCGTAATCAAAATACTAGTAAACTTGAATACTTTTAATTATTTATTATTATAACGAAGGTAATTTTATATCATATATAACAAATTTTGTTATTTGGAGCTTATTTCCTTATTAAAACAATTATTTAATCTTCTATTAAATAAAAAGATTTTATGTTTACTATTGCGCGGCAAAATTTTAAAGGAGATACGGTGCAGAATAAAGTTTTTATTGAAATGTATTATTAATTTAATATTATTAAAATAAACTTAATTTTAATATTATAAATGCAAATTTGAATACTTCATAACTATTGGAACTGAAATGACAACCCAGTCAAACAGCAATATGCATTGCTCGTCAGACCATTCAAATACCTCATACCAATCAGGTACCAATCCTTTGACACGGTCACTGTGCTAATGTTAAGCCTCAATCATTATTGAGCTTAGCTTGGTCCAAGGAGTGGAAGGTTATTAAAAGTATTAAGGGTAGGTTTTATAGTGACATTTATCCGGATATTCCTTCCAATGTTTAAATCCAGAGACCGACTTTAACAACTAACTACTAGTACTTCTAATCTTTGTTTCCTACCTTTATTGTTATGGGATCACTCGCTGTGATTAGATCACATGGGTAATATTAGTAATTTATATTGTCTGGATTTTGTTCTAGGTTTAAACCATACCTGTATGATGATAATCTTCCTACTAGAATTCCACGTCCTATTTCCTGTTAGGCTCTTCTTACTATCGTAAAAACTTCACTTATAAATTATAATACATATTATCATAAAATATATTGATTTGATTTAATAAACTATCATAATATAATTTGAAAATATGAACAAAAGATGAACTAGTAAACAGTTTGGGTTATATTCATCTGTACATACTGTATTTTATTAATGTATTAGCTAACTATACCTATACTTGAAGTTAAAATACCAACCGGGCATCAAATATATTATAAATGATTCAATTGAATTAAACTGTTCTCCTTACTTGTCATTAGCGGAATTATTATAATGCGACAGCCATATTCTAGGTGATATAAACTTATAAAGACATTGAAGTTGAAGCATGGTGCAATTTGCCATAACTATGGTTTCGCTGTTGAATATTTTTTGTTTATGCTAAATAGACAAGCATATGACCAGTATTTACCTGATAGATAGTGTCTATGCGGCCAAAGATGTTACATACTTCCCTAGAAGATATCTCATATTCACTCTAGACTTGATGATGAATAGTGAAATTGCAATAATAATATTCGTAGCTAGCCTGTTCTTTTTATGTAGGTAAGTAAAGTTTCTTTAAACTTGCCAGTTGTATCGTGTTTTGCATTTATGCGGCTTACTCCGAAGAGAGCAATTCTAGTTGATTGATTTACGAATTGAATGACAATCGTAACATGTCAATAGTTGGACACGTTTTGTATGATAGTTGACTTTATAAACAGCAAAAAGTTGTTTGCCTATCAATTTTTCGTATGCGAGTCGTTACAATTCTTGGCCCGTGTTAATAAACTATTCCCCATGTGTCGTTTGATCTTCGTTCAGGTGATTTTCTACTCAGTCTATGATTTAAAACTTGCTAAAAAACCTAAATTACGTATATCTTTTCCTGTTCTAAGGTAATGACTGATTGTTGACTTGATTATGCGTTGACATGCCCACAGAAACAAGAAAATCAATTAAATGGCCTTTGAATTGGTTCTCAATCTAGTAGGAACTCGAACCACTTATATCTATATATATAAAAAAAAGAAAGTTATGTTAGTTACACTATTTATAACTCAAGAACAGCTCAACCGATTTGGCTGATAATTGGTGGTAGCTTAGAACCAGGAGACGGACATAGGATACTTTTTAGGAATTTCACTTTTTTTTATCTATTGACTTGCTTTCCAACAAACCCAAAAGAGGTATTATATATAGTATTAAAATACTAGCCAATCATAAACGTAAACGAGGTAATGATTTAATCAATAAGTTTTTAGTATGGTATTAAGGTACTAGGCAACCATAAACATGAAAGAGGTAACATTTTTTTTTTCTTTACGTGGCATTGCAACGCATGGCGGATATAGCTAGTTATTAATAAATAAGCCTTGATTTGGCGCTTAGTATTGGTTTATTCATAAGTTTTAAGTCAAGGTTTAGGTGAGCGCTGCTCGTCTAGTGACAGATTTACAATTTGAGTACCTATTGTTTACCTATAGGTATAATAAATCGGGGCCATGCATCAAACTATAGTTTGATGCATGACCGCGTTTTATTATGCCTGCGTTCTAATCAGGGTTCGTGATTTCGAATCCTACGACGGACTTAAGCTTACCTATATGAATAAAAATCAGTTACCGCATACTTGAACAAAGATCATAAAGATAAACGAATAAAGATCACTTGAGATTTTTGTTGGTTGTATTCTTAATACTTTAAAGGTTTGTATGAAAGGTTTTTTTTGTAAATCTACCGGAAATGGTACCCGTGCGTAGCTAGAATGGGTAGCTCTGGGACGAGATAAACAAATTGTATTTAATTAAAACGCCACTTGAAACTAGTTTTAAATCCAGTTTTGAGTTTGACGAATATATCGTCCAGGTTGCAAGACAAAACATGTGTCCGATATCCAAAATAAAAATGTGTTTGTTAGCAAATTTTTATAGAAGCGTTTGAGAGGCTTCTTTGTTTAGGCCCTCACTTAAATTTTTCTTATCTTTTTTCTCCAAAATAAATCTTAATTCTTCATGTTATTGATTTCGTGAATACACCTTCAGATGTTTTTGATTAGCGCCATTTTAAAGCGAATTGTCCGTTCGGTCCGTTTATCGATGCGAGCGTGAGCGAGATGTTACTTGATCAACGAAAAGTTGGCCGACTAACTCGCTCCATGACAACGCCGCGCCTCGTTGTCAGGGTGTTTAGGTGGTGATGCCAGAACATCATCTAAAATGCGTTCTTTTGTAACCATTTTATTCGGCATTCATAATAAAACCAGATAATATAAAAATATTCATCGTAATCTGTGTGAGGCGATAAATGATGCCTTTGTCTTAGAATATTTCATAAAATATAAAGGAAAAAAATATCAAATCTCATGCAAATAACATCAATTTGTATTTTTGTAACCATTTCGTTTCGCTATTTTTTATAAAAAAACTGATAAAGTTATATCATATACGTATATTTACTAGACGAATGATGCCATCAGCTCATTTTTTTATTTAGGGATGCGTTTTCTCGAAATTTGAATAAAACCATATAAATCAAAGTTTCCTCGCGTGACCTTGCGTAACCGCCACGATGTAATTCACGCAATATACACCTTTATTTGCAAAAGTGTAAGTCTGTGTTTAAAAAAGGTACTCGCATTGACGTATACCTGCCCCTTAAGATAAACGCTATCATAGGATTCTGTCGTTTTAGAGCTCTATAGCCAAATGGCTAAAACGAAACCCCTGATAGTAGTGTAATTTTTTCTATCTGTCCATCTACACCTCAACGGTACGGGTTCTCAGGTGATATATAAAAAAAAAATTGTGTAGGTACCGTACCTACTTGAAAACAAATATATTTCGTAGCGTAGGTAACCATATCATTTAAAAAGGCACTAAACATTTATTGGGTATTTTAAATGTAGGCAAATCTTCGCTTCCTACTCCATTGGTATTGGATTTGATTTTCGGCAGACACACAAATTTCCTTTTCAATCCAAAGAAACATTTGTGATTAAAGATTTTGGTTAATGTATAAAGAATAGTTAACATCATTATTAAGCTTTTAATGTCGTCGTATCTCTATACTCTAAAGTTCTAAACCATCCTCGGCAAAAGTAATTTATTTATTACCGACTACTGCCTACATTGGGGATAGAGGAAATAAATTTTATCGTTATTGTTAACTATTTTCTTTCAAATTACTTATTTTTGTATTGGTTAAAATACGGCATAAAACTGTACCTTTTGTACTAAGTGACATTATTATAAAATTACCCCCGGACGAAATTATTCGTTATTCGAATAGTAGTTTATTTCGAAAACAGGGGTCTATTCCGGGCGTCACATCGACGTCGATATCGAACGATTTTCTTTTCTTATGAACCATCGAATCGACCGAATTTTCGACCGATCGATTTTATTAACCGTATCTTTAACTAGCAAAACCTTTTCCAATAATACTCCAAAAGCATTGAGTTTTTTTGTTTCTTGTATATTTTTGTACTTCATCTGTATTCGTTTAATTCAGGCAAACACGCGATTACCTGAATAGAACGAATATGTACAGCTACCTACAACTACGAAATAAATCTCTTACCTCTAAAACTCATATCACATTTCTATAGAATAGACTGTCCTGCCTTGGTTATTAGTCTAGATCAGAAAGTGCCGTTATTTCTCAGTCTTTCCTCTCAGTACCCCAGAAGTTAATAAGTTCCATTATCGACAAAATTCTTACAAATACATAGCGAGTAGACACTAGTATATGTAGACACAATTCATTAAACCCGTTTTTAACCAACTCCAAAGAAAGATGAGGTTCTGAATTCGACATTAAGTATATTATTTATGTGTGTTACTTCAGATCTTCTTTCTATATAGGTGAACCGATTTTGATGATTCTTTTATGGGATTTGAATTTGATCAAGATCTGACCTGTAGTTTTTGAGTTATCCTGAATAATGCGTATTTAATTCATTTAATCTGGTGTTCCGAAAATAAAGCGGTGAAGTCGGTTTATTTAAGCTTTGCTTGCGTTTAAATTATTCATAAAGCTAACCTCTGAGAGGCGACTGCTTAGAAGTTAGCTAATTATCAGATAATAATTAGACTTACGAGAAGTTATTTAAATAATGTAGGTATACTTACTGCGAACTTATGACGTGCTACCCGCTGCCGTAGTTGGGTATGCGTTCGCCGTCTAGGGATTATCTGTTCGATTCCCAATTCGAATACTTCTTCATAATTGTTTGGTAACTAGCTACTAGCATTTTTTTTATCAGAGACCCAAAAAGTGTGTAGAATAGACTAAATTTGTTAAGACTCATATTATCAGTTTTGTCATATAATTTTGACTCGTGGACATAATTTTCCGGGTTCAAAATTATCAAGACAATAAATTTTATTAAAATCTATTGAGCCTTAACAGTGCTTAGTGATAACAAACAAACATACTTTAGTGACAAGTACGATAAAAATCTAATGAATTTTTTTTTAATCCCTTGAACTATTTGGACATATTAATAATACAAATATGTTACAAATGTAGATATAAAGTATAACGATGTTTTTTTTTGTTGCTTTTTAAGTATTAAGGAAGCTTTTTTGTGGGATGGTACACTAATAGTCAGTAATAGTAGTAGTTTTAGTTTATTAAAACTTTCGTATTCTTTTATTTATGGAAACAATTTCATTGAAACATTACAATTTATCCTATAATAACTGTTTGTCAGGTTTCACAGAACCGCAGTAAGGTAGTTAGAAGCCTTTAAAAATGAATGTCGCATGCGCGAGCCTTGCGTAGTGGGTTGAGCAATAGGGTGGGGGTGGGGGTGGGGGTGACAGCGCATATCGTGCATTACCCCCTGCAAACTTCGCTTTACTTACAGCTGTAGACAACATCGTCAACTAGTAATCTGCGATGTTTTATAGTTGAGTCCCAAATAATAGCGTTTGTTGGATAGTTACGATAACTGTTTGATGGATAGTGACGACAACCTACAGTTAATTAGTGCACAGTTAAAGCTTGAGTAGGTACCTACTATGGAAATAAAGCGAGTCAGTCGCTGCCTATATTTAAGGAGCAAGTTAAAGCTCACTATCTCGCTGAAAATAATTAATTTATGTTGTAATCTGTCCCATTAAATCCATTCTTTATTTATGACATTGGTATTTATATTTATGTACTTATATTATATAGTTTACGTTTTATATTATAATGTGTAATAATATGTATTTATATTATAATTTTTATATATAATTATTTATAATTCAGTAGGTATACCTATTATAATTTACATTTTTTATTTTTAATCTTGCATCTTTCTGAATTTTGTTATGTTAAAACACCGACGTCCAACTTTGTTGCGTAATACCTCTCCATCCAAAGGTTGTCTGGAAGAGATTGCTTTTAGCGATAAGACCGCCTATTGTTACACTTATTTTGTAAGTAATTATTTTGTATTCTGTTTTGTCACAAATATGGTGTTCAATAAAGAGTTTATCTATCTATCTATCTACTTACAAAATTATTATAATTTTTCGAGGGTAATGTACGGTGTGGCAGATAATAACCTAAACCTACCTGTTATGTATGCTGGGAAATCTCTGTCATGTCATGTTAAGTGGGCAGCTAGTAAAAGATGAATCGGGTACTCCTCCCTTTTAGAGAATCATTTTTAATTTTTGAACAATTTGGAAATTTTTTATTTGTTATTTTTTATTTTGAATATGCAAGCATTTGACCTCTATCTCACCTGATGGAAAGTGATGATGCGGCCGAAGGTATGACATGCTTGCCTAGAAGATACCTATTCACTCGAGACTTGAAGACTCCCAGATTATACCGTTTGGGGAACAAAGACGCAGACAATGAGTTCCACTCCTCTGTACGGATGATGAATGTAGAAGCAAAACGCTTTGAGCGAACTGGAGGTATCTCGATCATAAATGGATGACATTTAATAGTTTATCTTGTAATAACTTTTTTTTTTCACATATTATTACAAGTCTTAGAACTTAGTGTGGGGCTGTGAGTGTGAATGAGTATGTTATTAATTGGATTCACCTGAAGTACAATTTTAAGCCACGGTGCGTTATCATACAACGAGCTAATATTTTTTTTTTATATTCCGTTCGTACCTAATATAGGGTTTTTCTAAGTCAGTAGTTAATTAATCAATTTGCTGGTACGTTTGTCTTAGGGAAACCTTTTTTTATGAACGAAAACATTTTCCCACTATTTTACCTGATGGAAAGTGACGATGCAGCAGAAAATGTAGCATGCTTTCCTAGAAGATACCTATTCACTCCTGACTTGAAGTAGGTAGGACGACGCCGACGACGCGACGCGACGACGATGCGACGACGTGATGGCGCGGTCAAGACAATATTTAAAACAATTATTTCAGCAAACGCTTCTGGCTCTTGCAATGATATTGTTGGATGTAATATCGTTGGGCTCTTGCATTAAAATAGAAGTTATAAGACCAGTATCTTATGAAATAATTTGTTAGTAGCTCATGAAGAATAATGCCGCTGTCTATTAACCTAAAAGGTGTAGGTACTTACCTATAACCATTGTAGAAATATATTTCTACTATGCTATTACTTACCTAGAAAAAACAATAATTAACCAAAAACGGCAGATATAACGTTTCATTTTTAAATTTAAATACAGCATGATCTTATGATGATACCTATCTCTGTTGTGAACAGTTAGAATACGGTTATTTTTTTCTTCATAAAAATAAAAACTGCGTACGTAACTAATTAAATGAAATTAAATTTGTTTATTGATACAAAAACGTAAGGTACGTTACATGTACGTAATAAAGGGTGAGTCTCTTCCCTAGATATCCCTTCCATAGATAAGAATATACTCAATCCGCAGTTCCTTCGCCCCCCGATTACCTATCTCAATTTCAGATGGGTTTCATTAACAAGTTTCCAAAAATGGCCGTTTTGGTATTACGTAACCCCGCTTTCTATGCCTCAGTTTCGAAACGAGCTCAATAGCAATTTCGGCCATTTTTGACAACTAAAATTCTATCGACTCTGAAGAATTCGTATGAGACAGCGATCACGTAACTCACTTTCAATAAATTTATGATCACGTGACTTGAGCAATATCATTAGGGTTCGGAAACATCCAGGACCTCGTTTCTGAAGATAGAAATTCTAAACCAACGAGTATAAAATCGAAGATTGACCATTTTAATTGGCATAAATTAACAAGCTGGTAGTATAACAATAGTATTCTATGGTATTTATTTTCCACGTTTTTTTTTAAATGAATTTAATTCTGATAAAGATAAAGTTCTTTATCAAGAGCGAATAGGTATCGTATAGGCAAGCGTGCTACAACTTCGGCCGCATCTTCACTCTCCATCAGATGAGACAGTGGTCAAATGCTTGCCTATCGAGGATAAAATAAGAAAAATCAATTTTAACTATTATATCATTGAATAAACCGTTCGTCTAATTCGTGCTTTTGGACAAATGACTAACTACTCAAAGAACATTGTTGTTTTGTGATTTTCTGCTTGGAAGTATCCAATAGAACATCCAGAAGGCCATATTACTATTGAACTGTCCATTGGCTCGGTTGGATGCGCTTTCGCCGTCTAAGCAGGGGTATCGGGTTCCATTTGCAGCGGGAAAAACAGTTTTCTTTCCAAGGAATATTTGTGTTTCTGGTTCTATTTGTGTGTGAGATGTGAATGTTTCCAGCACCCACGACACAAGTCATAGAACTTAGTGTTTGGCTGTGAGTGTAAAAGCGTTTATTATTACTTAGCTCCAAACATATATAGTCTTGCTATTTATTATAAGTGTCAGTACCCAGTACTCTCACTTGAATAATATAAATTATATAAGCGAGTCGATAAGAAATAAATGATAGAATAGGTATCTTCTAAGCAAGCATGCTTCATTTTCTACCCCATCTTCATCTTCCGTCAGATGAGGACAACTTCTCACATTACTTGACACAAATCGTTCAATATTATTTTGCCGATATCAGTCACCAATAGTGATTACGAAACGCTAGGCGAGGTGTGCTTGTTAAATAACAAGAATAAATGAAAATAAAGTATTTATTGGTAAATAACATAACATTATCGGTGACATTACAGTTGCTTTTACATTTGCCTAAGGTTATTAGTTTCTTATCATCAATTATACATCAACTAATTTGAATGCATACTAGGTAAAATAAGACTACTAAGCTAGGCGTTAGCTGCCCATACTTAACGCTAAAAATATCTTGTAAACTTGACACAAAATGCTTCCGACTGTTTCAAACAACTTCCGACTGGATTAGAATAAAATTTGGTACATATTATATAATATTATGGCCTGAAATAGGATAATAATATGACGACCCAGTGGCGCAGTGGGCAGGTCTCTGCTCTCTCTTCGCCTTGGGTCCTGGGTATGAATCCCTGCAGGAGTACAATTTTTCTTCCCAAGGGACATTTGTACCTGTTATCAGTTGGGTGTGATGAGATGTGAATGTTTCGGTTTACTCCCGTGTGAATTTATGCGTTAGTTCCTACATCTATGTAATGTTTTCTTCATTACAACACGTGCATGACTGAGGTAACAAAACCAAAGTGCATAGCACATACCAAGTATTTTAATTGTTACTTTTTGTATGCATGTTTTTAATAATTCAAGCAATATTGATTACAATAAACTTCTTTAAACACACATACAAATTTTGACATTACACTTATAATAAACACGAAACTTTGTGTCTTTGTGAATATTACTATGTTTGAAACGAGGTACATCTGTAATGACTGGATGTAAGATTTGTTATATAAGCCCATGTAACTCAGGGTCTAGACTATCTAGTCTAGACCCTGAGTTACACGGGCTTAATCAAAATCCAATATGCCATTCTAGAGATACTTTGTTGTAAACATACCTAATTATAAATACAACCTTTCTGATCGATTGTATTTATATATGTTAATTATTTAAGAAAAACATAATGGCAGGCTACCGCTGCCTTAATTTGGTGAATTTGTTGCTGGCGTCATAATTATCCAGGGTGCTGAATGGTACTCGATGATGGGCCTCTTTTCCAACTTCGGTCCACAGCTAATCTAAAAAATAAACGTTTTTTAACAAAAAGAAATGAGTGATTATATATATCACATACAGAACCAGAAACACGAATTTTCCTTGAGGTGAAAACTTCACGTATTTTGAAACTTGTTCCCACCGAGAATCGAACCCGATACCTCAATGAAAAGGTATCTAACCAACGAGCAGTTAATATGGACGCAGAATACAAAAGAACTAGTCTCAACGATATTTATGATACCTGTTGTATAGATCTATTCATTCTTAAATCAGGGCACCCAGCGTGCCCTTCCCCAAGTAATTCTACCTGTCATAGAGCATTACTAGTAAAAAACTTCTATGTAGCTAGCTATTACTTAACCGATAAAACACAGGTAATGTACCATATAGAGAACTCTCTTGATACATCTTGTAAATAGCTCATTACATTCCGCCCCTTGGGGCGGAATGTAATGAGCTATTTTTCATTATAATTAACTTCAGCGAGACTGGAGCTTAGTATTTTAAATTATTCTAATCAAACTTATATTATAACTAACTAACTACATTCGAGTAAGACAACAAAACAAACTTGCAAACGTCGTCCATATATTATGGATGACATACCTCCAGTTCGCTTGAAGCGTTTCGTTTCTACGTTTATCATCCGTACTGCGAAGAAGTGGAACTCATTGCCCTCGTCTTTATTCCCCGAACGGTATAATCTGGGAGTCTTTAAATCAAAGTGAATAGGTACCTTCTAGGCTACAATTGGTGGTCTTTATAAAAAGTATTATATTCTTGTAAATGAGAATGACGTTGAGGGGCACAATTATAAGAAAATCCGTAAAACAAAAAACTTACCTGTTTCATAAAGTAGAATAGGAAAATATTTATAACGTATGTAATAGGAAGATATTTTAGCAGGATCTTCCACTGTAGACCGATCTAACTCAGCATGCATCTGGAAAAGAAACATTAAAAAAAATTAATATGCTTATAATCATAAGCTTTGTATACTATCTCACCTACAGATTTTATTAATATTAGCCGTTCCCCGCAGCATCGCCCGCATTTATTAAGTTAAATATGTACTAATCCTAGGTATAAGCTATGTACAATCAATCTTATACAAATCTGTTCAGCCGTTACCGTGTGAAGAGAAAACAAACATACTCAAACACTTAAACACAAACTTTCGGATTTATAATATTAGTGTGATGAAATATAATAATTAACCCAGCGCATTTATTATTCTGTACAATCAGCAATGTTAAAGCCAAAAAATACTATACGCAATAATTTATTTGTACATTTACTTTAGAACCATAAATAGCACAAGTTTATCTTGTTGTTTGTTTGAAGTTAAAAAGGGCATGGTATAAAAGAAATGTTTAAAACAGAATACCGACAGGCCGGCAACCTAACCTTGATGACCCAAACTTAACAATTTGGACTCGACCAGCTTATTATAGCCAATGGGCCTTTTGGCTATATTATGCCAAGCCTACACATTCATTAATTCACCTTATCACAGTATGAACTAAAATAATTATAAGACTTGGAAATAATGAAATTAAATGAATATAATATATGTATAGATATAAATAAATGTAATAAAATATAGAATGTAATATTAGGTATCTGTAAGTTATATTACATTATATTATGTCAATAAATTGATTTGATTTGATTTCAAACATTTTGGATTTACGGATGAGGTATCCTTACTTATTTATAGTTCTAATGATACAACATTTCATTTAAAAGCACACATAGACATTTACAAAAAAAACAAATAATTAAAGTGTTACTTACTTCTCAATTCAAAAACTGGTTTACCGCAGCAGATCTTCAATTGAATGTTATGTCTTTTCGGCTGCAATGTGATGCTTGATCTCCAATGTCAATGCTGTAACATAATTTTAAGTTTATGAGTTTTCTACACATTTACATACATATTTTTATTGTTTGTGAGACTCGCAGACAGTAACAATATTTTTGATAATATTAATGGGTAATTTATGTTTACCCATTTATATTAAAGAAAAATAAGTGCTAATGCTAGGTTTAAGCTATGAATATTCCAAATTTGATCTAAATCCGTTCAGCCATCACAGTGTGAAGAGAAAACATACTTACTAACACACTTTCTCACAAAATTTCAAATTTAGTGTGATTGGGAGGGTGGCAATAACATATAATATTAATAGTTTCTATTGTTGTTAGTTGGAAGTAAAAAAAGGCATGTAATGTAGTTACTCATGTAATTATTGCACACAGTTCCAACTTAATATACCAAAATATGTTTACAATTTTATTTTAAGCCGAGAGGCCTTGTTTTGATGACTCAGTCTTAGCAATTTGGACTCAACCAGCTTATTATCTTATAGCTAACGAGTGTTTTGGCTATACATATAAGCCTACACATTTATCAAAATATTTTGGAATTACGGATGAGGTATACATATTTGTTTATAGTTGTAATGATACATTTCATTTAAAAGCACACTTAAGACTATTACAAAAAACACAAAATTAAATTGTTACTTACTTCATGAAAACATTCACCACAGCATATCTTCAATTTAGTGTTATGTCCATTCATCTTCAATGGGACGTTTGATCTCCAAAGTCAATGCTGTAACATATTTTTATTTTATGTTTTAATGAAATTATTAGCTATCAACATGTGCATAAATTCACATGTTTATTGTTTGTGACACTTACAAACAAAAAAATGTGTATGTACTGAGTTCAGAAGTTTTAAGTCTGGGGTATTTTTGATACTATTAATTTATTGTATTCAGAGCTAGGTATACATAAGTTGACACTAGTTTAACCCTTCAATTTGACATAGGATCATAACTGTATCACAACTTAAAATATTATTTTTCTATTAGCTTTACCCGTGTTAATCAAGATCTAAAAGTAAAGTAGGTATGTCCTGTTCTATGTCTTGTACATATAGATGCCAATTTTCATCTAAATCAATGAGTATTTACCTATTTATGCCAATACAGAGATATAAACCTCATCTTTTACTAATACATATATGTTATGTATTAGTAAAGATTGTATGCAAGTTGACAAAATAATTTTAAGAACGTGCCTCTCAGTACTTGTTAAGTTCTGCGAGGCACTGCACAGGGCTCTACATGAGACTTATAGTCTCCAAATGCTAACAGCATTTGAAGTAAGTAGCTAGTGCAAACATAAAAAATTATGTAGTTGACTTTTAGGTTATATTGACAAGAAATAGGTACTTACTCGCTTACATTCGTATTTCGTAATACGGAAAGGCTTCCGATTGCTGGCCTTTTGCTCTTTAAATCCATGAATGTCGTGGCACTCTTGGTGAAACATTTTCTTTGTTATTTCTTCGAGTTAAATACCTAATAAAACAATGATAGATTTTTGGTGGACGACGCGGCGTACGAGTATATGTAGAAGACATACATACTTTAATATTTACCTAGGTATTTGCAAACTGTTTGTTTACTATAATGAAATAAGATTTAAATAGTAAAAACTATAAATAATAACAATACTTGTGACCCACGTATTTAAAAAGAAATATTTATCTATGGCATTCGGTTTCCAAATAGACAAAACAATATAGAGCCGTATTAACCAGCTTTTTTAAGATGTACTACCCCTTTCTTAGGCGATACAGAGCACAAACATTTGTGCAACGACTCCGCAAATTGGTAGGATTATCTTCGTTTTCACATCTCGAATTGTCGAAAATTGTCGATGAAACTACAACGAAACATGAACCCGAAGAGATACGTAATACCAAAACTCCTTCAGAAATTAAGAGGAAGTGGAAGCTCTTTCAAACCATTAGATATCTGAAACAGATATAGGTAATCGCAGTGCTGTTCATCATCCAAGGGTTAAAATGTAATGCTATCTGTGGTTAGTATTTGTCAATGTCAATATTGTCATCAATATCATACACATCGAGATACGAAACAAACAAATTTTCGAAGTGGCCAGTTGCTAAGACCCATCGAGATAGGAAACAAACCTTTAGCTACAACATCCTTGCTAAGACCCCTATCGTAGAGAAAAAAAAGGTAGGAAGGCTCATGATATACTGTTACGCAGTGAGAAAAAGGTAAACAGAATTATCGAAACTCAGTCCACACATAGACTAAAAAATTTAACACATTCAAATAAAACACGCACACATACAAACTTTTCCGCCTTAATGATGCCAGCCATGGATAAATCCGCTAGCGTGGTGGATAGGGGAATACAGTTGAAAAGTAAAATAGTCCAGGATAGGGGCAATTAATATTTATTTAGTTTAGAGATGAATAAATAAATGATTTTTTAATTCATTAAATAATCTCTTGAGGAACACAAGACCGCTGAGATGAAACTTCGTTAAGAGGACCGTTAGAAGACGTCATCTAAATTCACCAGGGCGTCTTCAACCCTATGCCGAACACAGTCAATGCAATCATGCACTAGCAGGGCTTGTTCCAGCTGACAGAGCAAATAGCCAGTATAATAGCTAATCGCAATGTAAGAGTGCAGTCTCACGCGGAACTTTGTTATTCAAAGTTCTGGTTGGCACTAGATGTATACAGGCGGGCCCGGGCGTGTTGCTTACTGTTAGGCGAGCATTTGACCACTATCGCACGTGATGTAAAGTGATGATGCGGCGGAAGCTATTTTGCCTAGAAGATGACTATTAACTTTTGACTTGAAGACTCCTAGATTACATCTTCGGAACTAAGACGTGGGCAATGAGTTCCACTCCTTCGCAGTACAGATAATAAAGGTAGAAGTGAAACGCTTCGAGCGAACTGGAGGAAATTAACTCGTGTAATTTCTGTGCACACTCTCTAAAATGGACCTGGCATGTTTACCACTTTCGACCACATTATCATCACTTACCAACAGGCAATACAGAGATCCAACAATGTCTTATCATAGATTAAGAATAACGTCCTAATTAACCGTAATAGGAGAATTTTTATGCTAGTGAGAAAAGAGACGAACTAAATGCAGTTCTGATGGTAAGAAACACCCTTGCTCTTGTAAAGATTCAGTAATAATCTAAACTTCTTAAATACCATATAAATAGTCCACGAGGGATAGCAATGCGTTCATTTTCTTAATACTTAACTAAAACATATAACTAAAATGCTAACGTTTTGTGCTACTTTTTTTTTTCTTTTTTGCGGCGATTGTAAATAATATTTTGAAGTTAAATTAGTAGGATCTTGTTTTCTGACCTGGTATTATTTCTAGTCACAAAGTGTAAATAAGGGTGGCCGATTACGTTAGCTACGAAATCCTTGCATATCTACATTCTAATTTGACAATATAATTGTCAGTTTCATGTGATTACATTATCTTTGGTCAGTTTAATATTGTGGTCTAAAGTAGTCTAAACAGAGTCATTACATTATCTTTGCTGTATTGATTGCATCTTCGTGCACCGAAGGTATTTTTATTTGGTGTCATTTTCGTGTACATATTAATCTTAAGTAAGTCCCTTATTACCTTAATGTTTTTGCACTACATTTATACATAGGTGTAGATTGTGATTGCTGGTATGTTCCGACTGTTTCCATTTCTATGTAGTTTTAGTTATTGCATTTTTACAGGTGAAAGGTTCGTAATAATTACTAGCTAAGTAGTCAAGATAAATGTTATTACAGCCTACACTTAGGCCGTTTTAATCAACAAAACCTTCACGACTTATGAATGCATTGGCGCGAAAGAAGTAACCAATCTGTTAATATTTATTGAAACTAAGGGCTCCACAACATAAATACGCATTACAGAAAACATTATAGCAACTTACTTAATAAGTAATACCCAACAAAATTCGTAGTTAAATAACTTATCTATGAATTTTGTTCGGCATAATAAAGTAGGTACACAATATAGCAAGATGTGAACAGTGAGTTCTCTTATGTCCTTTCAGAATTATTTAGATTACTCATATTGGCGAGTAAGAATATTGTAATGTCACATTATTGATTCTGAAATAGTCTGTCAACTAAGCTGCATTGAATTGTGTATTTATTTGTTATTTTTCATTTTTTCATAGGTTTGCATTTGACAACTAAATGGACAGGGCTGATGCAGCCTAGAATACTAGGCATGCCAGCTAGCCTAGAATATATATCAATTTAGACTTGAAATCTTCCAGTTTATATAATTATGGAAACATGAGATTGATAACCGAGGTTCATTATTTTGCTGTGCGGATATGTAAAAACAAAATATATTATGCCAACTAGCGGAAATAAATGATTAGTTTGTTTTGTTGTCTGATGATAGATTAGAAAACTTACTGGTAATACCATTTACGAAGCAGACGGGATCTATATGTGAGATAATGGATTTGCTGTGTGAATTATGTAGAAGCAAAACGTTATTATTCTAGGGAGAGCAGTGGTGCCTTCATTTAACACTTTTTTCTTACATCTTTTATATTTTATTCTTCATACCCTTACCCTTGATCTTGATAACCATTGTGAACATGTTTGTGGTCCATCTAATTATTGCCTACTGCCTAATGAACTCCTAAGTTTCTCAACCAGTTCACAATATTTAGGGATTTACCATTAGCCTGTGATTTACCATTTGACTATGTTTATTGCACCATCTCCCAACCACCCGAAGTTGTTTCTGCATCTTCTCGCAGAGAGTTGCCTCGAAGATCCCGAGATCAACATTGCTAGGTTATCTGTGTATCCTATAGTGGTAATGACGTGTCTTTATTTAGTAGTGTGATGAGCTTATTAACCACTACTACTCACAGTAAGGATTTTCATACTTCGTGCTTTCGCACCGATCCTTGTGTTCAGCCTCTTGTCACGAGGCAGCATGTAGAACTTGAACTTTCTATGCTGGCTGCTCTATTCGCGAGCATGGTTGTGACCCATTTGTTCACACTCATCTATGACTTGGTTTTTCAACCCATTTTCGATGCTTGGAAAGCTCGTTTTGTCAAAGGCCCCTTCAATATCTATGAAGTTGACCAGACAAGACTGCTTATTTTCGAGTGCTGCCTCTATGTTATGGACAACCTGATGATCAAATACTTTATTAATGGACATTTTTAATGTCTTAGTCAAAGCAATGTAGCTTTAAGTTAAAGGCAATAACCTTATTTTGGTTAGATTTTAAATAGAATAGGGAACTTTGGAAAAGGAAGGGTTTAAAGAAAGGAAAATTCTAATAATTTAAATTATTTGTGGTGGTGAACCAAAGAAATGCTTGGACAAATAATTAGTCAAGCATATCTTTGGCTAACCAACATTCAGATATATGAGGCAGACCACGCTTAAATGTACTAACTTTACATTCAGGTATAGCATTCAGGGTGCTTTATAATATAGTTAAAAAAAAAACAATAATATTTCTGTGATTGTCCACAGAATCTACTCTGAGTCTGAGTAACATCTTCAATCATGGATGAGGTGGTGAATCAACTCGAATCAACTGCCATCAGTATAAATTATGAAAACAAAACTCGATTCGATGAGCTGTACAAGAACTGGGGAAGATTGGGCAACCAGAATGAGAGAAGAATGGAGATTTTGGAAAATCAAAAAAAGTATACAGTTTTTTTTGTTGCTTGATAACACACACATAATGCAGGCGCCTTTCGATCATAGTCACATTTTCAGATCCTATGATAGGCTTGAGCTTCAGGTTAAGCTATTTAATATTGTGATGCTAAAATGAAAAGTGGCTTTGTCACTGCAACCACATCGCCTTAAATATATAAATAAAAAACAGAAGCGAAACAAAAACTTCAGTTATCAAATTACAATCAGATCTTAACCAAACACTTACTTGCTAAACTAAATAATATTTGTGCATCTTCTGACAGAAAAGTTTCCAAGATACTGTTGTATTCACCAATTTTTTTAGCAGTATAGACTTAATTGTCTAACACCAAACAATGATCTATCACTTGCATTCTGGACACATTCCAACAATACATATTGTATGTATGATAAAGCATTATCTCATGCTATCTTGGTTAGCTGTCCTGTTACAAATACTGTCATAGGTTACCAACCTCATGTAGAAAAATCTGTCTTCAATCAAAAAATTAAAAATGTAAATGGAATTAAAATTTATTATTTGAAGTATTAACGATAGATATATATAATAAGTAGATAATATGTTATGCATTATTTTCCAGGAATCGATACACAAAACTGGATAAATTCAGAGGGATTTTGGAACTGGTACTTGCTGTAGAGAGAAATGGCATTTGCAAGACTCATAATCCAGTTAGTATGAATCTAGTTGTTTAATTCCTGTGTCACTACCAGGTCGCTAAGCTGTGAAATTTTCTACCTGTCTTAAGACTACTTGGTTTTTTTTTTTATGCATAATAGGCAAGCATTTGACCACTATCTCACCTGATGGAAAGTGACGATGCGGCCGAAGATGTAACATGCTTGCCTAGAAGATACCTATTCACTCTTGACTTGAAGACTCCCAGATTATACCATTATTATTTATTATTATGGTTGGCATAGGAAAATATTTTATTTATGATTCTTTTAATTGTTCAAAGTTTTAATGCCATAATGTTAGGTGGAGGAGAAACCAAGCCTACAACAATAGTATTTAAATCTTTTTTCTTGTCAACTAATCGTAATATCTTAATAATTAATGATTTACTCTTTATTAACATACAACCTTTGTCTCGTTACAGGCGTATTATCGCCCTACCATCTATGTGGCTGGGTTTAACAAGGCCCCCTCTTACAGCCAAGTGCTTATGATGTCGGAATGGTTGGTTGAAAAGCCCGTTGATTTTGAAGAGAACTGGCTAGTTGTGCCCGCTCCTAAGGGAACCAGGACACTGGTTGTGGCTATCAATGTAAGAAAATTTTGTAACTGATTATTTTCATTAAATTCACACTGTATTTTTTGTAATTGTAACTGAATGACCACTGGGAAAGTACAAATCAGTAATAAAACGGGCATTAATTAAGAAAGCTTATTATACACATTAATGACAAGGATGCATGGAGGCAAACTGCACAAGCGCTTTCTAGCGACTACATAATATATGACGACCCAGTTGGCGCAGTAGACAGGTGTCCGCCTTCTGCGCCGTGGGTCCTGGGTTCGATTCCCGGCAGGAGCAAAAATTCCTTCCCAAGAGATATTTGTGCTTCTGGTTCTGGGTGTAATGTGTGTGTGATGTGAATGTTTCCGGCACCCCCGATACAAGTCTTTGAACTTAGTGTGGGGGCTGTGAGTGTGAAAAAAAAATAAAAATATAGATATACCTAGGTTAATATAATTTATGTACTAGTGTTTAAGAATGATTTTAAAAAAAATTAAAAAATGCGCCGCTGAGTTTCTTGCCAGGTTGTTTTCGAGATTTGAATTTTGTGAATCTGGCAGTAAAGTCATGAGTGCCTCTTAGAGGCCCATGTGAATAAACAATTTTGATTTATTTTACTTTTAATTGCCAGTCTTTTTTGCCTTATAGGTATAATTTAGGAGTCTTCAAAGTCGTGAGCAAATAAGCTTAGACAAACATGCTCCATCGTCGTTTAACATTATGTGAGATAATGGTCAAATTTTTGCCTACTTTGCCTACCTTGGATAAAAAAGGCACTTCCTCACAATACCGCCTCTTATGTTCTTTCCACTGCTTATCATACATACAGTCTGATGCAAGCACTATGCCGCGAAATATGCGAGAAGAGAGTAGAATTGCCTGGATTCCTTAGAGGCAAGGGGGTGGATATGGTAACTTTAATTGAGAGGTAAAAATCTGCTAGGTAAGACTCTTACCTAGCAGAAGTCTCACCGTAAGAGTCTCTCAAGTCTTACCGTAAGAGGAATATAACGTACCAGCGTACCACAAGGCCTTAGAAATAAAACACCGGCAACGAACGAGGTGTTATAGGACTAAATGTTACACTTTTGCCAAACAACCGAATAGCAGGACAAATATTTTATAGTAAACAAAAGTATAATTATTTGGCATACCTATTACATTTGAAGTCTTCAAGAGAGGAGTGCATATGCAGCCCTGAACTTTTTTATTTTGAGTTCCAGGCGTCACTGTAAATAATAATATATTATTATTTATGCAGGCGTGTCGCTTACCAATAGACGAGAGTCTTCTTCTTGCTAGTGCAAAAATACACCCGCTTTTTAAAACACTAGGTATAGTAAATTACCGTAATTTCATACTGCGTTTCAGGGCATCACAAAGTTTTTCACAAAACAGGGACATTTTATTTTTGAATGCCGCACGGGTTTGCCTGGAGGCAACCCTTGCGACCCAAAGTCCAGGGTCAACCGTTGCGTGCTTGACGGATTCTATGTAAAAAAGGAAAATGTACTGTATGTGCTGGACTGCCTCGCGTGGAACATGCAATCTATGACAGATGGAGAGGTAAGACGATTGTGGGACATTGTGTAGGAGACTTCTTTTTTGTGGGGAGGAAAATGCCTAGCACTTCTTTCCTTCCCAGGGGTAATGGAAAGGGGAGTGTGGGGCTCGAACCCACTAAAATCCCCCCCGTGAGCAGTCCCTCGCCGTGGTGGGGAAAAATAGGGTCACTATCTTGCCTTAGCGGTAGGCCCGGATAATTGTGTAGATCTGGGTCAACCAACAGTAATAATTGTTAACAATAATTTCACCCCCCTGTGCCTTTATACGTACAATCCTGTAGGGGGTGGTTTAGAATCAATAATTGGGCAGAATAAAATAAAAATAAATGAAATTGTGAAAATGTCAAGTAACGCTATTCACACTTAATATTATAAATCCGAAAGAAGTTGTGTAAGTGGGTAAGTTTGTTTCCCCTCTTCACGCTGCAACGGCTGAACGGATTTGGATAAAATTTGAAATGTGCATCGCTCTGTGCACATGAATGTGCATCTGAGGTGTTTGTTACCTCTTCACGCTCAAACGGGTGGACCAATTTTGATGAAATTTGGTATAGAGGTAGCTGACACCCTGGATTAACACATTGACTACTATATGCTGAGATTCCCGCGGGTCCGCGACTTCCGCAGGTAAAACCGCGGGCGCAGCTAGTTTTCTTAAAAAATAGTTGAAAATTTGTGCTTATGTCTCCAAGCGGGAATGGTCGGGCTACAGCTTGGAGTGTGCTATTACTAACTTATTATAATGTGCCTCATTAATGTTATTGTAAACTATTCACAGCTCGAATTCCGTGATCATTGGTTAAAGTCTCAATTCTATGAGATAGACTACTTAACATCATTGAACAGAAGAAATGAGATTATTGTGCACCTTCTCCCAAAGAAACCGTGTGTACCGGAAGTATTCGAATCGTAAGTCCCACTGTATTTATTACAAGCTTTTATTTAACTTGTCTAGGCAAGCATGTCACATCTTCGGCCGCATCTTCACTTCCCATCAGGTGAGATAGTGGTCAAATGCTTGCCTATCTATCATAAAAAAAAAAAAATGTCCGGGTGCAATCTTACAACTCAATTTTGAATCAGATATCTTCAACCGATTGAGCTGAAATTTTGTATTCACGTTTAGTTTGGATGACAATGCATGGTTAGCTGTGTGACGTCATTCTAAAACCAACATGGCGGAACACCCAAAATGGCGGACAAGTAATTTTTAATGCACTCCTACAATATGGGTATCAAATGAATAATAGTCGTCACTATTGTTTCAGTTTCATGATGCAACCACAGTTTAAGCTCAGTACCAGCATTGAGTGCAACTCTTTGGATGGGTTGTTGTTCTATCACAAGAAAGCGCAGTACTTCGCGGGAGAAACGCCTCTTGTGGGCTGGCTGTTCCCCTTCATGGTTCCGGAGATTTTGGGTGAACGTACGTATTACGTTACTATAATTTGACGACGCAGTTGGCGCGGTGGGCAAATCTCTGCCATCTGCGCCGTGGGTCCTGGGTTCGATTCCCGGCAGGAGCACAATTTTCTGCTTTTGGTTCTGAGAAAATAAGAGATTTGTGCTTCTGGTTCTGGATGTGATTGTGTGTGTGATACGTAAATGTTTCCAGCACCCACGATACAAGCCTTTAAACTTAGTGTGGGCTGTGAATGTGAATATGATTGTTTGATTATATACCAAAATATATATATCTTTAACTATTCATGTGTAGTTAATTGTTTGTAATTTTTAAATTTATTATTAAAAAGCATTTCAATAAGAAAATAATGTAACAGTTGTAATTATTAAGCTATAGCTAAAAAGATTTAAAAAAAAATCTAGATCTATATTTAAATCTTGTGGATATTCCTTAATAATAATATGTGCTAGTCGATTTTTTTTTTACTATTTTTTTGGGACTTTTACCTATATCGGTATGCCAGGCCCATCATACCGTAATCTTTGTCTTCAATTGTGCAAATATAAATAAATGTACATTCTATTACAGAAATAAAAGTGAACCAAGTGTATATGGTTCAAAAACCGGAAGGTTATACAAACCAAGCTGATTACATAATCGAGTTTAATAAGAGGCAAGAAGCGAAGAAGTCCAGGAACAGGGGTGGAAGAAAACACAGCGAGCGCAGTAACGAAATGGATACAGCGGATGCTCAAGCCGTGGTATAATTATAAGCTTAATTTGAACTCCAACAACGGGCATCGGGTTCGATTGCCGGTGGAAACAAGTTTTTGGCCAAAGGCAATTTGTATTTTTTTTTTCTTTTTTTTATGTTATTGTGTGACGAGTCTAGCAAGTCATTCAGTGCTGCCCAGAGTTATAAACTTATGTAGATCAAAATTGTTAATCCGGATTTTGATTCCTTTTTGTCTCTGGATGTGATTGTGTATGTGATGGGAATGTTTCCAGCACCCACGGCACAAGTCGTCGAACTTATTGGGGCTGTGAGTGTGAAAGAGTTAGTTATTTAACAGTTGTACTCCACGGTGAAAAGTTTTTTTACTTAAGACGCTATGCAAATTTGTAGGTGCTAAGAATTTTTTAGAACAGACAAAAGATAAAAAATTCATATAATATAAGCAAAATATATTTGGGGATTTAATCTAAACAAATGAAAGCCCAGTAAATGAATTCTTAATTATGAAACATGATTGTTAAAACTTTTCTCGATACAATTATTTTTCAAAGAGTCTTTATAATTCATTCTCTGACTAAAAGTTGATTTTTAATTAAAACTTTAGATATAATGTTGATTAACATTTGTAAAGATATTGTTGTTACCTAACTTAGAATACGTTTTAATTTGAAACCGACAAAACTTTAAGGAAATAAAGCTCATTTTTTAATTTATTACGAACTGATCTCAAAGTTACAAAACAGGAGATCAGAGCTGTTCGTTTATTCAATAGCTTAATCATGAAAGACAAAACTCGCACTGTCACTAAGTGTCACGTAAGTCACGCTAATTCCCGATTTAATTTTAATGTAATAATATTATAAATAAAAAAAAACTCAAGCTTTAAATGCCCTAGGCAGCAGTGTAGGGGCCTACATTATCTGTGGTTAGAGCTGTAAAATTTTCGTGTCTATATTTTTAAATTTAAATCTTAATATTTATGTTTCAGAATGCAGCTCGAAATGCAAGGCCGATCCCACAAGGGAAGAAAACGAAGTCAAAGAAAGCCAATGGGCAAACGGATACCCAGCTAAAGGGAAATTTTCGACTAAACGCCGAATCGATAGACGCAGACACTCCTACCAAGTCAAATGCAGCTCAATCAAATACCGAATTAATGGATTCAGAAGTTCTAAGCGATTCAAAAGCCAATAAAGCTCAGTTCAACATTAGCTCAATGGAAACAGAAGTTCAATTTGCTGCTGAAGCACAAACTATGGAAGCCAATTGAGGAACAAAGAAACCTATTGAGTAGACCAGGTTTTACATAAGCAACACCCACTCGACATAGCTATACATCTTATTGTGTCTGAAATCAAACTATAAATATAGAGAACAAAATGCTTATACTACTTAATACCATTCTAAAAACTATTTATGTAATGCGTGCGGTTGCGGTATTTAAAAATTCTACGTTAATACTAAAATGATCTGGTCGTTGTTGCAGCGATTTGAACTGGACATTGGATTTTAAGTTCCAATGGCTAAATCTTAAGTAATTCGTATTATAGACTACTTTATACTGCTTCAATGTCTGTAATCTTTTCTGAACGCATGTAGCGTTTTCATACATATTTGTGAGTTTTGTGTTAGTAATATAAACTATATAAATATATGGAATCGCAAGCTTAACTACTAATTCTGAACATAACTATTTAACAAAGGTTGCACATAAAGTTATGTGGTATAAAAGACTTCAATTTAATCATTTTTTTAATGTAGTCACAGATTTTATTAAAAAAAACAGCAAAGATTTTGGAAATTAGGGCCAAACGAGCGCTTTAAAATAAATAATAATTGACTAAAGTATTGCTCCTTCTTAACACGAGATGCCAAAAGTTAGGGAAGCCTTTGTTAGGCGGTGAGAAATAGGCTTTTTAAATAAGGTAAAATTTTTCTTTATTGAATAAAGGACTTGAGAGGTTATAAGCGAATGGTGCATCAAGGGACTGGGAACAATTGGGATGAAATCTTAAAGGAAAATCCCTGGTTACTGTATGTGACAGATGCTAGCATGTGGAGATGGTCAGAGATTACTGTACCTACTGCATATATTAAAATGATAGTTGGCAGATCTGCAAAGCAGGCCGTCCCTGAAGTGATGTCAATAGATAGTTACAACTACGTACATAGTACACCTAATAATATTACTGTGGAAGTAGTTGTTTCTATGCTGGGTACGGAGTATATCTGTGCTTGTGAAAGCATTCCTTTATCTCTTATTATATAGTTATAAGTTAATGTAATAATTTTGTTTATTTCATACAAAAGAATTATGAAAATTAACTTTAAATAATTGTTATCTTTAAAAATATGACTATGTAAATGTAAAAATAGGTTCGTTTGACTTTATTATTTATTATTTTTAATGTTTTCTTTGTTATGCATTGTTTTTAAATAACTTATAAGCTGTGCGCATTCAGGATCAAACAAGTTGATACTATGATTTTTTGTCATTTAGATTATAAAACTAGAAGTCCTATAATGTGTTTGTATCTAAACTTATAAGCAAAATGATGATTCCCTGTATCCGACTGTGCATTTATCGTAGTATTGTGGTCATAAAATTAATGATTGTTCATACTTAGACTCTCAATGAATTACAAAGGTATATGTTAAACTTTTGTGTTATAATTTGGCTTCACAATCTTTATGCATTGCGCCTGTGCCAAGTTATAAAATATTAAACTTAAAACTATAGTGAGTTGTTACACATTATGTCACAGTCAAAGTCAAGTAAAAGAGTCAAGGTCCAGCCATAGTCAAGTCATGACCTAATAAAGTTACCAAGAACTTCTATTGGAATTTTGGAACGAAAGCGAAAATCACGTTTCTTAAACTTTGTGTGATTTGCCTACACTTATGCACGTTGCAACTAATCAGTGTATATAATTGTCGAGTCTAGTAGCATAATATGTATACAGTTGTTGGGATAGGTAATTTACAAGCATATGTTTAGAAATATCTGATTTAGATTCCAAATAAGCTGTTTGTGACTCAACAAAATTCACACACATTCATATACCAACCACATGTGAATGCTTATTACAGTTACTTAATAGGACTGGGCTAACTATCGGTCAAAAACTTAGAAAAATTTATAAGGAAACCGAAATTATATCTATTAGATAATGTATGTGTTAGAAATTAAGCATTTATTTTATTATGATAAAGGTCTTGAATGTTATTAATGTTTCCTATATTTTAGATAAGTTTTTTGTTCTCGAGTTTGTAGTACCAATATTGCGGTATCTTCTTTTTTGTGTATTCTCTACACTTCGATATTTTGATAGCATTGTCCTACTCTAATATACGAGTACGTCGTAAGAAGGCAAGTTCTAAAACAATTGCGATTCATTGTTCGTCGAGTAAACCTTTGCTGGAAATTTGTTTTAGCACGGTTTAACGTTTGTTTTATATTGGCCTCGATTCTGATGTACACTCACTAAATTAAATTTAAGCTATCCCTGTCTCTTACAAAATAAAACACAAGACAGAGATAGCATGCATTTTAATGCTGTCACGCTAGTTTAACAATTAAAATATGAACAGCAGAAGCAGAAAGGCGCTTGTTTTTAGTCAACACCAATACAATACATACTCGAGTAAGCTTGCATAGACATCTAAGTTCTGACTAACTTTACAGCACAGCAGTATGCTATCTCTGTCTTGTGTTCCTATTTTGTAAAAGACAGGAATAGTTTAAATTTAATTTAGTGAGTGTACATCAGAATCGAGGCCATTATGTTCCTTGTACGTAAGTAGCTGAAATGTAATTCCTTGAATATGGGAAAACAGATCTCACTTGATGTGTGAGATTAAAAGTTCAGGTAGGACTATGAAAAATATAACTTTATATAAATATATATATATACAAACTTATATCTAAGTGTGGTAGTTAAAAATACCCTATATTTAATATTTATTGATAAAGGAAAAAGGGTAACAAAGTTTTTGAACAGGAATGCTAACTTTATGTAGTGATTACTAAATATGTTTATTTTGGATATACTACAACACAGTTACATATAATATATGTAACTGTGTACTTATATTATATATGTGTGTGTGCCGTAAGCGCTAATGTGCGGTACTAGCATTAATTTCTTCACTTCCAAATTGTGCAACTTATATTCGACTATGAACTAATAGCGCCTACTGACTACTTGTACCGGTATGAGGTATGGTATATATGTTTACCACCCTCGCTCACAGCGTCACCTACTAAGGGGAGATAGTGGTCAAACTTTAAAATATAAAGTTTGGATCGCCCAGCGGATTAAGGGTTAACATGTACCCATATAACTGGGACTCAATCGGTTCAAATCCAGTTTGTCCTTATTAATATTGGAGTACTTAACTGGCTCCTAATTAACAGACAAATAACGCATTCACTCGCACAGACCCACAATACGTTCAAATAATTGCATCGGAGGTGCCGCAAACATACATATCACACACACAATCATAAGTACGTGTAACGTGAACGTATCGTACTCGTCATTGCTTCCCCGGTATTTGTATCTTTGTATAACAATTACTTAATAGATATAATATCATTACATTAGAACAAAGACGTAAGCTACTTGAAACTATGTTATTGTACGACTTATGTCACAACCGATTTGATTGTATACCTCTAGTTGATAAAATTAGTTATAGAATACCTACTAGAACGCACTGCCGTAACCCTTGTAAACTGTTTGCAACGGCTCGTTTCCGTACCAACTCAGGTAAAGGTTCCCCTTTATATCGTATTGTTCACTCGTTTAACAAAAACTTCAACTCGGTTGATATTATGGCATTGCGTCCTAGTATTTTCAAACGAGACATTATAAAACTTATATAGCTCCGATGCACTTGACGCACTCAATTAAAAAATATATAATATTTAGTAAACTGTGGTAAATGTTGTTGGTGACACATTTATTAAGTCTGTGGATATCTATTATTTTAAAATGTACTGTATTGTGGCATTGTTTATTTACCCAAATAAAAAGAAAAAAAATAAAATAAAAAAAACTGTGTATCGCTGTATATGTAAATGTGAATAAAGCGTAGAAGTTCTGTCCTATTTTGTAAAGATGAACCTACTAATGCTGTCCGCATAAGGGCGACTGACGCGATTTAAGACGTCAAACCCATTGCATTGCCCGAGGTAATAAAAAAACAGAGCTTGCAGCTGCTAACTGAATGGTTTTAGTTTATTTAAAAGTGATACACATACCTATTATATTTTGTATATTTGTTGAGGTACCAAAGCTAAATTTTACATATTAAAATATATCTGTGATTGGTTTGTTAGCAGTCAAGATACGAATATAAGTAATATTATTACATTGATATCAAATGAACATATAGTGACGTAATTCATTCGTTTGTGACAGCTTTACGGTTGACTTAATGTTAGAAAAACATTGTTCTTTTGTATGTATGGACCGTGTTTTTACGTAATAAAAACTTCTTGATGTGATAAAAATTGCCTACTTTTTATGATTTAACGTATCAATCCTAGTAGTATAGTTTTCCAGGGATTCCTTATGGGGCGAAGCTGCGGGCCATAGTTATAGATATAGTATCACCATCTTTAATATTATTATAAACGCGAATGTGTTTGTCCTTTTATTAGCATTTCAAGATAGAATCGATTACCCGATTCGAGTATGTACAGTAGAGTTAAGTATTCTACTATTGTTAGATATTTTTATTATTTTCTTACCCGACTAAGGCGAGGCGAATGTAGGTATATTCGTTTCGGGTTCCGTCAAAGTTTGACCGAATAATAAAAAAACAGGATGTGTCGTAAAGGTACGATAGAAGTGAAACTTTTGTATTACAGGGAAACATCACAGTGTTTACTCCCACCACTTTTCGTAACATAAACAGGTGACAGATCAGAATTTCAAAGCCCTCCAAAAGATTCACTTCAAAAATCAGAACTCGCATGATCGATGCATCACAATCCAAAACATTCAAAATCGATCATTCATAATCTCAAAATAATTAAAAAGTAAAGGCTTTCATGGATCAAACGCTCATTATTTAGCAGCCTCGTTTTATCTAAGAATCTTTATGCCGAAATCAACGACAATTAATTAATCACTTCAAGATTAGAGAATTGAGACTGAGAACAAAACCACCATTAGAGAACTGAAACAGAACAAACCCATTTTTAACCGTTACCTACCATAATTAATTATTTAAGTATACTGTTAAAAGAGCACTGTCTCTTAGATTTTTAATATTTTTTTATGATAGATATGTAAGTATATAGGGATAGAAACAACGTAAGAGTTTATGTAGTGTGGCTTTGTGTGGCAAGTGCATCATCATGAATGTGTTGTCATTTACAAAATTATTTAAGTTTTAATCGGTAGTAACTTGCAATAATGGAAAAATGGCATTACCGGTTACCAGGACACTAATTGACACCGGCAATCGGTGCTTCTACCTGATAGTATGTTTGCGTTTTTTTAGTTTAGGTAAGCTGGACTTTATTTATTAGACATAAGAAAAAGCCTTCCGGTTCCAAGGCACAACTACGAAAAAGTTACTTTTTCGCTAGGCCTACAATACCTACCTGTTTTGCTGAAGCAACATTAGCCCAGCTGTTAGCACTGTCAGAGGGTAGAAAGGCAATTTAGAACGAATAATAGCGCGCTGTCAGTTCTGACAGCTTAGGTACTTACTAAAAGGGCAATTCAAAACAAGGATACAAAAGGGTAGGTATTATGTAAGTATCTACACTCAGATTATTATGCTGAGATTGACAGTAAGGAAACGTAGTAAAATTTTAATGCGTATTTACGAATCGTAAACCATCCATCGCCCGTTTAAACGCAGATAGAATATTAATAAAGGGCCGGTCGTAAACCGCCAGTAACGCCAAATGAATAGCAAATATTGCTAAAGACTCAATCTGCTTAATTGGGCTATTGAAGCCTACTATTTTCAGCCACTGTAATATAATTTTGGAGCTTTTCTTGATGAATTTCTCAGGCTCAAAACTATAGACTATAACGTAAAAAGGTATCTACTGTGTGTAGTAATAGTAGTAATAGTAGGTACCTATTATACCTACGTAGTATCAGTAGTAGTAAAATACCTACCCAAAACACCGTATCGGCGACGAAAGTGTAAAACGATGTTATAAAATAACGTGGAAATGGTTCAACATGCATATGGCGATCCCGTAATCTTGAAGAAACGTGATAATATGAAGAAGATATTATATTGTCGTTCCCCTATCTAATACGACGGTAGGATTTTTTTCGAGATTTTTATGTCTGCTTTGTATTAGAAACAGTGAAAGTCATATAAGAGTGTTAAAAAAAATAATGAAAAAATGCGCCGCCGATTTTCTTGCCAGGTTCTTCTCGAGATGGCTGTAATTTTGCGAATTTGGCAGTAGAGTCATTAACTTTCATGAGAGCCTCTTTTGGGCCCATGTGTAAAAACGATTTTGTGTTGGACTGCAAAGAGATCTACAATGCCTAACATGGCATGTTATTGTACCAGTTTTGATGGCACACGGTATGATACACCAATCTAAGATAGGTATATATATCTCATATCATACCGGGTATACATAGGTATACTTCAATAATGGCAGGACCCACTTAAAGGAAACGGCGAATAACCAATCTTCCGGTTTCTCGCCTCTCTTGCCTTCTTTAGGTAAACCTACTATACGATAACTAAACAATTTTAAAATGAGGTGGAGTAAACGTTGGATATTAATGGTCCATGTGTTGCTGATACAGTAGATATAGATACACTTCATCAGAGATCTTGTAGATATTGATTTCAGACTCTGTAACATTCACTTCGATCTAGTCAGCTAAACAAATATTCTACAGCAAGTAATCAGTAGTAGTCAGAATGTCAGATGTAAGTATTACGATCTTCAATAAATAAGGGATCATCGAGATATTTCTCCAAGTACTTAAGTAGGTACCTACTTGCAGAACGTAAAAAATAAGAAATCTCCAAGTAAACGTTACTTTGGAAGAGTTGAACTTATTAGTCTTTTGTGCGCTTAATTCTTTTGCCTGCTTATCTATCAGTTATAAAGTTCTGTATGTATAGCGAAGTAAATGCAAGTACTTACGTTTATTAGACATTAAAATTGGGTTGCCTTGAAGAGATTGCTCTGAGCGCCATTGGAACGCATAGTTAAAGTCTTCTTTTTTATGTCTTTATAGTAATTTGGAGTGAAATGAAGTGTTATCTGTCTATATCTATCTATAAAATCGCACCATCCGTTGTATACGTACTTAACAGACACAAGTTATTTTTTCTTTATTTCTATGTAGCGTAATACGTATTAAATTATGTAAGGGTTCTTCCTTGGAACTTACGCCACCTAGGTATTTATCACACGCTTACACATCGATTTATCGCATTCACGGTTCAGTTCTCAATAGCAGTCCATTTCGGTACTAAATCAGTAAAATTTGGACAGGGGATGAATAACTGAATCCTTACAAAGTTCTGTATTCAGCCCTTAGTCTGCAATGAAACTCTGCCCGCCCTATCTTGAATGGGAATAGTACCTCGAAAATATTTATATCGCTTCCTTTCAGGAGTATTTTTCCATTACTCTATCGTCAACTTTTATTTTTAAGATAAAGACTCTAATTTTAATGGTTCAATAAGCTTAAGTTCAATATTGTCAGTTTGTACCAAATCACTTTCTAAAATTATCATAGTATATACCTGCTGGTAGCATGCTTTGATTATCTGAATACTAATACATTAGACATTGTACTACTACATGATATCATCGCATATCTTTTTCATCATTAATACATTTCACTAATAATTAAACGCACTTTTGTTTTAAAAACCGACTTTATCGCTTATATTTTGGTATTGGCTTGACCAATTTTGGGACCACCTCTGAAATATAATCTACAAAACAAAAAAAAATCATCAAAATCGATTCATAATTGGCGGAGATATCGCGTAATATACATTAATAATACACACAGTCGAATTGAGAACCTCCTTTTTTTAAGTTGGTTGAAAAGATGAGTGTAGTTCCGTCATTTATTATTCAAAATATGAATACAAAATAATGGTATTTAAAACGATGTACCATGTAAGAATATTTTTATCCACGTAAGGGGTCAACAAAAATAATCACCAAAGTGAAGATCGATTTCAAATGATTTACAAAGCAAGAGGGTAGACGAAGTTCATGACTTGGCTATTCCTTAGAGTCCTTTGTAAGATAACATCGTTCATCATTTCTTTTTGAATAATACGACAGCGGTCAGGTTTTGCCTACAACATCCGGATCCGGACTCACGTTGGACATAATTTTGGCCGGCCGCCAATCGCATGCTTTCGCTGGCAGGAGTAGTGTTCATGAAATGTATTTTTAACCCCCGACGAAAAAGAGCTTAGGGGTGTTATCCTACTTATATTATAAATCCGAAAGTTTGTGTGTAAGTATGTTAGTTCCCTTTTCACGCTTTAACGGCTGAACGGATTTGGATGAAATTTGGAATGTACGTAGCTTATACCTAGGAATAACACATAGGCTACTTTTTAACTTGATATTAGCGGGCGAAGCCGCGGGGCACGGCTAGTATCTGATGACAGTGTAAGCAAAACATTTGCTCCGCGGTAAAATTCGAAATAAAAATAGTTTAAATTGCTAAATAATATCGCTGACTATACAATATGCAAAGTTAAATACATATTTAACCGACGGAAACATATGAATAAATCAAAACTTTCTTCTACTCGGTATCAAAAGTGAAATAAACATTGTGACATGTAACTACAGTTACTTAAGTTAAAGTGTAAAAGTGTGAAAACAATAAGCAACAAATAGGTACACGCGAAAGATATAGTGCAAAATAACCCGAAATGTGTGGAATTAGTTTTAAATAATGGAAAAACTATATACTTCATAACCTATAAAGTTAAAAATCCGTAAACTAAAATATTACAACGCCACCTATAAAATGTGCGCTGTACTGTGAAACTCTCAGTAGCAGTACTACCAAATTGAACCAAATATAATAGTTTTTGTACTAAATCCAAAGATGGCAGTACTAGTTTGAACTAAAAAATCTTATATAATATAGTTCCATACCAAGCCCAGAGAGGGCTATACAAGTCCAAACCAAGATACTTTGGAAATTTAAATAGTTCAGAATACAACTACCGCGAAAAAGCGGCGCTAGTAGTAGCATAAAATAAAAATTCATGAAATAAAAATGCGGAACTGTGTAATATGTACCAAACATATAGCAGTAGCAGAAGTGTTGAGCTGCATTCAATGCAAACTTCATTTTCACCATACCTGTGTAGATGTAACGAAAGACTATTTTCGAGCTCATGTCCAAGATTTGGAAAGAAACTGGACATGCCCTGAGTGTATGAACCTTACCTTTCGCAACAAAAATAATGACACCCCTTTACATTTCTCAACACCTAATGAATCGCAAGCGTCAATCGACGAGCAGGTCCTAGAAGACTGCACCATATTAGGCAATACATGTGGCCCCCAGACGCAGACAATCTCACAATCTTCTAAACATGCTGTCACTATGGAGCAAATTAGCCTGCTGCTGGACCAAAAACTCAAACGAAACACGGAACATATCTTGACTAAAATATCAGAAATGAAGGCCTCTATTCAAGAAGAAATACACTCTTCCATACAAATTCTTAAGCAGGAATTAAACATTCAAAAACAAGAAATAAACAAAACCCAAATTACCCATAAATCAGAGATTGAAAAAATAAACGGCAAAATTCAAACATTAGAACGTGAAAATGAAGAAATTAAAAAACACATTTTAAAACTCAGTGCTAGCACTAAATCTCCCCCGCCTACTGTGACCTTCGACAAGAGCAAAAAAATAATCCTATACGGATTAGAAGAATACGGAGAAAATGTTTCAGAGCTTCACAAACGTTTAATAGTAATTTTTAAAGATATACAAAACGTAGACTTAACTGGATATATAGAAGAAATAACTCGAATTGGCAAACGAGGATTTATACGCCCTTTGGAAATAGAACTAATAAGCAAGAGGATGACTAGTTACTTGCTACAAAATAAACACATGTTTAGAAACACTGGTTTAGCAATATCAGAACACTTAGAAAAAAGCGAAATTTTACAACGAAAAATATTAAGGAAAACAATGATCGCAGAAAGAGAAAAAGGGAAGCATGCTGTCATCCGCAAAAATCGACTTTATGTTAACGGCAAGGAATATAAGGATACTATAGAAAATAAAAAACAGATAAAAAATGATACCAAAGAATGCCAGCCACAAGGTGCAAAAACTTTTAACCCCACTCCACAGGTTGAATATTGTACAAACCCTAACAGCACACAAAATATTAACAACACAACTGTCAAGAAGACATTTCGTTTCTGAATTCACAGTTATATTTCAAAACACACAGAGCATAAAAAATAAAGTTCACTTACTAGAAAGTGCAATAATAGAAGAAGAAGAGGAAAACAAAAAGATCGAAGCAGTTTGCTTGACTGAAACATGGATTACGGAGGAACAAAAAAACCTGATAAATATATCAAACTACGTCTTTGCTGCAGCTTTCTATCGTAAAACACGTAGAGGTGGAGGTGTAGCAATTCTACTCAGAGATGGCATTGATTTCACGGAACGGGTTGACTTGCAAGAGCTTTCAATAGAACATATAGTGGAGTGTTGTGCTATAGAATTACCAGAGCAAAATACAATTATAGTAAATGTATATAGAGCGGATCGTGAGATTGAAACGTTTTTTACATTTTTGAATAAATTAATGATAAAACTAAGAGCATTAAAAATAAATAAACACTTGATTATAGGCGGTGACTTTAACTTGGATAAAAATAAAAATTCAAATAATTATCGACGACTAATAAACACTATGCTTGAATATAACTTATACCAAAGAATAACAGAGTCCACTCGGGACACATATAAAACAGCAACTTGTATAGATTTATTATTTACAAACCACTTAATAGATTCCACAGCAAAAGTTAAAGATTACGGAATATCCGATCATAAAGCCTTACATTATACATTCAAATCCGAAAAAAACCAAACGAAATGTGTATCCACTGTATTAAAAAGAAGCTTCACGGTCAGGAACCTAGAAAATTTAAATAAAGCCCTCACTCACGTCGACTGGGAAAAAATAATAAATACTGAACTTAGCATAAACGACAACTACAATAAATTTGATGATACTATCAAATGTTTATTAAACAAACATATACCCCATAAAATTTTCAAAACAAAAACAAAACACAGAAATACCTGGGTTACTAAAGGTTTAAAAATATCATGCCGACACAAAAGAATACTTAAAAAACTTATAAACGATTGTGATGATAAAATACTCAAAGCCCATTACCAAAAATACAGAAATAACCTAAAAAAATGTGTAAAGGCCTCCAAAAAATTAACTAACATCAAAAAAATGAAACATTCAAAAAATACAATCAAAACTATGTGGACGATAATAAAAGAATCAACAAACAACAATTCATGTAAAAAGACCAAAAACATTAAAATTCTGAAAGATAACACTATCGTTGAAAATCCATCTATGGTAGCAAATACATTTAATGAATATTTTGCTTCAATAAGCGAGTCAATAAATCAAAGCACTCCAGCAATCTTTAATCCCTTTAATGAAGCCGATAGCATAGTTCCGAACACTATGTATTTATCAACAGTTACAGAAACTGAGGTATTGAAAATTATTAGCAAACTTAATAACAAATTTAGCTGTGGAGTAGATGATATCCCTTCTATACTAATTAAACATTGTCTGTGTGTATTAAACATTGTCGTGTATCTTAGCTTAGCTCCACCAATCACAAAACTTATAAATCAATCCATTGAAGAGGAATGTTTCCCGGAAAGACTTAAAATAGCCAAAATTAGGCCTATCCTAAAGAAAAACGGTAATAACACTGACGTTTGTAATTATAGGCCGATAGCTTTGCTCCCAGTCATGTCGAAAGTATTTGAGCGAGCAATGTCAGACCGCATTTATAGCTTTCTTGAGAAATTCGAACTCCTTAGCGACAACCAGTATGGTTTCCGCAAAAAGTCATCAACCACCTTAGCGCTCTACAAATACATTCAAGAAATTCTTAGCCATCTAAGGGATAAATCCCACTCTATCGGGTTACTTCTCGACATGACCAAAGCATACGATAAAGTTTCACATAGCATACTCATTAATAAACTAAATAATATCGGGATCAGAGGAAAGGCACTAAACTGGCTGAAATCTTATTTGATGGACAGAAAACAGTTTGTTCAAATTGATTACTTCAACCAAGATAGCAACAAATTAGAAACAATTCGATCAACCGTACAGATAATAAACAACTCCATTCCACAAGGAAGTGTTTTAGGATGTGTATTATTTTTAATATACATTAACAACTTACCAAAAGTTACAGACACAAACTGCATATTATTTGCCGACGATGTTTCTCTTCTGTTTAAATCCACACTACAAACAAACACTCTTACTCATATTCAGAACACCTTCTCTAACATTAAAACCTGGTTATTGAGACACAATCTAGAAATCAATAATAAAAAAACAAAACTCATACAATTTTTCCCGTATCAAAAAAATCCTCTAGAACTAACTTCATTAATTAATAGCCTCAAAATAGAAGAAGTAAAAGATTATACACTTCTCTGATCAGAATAGATTCAAACCTCAACTGGAAAAGCCATATTGCCAAAACTAAAGCTAAACTCTCCCAATTTGTGTATGCATTGTCAATCCTCAAAATTAACAGCAATAAAACTACAGCAATTCAGCCTATTACGCCTATGCATATGCTTGGCTACGATACGGAGTAATTTTATGGGGCAACAGCACCGACGTTGAGCAACTTCTCATCATGCAAAAAAAATGTTTACGAATAATAGTCAACATCAGACAACGCGACAGCTGCAGACCCCATTTCATTCAACAGAATATTCTAACACTACCGTGCATCTACATTCTTGAAGCAGCAATATTTGTAAAAAAGTATCATAATTTTTTTATGCCTGATCCAAACCCACGAAGAAAATACAAATTGTTGTTGCCAGAACCCAAAATTGAGTTATATAGAAAAGGACCAGAATACATGCTTATTAGAATTTATAATAATATTCCCCAAAATATAAAAACCGAATCTAATGATAAATCTTTCCAATCAAAACTGCGTAAATTACTGATAAACAAATGCTACTACAACATTAATGAATATTTTGAAGATAAAACGTTACAATCTCATAGCTAAATAAAACCTGAAATAAATAACTTGTATATACTATGTGAAATTAGAAGATAGTAACTCTAAATGATCTCAACTCCAATATTATATTAGATAGATATATAGATAACATACTTGCTTATACCCTACATTACAGGGTGAATGTCTTTAGTTTCTAAGTTTAGTCTTATGACCTAATGTACATGTAATGCATATGAATAAATAAATAAATAAATAAATATATATAATTCTTGTGTACGCGTGTATGTGACAGAACTTCTTCTAAACGGCTTGACCGATTTTGATGACATTGTTTATGTGTTCAGGTGGATTTAAGAATGTTTTAGATTGAAAAATGAATCCTTGTTTTCCTAGGCAAACATAAACATGAAAGAGGTTATAATTCTTTGCGTGGCATCGCAACGCATGCCGGGTACAGCTAATAATAAATAAATACTTACACATTATCTGGGCCTAATAGATATGAAATAGGTGTAGGTATTTGGTACAAAGGGAAGACGTAAATTGGAGGCATAATAAAAACAAACGAGTTGGGTTTACGCACTCTAATCTTCTCATATCTTTACAGGGGTAAAATTATAACGTCTCAGGTGTTTTTAAGACAATTCATTTTGTGTTAACAACTTTGTAGCTACTGCTATATACATTGTTGAGAAATATTTTTGCTCCTACATATCTATGAACTCTAAGATTATGCAAAGAAGTAAGAAGAAATGTATGTAGACTTTCGTTACATAGTTATTCCTTTAAAACGAATTGAGTGCGATACACTTTTACACAAGCTTTTATTTACGAGTAGTTTCACCTGTCTCGTTATCTGTCGGTCTGTAATCAATTATTGCTACCTAAATTAGACTCGCTTCCCGATGTCCCATTAGACTCAAATTTGGTGTACTTATGTATCTTCGGTAATAATACAATGAAGCTGGTCTGATGATGGATACAGATGATGGCCATAGAAACTTCTGAACTAAACAAGCTAAACCCGTGTTTGGGCTCGTTTGATTCGTCTTGACAAGTTCTCTATTTTTAATACCTATATTGCACGCAAGTTAATGTTTAAGTAAAATAAAATACTTAAGCATCATTCATATATGTATACGTTAATTTTGCATGTATATTTACTTCAATCATATTATTCAATGGTGGTTACGGCTATCAACATGTTGGGAGCAGTATGTACGTTTAGGTACACTATAAAGCAAACTTGTGTTGCAATATATTAATGTTTATATGTATCTTTGATATCTACTCGGAAAGACTCGGCGAGGGCTGGTTTAGTAAACCAGCCCTCACCTCGTCTTTCCGAGTGGTGAAGGTAGGTTAGAAATTCTAGTAATTGGCTCTTCCATTGCCTCCGTTTCTTCCCTAGTTTATGCCACTCAACATGCTTATATATTATGATCAGGCCCCATAGGGGTTCGATCACATAAAGGTAAGTAACAGTATGTACTTATCTCTGTTGTGATCGGTTTAAATTAAAAATTGATAAAAATCCTAAGAAGTAAGGTTTAGTTTTGCTTAATTCAAATAGGGACCGCTTGCAACAGAGATAGGTTATTTACCTTTAGGGGTCAGGTCATGTTTGGACCCTTTTAACGCAGCGAATTTCTTTCGATTCCTCGTTGCATTAGCTACGCCCCTGTAAGCTATCACCTATAACGCCATTGCTTAGTAAATCCGTCTTCAGTTCAGCTGATGGTTAGAGATGTGCTGTTTTATATATGCTTATATTATTATTATAAGGCACCTTTTATTTATGACTCTGCGGTGTTTATAAGAAGCTCAAGCAACATGCTGCTCAAGCTGCATATATTGGAAGGCGTTGCGGCGACGTTAGTTTCCGTTCACATAGGAAAAATTTAAACAAGTTCGTAAATCGACGACCTTTCCTAAGCGACGATCCAGTTGGCGCAAGTCTCTGCCCTCTAAGCCGTGAGTCCTGGGTTCGATTCTCGGCAGGAGCACAATCTTCCTTCCCATGGGACATTTGTGCTTCTATATCTGGATATGTGTGATAAATGCTTCCGTCACTCACGATACAACTCTTTGAATTTAGCGTGGGGCTGTGAGTGTGATGCGTTAAAAAAACCTTCTAGGTAAAAATGTATATGCGTTTGTCTCGGATTTCCTATGAAAAATCGTAATCCATATGACCGAATAACAAAATCTAGAATACGCCTGATTATGGACAAATTGGTACGATAAGCCTAGAATGGAGAACTAACTCTGAAGTGAGTACGAACTATCTATCTTTACCTCAACATCTGTCGACCAATAATTTAACGGTTTGTCGTTATACAATATAACTGACAATACCTATAGTATATAAGCATTATTCATGGCTCTTTTCGCGTTATTACTATAATAAAATCTGTGGAAATAAAAAGCGCAATTTGAGTCAGGCGTCTTGCGGCGACTCCAGCACTTATCTGATGGTATACGGCCGCGTAAAATGCTCATGTTTCTGTTCTTTATTGTCTAAGAACCAGATAGCCATCATATTTTAATGTGTCAAAACGAGATTGACGTTTATCCATACCCTCGATTTTTTTCTCAACGTCGTGAACCTCTTTACATAATATAATTGTTCGAGCGAAGCAAGATCTTTGAATTCACTTGGTGGTTTAGCACTTCGTCCGTCCGTCCGTCCGTCTGTCAGAGACATCTAGCGTCTAAACCAAACAAGAAAGTAACTTCAAATACTCAGAGTTCTATGGTCCAAAGCTAGCAGTGAAAACTATAAACATAATATGATAGGATTATTGTCATCGATGAAAAAGATACTATAATACATAGATCTATTATAACCATGTTATTATAACATTGCATTGTATTGTATAATTTAGGTACCTAATACTTATTTTTGATTATTATATGATACTTAAAATAATTTTGTATCATAATATTATTATTTGTCGCATTCAAATAATAATTTAAATTAAAATAAGAAGTTATATAGTAATAGGTATTATATAAGGGCATATTTAAGATGTTTGTCAACACAAAATAAAACAAGTAAACACATTTATTTCAATTCCTGGACTTTACTAGGGCTAGGCGACGTGCTTCCCGTAAGGGCCACCATTTAATATTATCAGCATTTTCAAATATTATACTAGAGTCTGAGTTTAACGTTATTGTAGGTCACATCCCGTAGAGTTGCTAATAGTAAAGTAACGAGTATGTAGTGCGTGCAAACAAAGTAGGTTCTTCGCTTCGTTACAAAGTCGATTGTAGCGAAATACCTCTTTGCATATAGAAAGGCCAATTCAGTCGCCCTAATACTTCGATTTTTGTGCCATTTTGTGCGTTAGACTTTGTTTTAGAAAAGCTAGACTTAAACAATATTACTATATAACATAGTTAAAGGTAATAATAACTTTGACTACGGAATACCATTATATATAAAATTCTCGCTTTAGAAAGTATTGTAGATTATTGACCCTTGGGCTAACGAATCTGGTAACAATTGTTGCGCTGGAATTACCTGATTACTAAAGCTTCCTCATCTTAATTATGTTTCATGTATATTATAATACAATTTCGAACAAGTATGATATGTCTGAGTGTAGAAAATCGACACGGCTCTGTCACAGAGCATTGAATACGCTAATCTGCACTACATGTAAGAGCGTTTTGATTTATACCTGTAATAGCCGCGTCGTCGTAGCGTTGCCGTAGCATAGCCAAAGCGTAGGCGGCGTGTAGCTGTAGCATAGCCATGGAGTCGCCGTAGCTTAGGGGTTGCGTAGCCGTAGCGTAGCTGTGGCGTATGATTGATATTAGCTCGCGTAGCTAAGCTTAGCTCTAGTGGAAAAGGGTTAAACGAAAGCAAGTATTGTTTACGTTGAAACGAGAGATGCGATAGTTGGCATCGTTAGCACGATGCAAGCTAAGGGTGTGAGCATTCTTAAATGGGAGCTAAGGGTGCCAGTTAAGACTGACAGCTGAGTCTTGGACGGCTGCGCAGGCTGGGGCATTCTCGACGCTGCGCCTCGCTAAGTGCTGGATCTGATTGCAGTTCTGCATGTAGAATACCCATGATTTAGTAAATCTGTAATAACGCCACTAATATACTCGTTTAATATCACCATGCCATAGAGAAACACATTATGTACTTACTATTCAATTTACCGCTACTCTGTGGACGTTCTTTATTAGTTATCTGGCTAATAATTCTTAAAATCTGAAATGTATTTCAAAATCATAAGCACATCCTATAAAAATAACGAATATACCTCGCCACAAGCTCATTTCTCAGGATTCAACTTATCTTGCTTTCGCAAACTTGCAGAGACGAGCTCCATTTGCATTAATGCTATTTTACGGTGGCAACGAAACGTTGATGTGACAGGCATACGATCAGTGATCTCTTTGTATTTATGTATACGTCATTACGATACATTCAGCAGCGTGATAAATGGACGGGCTTTAACTATCGACAGGTTTTTGATTATATAATTTATAACTTAATTTCAACAATAATGAATGATGGTTAATTATGATGTTTTATGAACTGTTGCAATTGCTACTTTTATTCGTGTGAATAAAAGGAGCAATTGTAAATGAATGTATTGTTATTTGAATGATAATTATGAAGCATTTAATGAGTCGCGTATGCATTTTTTACTATTCATTATTTTTAGTGGTTTCTCTTTTTGGTGGCGAGACTTGAAGCACCGTTTTCAAGGTCACGTTCACGCGTACTTAAAATTAACTAACATCATAATCTATCTTATTAAAATTTGATATTATTAATATTTATTTATTTTTATTTTTGTTTTATTCTCAAATTATTTAGTAAAGTACAAGTAAAAACATTTATTGCCAAAAAGTTAAAAAAAAATCACAAAAAAAAAAACTAAACAGATTTATATATTTATGTTGTAGGCGGTAGTTATAGATGTTTCTGTTGTATTTATTCGCGGAATCAACAATTCACACTGAATACTAATATGTGTAAATCTTACGATTTGAAACCGCATTTATCTAGTGAAATAAAATTTAGCATTTTGCAGAGCTAAGTACATTCATTTCTTTGGTCTAGCACAGGGGCCGGCAACCTGCGGCTCGCGAGCCACATGCGGCTCTTTGGATGTGAAGCTGCGGCTCTTTAGTTCCAAACGCAAATATAATTTTTTTTAAATTAAAAAAAAAAAAGTTCTGATTCGGTTAACGAGGATTAGGCACCATTTCTATCGAGCCATTAACAAGCCTCCAAAGGTAGTAAAAAGTACATTTATACAGTTGAAACAAGTAAATTATGGGATGATTAGGTAGGTATAACGCGTGCATAGCGTTTTCTATACGATACTCATAGTATAGTAGGTATTATTGTAGTAATTAAGGATTATTGTTGGCAAGGAAAACATTTATGGCCCTATAAAACCTTGAATTTTTTTAAATTGTCATTTTTTACTCTTCCGTCTCAAAAGGTTGCTGACCCCTGGTCTAGCATATCACTTAACCAAGTAGAGATTTTTCAGTTAAAAAATGCACGCCCCTCCACAAAATATTTATACATTTAACAATCGACAGTTGATAAATTTGGTTGATGGGCGTACATTCAATCGACCTAAGCATGGTAGTGTTGTGATAAACAAAATCTATTTGCAAGTGAACATATCGATGATACGTATATTTTTCGAATTCATCACTTTCAAATGAACTAATGCAGTACGGGTTTAAGACTGGAATTCCAATATCAAGTAAAAAACACTAAGGATTCAATTCCTGCGAGAAAAGAGCGAGCACAGCTTAGTGTAAGCACGCCTTAATCCGGCAATACAAGGATAGCCCGGGCTTCAAAACTTATTATACTCTCCTTGAAACTTATAACAAAATGCAGATTTTTGATACCGAGAGTCGTAGTATTCATCCACGTGATTAGAATGCATAAATGCGAATTGTTATTTATTAAGGCACGAGGCCTTAATAAATAACAATATTTTGCTTACCAGCAATTCTATTGAGTTTAGGTTTTGTTTGACAGGAAATATGAGATCAAAATGTATCTCATTAGAACATAGGTAATATTTATTAGGCATGTACTTTTAAAGCTTTACGGTAACTGCAAGGAGTATAATAGTTATAGTTATAGCTTTTATGGGAAAACTGTTATTTTGGTAACAAATTACGACATGTTTTCGGATCTCTCAAAAATGACAGTATCGTGAAAGTACCTCGAGTTATCATAGCAACGAGCTCGTAAAAGCTATTTTAACGAATGCTATATTCGCAAGAACGGCTGTTACAGTGTCTGAACGTCTTTCACGCAATAAAGCACAGAGAGACGTTTTATTGAAGTTTTTTGTTCAGTACATTTGAGCGACGCGACATTGAAAAGTCGTCCTACGGGACAGATTAGGCCGTCTGTCTCTATTGAACGCGAAGTGTTTAAGGACGTCGTCGGTAAATTACATGCACGTTCAGAATATTCGCACGGGGTATTAAAGGATGCCATTATGCATAATGTATAATTCCCAGCGAGGATCATTAAAGCTGTCGGAAGGCGAAAGCCCACGGTAATGAACCCGCGATCGCGCGCTGTTGTCTCTTTCTTCTCGCTAATTGCTGCACTTTTATTTAAGGTCGAGATGGGCGCAACAGTTAAAAATGCACTTTTATCACAAAGAAACCACTTTGCATAACTTCGGCACAGTACTTACTCAGGCGTTCTTCCGACGAAGTTTCATCGTCTTTGCTCGCTTTAATGATTTATGTTTCCAGGAAAGCTGTTAGGCATCTTGTCCTTTGATGCCTTTGGTAGAAATAAAATGGTGTTCGCCGTTTATTCGATAAATCGAGGTCGTGTCGGGCCTAGTCCATGCGCTGAATATTTAATAGTTCAGTAAGCGTTTTTTTTTACACATGGTCCCAACGGCAACCAGATCTTTGTCTACTATATAACTTTTCAGATTTGTAATAGCCTTGCCAATATTTTAGTTATCTGGAACAGTCACATACAACATGTTTGCAAGTAGGGCTGGTTCTAGTTATAAATATTTAAGAGCAATATTCAGTCAAATTTAAAACTTCATAATTTTTTTATTAAATTCTTTTGATTGCTAGAAAACTAAAAATTTCCAAAATTCTTAGTCCTTTTCATATTTTTTAATGATGAATCATATAGAGGATCTTTTCTCTTTTTTTTTTTATAGATTTGATTTAATGTATGCTGCATTTACTAAGAATTGAAAATCCCCTTCAGTCTGCTTAAAATTTTAATTGTTATGCAAAGGTATTGACCTCGACTCGGTAATATTGAAATAACATGTAATGTTAAGAAAAAAAAATGTACAGTAATAGATCGCCTTATTTGTCAGCTTTTTAAAACAGTAATTAGTTTAGTATAACACATAAACGCTTTCCCAATTACAGACCCATACTAAGTTCGATGACTTGTGTTGTGGTTGCCGGAAACATTCACATCACAGACACAATCACACCCAGAACCAGAAACACAAATTTTCTTGGGGAGAAAACTTGTGTTTCCACCGAGAATCGAACCCGATACCCGTTGCTTAAAAGGCGAACACGCACCCAAACTAGTCAACAGAGAGTTCAATAAGATTGGGTGTTTTAAAAAAAAACAGATATTAAGCTATATTCATATTTGCCAGCGTAAAAAACACACAGCGCCGTTTGTTCAGAGATACGTTACCGGTTATTTAATTTAAAGTAACTTTGTATGCGCAGAAATGTGTAAAGACAGACATATATGCGCCACAAAAATCGCTGTATCCTATTTATGTGCAATAGACAAGATAAAATGTTGAAAGGGTGCCGAAATTATTCACCGGTGTCGAGCTGACAGACGGAGGCCCCGTATAAAAACTGCAGACTCGGATTAAGGGAAGGGGCTTAATATTACTGCTGTTGTAGAGATACTCCTAATTGTTGTTATTTATACTTAATTAACAGTTACGTCTGTAGTTTGCCGAGTAAGTTTAGTAAAATTAGCCTAAAATTAGCCTGAATAATTAGAGTGGCAGGGGATCATACGAGATAAAATTATCCAACACGGTAGGAAATAAAATACTGACCACGGACCATACGGCTAGAGATAAGCGTCAACAAAAGAGATGGTTGAATATCTTGCGAGTCTGCTTGAGGAAGTACCACCCCTTTGTCAAACCCCCCGTTTAACTAAACCCAATCCAGCTAGAGTGCAAGGATGCAGCGCCAGCAGATTTTAGCTGAAATATTTAGTTCCCAGTTTTATTAGAAGGCAAATGTGACGTAACATTTCAGTCTCAGGGAGAGGAATGTATATAATTCCTATGCTGAAGATTAGTTTTAATAATAATGGGATGGTACTTTATTTTACCATCTTACTTCTTACCTTCAGGTCTTCTTGAACGTCTTGCTTGTCTCTATTCCTACATATTCCTAGCATGCAAGAAATATTTTTTTCAGGTCATTAAAATACTTGTGTATGTTGCTGATGAAATGCGTACCTACATTTAAAACCATAACGCATAGTAACTGTTACAAAGTATAAATAGTAGGAACGAGCAAACGTCCCGATTTTTCCGATGAAAGTATTTTTTCGAATATACTCCATACATAAAACCCTGATATACTTGTTAAATGGATTAAAATAACTGAATTCCGCTTTTCTCTGTTAAATAAACAGCACGAATCTCATGTTCGGAGGTGTTTTGTTTTAAATAAATTGTTTGTAAAGATAAGAAATATGTATTGTGACTTTTCAGTTTGCCCTGTTTTCGTTATGGGGAAACTTCAAAGCTTAGGCCTCACTGGTAGATCAAAGAGTAGATTCGTATCATTCTAGTCTATTATAAAAATGCTTTTAATATTAATTTAAGTACAAAATATAATCAGAAACGAAGTAAAGTCTAGTGAAATCACTATTTTGCAGCAAAATTTTAGCTTTATTTTGGGTTTGGAACACAACAAGGCATCGCGTCAGAGGACGACCCAGGCTGTTTTGCAAGTCAATTTGACTCCGCATTGCATCCCTCTCTCTATTATTCGTTTTCAATGTACTAAAGTTTTGTAGAACTCAAGCTTTAAAATCGCACATCACATTCGCCCACTCTACCTTCATTAAAGTAAACTTCTTCGACGAGTTACAAATCCTTTTGAGCTGCTATTTCCCTAAAATATAGAGCCCTTACAACTTTGTTAGTAGAGAAACTTCACCGATATCGTTTTGTATACTTTACAGAATTTTATACAGTTTTTTACTCCCGAGGGAAATCAAAGTTAATGAATACGTTCGCACTCCAAGTTAATAGAAAAGGAAGCGAGGTGTCCTATAACGATCCTAATTTATCCTAATTTGGCGAGCTCGTCTACTGATGTTCTATATTGTTTTGGTGAGAAGCGTGTTAAAAGGCCCAAAAAAGTACTGTGGAGTAAAAGTTACTGCTTATGTATCCATTAGAGGTGGCAGAGGTGGACTTATAAAGGGATTAAAGTCTGTATCTGGTCCCCGCTCGCACTTAAAAATGTTTAAGTACATTTTAGGCTTACAAGTTTGTGTTACTGTGATAGTAAAGTAAGTTGATAATCCGTCTCGTAGGATGGTGTTGGTTTGCTTAACGTACTATGAGCTAGGACATTTGAATTGTAAGCGAGTAGCAAAAACAACGAGTGCAGGATAAATATTTAATCGCCGTACCTTTCTTTCGGTTCAGGTGGCATGGTGTCGCCATTTGCTGGAACGAGAAAAAAATATATTATACAAACATGCCGAGAATTCTAATATCCAAATAATTTGTTTGAGTATTTGGTTCGTGTCAGATAGTAAAGAAATTATAAAGATACAATAGAGTGTCATGCTCTCTAATAATATCAATAGAGTTTCTTGATACTTAAACTCAGTTCAAAACAAGAAACAACAAATCCACGTAAAATGCTAAGATCCGGCTTTGCCATATTTTGTAGATCAACAGATTGAATGGGTTGGTTCAAATTTGTGGGTAATCTAGGCTAGTGATCTAAGATGTATGAATGAAATTCTAACAAGTATCGTAATAAATAAATAGAGAATGGCATATCAAATCAAGTACCCTGTACTATTATTAGTAAATACGTAGTATTTATATAGTACTTACATAATTCTCTGCGAATGGATTTGTTTTCGTTATGTTTAGGGCTTGACTGTCGAATTTATTAAACGGGTTTTACTTTTTTTAGGTTTACCGACAGCTTGAAATCAACTTGTTGGATAAAAGTGATTAAAAACTCTATTTCAGAGTTTTATTCCATTTCGTTAATTATATGTTAGGAGGATTTGGTCGCCTAGAATTGTAATATACCACATTTATTTTCATACCATGCTCTTCTACACGTTATTATAAATTGAATACATAAAACTGTTTAACTTATTTGTTTTTCTACTTCGGATATCAGGATAGAAGATTTGTTTTATTTATTATTTGGGCTTTGATAAACGCGCGACGTTTTTGCCATGTTCGGGTTTGATGATAAATAGATGAGAGGCGCACAAAAAGTACGAAAGAAGAGTTATTTGCTTTCGCACAAACTACCTAAGCTGTGTGATGCTTGACGGAACGGACAACTTTGGAATTCCTAATGTAGTAGCTGGCGTAATGTTTCAGGTCCTTGTGTCTGCCTCATTTTAGGTGTGCTTTAGAATCCTAGATTTACTTTATATCCAACTTAAACATATGCAAAGCTTCTAAATACGATTAAAATAATCAGATTTTTGCTATTTTGGGTATATATGTTATGGCAAATAGTTAGGTTTTAGGTTTTTTCCTAGGAGTATTGTTCAATTGTACAATGCTATTTTCATAATGCTATTTTCATTAGAATTCAGGTGAATCTTATTATCATTAGAATTAATTAGAACATTAAAATTGTAAAAGAAAGAATAGATATTTATTGGTAGCTATCACAATTACAAAATATCATTTTCTACCGACTTCACTTAAAAGGAGGAGGTACTCAACTCGACTGTATTTTATTTATTTTTTTTATATTTACCTCATAACTTCTTTCCACGTGAACCCATTTTTTTTGTTTAATCGATTTTGCTTTCTAATTGGTCCCATTTAAATATGATCAAGATCTGATCAGTGGTTATTGAAATATCGTCAATAATGCGTGTTTAGTACATCAAATCTGGTCGAAGTATCGAAGATAAAGCGGTGAAGTTGGTTTTTTAAGCTTTGCTTGCGTTTAATTATGATAACAATAGTAGGTGTAAAATGTATGCTTCGGAAATGATACAGTTTAGCATAAATATACTACCGAAGCGGTGCGCTGCTTTTCAGCTATACAGATTTTTACCGACAGCTTTTACCACTCAAAGGAAGGTACTTAGTGTGTTTATTAGCCTTTGTATAAGTATATGCTTGTTCCTTTGTGGCGCTCCAGAGGCCAAACGTGTAAGCCGATTTAGATGATTATTATGTTGATCGATTAATCTTAATCTTTCGAGTGTCATTAAATACATGACAAAGCCCAACTAGCCGCCAAAAAGCTAGGAATCCTTGCAAAGCTAAGTAGGTACTTCACTCCGCAACAATTGCTCGATGTACCAAGCGTTCATTTATGGAGTATTGTTCTCATTTTTGGGACGGTTCAGCTAAATACCAACTTGAGGCTCTTGAAATCATTGAGCCAAGAGGCAAGAGACTTATTAACAGCGACCAGTTGACTGATGCAAAACTTCAGAGCTTAGGGCATCGTCGCATGGTGGCGAGTCTATCGGTATTTTATCGGATACATTTCGGAGAGTGTGCAACGGAATTACACAATCTGATTCCCCCATCCCCATTCTATTATCGGTCATCGAGACAAACTCTTAAGCGACACCGCTATATGGTAGATATTCCACAAACGCGGAGGAAGCGTTTTGCCTCCACGTTCATTATATGAACTGCAAAAGAATAGAATTCCTTACTTGAGTCTGGGTTCCCTGATAAATACAAAATGGGATTAAGTTTCTTTAAGTCGCGGGTGAAAAGGCATCTTCGGGGCAAACGTGCTCCATCGTCGACCGCATCGTCACTTACCATCAGGTGAGATAGCGGGCAAATGTTTGCCTATCTTGAATTGAAAAAAAAAACAAAGATCAAAATTAAGCATGTCGATTAGGATTAAAGTCGACGTTCTATGTTATGTGATAGGATATCATTGAATAGGTATTTAAAATATTTTATCATTTTATATTAACATTTAGGTTCTATAAAGATTTAAATTTGTGTAGCAACCGTTATCACTTAAATTTACAATAATACACTATTACATCAACAATACTTGTAATAAAGATGTCATCGAGTTCTTATATAATAGCATAAAAGGTCTTATTATCGGAAAAGTGTATAATACTTAATGCAAGTTTCTTTTTACGTAGTTGGCTTTTTGATTGTTGTGTATATTTACTTATTTATGGTGTAACTAACACGACTTTCTTTTATATATATATACAGTAAACATATAGCTCATGGGAAGCGAGCGGTGACGATGACGTGAGTTTCACGCTTTTTGTACACCCAAAAAATACACATATATACACAGTATACCTACATATAGCTCATGGAAAGCGTTCGGTGACCGGTGACGATGACGCGAGTTCCATGATTTTTGTTCACCCAAAAAGTGCTCAACGCGCATAAAGAAGTTTTCACTTCAAAATATTTTTTGTCTATCTATCTATAAGTGCTGTGGTTTGCGTACAACAACGATACAGAGATCAATACCGAATAGATTGTGACGATATTTTTTCATAAACGTGTATTTCCATCGTGTTCAATATAATATTGCGTTAGTGACGGGTCGAGGCACACGGCTGTATTTTGCGCCAACAGCTGCCGAGGATTGTTTCTAGCCGTCAGTTTCCTGTCCTCATTCATAAACAATAGGAATAATTCGAGCAGAACTAGTTGACCAACTTGGGATATCATGTGGGCATGAATGGAAGCAGGTGATGTGGTTTTTTAGGCTAAATCGTCTGTTTCATCTTCTGTATCCATTGAGTACTCGCGCTAATATGGAAGAATACTAAACAAAATAGTAGATCATAAAGCACAAAAATATCCTTTAAACGAATTAACAAAAGTAAGGTACGTTTATAATGATTTAGCTGTTTAAGAAACATCGGAGCTTTTAGATATATAGAAAATAATAATAATAAACGCTTTCACACTCACAGCCCCACGCTAAGTTTAATGACTTGGGTCATGGGTGCCGGAAACATTCACATTACACAAACTTCTCAATCACAACCAGAACCAGAAAAAGTTAACTAAGCAAACGTGCTCCATCGTCGACCGCATCGTCACTTACCATCAGGTGAGATGGCGGTCTAACATTTACCTATCTTGAATATAAAAAAAAAACAGTGTATGCTATATGACAGTTGTTTCTACTTTCATAACAGACTATAGTAGGATAACTTCTTAGTAACCCATAACATACCTAAAAAAATTCAAAACATTTATTATTTACTTTTAATTTTGGCTACACAATCTTGAGCGTTTAGCCAGTGTCAAGTTATAAAGTATCTCAAGTCAATTTCATAATATAAGTCCTCGTCACAAGTCACAGTCAAAGTCAAGTAAAAGAGCCAAGGTCCAGTCACAGTCAACCTCAAAACATTATAAGTATATTAAATATAAAAAACCATAGCGTATTAGAATGTGTAGTATATGAGAATATACAACTACTAAAACATAAAAACGTATTTAATCATTACTACACTCCCAAAAAATATATTTTACACAATTCATTGTGACTGCTTCATACAAAATCACTTCAATGAACTTTTCTATCGAACAACTCCGCTTTGACCCTCCTTTTCTTATATATGAAGGTTTTCTCAACCTGGCCCAGGCACTAAAAGTACCTTTTCACTGCACTATTTAACAACAGGCCCATTGGCAATAGATTTTATTGCAAAAGAAACGTGCTCTAACTCTTAACGTTTCAGATCTCGATTTTGTACGAGTAAATTTTCTTTATCACTTACGCCCAATCGAAAACGATTCGCTCTACGACCGGACCCAAGTGTGTTTACTCTTTTAAAACGACTATGGCCAATTTATCTTGAAGTGTGCGAGATATGAATAGTAAAAGCTCTCATGAGGAAATAATAAAAAAGAAAATGATCTGTCAATGTATTTTCCTGTATCACCATTTTCATAATTTAAAAAATAGTGATAAAAGCAGACCAACCTATACTGACTATATAGGAACGCTACCCTCTGGTAGTGGGCTAAGGCACTTGAGTTACCTATTAAGCTAGGCGCCTTTTAGGTCACTTGGCTCTTTGCTTTGTAGATGTATATAGTTCAATTAATCAATCATCATTTGTTTGAACCATTTAAATTATCTCAAATTTAATGAAGCTCTATCTCTTAAAAAAAATCTTGATGTTTTAGTTTAGGTTAGGACGTATAGGCAATTGACGCGTAGATAGTATTTAACGCATGTATGAAAATAAATACTGACCTACCTAGTGAAAATATCAGCGTTACAAATTGAGTGAGTAATGTTTATTAACATCGAACATGAGTATCATATATAATTATTTTCTTCAAAACGAATTCACTTACTTTTACTCAAAACTGAAACGATTTTTAAACGTGGCGTGCAAAACATTTAAGTATATTTAAGATGAGCTAGAATTTTGGTCGGAACCTCTAGCACATAAATCTTTCTCAAAGTTTCCTGATGTCAGATAAGTTGGTAAAAGATGTTCGGCATCGTGAGGTCAATTTTAAATGCTTCTGCGAAGAAGTTAATAAAGTACTAAAGATTTATGACTCAATGATTTAATTAAAGTTATTTATTTATCTACTACCTAGAGACTATTAAAAAAAATGTCTACAATTGGCTTTAATAAAACTTGTTACGATAGAAAGTAACGTGTAAAAAGTGTACTTAAAATTCAATAAACCTTTAATGTAATTTTATGTAATTCCCTTTTAATTTACTTCATTTTGATGCCGAGCCCGAAAGCTTTGGTTAACCATTTTTTAACGTTTTATTATTTCGCGCCAAAGAACCGTCATTTCGTTTTTTTTTTGCTAACATCTTTCTAAGGAGTCTTGGTATTTTAAGACTTAAGAATATAACGATACATTAACTGTTGCAATCCGAAGATACGAGTAATGTGGAAATTTACAAATTTACATACATAAATAAAGACAACTCTTTCTTGGCAGTCGGGTAAAAAGGGGAGGCAAAGTATTGGTGAACTAGAATTAAAGTAATTTCTACGCGCGAAGGTCACTATGAACAAATTGGATGAAGGCCGGTTCATTTTAACGTGTCATAATAAAACCTCCTTTGGGAAATCTCCATGATGTGACACAGTGTGCGATTTTACGTCGTGGCAACTTTTAACCGTAAATTCAGGGATACAGACGTTACAGTTACAGCTATAGGTGTTAAAAGGAGGGCTATAACATTATAAAATGTTTCTTTATAAACTAGTCGTTCGCGCCGAACTGAGATGTGGCGCCTACATTTTGCTTCAAAGAGAAAAACTTTTGAGGTTACTTGCTTGTAGCTTTTTTATACATTATAATTGTTTAATTTCTATATTTATTGTTCAAGTACTGGATATAATGGATATTATACGCAAGTTTCAGCGTTGAGTAAAAAGCCGTTTTTGAGATAGACCCCGGGACAAAATAGGTCTAAAAACAGTGACTTTGGTGGCATACCAAATCGTTATCTTCCAACATAGTTTTAAAAAAAACCGGTTTCGAACTCTACTTGTCAAGCCCTTTTTAACGATACCTCACAAAGGTAGATAAAAAAAAATATATTTTACCCCCCACTTACAAATATGGGAGCCCCCTTAATTTTTAAATTTCTGTAATTTTAAATGTCCTCTCTCATTTCTGGCTTTGAGCCGTAGTTTTACATATTCTGTGACAATTTGAAGTCATTCGCTTATATGGTTTAGACGCCGATTTAGTACGACTTAAGGGGCTCGGTAACATTTAAGACATTGTTAATAGTTCCTGCTGCGGGAAGGTCCTGGTGACCTGTAATACTTGTTTTTAACGAAACCTACATCAGGCACCAGCTCTCACAAAGTAGTACCAATTTCTGGCACAACTTAATCATGCCTAGTCTTACTATTTGTACCTTTGTGAAGAGAAATAAACTGATTTTTTATTTTGATTTTGAGACGCTAGATGCCTCCGACGGACGTACGGACGGACGGCAGACGGAAAAAGTGCTGAACGACCCAAGTCAACATAGAGATCTCGCTTCGCTCAATCAATAACTTCGAAATTACGCGCACATTATTGTGTCAACGTTTTGGCATTCTCATCGGCGGATGTCCCAATAGGTGCTTAAAAACATTTCTGATAAATTAGCCAAACTCTATAAATGTGAATTATACAATTAGGTATACCTTCCGCAAAGTGAAATCTGATTGAAAATCATCACAATATCTATTAGGTTAGCGAGTACAAAAGACAAACGCTGCGGGGCTCATTATTTTCACCTGAATACGGCGAAGCAAAAAGGAGGTTTATGATTTTAGTACCGTATGTATGTTCGTTTGGTCACAAGCGCTTGCCATTGCTAAATCTTTGCTATCGCAAAATGGTATAACAAATGTCGATTCACAATAATATTTTTAAAGTCAAAACAATCGTGAATACCTTTTACATATAATGTTTCAATGTTATATCCGGCTTAATTAAAACACGTAAAAAGTAAGTTAATATTTTTACGTGTTTTTAAGCCGTATACTATAACATTGAAACGCAATAATATCTGTCTTCTACAGGTAACATATCTAATGTAAAGTATTCCAAGGTGACATTATTGGAATAAGTCTCGTTAATTAACAGGGATGACTCGGGGTGAGGACTCGGGCGACTGCCAGTACCTATTATTTCATTAGCTGACTTTTATTCCTCTTCATTGGCTGGTGGGAAAGAAAACGATCGAAGATAATTGAGTTGAAAATGGTTGGGAAAGCAGGCATGGACGTAACGAGGTAGAATGTTTTGGGGCGTATTCTAACAGCATATCTATTCTATAAATAACATTCAATAAGGAATGTAAAAAATTAATGAAAAAAAATGCGCCGCCGAGTTTCTTGCCAGGTTCTTCTCGAGATGGCATTATCGAATCATAAGCGAATCTGGCAGTAGAATTAGTAACTTTTATGAGTGCCTCTTTGGGGCCCATGTGAATAAACGATTTTGATTTTGAATACACACACACACTCACAGTTCTAAATTAATACAAGACTTGTACCGATGGTGCCGAGGTGTACATCACACACACGCACGCTCAGAACCAGAGCGCAAATGTCTCTTGGAAGATTGTGTTCTTGTCGGGATTTGAAACCAGAATATGCGTCTTAGGAAGAAACACCTGCCCATTAATAAAAAGAATAGAATAATCTTAGACATAGTTTCGGTACTATATATAAACAGCCAGTTCTTTTTAAGCGTATATAGAAACGTAGAGAAAATAAATAACGAACCGCAAAATTAAATGTGTTTAAGCAAATATGTGTACCTAGTTGTAATGTCGCAGTATAAATAAAATTGTCTTCGTGATGTCTTTACTCACGTTTTACTGATTGGGATTAGACGTTCATAAATTGATCAATTTTATAACTTGACACTGGCTAAATGTATAAGATTGCGGAGCCAAAATTAAAAGAAAAAACAATGTTTGATGTATCCTTATCACACGGAACTAGTGAGAAAAACAATCTTATTAGTTTTGTTGCGGAATTTTTTTACGGAACTTCTTGGAACTAAAAACAGATTAGCTGAAAACAAGGTTATGTTTGAGTTTTGTCGCGAAAGTAAAAAAATGGCGTTGTTAATTTTGTATATTTTTCCAAAACCTGTGATTCTTCGATTGTTAATGTGTAATAATGGTGTATTATTAACTGTTAATACTAAGTAAACGTGCATAAGTGTAGGCAAATGATACCAAGTTGAAAAACGTGATTTTCGCTTCGCTCCAAAACTCCAATAGAATTTCTAGTAAAGTTTCTACCACTTTATTAGGACATGACTTGACTATAACTGGACCTTGACTATTTTACTTGACTTTGACTGTGTCTTGTGACTAGGACTTTTAATGTAAATATACTTGAAATATATTATTACTTGACACTGGCTAAATGCACAAGATTGCAAAGCCAAAATTAAAAGAAAAAAAAGGAGGTTATGTTCAGGTACAATTTATTTACTTGACTGTGTAATGCAGTCATGTCACAATATTCCCTTAGGAACAGCGTCCTGGATACGTCCTACAACGCCAGAGCACATTTTCGTCTCCCGTAATTGTAGCCTTCTTCAAGTAATTGTTTAAAGGAGGATTGGATTCTGTTTCGAGGTTACTTGTAATTTAATATGCAAAAACGAGAAACGGTAAAAAAAATTTGAACTCACAGAATTATATTGGAAGATTTACCAGTTTATTTGATTTAGCTTTTGTTGTTTTTCTTAAACATAACAATACTAGTGGCTCTGTAAGCGGAAGACTATGTACCAATTACGTTTGGAATTACGATCAAGCCTTAAGACTAATAAGAAAATTAATTTTGACCTACACTGCTAAGTAAAGTTGTATACTAAAAATGTGTCTAATAAAACTTTTCTTACTGTCTCTATTATCAGGAAGACACTTTGTTCTTGTGTTCTTTGTTAATAGCACTCACTATATTACTCTGTCACATCACTACACTAACTCAAAAGGTTTAGTTCTTTTGAGTTCATTATTTATTAAAATGGCTGAAATATGTTTTTTTAACATTAACAACTCCCATGACCACACTGAATCGACTATAAAATTTCTATAAAATTATTATAGAACCTGCTCACAAAATTGTTCTCGAGAATCGGTTGAGAAATGCAACCCGTAGCGCAGAACAACCGAAAATCCGGCGGACATACGAAAGCAATTTGCCCAAGCTAAAACAGACACGCTTCGCTCGCTCTGCTCGCTCGGTCAAATATTACTTTTAGAATAAACACTTCACTTGTCGTAGCACTTACACGAACGTAAGAAAATGCGGACGTAATACCGTATACAAAACGGGTGAAACACTCTAGGTCCTACAAAATTCGCTTGTCATAAGGCTACACGCACACAAATACAACATTTTGCGAATTAGACATTCTGCGACTAAACGCATCAAAGGTAATAATTATCGGGAAGTGGAATTGGGTCAATTGATAAATTACCAGTAACTATAAACACGACTCCACAACAGAGCATTGAAAATTTACCAATACACTTTCCTCGTAAGTCTATTATTTTAATTATGTTTCTCTGACAATCGTGCGTTTAAGGGAATGGTATCATAAAAAGGCTGAAAATTTGTACATATTTTAATTTTTTTTCTCTGAAACCGTAATAGTAAAAGCCTTTAAAAAAAAGTTTGTCTGTTTCCCCTAGGTAAAGCATGATGCCTTCTTCTCAAAATTAAAGTAAAACTTTTATGAAATGTTCAAAAAAATTTATCAGTCTCCTTTATTTTCATACTTGTAATTATTTTTCTACTAAAGTATAAATCACAAGACTTTTTCATTATTTTTCTTAGGACCACTATCTCACCTTAAGTTACACCACAGATTGCTTCAAATAGATCCGGAAGTCCTCATTCTATGATTAATTTTTAATTGTGGGACTTAAATATAGGTACTTAAATTTTAAGACTTTGAATTGCATGCTTACTTGAAAAAATGTCTTCATGAAGCGACTATAAAATCGCAAGAGAAGGATCGGAGTCTGTTTTTTTCAAATTTCAATATTTATGATTCGAAAACACGCGGTTTTTAAAGTAGGCGTTCTATTAATCACATATTCTAAGATTTATAAAGATTTTTATCTTTACATAAACCCTACTAACACATAAATTTTCATTAAGCTAAATAGATATTGAAATAAACTTGATCCTAATAAAATCCACCTCATTGATCATCCATTCCCTTTCTCGACCATTTCATATGAATGAAGGCTGCCGAACATTTGATAAGGCTACATACTTTGACAGCCCACATTCGGTGGATCATTGACATGAAAAAATGGTGAAGAAAAGTGTTTGCATTGCAGCTATCGGTAGATATTTCTAGTTTGAAGGTCTAAATATGAAAATGTGTCTGAAATTACAGGCAGATATCACGAAAAGGATTAAGATGATTGGTACGTAGATAGTAGCAACCATTTTCTTTATACTCGATAGGCGAGCATTTGACCACTATCTCACCTGATGGAAAGTAATGATGCGGCCAAAGATGTAGCATGCTTGCCTAGAAGATACCTAGTGTTTTTACCGACATCTCAAAAAAGGAGGAGCTACTCAAGTCGACTGTTTTTTTTTTCTTTATTTGTGTTACCTCATAACTTCTCTCCTCGTGAGCCGATTTTTTAGTTTAAAGATGTTGCTTTCTAATTGGTCCCATTTAAATTTGATTAAGATCTGATCAGTAGTTCTTGAAATATCGTCAATAATGCCTATTTTGTGGACTACTTTGACGATGTTCTCGTAGACCGACTTCAAAAGTTACCTCAAAACTTCTTTCGTTGTGCGCCGATTTTGTTAATTATTTTTTTATTTGAAAGCTGGTGATTTTTATGTGGTACCATTGAAAATTTGATCAAGATCTAATCAATAGTTTTTGAGTTATTGTCGTGTTTAATACATTAAATCTGATCAAGGTTCCGAAGATAAAGCGGTCTCTTCCGAAGAAAAACTTCCCAAAAAAGGAGGAGGTACTCAAGTCGACTGTATTTTTTTTTGTGTGTTTTTTCTCATAACTTCTCTCCACGTGAGCCGATTATTTTAGTTTTAAAGATGTTGCTTTTATATTGGTCCTATTCAAATTTGATCAAGATCTGATCATTAGTTCTTGAAATATTGTCAATAATGCATATTTTGTGGACTACTTTGACGATGTTCTCGTTTAACCGACTTCAAAAGTTACCTCATAACTTCTTTCGTTGTGAGCCGATTTTAATGATTATTTTTTTATTTGAAAGCTAGTACTTTTCATGTGGTCCCATTGAAATTTGATCAAGATCTGATCTCTAGTTTTTGAGTTACAAGTCAATAATGCGTGTTTAATACATTAAATCTGATCAAGGTTCCGAAGATAAAGCGGTGAAGTCGGTTTTTTTAAGCTTTGCTTGCGTTTAATTATTTAAGCTTTGCTTGCGTTTAATTATTATTTTTCATATGTACCAAAATAATATAAAAGCAGATCTCTTTTTCTGTGTGAAAAAATCAGCTCTTCAATTATTTCACACAGCACACTTTGCATTACTATATTAGAAGCTACCCGTACCTCCTAAACGATCCTCTAACGAGGTCATTAATTTCAAATCAAAAAGATGACTTTGCTTAGTTAGGAATTCCAAAACTGTCCCTTCAAGTATCACGCAGTTTAGGTATTTCAGAAAGAATATAGCTATAGTACTTTTTGTGCGTCTCCAAGATCTATTTGTCTTCATACTTGAGGACAAAACGGTGAAAGGACTGCTCGTTAATCAAAGCCAGTACAAACATTTCAAATCTTCCCTCCACTGTGATAATGCCAAATAAAAGAGAACTACTAGAAAGAAGCATAAAATTACGTTGTTTATAGTAAATAAAGCCAAAATAAGTAAAAAGAAAACATTAAGCACGTTTATAAAGCTTTATCTGGAATGGAGTTGTAAAGTATGTAGAGATATAAATGTGGTTTTAAATCTTATCTGTTTGGATTTAAGTTAAGGCTAAATCGTGTTATTTATTGATTTTGTCTAACTTCACCCAAATCTCTAAGGCTTTTCATTTCATGTGCAGGAATTTAAGTGAGAACCTATTTAAGTAGATCAAGTTTATTAGATTATTAAAATCTCACTCCCATATCCTTACAAATAAAAATGTTCGATGATTCTTCTATAGTTAAATTTGTTATGGCTTCTTTGACGCCCTTTATTTCACATCAGGCAATATTGCACCCATAAAAGATTTATAGAACGTTTTATCTTCCAAATTTTCATAAGATGTTGTCAGAAACTTCACAATTGAAAATACCCCCGACGCTCTATCTGAAAACTCCTTGCACTGATTTTAACAAATATAGCTAAGAATACTCTATATACAAAGTCACCTTTAAAAATAACTTTATTATATTATTAAATAACTATGTTATATTAACTATACTATTTGGGAGCTACGATGCCACAAACAGACACACTTCGCACTGCCCGTTGACTTAGTTGGATGCGCGTTCGCCTTCTAAGCAGCGGTAACGGGTTCGATTACCGGTGGAAACACAAATTTTCCCCCAAGTGGGTTCTGGGTGTAATTGTGTGTGATGAGAATGATTCCGAAATTCACGACACAAGTCATCAAACTTAGTCTACAGCTGTGAGTGTGAAAGTTTTAATTGTGTATAATCGTTTATGTTATGTTTTTTCCTGTTTAAATAGCATTAAAAAATCTGTGGCTTGTTGGATTGTAAAATGTTGTATGGATATTCCATACAACATTAAACAATGTCAATGTAATAAGCTAAAATTATTTTTTATTACATGTTTGATAGGCAAGCGACAACGATATCAATGTTATCGACAAATAATAGTAAAACATAATGTTCATTAGATAGGCAAGACCAACGAATTTACTCAAACACATTATTCAGTATTTCTGTGCTATTTGAGAGCCTTCAGAATTCCGATTTATGATATAATATGAAGATCAAATTTGCCAGATAAATATTAGTTTAGCTGCTGATGCGATAAAAATATACCAAAGTATTTATTTGCTTAATAGAATTCTCGGCATGCTTGTTTAATTCTTTTCTCATTCCAGCAGGTGTCACCACGTCTCTTGAACAGAGGGAAAGGTACGTAGATTAAATATTCATCCTACATACCTTGTCTTCGCTTCTCGCTTATAATTCGAAAACCTTAGTCCACATCATAGGTACAAGTTACGCAACTCGCGACCCCCCGTCATGTCATCTACACGATGTTTTCCCGATTGATACGATGCTATATATGTTTTCCTAATTGGGCATAAATATTAATTCGAATTTTTTTTTTCCTCGACTGAAAAATAGGTTTCAAATATTAAATATTTTTATTGAACTCGTTTCAAATCTTTGGTATACATAATGATGGGTTTTATCTATAAATATAATAAAATTTAAAATAAAGCGATATCTGTACATTATAGATATTGATTAGGGTATTTATCAGAACAATAGAAGCCAAAACAACATTTTTAGTTTTTTTGTCGGTCTATGTGTATTTTGCACACGCATAACTAAAAAAACTACTGCATTTTGGTTAAACTAAATTAACTTAATGAACTCTGAACTTAATGATATATTAACAAATTTTAAGGAAACTAGCACTTCCATGAACAGATAAGTTAGTCGCGGAAAAAGCTAGTTGAAAATATAATGGTTAAGTAGTTTTTATGAAACTGGTCACCTGTAGAAGTGGTCACGAGAGGGCCGGTGCTACCCTACCGAAACGTCGAGGTTAGTCAAAATAATGTTATTATGAAAAAAAAAACAGCGAATAGACCCGGTTTTCTCATAATAAACGATTGCAGTTTGCGAAAGTTTAAATAACTCTATACAAAGTAGCTTTTGTGCGCTATGATGTAGCAACCCATAAAATAATAATTGTTAAATACTATCAAAAATATATATCAATAATCTATTTTCTACCCAATCTATACATCTTTGTTTTAAAAAATCTGTGAAGCCGTTTATTACGATTGTATCGGCAAAGTACCTTTTGAAACTTAGTTAACAGCATTTTCAACCCCAATGCTTTCAGCTTATTTTGTGCACTCATCCCCGAAACAAAACGAAAACAGCCATTGATGGGCTCACCAAATTAGGATATATACGTTATAGGACAGTTACAAGTTTCTTCTTTTCTTTGAATTTAGAGCACTCACGTATTTAAGATGTATTACCAATATAAAAACTTCTATACGACTAAAGTTGTAAGGGCTCTCGCGGCTTTATGTGGGCTTTATCGTAGCGTAAAAGAATCTGTTACTATTCGATTTTTATTTTAATAATTGTATTGATAATATATTGTATATACCGCAATATATATTGCGGTGCCTTCGCGTGCGCTGTCATATTAGTTCAGAACTTGAGTGCGGGTTCAAAAATTGTAGTAGACTGATAACGAATACTAAAGAGAGGAACGCTGTAAAATAAAACTGACTAGGAAACTCTTTCCCTCCATAAAATTTTTTGTGATTATCTAACCAAGAAAAATTTGGAAACAAACTAGCAGTTCGCAGCGAACTGAGACCTAAGGACTGAGACTGTCTACTGGAAAAAAAAACCGTAAAAGGTGATATTATAGGTAAGTACCAACTTAAAATGTAGAGCCGTTTTTAAAATAGAACTTAGGCCTATATATAAAACATGAAAAATTAAAACCCGTCTACTAGTAGATACAAATTTATTTATTTATTTATTTTGTAGGAAGACTAACAACTATTGTAATACAATATGGCAATTTTAGTATATAACAAAGAGTTAATTAAAAGTCTCCACTCATAGATATTAAATAACTTAAAAAACATGTAGGATATAACAATTATATAAGTGTTTTTCCCTTTATTTAAATATTAATTAAATAACGTAGCTTTTTTTGTTTTTACAATAACCAGTGATGAAAATGGTTGACAAATTGGTTTCATATAGTTTAAAACCAAAACAAATCTACGCTTTATTTCTACTTTTATATATATATTTTTATTTAGTGTTATATATTTTTGAAAATTTCATTTGATAGCCAAGACGATGGTATTTGGCTATTTATATTTTCATAATTTTAATACTGCCGGGTGCCATTGTATGTTTAATGACTTCATTGTTCTCATTTTATATCTATCTATCTATCTAAAATGTTTGACAATTTTGACAAGTGTTTGACAATTGAATATTGAAAATGTTTGTATTAAAGCTATTTAAATAATAAAAAAAAAATTGCCAAGTGCGAATCTTATTCGCGCCTCTCCTCAGTGCGTGGTTCAGTACAAACTTGTATGTAGACAGTTCGTGTATTAGTTTCAAAGATTTCTGTCGATACACATACACACTTTCATATCTTCTTCCGTAATCAGCGCACCGCTATATAATACTATAATTAGATTTAATTCGTGTATTAGTTAGGTATAATTATGGTTTATTAGTTAGGGCGAATGTGAGGGACAAACGACCTTACTTATTACATCATACTATAAATACGCTGCTAAACTTATAACTCTCCAGTTTTTTCCACCGCAGTTAGGTAAACATTGGCGTCTTCTGTTTCTATTTTAGTTAACTGGAAGTTTGAACAAAATCAAATATAGAACAACATGTCCACACCAAACAAAACTGCAATTCACTTCTTGTCATCAAATATTATTACTAAAGAAATTCAATATAGCAGCAATATACTACGAAACTAGTAAAGGACAGATATGTACTCGTAATCATATTATTGGCGTGAAAAGTGGGAAAATAGAAAAGTTGACGGCAGTACTCCCTAGAGAGGAAAGCGAACCGAGCTCGTCACTATTTACTCTAGTTGTGTTTGACGTTTCGAATAAATACACAGTCGCCTAAGACAACAGGATTGATCGAAATAACTTAATAACTTATGATCCAGGGACAAATACTTGTAGTGTTTGATGACAATATTTCTTTATCTTTCTTCTTTATAGACTTACTATACTGCAGTGACTCAGGTTACCTCCTCAAAAATAACTCTTGTTTCATGGGATATAAGAAGTACTACGAAATAGGTCTACTAAGTTCATCTGCTCCTAAAGATTTTTCTCAACCTCTGTGTGTCTGTGCGTACCTTTATTTAAATGGTATCTTATAATGGCTGGATGAATTTGAATTAAATTTGGCATGTACCTACCTAGGTAGTTTAGATGTTGGATTTGATACACATTATTTTTATCTTGCGATATCACGGAGCACTAACTTACAAATAGATACAAATCCGACAGCTATCTTCGGTTTTCATAACATAACGGCACTTGAAAAGAGGCAAAATATTGCATCCTATACAACATAATTAAACGCAAGCAAAGCTTAAAAAAACCGACTTCACCGCTTTATCATCGGAACCTTAATCAGATTTAATGTATCAACACGCATTATTGACTTTAACTGAAAAACTAGAGATCAGACCTTGATCAAATTTCATTGGAACTACATAAAAAAACACCAGCTTTCAAATAAAAAAAAAATCATCAAAATCGGCTCACAACGAAAGAAGTTATGAGGTAACTTTTGAAGTCGGGTAAACGAGAACATTGTCAAAGTACGCATTATTCGTCACAAAATAGGCTTTATATATTTCAAGAACTACTGATCAGATCTTGATCAAATTTGAATCGAACCAATTAGAAAGCAACAGCAGATCTTGATAAAATTTTTGAAATCGCCTCACGTGGAGAGAAGTTATGAGGTAACAAACGTAAAAAAAAAAAGTCGGTAAAAATTAAAAATAATACACATATACATAACACACTACACGGCAAATTGTACTGTATACGCGGAGAGTAACAAACAATAATTCCTACAAGGGAGAAATAATCACACTATTATACCTTGCCTCCTTCCTACTAATACAGATACAAATAAATAAAACAATGAATACGGAAATTTGGACATTTTGCGTTTTTATACAGTTTAGCAAGTAGACAGTGAGTGACTTAATTATTATGTTGCTTGGTAACACTGACAAAGACTTGGGAGTCCGCTAGTTTGCTTATAAAAATTCTATTCCGCATCGTTGATGACTCTCGTTTAACCATTTAAGTTTATAAAACATCACTAAAGATGAAGATATTTAAAGGTTATTTTCCATTGATAAGCAGCGTTACCAAAGCGAAATAAATGTTACGTAATAATTTTGAACGGACCAAAGAATAAAATAAGCTCGAGGTTCATTCAAGAGAACCGCCTTTGTTAACAAGCCTGAATTTGCTGGGATTTTTCTATTCACTGGCCGTAAGCTCCCATGTTGGAATATTGGCTAGCATACAATTCATTTATAATATATTATAAAGAAAAAAGCTCAACTGTGGAAACACCTTGCAAAAATACGCTAGGCCTTTATTCGACAACGCTTACGAATGGCAAGTATAATGTTAAATATTCAGCCCACGGACCGACCCCGACACGACCTTGGTTTCACTCGATTTTAACGTTTATCACCATTTTATATTCCCATCCAAGGCGCGACGGAACAAGATGCTCGAAACTGGACAATATTCGTTAAATCACTAGAGTATTTCATAACAACGTAAACAAAATAAAGTTAAACCTCGTTAAAACAAACGCCCGAATATTTTTAACTGTTTCGATTTGCGAAGCGGTCTCTTTGCGACAAAAGTGCAATTTTAACTGTTTGCAACGTCTCGACCTTAATAAAAGTGCAGCAATTAGCACAAAAAAGAGACAACAGCGCGCGATCGCGGGATCATTACCGCGGCTTTCGCCTTCCGACAGCTTTAATGATCGTCGCTGGGAATTAAAATACATTATGCATAATGTCATCCTTTAATATGCCACGTGCGAATATTCAGAGCTCGCTTGTAATTTACGAAGAACGTTGTCCATAATGCAACACATCGCGGATGGCCTTATCTTTCCCGTGAGATGACGATTTAAATAAAACAAAAAGCAGCAATGTTTGAAGGCCCATGTCCCTTACCCGTTCATGTGAATGGTTACAATTTCCTATAACAATAAATTATGCTACTTTTTCTTTCTATTACAATTTTATAGAAGATACGAAACAAATGGTAAAACGTTTCCTTTACTCAAGCTTTAACTCTGAATCGCTGAGAATACTAAACCATTTGCAAAATAAACATGCTGTTTTATATATCTGATGTATTTTATACATCAGATATATAAAACAGCATTCCTATATTTCCTAACAATTTAAACGCGTACTACTCGGCAGATAGGTACTTTGTAACGTAAATTGTTATGAGGTACGAGGGCCCACTTGTACATTCCATCCACGTGGATAAACAGCACGTGTCTCGACAACAAAAAAATCTTCTGCATTTTGTTCGAAGTTTCAAGGAGAGTATGAAAAGTTCGGAAGCTCAGGCGTGGATTTATCCTTGTATTGCCGGATTAAGGCGTGCTTACACTAAGCTGTGCTCGCTCTTTTCTAGCTGGGATTGAATCCTTAGATTTTATTACTCTATATTAGAATTCCACTCGCCACCGCCTCAAGCCTGTATTGCATTGGGTTCCTTTAAAGCGATTTATTTGAATCTTCTTTTACTAAACTGATTAAAAAATTCTGAACGAAAGCGTAACAAGCTTTTTTTTTTTTTTTTTTTTATGAAAGATAGGCAAGCATTTGACCACTATCTCACCTGATGGGAAGTGAAGATGCGGCCGAAGATGTGACATGCTTGCCTAGAAGATACCTATTCACTCTAGACTTGAAGACACCCAGATTGTACTGTTCGGGAAACAAAGACGCAGGCAATGAGTTCCACTCCCTCGCTGTACGGATGATAAAAGTAGAAGCAAAACGCTTCGAGCGAAATGGAGGTACGTCAACCATATAAGGATGACGTTTGATAGTCTGTCTTGTTGTTAGATGGTAAAAAGCTTAATACATAAGAGAGTATATCTCAATAAGAGAGCTCCTAGTTATGTAACCATATAACTAGGAGCTCTCTTATTGAGATATAGAGTTTAACAAATAATAATTGAAACGCAAGCAAAGCTTATAAAAACCGACTTTATAGCTTATATTTCGGTTTTGGCTTGATTGATTTTGATAAAATTTATATGGACCACTTCTGAAATATTCTCTACCAAACAAAAAAAAACATCAAAATTGATTCATAATTGGCTGAGACATCGCGTAACATACATACAAAAAAATAAACATACAGTCGAATTGATAGCTTCCTTTTTTAAGTCGGTTGAAAAAGGTTTTGTTTATTTTTTAAACTATAAAACTTTAATAATAAAATGTATAAATAACGACCACATTGTTTTAAGATACTCAATTGAATACGTATGATGATATTCATCAGAGATTTTGTAATTAAAATAGGCACGCAAGATAATAATCAGTAACAAGTAATCCTCTGCAAATATTTCAACATGGTTAGTTTTTATTCAAAGAACTAGAAACAAAAGAAGAAAGGCTTTTTATTATATTTACTGTAACTACTACAACTATAACTATAGATAAAATAATAACTACCCACTCTTTCTGGTAAGTTCATCTTATCACCTTACATGAAGGCAAAACAGCCGTCATTTGAGTTTTTAATGTTAATAGTAATTTGTAATTTTGCTTATTTTGAAAATATGATATTCTGAACAAATAACATAATTAACTCCAGTATTCTTATGACGGTATGAGAGAGATCTACCTCAGATCTCGAATGGATTTCGTCTATGTGAGTTTGTGAAAGCATGATAAGTTAAATCCTAGAACCTGATAAATGAGCTCGTCGCAAGCTCCGCTCAGTACGAAATTTGGTACGCTATTTGTGATTATCCGTAAAATGTACGTTAAGTTATTATTACAGCCTTATCGCATTGATTGCAAATAGATTCGAAAAATGTTATCGTTTGAATTAGTAATTAAAATGCTCCTCGTATGATTTAGATGCATTAGTTGTCAGAACTTTCTATGAAGCTACTACGATCCTGCTACAATTACAGATTCGTGCTACGCCAGCTACGACTACTCTATAAATGCTACGTCTACAACGTAGCTGCTACGTGCAGTGGTAGGATTCTTTTGATATTCAACAGCTAAGCAGCAGTGTGCAAACATTACTGTGTTTTGGATGAAAGGGCATTGTTTCCAGTGAAATTACAGGGCTTAAAAATATTTAACATCTAATAGCTCAGGGTGACGAGCGTAGTTATTTGCCGCTTAGGATTTTGTCCTATATAAATTCATAACTCTGGATAGCACGGAACTGTAATGAGCAAGCGTGACGCTTACTATCAGGCGAGCGACTTGCTAGTCTAGTCACTCAATAACATGAAAATAAGTATCTGACAATAAAGTAAAGGCTTTTTTATGTTGGATATGCAAGTATACGCTACCCGCTTTTTGTTTAATGAATCCTAATTATCAGTTGTCTTAAATAACAGTTGTCCAGAGTACAGAATAAAATAACTAAGTCATTGTTACCGATTAAAGATTCTTTAAGTCTAGATAAATCTGGGAAAGCATGATACATGCCCACTTCTACTTCTTATCGAGTCATAATTAGTCAAACATACAAAACTATATAATTTTTACTAATTGCGTCGCAAGTGTTACAGCATTGGAGGTATAACATGCCCACTGAAATGTCGCATTGCATGTAGTGAGATAGTGGTCAAACATGTGGAGCATTAATAGAAGCAAACAATATGTTCTTGCGTAAAAATTTAAAATCATCTTTATAGAGCACACATTTTCTTCCAATGAAAATGTATGTTTCTGGTACTGGAATGTAGTGTGTATATGTCATCGGCACCTGCGATACAAGTCCTCGAACTTAGTTCAAGACAATGAGTGTAAAAGCTTTATTTAAAAATAAATTGGTAACGTAATAAAACTATGTGATTGGAAACGGTAGGCGTCGCATTATGCCCGTGGGACGTCCGAGTCCCGGCTTTATTAGCCCAGATGCGTCAGAGGGCTGCAACCCTTGTTATCAACGCGATTATGGGGTAAATATTTTTTCAGTAATCCGTTTACAAATTATTTATGAATAAAAGAAAAAATAAATCAAAATAATTTAATAATAATTTTATTTTTACGTATTTTTACTATGTTTTTATGTGATTAATTAGAGTACAATCTGTATATTACACGGTAGTGCGATGTATTGTCGTTTAAAACCCACCAATTTTATTTTAGTTATGGTTATTTTCATCTCATCCGGAAATTTATTTTATTTAAAATATAATTTGTTGCCATTCCAAGGAGTAAGGTCATGGTAAAGGGGTAAATTTGTGTATAAAAAAGGCTGCAAATGTCTCCCTAAATACCAGTACTTAGTAGTAGTAGTAGTAACTAGTAATCTTTGAACTTTACATATTCATATACGTTTATTGCATCATAATTGGACTTTACAAAGATTCTAAAGATAGATTAACTCTTGTTTGAACACCTTAATTGTGAAAAAATAAAAAAGACAATAATGAGTTACAAAATAAGTGTAACAATAGGCAGTCTTATCGCCAAAAGCGATCTCTTCCAGGCAATCTTTGGATGGAGAGGAATTGCGAATAAAGTTAGACGTTGGTGTTTTAAAAAAACAACATTTTGGGAAGTGCAGGAATATAAAGATGCAAACATAAGCTATAACATATGACCCTGCTAACATTGTTTGAAGGTATAGGCAGTATAAGTGCAGACTAATCTTTAGGAGAG